>JARYHS010013631.1:129708930-130065702 GCA_031002005.1 Vandiemenella viatica | reverse complement strand
GGGAGAACCTTTAACATATTACACTGATGGATCTAAGTTCGCAGACGCGGTAGGATGTGCATTCGTTGAAACATTCACAAACAGGTGCGGGAAATACAAGCTACCTCAGTCCGCAAGCATACTGACAGCGGAACTAACGGCGATCTTAGAAGCCTTACGGAATGCCAGCCACTCCGAACGTAAACCAGTTGTTATCCTCTCCGACTCAATGTCGGCAATGCAGCTCCTACAGCACCACACAACTATCACCCATCCAAATCCTGTGGCCTTCGAAATTATAAACTGGATATCCATACTAGAGAAAAGGGGCCAGCCAGTCACTATGGCGTGGATTAAAGCACATTGTGGGGTAGTGGGAAACGAAACAGCAGATGCGCTTGCCAAGGAAGCAGCCTATAATGGTGAGGTGAAACACCTTGATGTTCCCTACTCCGATCACTTTAGTTATTTCAAAAACAAACTGACGACTGTTTGGGAGGTAGACTGGAAGACAGAAGCGCAGACAAAAGGTAGATTTTACAAATCTGTACAACAATATATTCCTACCAAACCGTGGTTTGAAAATAGCAAATTTCCCAAAACATTAATTACAACGATCTTCCGCCTGAGAACAAACCACGGGCGCTGGCGTCAACACCTCCATCGCCTGAACCTAGTTGATAACCCGACCTGTGACTGTGACAACAATCAAGATGAAACCCCAGATCACATATTTTTTGGCTGCTGCAAATATACTGTGGCTAGCGACACCCTCATAAGTGCCTTGATAAGGGAGGGACAGCAATTGCCTACATCAACACCAACCCTACTAGCCTCAAATAACATAAAAGTATACCGGCTCTTGTACAACTTTGTCGCCAGTAACAACATAACGGTCTAACAAAACTCAACTATGGTAAAAGACGGAAATACCCATATTTCATCAAAACCTGATGACCACGTCAATTCGTTCCTACACATGTAAATGTTGGTTCACAAGTAAATACCGAACCTAAATATGCATATAATTAAACACGTAAATAATTAAATGGTTAAATACGTAAAGGTGTAAATAGTTAAATGTAGAAATACAAATGTATGTGACATGGGTGTATGTATACCTAAACATGTATATACTGAAATATGCAAATATTTAAATATATTGATAGGTAAATATGCAAATATAAATGTATGTGACAAGATTGTATGACTAATTCAAATGTATATAGCTAAATAGGCAAATTGTAAAATATGTATATAGATAAAGATGAAAATACCCAAAATGTAAACAAAATGTACGCAGCTTGGCTGCATGGCTACTTGCCAAATGCCATAAATAAATAAAATAAAAATAGCTATTTCCGCAGATTTTGATACGAACCATTAGCTCTAAAACTTTGAAAACCCCGTCCAAAATGCTGCCGTAGTTTTTGCGGGGTTCCCGTTCAAATAGACACACGCACCTTGCTTACAGATTTATAATAGTACAGATAACACCATTGGCAGTTTGAAAAAAATGAATAAAGCTATTTGATAGAGTACAACACCGGAAAAGCTAAAAGTTCTTCCTTCTTTCGCGTACAAATCGGAATAAGTCTTTTACAAATAATGTATATTTCTCTATTATACTGACACAAAGCAACCATATCTTCACTCTCGTCAAATAAAAAAAGAAATAATTATGTGATTTGAATGTAGTTAATATGTGGTAATTTTTCAATTTTGTATCTTCTTTAGAGAAAACTGGAACCAACGACTGACTATAAGATGGTACACGAAGCCCAAGGCTAATAAATTTTGATGCGACAAACAGGGCTCACTGATTGAACAATTCCTCTGAAGTATGGAGGAGCGCTTCACGAATACGTCCATGGCTGCAAAGAGAATTTGAAAGAAGTGAGCCACGCTTGTGCCTGGAGAATCAGCTCTGTTTTCGAACTAGGTCACGCACTGTTATGCAGTGACGTAAGCACAGGTAGACACGCGGGGTCACTGGCCTCGCAGCACTTGTTTGTGCTGTCATGAAAGGCGCACGCCATATCTGTATGCCAAACCAATTAGACACACAGACTGCCGCATGGTGAAATTCGATACCAAAAGAGTACAGGTTATAAAATATTCTAACGTCCTTAATGGAACTTTTGTGAGTTATATACAAACGATTTTTCACGGAGCATGATAGGAGACTTCTTAAAGAGCTCAACTCTGTCGAGAGAACGTGAATTCGATCCTTATTCCTGCCATCCATATATCGGTTTTCCGTGATATCTAAAAATCACACAAAGAAAATAACGGGATGGTTCTTCATTAAAGACATAGCGGTCAGGTGGCTCAATGGTTAAGGTGTCTGACTAGAGAACTAAAGGTCCCCGTTTAGGATTCCTGTCTCCGCTGGTATTTTCGTAAACCCTTAACCCGACTTTCACCTCTGGCACCGAGCGTGGTGGTGTAACGGATAGCGTTCTGGCCTCGCATTTGGGAGGACGGCGGTTCGAATCCCCGTCCGGGCATCCAGATTTGGGTTTTCCATGGTTTCCCAAATCACTCCAGGCAAATTCCGGGATGCTTCCCTAAAAAAGGCCATGGCCGAATTCCTTCCCATTCCTTGCCCCCATCCTTTCCCGTCTCTAAAGACCTCGCTGTTGAGAGACGTAAAGCAGTTAAAAAAAAATCACCTCTGGCATAGCTGGCCGTGTAATGTGAAGTACGCCAGTGCGCTTCCGTGGTTAGGATACCCCGTTAAACGGTCGGTGCCCGTACCCTGTAGGACTACCGGGTTAGGTTTAGGAGGCAGGGGTGAATACGCAGATCATAGAAACCCTGTCATCAGGTCATTACGAACATAGAATTATTATTAAAGACTTTCAGTTACATTTGGAAACATTCTGGTTCAAATATGAGTAAAGCAATCGAAACGCTGGCTCCATGAATCGCTATAGACGATGTTTGCAAAAGTTTACCGTTGCGGAGTACTCCTAATCTCTTATTTTCGTAGTTACAAGGCTTCAGTGACATTGTTTTCGACAACACATAATACCTACAGGTTCCTTTGCTTTATCTCGCAATTATATGCTTCAAGAAGACTTCCACCATATTGCATAACACGTATGCATTTTTTTTAATATGACATTCACTGTTATCTATGCTCAGGTAACAATATCACATGTAGAAAGAATGGAGGTAACCACTGCAACCATGTGTCATTACTTTTTTACAGCTACAAGAGTATTGTGAGCTGTTTCTTTTTTGAAGGAAAGTTGTTCGATGTTCTAGAGTCCTATGAATCATGTGATTTACAAAAGTTAGCCTCCACATTGACCATCTCATTAGCCTATAAAATGTCTCAATTGAACCATGAAACAAATTTTTCCTTTTTTTTTTTGTTTGTTTGCTTAAATGTAGTGCCTTAATGTTCGCAGTGGTCCCCTATTAGCGCTTGAAGTGTCAGGCCTTGCTCGCTTTTCTAATGTTCCAAACTATTATGCATTTTGGCAAACACAGCGGCTGGAGTCAGCTAACAAAATATAGTTATTGAATGTGGGGAATACTTCGTATACCGCAATCTGCGTTGGTGCTGGATCAAACACAGGCAATTAGCTGACGTAGAATGTAGATAATGCAGAGCAGTGAGTAGTTCCTTACGCTTTGGGACATTAGTAAACTCCAATTTATTAGCTTAAATTTTGCTTAGGTCTACAATTCTTGTCATTCAAGGACCATTTAGCTAAAATATTGTTATGCCACCACGAATATCTTCACACGATGATAGGGAAATAATGCTTGACCTACCTGGAAGAAAGCCGTAATTTTGCAAATTAGTTTTAAATCTTTGTAAGGATTCATTGTTTTTCTTATTGTGGAGCTTTCGTCTTTACCAAGGACCACTTCCTGTGTATCCTAATATGTCTATCATAATTACGCTCTTTCCTTCACTTGTCAATTCAGTTTGCTCACGGTGTTCCTCCCAGTAGCAGGTTTTTTTGTGTTTTTTTTAGTGAAAACTTTCACAGGTGCGTTACGCGATGTTGTAAATCAATGAGTGCCCTACTTCGCATCACCGACATGCTATGACGCGTTGCGATAATGATTTGCGCGTTGGACGCTTTTTAGATGGGTAGAATCTTATGAGTTCCAGTCACCTTCGTGCTATTTTAACAGTATACCTGTAATTATAAGTATGACGTGTTGCGATTGGAAAGTAGTGAAAGTATAGGTTATACTTGTATCTAATATGATTTTTGTTTAGCCTATATTCTTCATACAAACACACAGTTTTAATCAGATTTTGATGGAACTTTGCACACGCATACTTTAGAACAAATAGAAATATACTGTAATAACGTTTGAAGTACAAAAACCTAAGCTCTCTCCTCCTCTCCCGTTCTGGCCTCGCATTCGGGAGGACGGCGGTTCGAATCCCCGTCCGGGCATCCAGATTTGGGTTTTCCATGGTTTCCCCAAATCATTCCAGGTGAATGCCGGGATGCTTCCTTCAAAAGGCCATGGCCGAATTCCTTCCCATTCCTTGCCCCCCATCCTTTCCCGTCTCTAAAGACCTAGTTGTTATAGGAGACGTTAAGCAGGTAAAAAAAAAAAAAAAAAAAAAAAAAAAATCCTCACCTTAATTTCTGTCAACGTTGTTCATACTAACTCATAGTTGTAATCAGATTTTGATAGTAGCCTACTTAGCACACGTATACGTCGAAGCAAGGCGGTCTGCTAGCTCAGTGGTTAAGGCGCTTACTTCCGAAAGATGCTCGCTCCAATTGCGGGTTCAAGTCCCGTGGTGAACACGAATATTTGGAGTTGTTTTTGATTATATGAGCTACTACGGGACGTTCTGTGGTTCTGATTCCACTTTAAAATATAGGGACCTGAGGAAACGAATTAGAATTCCTGCATCTGGCACGATAGCTTGGTACATCTCCTTCGGGAAGATTCGACCAACATTCGAGTTGTAGATTAAGTTAGATTTTTAGTTTTTGAAGTGAAAATTTCTTTAGTTGTGCTGGGCGACTTATGGTTTGCGTAAATTCTTATGAGTTCAAGTCACCGAAATGCTAGTGTTAATAGTATATCTGTTGCAGAGTGGAGGCTCAGTGGTTAAGGTGTCTGGCTGGGGAACGAAAGGTCGCCGGTTCGAAAACCTATCTCGGCAGGGATTTGCATAGACCCTTGACTCGACATTCACCTCTGACACTGCTTGCTATGTAATGTGAAGTACGCCAGAACGCTTCCGTGTTCGGAGTCTATGTTAAACTATAGGTCCCCTGTACTTGGTAACACTACCGGGTTAGTTTAAGGCAGATAAGAAAAGGGCCGAAAGCGCAGCCAATAGAAACTATGTCATCAGTTCATTGCAACCATATGGAATTATTACATATTATTTAGTATATCTGTATCTATAAGTATGACGTGTTGTTCGTATGATATGCATCTTTATATATAAAGATGAATGTATTTTTGTTTGTTTGTTTGTCTGTTTGTTTGTTTGTTTGTTCTTCATACAAATCCACAGTTTTCATCCGATCTCGATGAAACTTTGCACACTTATCCTTTGAAACAAGGAGAAAATTACTGTCCACATTTGGTTGAAAAATTATCTGTATAAAAAACACATTTTGTCTCATAACTACGAAACACGGCGATAGACAGACACGTTGAATATGGACGTATCCGTACCGTGTTTCCGTGTAGTGGACTGCCAGCTCAATGGCTAAAGCGCTTGCTTACGAACGTCGTGGTCTCCGGTTCAAATCTCCGTGGAGGCTAAGATTTTAAAAAATTGTTTTTGATCGTTAGAGTCACGGTTGGGCAGTCGGTTATTCGGATTGAATTATAAACTGTAGATATCACAAAGGTAGGGGGTGCAACCTTAGGCAATTCGTAGGTAGTCTTGCAATACAGTAGATGTACACTTTTTTTTCGTTATATTGATCCATCAGGGGTGATTCGTAGTCAGTGTGTGTGTAATCTGCAGTAGGAATACTATAAATGCGGAAGTAAGTCCCTGTCTTATGTTACGTTTTGACAATTAAATGCCTATACCGATATTGACGGAATTTGACGAGAAAATCTGGAGGGAGGGCACTGGACTTTGTTTGTTCTTCATACAAATCAACAGTTTTCATCCTATCTCGATGAAACTTTGCACACTTATCCTTTGAAACAAGGAGAAAAATACTGTCTACATTTGGTTGAAAAATTAACTGTATAAATAACACATGTTGTCTCTTAACTTCGAAATACGACGATAGACAGACACGTTGGATGTGGACGTCTCCGTACCGTTTTTCCGTGAAATGGGCTGGCAGCGCAGTGGGTAAAGCGCTTGCTTATGAACGTCGTGGTCTCCGGTTCAAATCTCCGTTGAGGCTGAGATTTTTAAAAATTGTTTTTCATCGTAAGATTCAGGCCTGGGCCGTAGGTTATTCGGATTGAATGTTAAACTGCAGATATTAGAAACTTACGAGTGCAATGCGAGGCAAATCGTAGGTAGTCTTGCAATGTTGTAGGTGTACACTTTTTTACGTTATAATGATCCCTCAGGTGTTGTTCGCAGTCAGTGTGTAAGTGTGAACCACAGTAATATTATTTATAAATACGGAAGTAAGTCTCTGTCTTTTTGTTACGTTTTGACGACTAAATGACTATATCGTTGTGATGGAATTTTATAAGGAAATGTGTATGAAGGGCACAGGATATTTTTTCCAGTATGATTAACAGGTGTAGTCACGAAATTTTGAGACCTTATCGAATGGTGACAGAAATATGTTGGAAATTGATTGTCTTCAAAAGACAGGTTCGACGGTACAATGATATAGTGTTAGCTTTCCTGTCATATTATTCCGACTCGATATTGTTTGGGACCAATCCTTCCTTACCAACAACTTTCTATATTTAATTCTGGCAAAAAAATTCTTAATCCACGCGTACGAAGTCGCGGGTACGGGCTAGTAGTTTTATATTTCCACATCTGTCGGCAGTCTATAATCACTGCCAAATGTTAATTTTTTTTAAAAAATAAAATAAAATGAAGCTGCTTCTATTTCTGTAGTGACTGATTGATGATTGATACCTGTTTAGTAGGGCATAGTTAGGAAACCTGTTACTCATGGCTACCGCACTGTCTTCCACTGCAGGTTATAACGAGCCGGTGTTAAGTTGAAGTAGCTTTTCTCAGCCACTGGTGTTGTAAAGGTGGGTTCGCACGGCGCGTGTTAGTGGACTCCTTTCACTTTTGCCGCATATGCTAGCAGGGACGGCACGGCTCGACCCAACGCCAGACGGTAAAAGATGAAAGGTGCGTACTGCCTCACCACGCGCCGTGGGAATGGGCTTTAAGGCGGGAGTTCTCCGGGTATGCACCACTGTTACAGTATAGCAAGACCACTCTGCCTGTCAATACCGCTGTTCGTCTGCGCCCGCAAGAAGCGCCCAACTGGGCCGACGAGAACCGCGGTGCAGCTCGAGCGGAAAAGGAAACGCAGAGGCCAACGGCTGGAGCGCCACCGAGAAAAACTTCCCTCGACGCAGCTCCTCGCTCGGCGCACCCTTACTTGTCTGCCTCTATGCTGCAGAACTTTCTGCACCACAGACGATACCAACACCAGCGAAATTTCTGTCTCATACTGTCGGTGCAGGTATTACTTGCAGTCTGATGCTTGTCATGCAACAATGTTATCTGAAATATCTTTGTTTTTATAAATAATAGATACTACGGAATACATGAATATAGAAGCAAAAGATCAGACATGAACAATGAAGATTTAATATGGTGATATTAAAAGAATACAGAAATTCCAATACCTTGGCGACATTTTGACTCTCAATGTTAATGAAAAGACTGCAGTTGAAGATAGGGCGACAAAGATGGAAACAGCTCTCAGTATTTGTCAGAAGACAAATCGAAATTACTATCTCATGAGGTGAAATAGAAGCAGTATAATACGGAACTGAAGCCAGAATTTTTACACGGAGCAGAAACACTAGACAGAAAGGGATTGACAGAAATAGAAAAGAAAGTTTCTAAGGAAACTCTTGAGACCAAAATAAGTGACAGGAAGCGAATTTAATTTCCATTTGAGATCGAACCAAGAATTATACGACAAGTTTGAAGAGGCGTCAAACGCAATTAAGGAAAGGAGATTAGCTTTCTATGAACACATCAAGAGAATGGAACCAGAAAGAATGACAAAGAGAATACTCAACTTTCAAGAGAACAGGAAGACTCAAGTTCCATGGGTTAAAGAGGTCCAACAGGATCTGAAACGATGTGGAATCAGCATGGAAGACATCCAAGACAAGGAATTATTTAGAGGAAAAATTGCGTAGGTGAAGGATCTTACTGAAGAAAAACCAATCAGGGGAATGAGGGTATTTACAGAGGAAGGAAAAGGAAGAGTGAGATAGAGAATGAAAGAGTACTGGCGACGGAGGAAGGAAACTCAGAAGAGGAAATGAAGTTACGTAATTGTAGTCCATAGATGGCTGAAAAGAAAAATAGATACTATTCGCAAAAGAAGACTAAATTTCTACGGATATCTCTCAGAATGAACTCTGGGGGACTAACCAAACAAATTTTTTATTTCTTCCATAACCGCATAACGAAGCCTAATTGGTTTACAGAAATTGGAAAAGACCTAAGAGAATTAAAAATTAAGGAAAAGTCACTACTTGATCGAACAGCACATGTAAGAGTTAAAAATGAAATGAAATGATAACGTTCCAAGAAAAATCTAAAATAAAGTCGAAATCTCAGAAGAGGAGAGAAGAAAGAGGTCCGAGAGAATGAAGACATATTGGGCGCAAAGGAAGGAACAACATGCAAAGAAGTGACTGATTCATCGTACCCCAAAGAGGGTGAAATGAAAGAAGAAGAAGATAATTTATGATTCACGGGTGTTCAACCAGATAGCGTCTTAAAAACACAACGTTTTGACAGCTAGCTCTGTCGTCTTTATCAGGTGAGGAAAGGTTCAGGTGTTGTAAGCTATATGTCACCGCCTAAACTAGCTTAGTAGAAGTCCATTACTTATACAGCATAATCTTTGTACGAGTTGTATACGTTGGCGAAAGGGGGGGGGGGTGTCACGTGGCCAGAGTGTTTTGTGTGGGTTTATTGCAGAGAGGAGTTGAGGAAAAAGAACGAAACTGTCTGTTATTATTGTTAGTTTGTATAGAGTTGCGAAAGTTAACAGAGTTACTGAATGTTAAAAAAAAATAGTTCGATATCGAGAATAATAGTATTGACTTATTACTGCATAATTCTCATAAAGTAATAAATGTATAGTGTGTTACCTTCAGATTGGTAAATATAACCGTAAGTTTTCGTGAATCCTAGCAACTTCAACAACCCGTTAACGATGAAAGTATGGGCACAAAATCCAATAAAAAGGCGAGGAATTATTAATCTGTTGAGACACCAAACCTCACACGCGTCTTATATATAAATCTGTAACGGAGCTAAAATGTTCATTCCGGCATCACGCTTAAACTATACAACATATTTTGATGGAATTTTTTTTTGATTGAATTTTTTTCTTATGGCTTTACGCCTTGTCGACGTCATTAGAAGCAGGATGGAACTGGGGACAAGGAACAGGAAGTAATTTAGCAATGGACTTTTGAAGGAACCATCCCTGCGTTCGTCTGGAGTGATTTGGGGAAATCATGGAAAACCCAAATCTGGATGCCCAGACGGGGATTCGAACATGCGTCCTCCCGAATGCGAGTCCACAGCGTTAACCACTGGCGCACCAAGCTCAGTCACAGTTTGATACCCCAGATAATGACTTAAAAATCATAGACATGATTTACCTAGAAATATCACCAGACAAAGGAGAAAATTAAAATTTCTTCTGAACGTCAATTTATTTTACTAATAGTATGTCTTAAATACTCCACCCATCATGCCTCAGTGCGCTGAGAGGCAGCACACTGGATCTAGGAGGTACAACGGGATCTGGTCGCCGCTTACCGGCCATGCTAACAGAGGTTTTCGGGCAGACATCAAGGCGAATGCTCGGACGGTCCCCAATCTCCGCCTCATAAAATACACAATTAAGAATCAAAAAAATACACTTATAACACGATAAATATTGTTACACGTTTCACAGACATATAGCAACACTTTACTTACCATGTTACTACTTAGTACGAGCTGGCAATAGGTATAACATGTTGTCATTAGCAAGTGTATGTAACCGTAAAACTGTAGGTGCAAATTTGAGCATACCAGCGATGACTACAACTCGTCGAAGACAGCCGACACCTAACGTTGGGAAAAGGTGGCGGAGAAGAAAAAGATGGCATAAATGCTCTGGACTTATAGTTCTTATTTATTTGTTTGTAAGAGAAGATAATTAATAATTTCTTACCATGCAGCCGCATTATACGGATCACCACGCTCCACACCACATTGGCTAGTATCGTTTCCATTACCCGGGCGTTTGATGTTTACCGACTGGTACACGAATAGAGGCGCGCCGTCCCTGCCACCAGAGGCGGGTCCCTTCCACTGTTTATAGCTAGACCGGCGCGGCTGTCAAATGCACTGGCCGTGGGAAGCCGCCTTTAATGTGAACATCTTCTTTCAGATTTGGGAGCATTCATAAATTACGTGAGGTGTTTTTTCCGGATTTTCGGCCCCCCCCACCTCTGGTGAGACATCATGAGATCTGGCCCGAACCACCCCCCTATGGTGAGATCTGGTCGTGAGACCCCCCCCCCCCCCCCCTCCTAGAAATCGCCCTCGCAACTTTTTGAGACTTTTTTTTTAGGTCTCACCCTTCCAAAATCCGGTTACACCCCCAACTTTTCGACGAAATACCCCCCTAAAATTAACTTTCGCGACATTTGTAGACTTTTTTTAGCTCTACAGTCCAACAATTTTTCAAAAACCTCACGTGAGATTTCCGTAGAACCCCCCCCCCCCCCCAATGGTGAGATTTCGCCGGACCCCCCCCCCCTATTTCACCTAAAGTAATTTATGGATGCCTCCTTTCTCTAAGTATTTAAGCGAGTCTACTTCTACATTGGGCAGCGGTAGTTCAATTTTCCCAATTCTTGTTCACATTCACTTAATAGTACTACGTGGTACACTCTCATTTTCCTTTGTAGTGATGATTAAGTGGCCTTGCAAAATTAATATATTTTTTAAAGTCTTCCACATATTTAGCAAATTTAGCTGTAATATCCGCACGAACACGTCTGTCGTACGTCCAACATTGAGCATTACTGTTCTTTGACGTCGTGTTGCCTGTCTGTCAATACTGACATCGACCCGGACGTCACTGGTTTCCGTCATTAAAGTAATGACGGAAATTGCATATTCATGGCACACTCTTGGCTCTATGGATTGAGGAATATTGAATTAAGGAACGATTTCCGAAATGGTACGACCCATGCGTATTGCGCTATATACCAATCCCCGTTCAAAGTCTTTTAATGCATATCGTGTGGTTAAAACCACGCCATATAACATTTAACACGATTCAAGAGAATAAATGAAAGCCTCAACATTACACTGAATATTTATACGTTTCTTCCGCAGAGGTAGCTACAGCCTTTTGGTTATTTGCGTCTTAATTTTTTGCACTACAGTGTATGTCTCATCGTGTACGGTTCCTTTAAGAAGTAGTTTCTAAACTGTACATATTTTAATAGCATCCCTGATAGAAGCGTGAGTTTTGAAATGTTGTCGGCCCTGCAGCCACTTGTCGCTGCGCTGTTTGGTTATCGCCGGCGCTCGCCCATAAGGAAGGCGGTCCCTTTTACGGCCGGCTCTTCCTGTGATAACCTACACAGACACCTGCGTCGGCCTCTTCGCTCCACACGTGCAACACCGTCCAACGGAGACCAGCTACAAACGCCATACGGCCAACACATACAGAAAAGAAACACCAACAGCAGGTACAAAAAACCGGTACAACTTCGAAACACTGGTAGCTGTACACCTAAAAAAAATAAAAATAGATACGATTTCCGCGGTATTATTATTCAGTACCAACGCTTTGAAAACGAAACTTCTTTTGCTTAAATGATGCTCAGAACGATATTTTTAACTGATTATTTTTTTAAATTTATATACAGGGTGGGGTATTTAATATGTTTTCTGGAAATATTTCGGAAAGAAAACATTTTAACAAATAATAACCTATATAAAAAATAATCGTACAGTAGGAGGCTACAATTATGTGATATTGGTTTTTTCATAGGTAGCGCTGTTGTCGTTACAACAAGGTCAACTTAATTCTTTTAAATGGGAACCCCTATTTTTTTTGAAGATTCCGATTCCTCATGAAAAAATAAAAATAGTTTGCTTAACTCACTTTTCTGTTAGCCTCACAGATGGCGCTGTAATCGCGAAAAATGAATATTCGCGTTTTTTGTGTATAATTTTAATTATTGTTTAAATAATTACTTGTAATTTTCATTCTGTAAACATGGAAGGTAATTTTAAAGGATAATGACGAAATTGATTTTTTAAATACTATTTCTTACTTATTTGCAGCCATGTCTACAGCAGGTGCTCAAAAATGTGACCATTTACTTCCAGACATTTTCTGACACACTTCGAGCTGTTCAGGCATAGGGTCAGAAAATGTATGGAAGTGAATGGTGACCTTTTTGAGCACCTGCTGTAGACATGGCTGCAAATAAGTAAGAAAAAGCACTTAAAAAATCAATTTCGTCATTATCCTTTAAAATTACCTTCCATGTTTACAGAATGAAAATTACATGTAATTATTTAAACAATAATTAAAATTATACACAAAAAACGCGAATATTCATTTTTCGCGATTACAGCGCCATCTGTGAGGCTAACAGAAAAGTGAGTTAAGCAAACTATTTTTATTTTTTCATGAGGAATCGGAATCATCAAAAAAAAAAAAAAAAAATAGGGATTCCCATTTAAAAGAATTAAGTTGACCTTGTTGTAACGACAACAGCGCCAACTGTGAAAAAACCAATATCACATAATTGTAGCCCCCTACTGTACGATTATTTTTTATATAGGTTATTGTTTGTTAAAATGCTTTCTTTCCGAAATATTTCCAGAAAACATATTAAATGCCCCACCCTGCATATTCATATCTTCAGATGAAACCATAGGGACTAAGTCTATAGCATTTCTCCTAAACTTGATGGTATTCTGATATTAACTCTTTCTGTTTGTAACTAACGGGTACAAATGTTTAAACGGGGTAAAAAAAAATTAAATTCGTGTGATCTTACAAACTAGTGCAGAGTTTGAAGTGGGAACGCAATTCGCAGGACCTACAGTTTAACGCAGAATACGAACCACTTGAAAAAAAAAAAAAAAACTAAATCTTTGCCCGAGGTAAAGTTCAGATTAATTACCTGTAAAAATTCCTTGTTAAATCGTAATTCCAGCCAAGGAACCAGAATTTTCCAAGCGGCGCCTTATCTACTCAGTTTCCAGACCATTTAAACTTGATAGATGGCCGTAGAGGAAAAAAAAAACATGGAGGCCACTAATTGAGCGAAGCGTTTTGATGCGTAGAAACGAATTGCTGATTTATATACGTTGTTTATACAATGCTTAGAAAAGGGTACTAATGAAGAAAGAGACATGAATTTTGGTGGGAATTAAAGAATAGCTGGTGGATAATCAAAAAGAAGTTGTGCGCATAACCATCACATTTATGAGTCTCTTATTTATCTAAATGTTTGTTATTCATTAGATCATCGTGCAAATATCCAAATTTTTGTATACATAATTGTTAAAAATATTTAACTTGAAAAATGGTAGGTTCTAGACAATAACAAGAAATTATACAAATTTTAGAACGTATGATATTAAGTATTTTGTTGTATTTATTATTATAATCAAGAATCGTACTAGTGCAGTTTATGCCAGAATCTATACTTAAATCATGCCCTTCTTTCAAAAAAAAAAAAAAAAAAAAAAAAAAAAAAAAAAAATTAAATGCTGAATACCACTTAAATGAAGTTTTATTTCCAGTGTGCGAGTACCCAGCAGTAGAATTTTCGTGTATAATTGCTGCACTTGTGACCACTGAGTTTTTAATTCCATTCTTACTTTTTCAATTTTACATCATTTTGAAGTTTTTATACGTATTTTTTCATTAATACCACCATACTTTTTATTCAAACTAGACCTGGGACTATCTGTTCTATTCCCAAAATTCCTAGCATATATATATATATATATATACGACTAATCTATATTTAGAGTTCGAGGCATTAGAACAATTGTTTGTAAAAACATCTGTTAAGTGATAAACATTTAAATTATTAACTGGTGACCAAAGGCACTTTCACCTATTACACATTTTCGTTCTTCATAGTGAATGTTGTTATCATTTTTACACTTTTTTGCAATAAATTTTTCAAATTTTGTCCTCAAGTGTCATTATCAATACTTGGTGAAGTCAAGATCATTGCGGTCATTATTACAGTTCCCTCTGTGCAGAGTTAAATTGTCTTTCCGTTTACTTTATTCTCTTGCCGTTCGAATTAATATAAGTGCTACGGTTCTTTATTTTCCCACAGTGAAATTTTTTGGTACTCTGATCCGATAAATTTATAGACGAAGTATGTGAATGACGAATATTTTTTTACCTCTATAACAAGCTGCACTCTAACGCCGGTTACCATTTTTAGGATTTCGATGAGAGGCACATAATATTTGGTATACCAAGTCCTCCACCTACTCTATGACTAGTTTCCTAAATCGCACAAATGTCGATCCTCCAGTCTCTTAGGAAGAATCATATGGCATAAAAATAGACTGCGCAAAATAGGGAACCGTTAACCGTATAAGCACAGGAGTGGCTCTAGTAGAAGCTGAACAGACGATCGATGTGAATGTAGAAAACAGCAGACCATGGATAACCCCTATGCTTGCTCTCAAAGACCTATTGACAGGAAGAGATATTGACAACTTTGTCGAACATTGGGCAAAATGATTATGATGTCTCGACAAGAGAAACAAAGAAACAAACAACAAACATTATAATTTCATCTCATCCGTTCGTATGTCATAGCCTTGTGGTTCTGACGACTTTTCACCTATTGTGATCAAATAAAGTTCATAGGAAAATATATTCACTGAACGCAAAACAGATCTGCAGAAATAACAATAATCAATTAAGGTACCTATGCCGCAAAAAAGAGATACGAAATGTTTGGTTTTTAAGTACTGTATCGAATATAGTACTTTGGATTGATTGTATCATTGAATACGCGCACCTTTGATGTTCCCAGACATTTTATATAGCCTACTTGTGCATATCGCTAGATATGAGATCAAAAAAATTGTCTGAAATGTTTCCGAAACATCTAATTTTTCCAACGAGATAGCCGAAAAATTTGAAAAAAAATCAAGATCATTACATTTAATAAGAACCTACAACAACAAAATTTTCGCAAGTTAAATGAAAATATTTTTTTAATGTATTTGATATTATTCTATTATCAACAGAATTACTATTGTGGTCCACTAAGCGGAAAGGTTTATTTATCAAATCAGCGATTACGAAGCTCAATGCTCAATGCATCCACCCTTCCTTATATTCTAGGTCCGTCTTTTTATGGCTTGATGTCTCGTCGAGATCATTAGAGGTGGGAGAGGTCTGGGGCAAGGATCGGGAAGGAATTAGGACATGGGCTTATGAATGAAGTATCCAGACATATGTATGGAGTGATTTGGGGAAACCTTGAAACCCCTAAATCTGGATACCCGGACGGGTATTCGAAGCCACCTCCTCCAAAATTCGAGGCCACAACGTTTCCATTCACCCACCTCACTCGGTTTCTAAATTCGAATGTAGGTCAACTGAGGAAATTTTTACGAACTTAATCTAAACTTTGCTTTTGCAAACCGAGCGTGGTGGTGTAACGGATAGCGTTCTGGCCTCGCATTCGGGAGGACGGCGGTTCGAATCCCCGTCCGGGCATCCAGATTTGGGTTTTCCATGGTTTCCCCAAATCACTCCAGGCGAATGCCGGGATGCTTCCTTCAAAAGGCCATGGCCGAATTCCTTCCCATTCCTTGCCCCCATCCTTTCCCGTCTCTAAAGACCACGTTGTTAAAAAGGGACGTTAAACTGTTACAAAAAAAAAAAAAAAAAAAAAAAAAAAAAAATGCTTTTGCAAAAGCTTTATTTTTTTCACTAGAAATACACTAGGAGTTCTTGGCGTTCAGAAGCCAAGTCAAACTGTACGTGCAGTAGGGTGTCCCGTCGATGTATGATAAAAAAAAAAAATTCAAGCTACATTATCGCAAGAGGTATCAAAATTTGCGTAATTTAACACAGATTACGAAAAAGGTTAAAAAACTAGAAATGCGTGTCATCTTGAGGGCTCTACCACTCTTTGAAGTTTTGTAAATTTTATGTTTTTACATACTTAAACCATGTGCATAAAATAATACAAAAATCAAGTTTAAATGGTATTTTATTATTGAAATTAATTAAACAAAACACAAGAAAACAAAATAAATAAAATATAGCTCATAATTAATGACAAAAACTTAGAATTTAAACTTATTTTTATGTCCAAAATTTGGCATTTCTGCTTGAGATTGCAACCTGTTTCTAATAAAACCATCTCTTGAAGTAGCGTCAGTTATACTTTGTGAGGCATCTGTCACTAGTTTCACACATCTTTCCACCAATTGTGTGTGACAAGGATACTCAACAGTTTCCAAGCTCTTATCTTTTGCCATGATTTGAAGGTCCTCATTAGAAATATTTCTAAGAACTGGTGGTGTTGTAACCTGACACTCGTGCCACACATAATTTTGGTGTAATCTTTAGTAGAGAAGTTAATTTTTGGTGGTTTAAATACCCTGCGTTTAGTGCTACTTTCAGCTTCTCTCGCTTTTATTATTCTTCGCAATGTCAGCTCCCGAATGTGGTGTTTATCATCAAACAACATAGTGACAAATAGGTTTTCTGGGTGAGCAAAAAAATCATTTCTTTTGATCACAGAATCCACAACAGATCTAAGATTTTCAGATAAAAATCGAGAGTACATAATCAATTGAAAAAGATGTTTGACTCCGTCTTTAAAAGACATCTTTTGCTTGATTAAGAACCAAATCAGAGCGTATACTTTAATCACGTAGTTGAGTAACATTTTCAAATTTCAAATGACTTTTTTTGCTATCCTTATTGACTCTTCAATTCGTCTCTGCTGCTATTTCATTCATCTAGCCGTTTCTTTCTTATCAACACTGCTTACAACCATTTTCCTGTCATTTCTTTGATCCAACAGAAAACTTCTCTCATTGATGGGAACTTCTTAGGTTTCAAACACGAACAAGATTCAAATGAAGTGCATTTACCAGCAGCCAAGTCGAAAAGTTTCTCAGATGACTCTAAAAAATACTACAGATTGTTTTCAAAACTATAATTTCGTTTGCTTTTGGGGTATCTTTTCAAATTTAAGTACTGTTCGAAATAGGATTTCAGTAATTGAATAACTCGTTCCTTAGTTAAGATTGGAATCGAAGCTTTGGTCCAAATATGGTGATCTTTTCAGAAACAATCGCATATATACCTGAATTGAATGGATCCTTTTTCCATTATGCTTCAATTTCAGGTCGTTCTTGGCAAATAAAATAAATTTAATGACTTCCCTTATAATTGGTAGCTGCCGATCGTCACGTTGTTTGTATGGTCCCAATATAGCACAAATAGTCTCACTACGCCTCAGTCGCATTCTTTAAAAAATCACAAAATCCACTTGTAACACTCTAACGATCGCAAATATACGTAAAACTATAAAAATGCATTACTTTTAATGCTATAAAGCATTAAAATTACTTTGGCTACGAAGAAAACACTCGCGAGTCAAGCCAACAATGTCCTCGATACAAATTGAAACTTGACGGTATTTGAAGGTTGAAACCTAACAAATTCAAAGTCACCGGTAACGTGTCATTGCATGCAAATCGAAACGTCGTGTTTGTATTACACCTAAATAGAACAATAAAGTGAATATTTTTATATATTTAGTCCAGGAGCAGAAATTAAAGATAGCGAAATACCACTACAAAAACATCAATTTTTCAAAATTTTGAAGATTGGTAGAACCCTAAAGACATAGTTTTATTTATTTTCAAATCATTTTGGTAATCTACTACCAATTACGCAAATTTTAAGAGGTCTTGCGTAACGGAAAACGGAAAAAAATATTTTCGGGACACCCTAACGTGCAGCCACTATAGAGGCGGCTATTTAATTTAATTTAATTGCAATGGAGCACACGCTCCGGTGGCAATTTCCCTACACACCCCTTCCCCCTATCCTACACTCACCTACATTTGCCCTCTACAAATTTTACCTTTAAATTCTTTTAACGTTTTCGGTAGGTTATTCATCATTCCCCTTGGTAACTCATTCCAATCCCTGACACCCTTACCTAAAAAAGAAAATCTTCCCACACCCTTGTGCCTGAAATCGAGTGCCACCTTGTGGTCATGGTCATCTTTTCCCTTCCATGAACTACTTTTCATACCTATTGCAATATCTTTCCATGCCCCATCGCCAGTATACGCCTTGTACACTCCCATTACCCTCCTCATTCTCCTCCTGTCTTGCAATGAATCCCATTCCAGCTCCTTTATCATATCTGTCACTCATTGCATTCTGCGATAATTTCCAGAAACAAATCTAGCAGCTCTTCTTACCACCTTCTCCAACTCCTGTATTTGATACTCAAAATGTGGGTCCCATACTACACTACCATATTCAAGCAATGGTCTGACCAAAGTTTTGTAACCCAATTCCTTGACTTCTCTCGTGCATCCCCTCATCACTCTCTCCAACAAGTGCAGAATTTTGAAACATTTTCCTACCACCTGTCCAATGTGTCCTGCCCAGTTAAGCTTGTTATCAAATGATGTAATGCCAAGATATTTACATTTCCAGTCTTCAGCAAGCAATTCTTTCGCCACCTTATATTCATAATTTACCTTATGTTTTTTATTTGTGTATCTAATTAGCTGACTCTTCTTTGCATTTATCTTCATCTCATGTTTACTAACCCAACTAGATATCCTGTCCAGATCACCCTGCAACTGTTTACAGTCCTCTATTGTTTTGGTCCTTTTATACAGCATTATGTCATCTGCCAACAATCTAATTTCAGATAGTAAACAATCAACACAATTATTCATTAGAATAATGAATAGCAATGGTCCCAATACGCTACCCTGCGGCACTCCCATTTTTACTTCCACTTCCTTTGATACCGCATTTCCCACCCTAACTTTCTGTTTTCTACCTTTTAAAAATTCTTCTACCCAGCAAATCATTTTCTCATCCACTCCAATAGTTTTTTACCTTATTTACTACCATTTTGTGGCTTACTCTGTCAATCGCCTTTGAAAAATCTAGTGCTACACTATCAATTTGGCCTCCCTTGTCCATTTCATCTGAAAGATCTTGCATATATCCCGCCAACTGGGATTCGCATGAATATCCTTGCCTGAATCCATGTTGCCTACTTGAAAACCACTTACGTTCCCCACATACATTTCTGATGTGATTGCATATCAATCTTTCCATTAATTTACCTACCACTGAAGTCAAACTGATTAGCCGGTAATTTTCGACTCTATTTCTCACCCCTCCTTTATATACCGGTACTACTATCGCACTTTTCCAGTCTTGTGGTAAGCAGCAAGTATCTAGACTGTGACAACAGGTCATATGGCTACATCAGTTTCCTTTATTTATTTAAGTAAGGTCCCCGACTGCCAGCCAAAACTCTTACAGAAATGAGTATTAACAAAATATGTCGTAAAGATGGGATGGTGAGAGAAAATACGTATTCATACACAATCATTAACTGAACATCTACGAACAAAAACCTTCCCTTATTTTGGGACGTGAGGCTGGTGCGTTTCCGGGGCAGAGGGCAAGTCGGCCTCCGGCGATATTGCATTCCGCTGGGCCGTGCCGTGCCGCGCGGGTAGGGTCGCGCCGGGGTCACTCTGCGGTGCGACCGCGAAATTTGACGGCGGACGGGCCATTAACGGCGGTGGCAGTGTAATAAACCGCGCCCGTGTTTGTCCAGCAGTTAATCCGCAGCTTGTTCGGTTTTGTTGTTGCGCCCGTCATCGGTGCTCCACGCAAACCGTTCCGCGCCACGCACCCCTTGACGTAATCGCTCCAATCACTGGTACTTGCGTCCTTGAGCGTGGAGTCCCTTGGACCAACTCCGGATATTTTACTAATTACCGCCTGGATCGTTTGTGATGATTTATCTTGTATCACAGACCACCTGGTGACAGATAGAATACCCTGCACTGCCTTTACTTTCTGGACTATGGTTTTACGGTTGGGAACAAGTTACCTTTTTAGTCGAGATAAAATCAATCGCATGCACTGCAATTATTGTGATTGTTTTGGGGGCATCCATAAATTACGTGAGGTGAAATAGGGGGGGGGGGGGGTCCGGCGAAATCTCACCAGATCTCACCAAGGGGGAGGGGGGTCAACGGAAATCTCACGTGAGATTTTTTAAAACTGGGCAGGACTGTAGAACTAAAAAAAGGTCTACAACTGACGCGAAAGTCGATTTTAAGGGGGTATTTGGATGAAAAGTGTGGGTGAGACCTAAAAAAGGGTCTCAAGAAGTTGCAAAGACAATCTGTAGGAGGGGGGAGGGGTCTCTCGGGACCAGATCTCACCACAGGGGAGGGGGGTCGGGCCAGATCTCACCAAAACCTCACCAGCAAGCGGGGGAGGGGGACCGAAAATCCGGAAAACACCTTACGTAATTTATGGATGTCCCCTTTTGAAATTTTTATTAATATTATTATGTTGGGAACCAGTGTGGTCACCACCACACCTTTAAATTTAAGTTCGAGATTTTTTATTAACTTATAGCTTTATGCTTCGTCGACGTCGAGGTAACTAGAGGCGGGATGGGGATAGGGAATTGGAAGGAATTCGGCCATGGCCATTTGAAGGAAGTATCCCGGCATTCACCTGGCGTGATTTGGGGAAACCATGGAAAACCCAAATCTGGATTCCCGGAAGGGGTGGAGTTCGAGAAGCCAAATAATAACTAAAACATTTTACTGAAAGACTTACTGGAATATTATTGTCGTATAATAATTAAATAAATCACATAACTATATGTTACAAAAAGTAAAATATTTATAGAGCAATTGTTTTTTATTTTTTACAAGTAATTGTTATGACAAATTTCTTAATAACTGGACATTTTGTGTCCGGTCGCATGTAGTGAACCGGACACGGACAAATCGCTTTATAACCGGAAGGTTGGCAACCCTAATTCTAGTCTTACAACATAGTCGCAGGAAACATATTTCCCATGGCTATTGAAGGATCAAACATATTAGTATATTTTCTCAGATGTTTTGATTTAAATATATTTCACAGATTAGACAGTAATTGATTAAGTATGAAAATCAACAGAGGTGTTAATAAATCACTTGCTCAGATACCTATGTTCCAAAATGAGAACGTTGGGTACAACGCAAACGAGGTATCAGAAAGAACGCTGTACTTTAGTTTCCGGACGCTGATCGACTTTCGTGAGCTGCGTGGCAAGGATGAGCGGAAATGTTGAGGACAAAACATTCGAAGAAGTTTCGTGGAGCAGTATCTCCGACAACAGACACCCTCCAGGCTGAAGCAGCTTATACTCAAACTTCGGAAGCCGTTGCTGAAGGGGTTGACTTTTTTTTACCGAACGGTGAAAGTTTCGGGTAGAAAAACACGAAGAAAGAGAGGAGGAAATATGTGCTGTCGGAGAAAGGGGTGACAATCCATAGGAGTTGAAAGAGCAATACCATAGCTTCCGGCTGCACAAGTTTCGATAGCGGTGCCTAGGATATAATTCGCAATAGTCGCTACCACACATCACTTTAACTTGGGACTGTAGCACGTCGCTACAAGAAGAGAAATATAATATTGTATTACGGAAACGTCGTAATTAACTCACCGTGCGAGAGAATCAATAACATATCATTTGTAAGTATGAGACATGTGCTGTTATGAGACGTGGACAGATTTATGGCGAACAATTAAGGTCAGAGCCTGGCACTCACTTGGAGCGATTTCGGCGAATTACGGAAAATCGATACCTGGATTGCCGGATGGGGATTTGAACCCATATCCTTCCGAATGCCAGGCTAGAGTTGCCGCTCGCCCACAAAGATCACCGTTGCCTCTAAGGAAAGGTCCTATCCAATATCCTTTTCTCTTATTAATGTTTCATAGGAGTGTTGTCTGCTTCATTATCTGCACCACATCTTCGTTTCTCAGTTTATCCACATATCTCAATCTCCCGTTTCATCCTCAAACCCACATTTCTACAATATCAGTCAAGCGACGTTCCATCCCCTTCAACGTCCATGGTTCAAATCCGGCACGCTAATAATATGTAATTATTTTAAAAAACGAAATAATAATTCCATTTCCGGTGAAATATTTATGTTTGAGCGTAAACCAGTTATTTCGACCCACAGATTGCCATATTAAAAATATACTGATGAGTAGGGTTCGGATCTTTATGACCAAAAAATAGAGAAATATTAACTTAAAAATGGGTAAATATGACCTAAGACAGACAAAATATGACCAAACATTTAAATTTACTGTACATCAAAACATGCTCAATTATACATCATTTATTTTATCTAGTAGTGTCACTTTCATGTAGACAGCATAATTTGCTAACTTACACTCGCTGCACCCCAATGGAAATGTAATTCCCAATGAATTTACATTTTAAATCGCTTTGTTTGAAATCACTTTAATTTCAGATAATTTACAGAATAGAACTCTTTCGTGCGTACTAAAACACTCCTCTCTAAATTCTCTAACTTAACTTCGCACTTTCAAAAAAAATAAAAAAATAAAAATATTTTCGTAGTGGTGGTAGGTCTACTCACTGATCCACTGCAGAATTAACGATGACCGAGGATATTTGATTGAGATATTGATTGACGAGGATCAACACAGGCATGCTTCTGCTGCATTGTACAGATTAAAAGGCGGGCAGCGTTTAGAGAGTGACAATAATGTATAATTTTAATTCTTGACTGGTGATTTCTGACTACAGTGAAAATAATTGTTTGTCCCCCTATCTGTATAGCAGAAGTACAGTTCTATGAATAATTATCTTAATTTATTCCCATCTACGTCTAGTGAAATTACGGTACTATTAAATTTACGGTACTATTAAAAAACTAACAGATTTTTCCTCAAAATATGACCAAAAAATTATCGAAATATGACCAAAACTAGGAGAATGGTCAGAATATGCATTTATATACTACAGGGTGTCCAGAAAAGGACTCCCTGATTTCAAAATTAAATATCTCGAAAACAAAGATCGATAGAGGAATGCAGTAAACGGTATGTTTATCGTGACAGCTGTAAGAAGTGTATACAACAGATTGAAATAATAGTTACAAAAGCTGCTAACAGATGGCGCTGTAATCGCCATACGTAATGCCTAAATAGTGATCCGAAGCTCAGGGCGATCAGTTCCACCATTCTGTAGTGCCAATGGTGAACATTTTGAAAACATTGTGATGTGATTGTTTGCAAAAATTGTTTTCATACGATTATTTCACTTATGTATGCTGATATGAGCTGTACAGCGCCATCTGTTAGCAGCTTTTGTAACTATTATTTCACACCGCTGTATACGCTTCTTACAGCTGTCACAATAAACATACCGTTTACTGCATTCCTCTATCGATCTTTGTTTTCGAGATATTTAATTTTGAAATCAGGGAGTCCTTTTCTGGACACCCTGTATATACGATACATTGAAATCCAATCAGAAACGTTGAGTCAGTGTTTAATTCAGAACTATAGTTCACAAAAAAGGCATGAAAAAAATATTACTTGTCCTAAAGATCCGAACCGTATTGATGAGTCACTACATTATTACCACGACCATCGTGATAATGAATGCCGTCTGGTGACATTGCGGCTATGTCACGCTGTAAGGAAAGTACGAATATACAAGCGGAGAAGAGACGCGTGGGAAGTCATTCTACAGACGATAGGTGTGGCAAATGGGGAAATCCACTGCACAAGAGACTTATGGCCCGCCACCAGCGAACGAGCATCTTGGAAACGGCGAGGCGGTCGGTTGTTCGCGTGCTGCTTTAGTAAGCATCTACGGAAAGTGGTTGAAGGACGGTGAAACCACGAGTAGGCGACGTCCACGCCTCATAACAAAACATGGAGTTTGAAGTTTTGTTGGCCCAAGATAGGGGACGATCTGACGGCAGAATACACTGCTGGTACGGGCACAAGGGTTTCGGAGCACACCCTTCAGCTCACATTGGTGAACATGGTGCTTTACAGTGGACGGTCCCTACGTATTTCCATGTTGACCCAACTACTTCCACAATTACAATTGCAGTGAGCGCGAGATATTCAAGATTAGACTGTGGATCTATGGAAACGTGTCGCCGGATATAACGTCTTCCATATAAGGGTGCAAGTTAATATCAATATCGATAAGTATATCGACATTTATATCGCCGCAACGCAGATTCCGATAATAGATAATGTCGACTGCATTAAGCCGATAATATCCATATTTCCGATATTTGTACGTATTATATTACAAATAAGTATGTAAATCAAAATCAAGTAATAAATTTGAGATATAAATGAATGTAATCTTTCTCGGCGTTGTTTATTTATAAACGTTTCTCGGGAAACAAACCGAGTGATGTTGTTATTAATGCACAATATTTCGGCGACTTTAACTCCGTCGCCATCTTCAGGTGCAGTTGCAAGTCTTGAAGTCTGCCTTGAAGTCAGCCTTGAGCGTGTTGTTTGTAAACTGGCATGGCAACGACAGATGTTGTTATGTTGCCTAGCAGCATCTGAGATTAATAACAACATCACTCGGTTTGTTTCCCGAGAAACGTTTATAAAAAAAATTTGAGATAGTTTATTGAAAAAGAAATAAGTCTGCAAATATTATGTGGCAACAGGTCCTGAGAACAATAGTTTGCTTATTCTTTTTCCATGAAGTCTATTTTCATAGTTTGAGTGACAGTGACTCCTTCCTACCTTTGAGAAGAGGCGTTCGAAAGATACCGAACAGGTTACTTTGAGTAAATGATTAATAGTAATTTTAAACATATCTTAATCCAACTCGTATACCAATAATGACTGATTATAATTCATTTTGAAGCAAAAAATGTACCGTAATCTCCAAACAGCTAGTTTTACTCTATACGAAATAATAGAGAAATGCTTCACAGTTTTTAACTTCTCTTTCACAACTTTCGAAATTATTTATCAATCATTGTCGGTTCAAACGAGGATCTGGTAGAAGAATATAACAAGGCGATTAAAGCCGCTGAGTTTTGGGAGAAGAGAATATGAGGGCTCTTTTCCTTGACACGGAAAGTAAAGTAAGTATCACAATATTTGTAAGAACACAACCGCCCAATTAATATAAAAATTATTCGTGGCCCATTGTCCATAATAACCTAGGCATTGGCAACATTGATCATTATATATATATACAGGGTGTCCAGAAAAGGACTCCCTGATTTCAAAATTAAATATCTCGAAAACAAAGATCGATAGAGGAATGCAGTAAACGGTATGTTTATCGTGACAGCTGTAAGAAGTGTATACAGCAGTTTGAGGAATACTTCGGGAATCGAGTCATTGCTTTGGGATATCCCTAATTTACTGGTGCAGGCATGGATTCGCCTCCATATTTGCCGGATGTGACTCCCTGTGACTTTTTTTTGTGGGGCACAGTGAAAGACATGGTCTACCCGAAGCATCCCGCCACGCTGGACGAGCTGGAATCGGCGATCTCTGCGGCATGTGAATCCATTTCGGTCGAGACACTACGAAATGTGATGGCGAATTTCATTCTTCGTTTGCGCCACCTCTGTAGTGCCAATGGTGAACATTTTGAAAACATTGTGATGTGATTGTTTGCAAAGATTGTTTTCATACGATTATTTCACTTATGTATGCTGATATGAGCTGTAAAGCGTACATCTGTTAGCAGCTTTTGTAACTATTATTTCACACTGCTGTATACACTTCTTACAGCTGTCACAATAAACATACCGTTTACTGCATTCCTCTATCGATCTTTGTTTTCGAGATATTTGATTTTGAAATCAGGGAGTCCTTTTCTGGACACCCTGTATAAACCTACCATAACAAACAAAAGAGTGCGTGCAGTGGCGGCAGCAAAGCGAGCGAATGATCCGTTTCTCTGGATTTCGAGCTGGGAACTAAGGAACTAAAAGAGCGACCTAATTCGCGAAGAGGCTGCGAACTAAACTGAGCGCTCCCAGTCGCGAACTATTATATGCTAGACTGGTGGGCATGTAGAGGCCAGACTCGCATTTTGGTGGGCTTTATCTGTCTCTGAGCCAGGGCGTTGGTATCCCTGACCACTGGGACAGCGAACCAGTCCATTTCGCGGACCCCGGCGTGTTGCCGCACTTAGCGGCCGGTTTGCACAGTGGCAGTGTTTGTGTTGCTGATTGGCTGGGCTTCGCAACCTGCCGCGCTCCGGCGCACCGCTCGATCCAACTGGCGCATCCCGGCGCCGCCGACTCTTCAATTAGTCGGCAATGACGCTGAACAAGCACTGCAGGCAGCAATCACAAATCTATTGCAATACTCTCAACTACACCCACGCGAAATCAATCTACACGATAGTAAATACAGTATAATGACGTCAACTATTATACAAACATCTAGTTTGTGATTGAGTTGGTTTTCGTTCCTGCAAGTCTTAACCGCTTCTTGATATGACGTTCATTTGTTGCGATGTAAACCTATCAATTTGTCCATACGTGTTAAGTGAGGTACTCAAAGACCGAAAACGATCATTAAGCGGAAAAAAAAACGACCACAGCGCGTTTTTTGAAAAACCGTCACAACACTTGCAAAAAACAGCCAGAACGCGTTGTGGCTAACTAAAAACGGCCACAACGCGAAACTCACGTTTGTTCCAGGTCGCATTCTCCACACATGGCTACTTACATTTTTTTTTTTTTAATTGAACCTTGTTAGGGGATAGGTAAGAAGAATCATATGTATTAAATGCAGCCAGGACCGATTCGTCATGAACACAAGGAGTTATATACTGATAAGACACTGCGTGTAGCGGCCGTTTTCATAAAACCACAACTCGCTGTGGTCCGTTTTTTTTCACTCATTGAGCGTTTTTGGTTTTTGAGCCTAACAAATATATTCTTTCGATAAGGTACTTTTTGGTCACAAGCCATTATCTCCCTTCATACCAAACCGAAATCTATAAATGAGGTATCATTTTAAACATAAATATCTCCGTTTTGGTTACATCTTATATTGAGAATGGAATTTTTCAGAATTCGATCCTTGAAGAGCAAAAATATCAATATTTCTACAACGAGTTTTTGTGTCATTAGGTATTTATCTCCGTTGATATCTAATCGATATAGATAAATGAGGAATCATTTTAAAGATTCAGGACCCCGCTGTGGTCCAAATATATTTTAAGAAAAGAATTTTAAGGAATTTGACCTTTAAAGGGCAAAAGTATCATTAAATGATTCCTCAGACTTCCACAGCCATCTTTGTTCATGATTAATTGACTTTCGGGTTTTGTCTCCCATACATACAGGGTATCATAGACCGGATTGGGAAATTGTTAAAGCGGGTGGAGGTGCGAATAGTATATAAGGCTAACTGCAAAACTTGGTCAGTCACTGACAAAGGTAAAAGACAAATTACAGCCACACCAGCTTATGGGTGTTTACGAAATCCCCTGCAGTTGTGGCAGTGTTTATATCGGCGAGACAGGTAACACTGTGGCGGAGAGACTTAAAGAACATATCCGCCACTACAAATATAACAACAGTGACAAATCTGCCGTAGTCCGCCATGCTATTAATACCGGGCATGAAGTAATATTTCAAGAAACGAGGCTACTGTGGAGAGAAGACCAGTGGTGGCCCCGACGGGTGAAAGAGGCAGCAGAAATTTTAAAAAACACCAACAACATCAATGAAGATAGCGGCCTCTTACTCTGCGATGCTTGGCGCTCCTTGCTATGTCAACATAAACAGTATCTCTGACGAAGACTGGAGGATACCAGCCGAAAGCTTAGGTAATGAAATAAACAACGCGGCAAAACCCGAAAGTCAATTAATCATGAAAAGTATCATTATTTCCATATCACGTTTTTTGTTACGTGCAATTTATCCCTTGATACACAACCGAAATCAACAAATGAGGTATCATTTGAAAGATTAAGGTCACCACTGAAGAAACATTATAGATTAAGAAATTGACCCTTGAAGGACAAAAATAATAACTGTGACAATCGCGCATATGAGACAGTTCAGAGCCCAACCGCTAGATAGTAGCAGCACACATCACGAAGATGTTAATAAACTGCTTCACTGTCGACGACTTTTAATAAACTGCTTCACTGTCGACGACTTCTGTTAGATGCCTATTACACTGAATAAATAAACAATTGATACATATAAGGTGGGTCTTCACTCGCCCTCCACCAACCTTACTATTCATCGCATTCGCGAAATTTAGTTTAGGCACATGTTGGAATCATCCCTAAGTTTGATCTCACAAACTACTCAGCACACAAACTGACATATATATCTATACAGTTCTCAGAAATATGTAGGTGGCATAAGGTACTTATTACCAAAATTAATCTCCATTCTCTGCATTTCAATCTTATCTATCCTATACCAGCTACCAAGTTCGTTGGTGGTACAATTATTCCACTGAAGTCCTAAATAACAGTTGGTATTTGGATGTTACTCAATATATCCATGCGGGAACTACGTCATCTGTCTACCAGAATTCGTATTAATTCTGCAACACATTTGTAAGGAATGTGACAAGCGGTCGCATATCGCGCGGTTCTTCTCTGCACATTCTAACTCTCACTAATCAACCCCAACGATAAGGATCCAATTCAGCACGACAATACTCTTGATGAGAAAGTGCAAGAGTTTTAATCGCTATTACGTTCACAGACGTGATACAATTCTTAAAAATATGAATCGCACTTTAGAATTATTCTTTCCACCCGCCGATATTATGTGTTGATCCCATTTTACTTTGCTTGCTACTGTAATACCTAAGCACAGCACTTCTTTTTTTGGTTGGGTTTATGCTTCGGTGAAGTTGAAGTCGAAGTCGAGTTCGAAGTCGAAGTCGAGATCGAAGTCTATGTCGTTGTCAAGATAGAGGTCGATGTCGAAGTCGAGGTAGATGTCGAAGTCGAGGTAGATGTCGAAGTCGAAGTCGAGGTTAATGTCGAAGTCGAGGTGAATGTCGAAGACGATGTCGCTGTCGAAGTCGAGGTCGAGTTCGAAGTCGAAGTCGAGGTCGAAGTCGAGGTCGAAGTCGAGGTCGAAGTCGAGGTCGAAGTCGAGGTCGAAGTCGAGGTGAATGTCGAAGTCGATGTCGTTGTCGAAGTCGATGTCGATGTCGAAGTCGATGTCGAAGTCGAGGTGAATGTCGAAGTCGAGGTCGATGTCGAAGTCGAGGTCGAAGTCAAGATCGAGGTCGATGTCGAAGTCGAGGTCGAAGTCGAAGTCGAGGTCGATGTCGAAGTCGAAAAGGGTCGAATTCGAAGTTAGAGGTGGTAAAGAATGTAGGAGGGACAAGGAACAGGAATGAATTCGGCCATCAGCTTTTGGTGGAACTATACCGCCATTTGCCTGGAGATATTTCGTCATAGTGTAAACGATGCACCCTTTCACCTGAACTGGGATATGGAACGCTGCTGGAACAGCTGATCGAAACCATTGCAGAAGACATAGTTATCGTACCACTAGTTGTAGCCCCAAGACTGTGTTTGGAGTATAGTCGTGGGTCTAGGATAGTTTACAGGTAACCAATTTAATATAATACAAAGCAGCAATAAATAGACAACTCTTAAGGTCTATTTATACCAAAATTGCAGTGCACAGAATCTAAGTCTGGCTGAAATACAAACTTCATCTGTATTTGACCCTACCGATGCTCTGCAACGGTAGAAGAATTTGTCTCGAGTTGCGAAGACATAGTAGTATCATAGAGAGGTAGTGACGATCTCAGTATATATTTTAAAGATTACGGGGCAGTGTCCTTAACCAGAATGAAAAGAACCGATAATATCTACAAGTACATGCCCTCCGAATTGGATTCAATAACACCTATTTCCTGGTACAGTTCAAAAGTTTCTCCGTTTTTAGTATGTATGTTTGTTTGGGCCATTTATGACCACGTTAAGCATTCGTTTACCTTGGTTTTGCTTTGGATGTTTTCTGTTTTTATACATTATATATATATATATATATATATATATATATGAATGCTTCTTTGTATATTTGTCTTCTATGCGTTTCTAGACCATTCATCCTGTTGTGATGAAACTTTGGAGAAATGTTGAGTGTGCGACTGCGAAGGTTTCTGACAAATAAAGTTAACAAAAACCCTGTCTCTCCCCCTTTACACCCCTTAATTTATACAAACCCACAGATTTTATCGGATTTCAATTTAAATTTTGACACGTATACGTAAATATAAAGAGAAAAATACTTTCCACATTAGTTTTACAAAAAAATACCTCTCTCCCTTTCCACCCTCAATTATTGTCAATATTTTTTTATACAAAGCTACCGTTTCTATCCGATTTTGAAAGAAGTTTGCACACATATACTTTAAAACAAATAGAAAAATACTGTCCACATATAGTTTGCCAAATCCAACCCCTCTCCCCGTTTACCACCTCAGCTCTTAATTTCCAGTTTTGTTTACACAAACTCACAGTTTTTATTCGATTTGGATGGAACTTTGCACATATATATATTAAAACAAAGAAACAAATACTGTCTACACTTGACTTACAAAAGCCACCCACTTTCCTATTTAACCCTGCTTAAGCAAAATTTATACTCGAAACCAATCAGTTTTTTGCAAATATTTCGAAATCGGCGGAGAAATAGGCCAAAGTAGATAGCGATATTCTTAGTGTATGCCTACATAAAATTTCCTGTCAAACACCGTTGGACCGATTTCGATCGGTCAATTGATGACCAATAAATTCGAACTTGAGTTTTAAAACTTATTTTAAAGTTTTTGTGAAGAGACACAAATTTATAGTTTCTATTCGATAGGGAAGGAATTTTGCGCACATAAGCTTTAAAATAATGTGAAAAATGTTTACATTTAGTTTAAAAAACTACACTCACTCTCCCCATCCACTCCCTAGACAAATGAACAAGTGCAATTTTTCTGTGTTTTACATGTATATCCAAAACGGTAGGAAAATTTACGATAGTGGATGATGATGGAGAATGTTTATTACAATCCAATCAAAAGGTGTAAAACATCAGAATTTTCTTCCCATCCAGCCCTCGAGCATCGTTGGGTTCTCTGCTATTGCAGAAGACGGAAAGACGAAAAATGTTGTATATCCCAAGACTAGAATAAACTTTTTCCAATTTAATCTATGCAGAAAAAAACATATTTATTTTTTTGTACATGTGAATGTGTCTGCTTTATGTATGTGTACCCACTTAGAAAGCAAAATAGGCTTTTAATGCCAGGTAAAGCCAGTTTATTATGCTTTTAACTCCAAACGCCTTAAACGTTTAAAAACTACGGTTTATTGTACATGAATAACATAAGTTGCTATTCGAATAAGCAGTGTGATTGATATTAATTAATACGAAGTATAATTGTTCTTTTAAACAAGGCACTACGTTCATTAAGAGCACAAAAGTCAAGACCTTGTCTGCTTTGCACGCTACAGCCGGGTGTGTAGCCTAGTTGCTTCACAAAGCGCTCCGCCAGATGTCCCCCACTTTTAATTAAACAGGTGCTGGGCTGACAGTTAACTGTATTGCCACCTGGCTCCCAGCATGTGGACGTCATATCCTACCTGTTGCCCCTCCACCTGCCTCGCGAACAAGTGAAGAGGTCTGTACGTAACGTCCCTTATGGTCGGCCCGGGGAATGGTGGGTCTAGACCGCTAAACTCACTCACGTTCCTGGGGTCGACGGTTTCAGTTCGGTACGGATCATGGATGGTTTTAATTAAATGTTGTGTTCATACCATGTTGTCCGTAATGGTCGCTACATATTTATGTACAATTGCTGACAGAAAATGCATACAAAATTGAAGTTGGCTGTATGGCCGAAGAGGCTCAATGCCATTTTTCTGTAAAGTTTTGAAGCGAAACTTCTTTGGTCGCGGTAGGGAATATTTTTAGCGTTGCGCGTTAAGTGCGCATGCGCCCAACGTTCTGCGCATGCGCCCAACGTTCTGCGCATGCGCCCAACGTTCTGCGCATGCGCCCAACGTTCTGTGCATGTGCACTTAACGTTCTGCGCATTCGCATTTAACGTTAGTTTGATACAAGCAACTACGATGGTGGCCGCTGTCCCTCAAGCTGATGTCAGACAGTGATTAATCGCTACATCGTTTCGGTTTAATTCGCGTTAGCTCGTTACGTTTTCTACGCACGTATGTACACGTGGGAATATATGTGTTTCATGAGTATACCTAAACTGTATAAAATGCTTGAATTGATTCAATACTTATTGAAAATCGCGTGACGACGTCAGACAGTATATTTGCATCCGGAGGAGTCACACCAGTATTTTAAATTTCTTTTTTTGTTGATTAGTTGCTTTTTGTGTGTTTATATTTGTTCAATTAATTGCGAGAATAACTTGGACGAAGTTGCTGTTTATTGTACAACTGTAATAAAGAGAGCATCGTTCATCACTGGAGTACAAAAGAAAAATCGATAACATAAAAAAAATACACAGAAAAAAATGGACAGGAAAAGTATGGGGAAAAATATATGAAAGTTTCACTTCTTGCACGTATATACACTGGTACATGTACAAGGATTTTTAAAGTTTTTTTTGAAAAAAAAGGAAACCTGGACTGTCTCTTCATTGAGTCAATTCTAGTGAATACCTTTTTTTATGTCATTTGGCTTCCATAGGCCATACAGCCAGCTTAAGTATGAGATTAGTTCATCCATTGTATTCAGTTTCTCCACGTGTACATATTTATGTTTTAAGTAATTCCAGACACACCACAGGATGGACACGACAAACACACTCACACACAACACTTAAACACCCACGCCCTCGGCCGGACTCGAACCGGCGACCTTCGGCACGTGGGGCCAGTACTCTAGCCCCTACGCTACCGAGGCCGGCTGGTGAATACCTTTTGGGATACTGTGCTGCAGATTGCCTTTCGCCTTTCTCACGTGTACTGAATCTAACTTCTCTCCATCATTTTAACCACGGGCTTGCGTCAACTATTGTTTTATAGGGCCTTGCCTTTGTTGCACATCATTTCGTTTCTCCCTGCAGTCACGTTTTGAGACCAGTGTATAATCATCTTCAGGAGATTTTCCTCCGGTTACGTCGACACGTGCAGAGCTGTATAGTCTGGGCAGGCTACTGGAATCAGCTGAGTAACAATCAGACAAATATGTATGGGCCACAGCTAGGTACCCCATTGTGGTTGCATGTTTAAGAGATGCGACAGCAAGGAAGAGCTCGTGTGTAGGCAGACTTCCACCCACAACATACCCTCTCGCCTAATAGGAGCGCCGAATGTTTCACGCGTTTTACTGTTTGAATATGAGGCCAGTGGGCGATAGTCTCACGACACACGTCGCTAATGCATGTTTCTCAGATGTTCTCAGATGATCCCGCCTGCAGTATGTGTGTTCGTGTTCGTGCAGTGATAATTTTGTACCATCTATCCGGCCGGTTGTGTTGAAGACTGGGAAACTTTGATTTCTGTGTGCCCGCCCCACTTGCCGAAACCGGTCGACCCAGGACGCCAGACTCCACAGCCGCCCACGCTGGTAATAACATTTGGTTATATCGCAACCACTGTGATTCGTGTGCCCCACCCTGAAAGTGCCCTGAAAATTGCAGACGGCCTCCGCAATACCAATACCGTGTTGCGAGAGTACTCACGCTCTCGCCGACAGTTCGTATTAGCTAGTCGTGGCAATTATTTTAACTGAGAAAAATAATGTTAATACAATTACTGTGCGCCACACCTTGACCTTGCACTGGTTATATTCATGTATTTCTTTTTTTTTGTATCAGAAGTACTAATTATGGCGCCCATGATGATATTGTAATTATAAGAATGCTTGTGTAAAATTAAATGTTGCAAAGTGTAGTTTTCTATAATTATTTGACTTAGGTTATTATACCAAATATTAATGTTAACTTTGTATATTTCTGTCCAGTCTTATCGGTGTAAAGGGAAAATTAATGGTTATTGCGTTAAATCGTCCATTGAAAAATTATAATATGTGTGTTATCGAAAGGTTAGAGAAGGTGTATCAAAACTTATATAGGCCTTATAGACGCAGCGCAATTTACCGCAAAGTAAATGATAATTACAAATTGATAGTAGCGAACATTACAACTACTGAGGATGATATTTCTCAGTGAATATAATGTACAGTAATACCCCCCTTTACGCGACCCCGTTATGCGCGGTTTCGCTTTAACGCGACTTTCAAATTTCGCGTTAAAATTCCTCGTATTACGCGAATTGCTTACTTAAGAATATGTATGTCCATAATGTAGTCATTGGCTTCTCTTTGGTCGCGGTAATCACCTCTTTCTCCGACCATTCTGATCGAAGAATTGAGGATTCCCCGTCCTACGACTTTGTTCTATGGGAATTCCCTCGTTTGTTTCGTTTGTTCCATTTTTGTTCCATTTGTTTATCTCGGCTGGCAGTCGTGTTTTAACGTTTGGTGGAGATACATAATTTAACACTACGTTAAAAATGCCGCCTACGAAGAAAAAAAAGAGCCCAAAAGCGTAACTTTGGAATTGAAGATGAAGGTGAAAAGAAGAACGGAAAATGGAGGAAAAGCAACAATTGTTGGCAGAGATTTTGGTCTGTCAGAATCGACTGTGACAACGATTTTTAAAAATCGGTAAAAAATTAAACTTTCCAGCGAAAGTTCAACACCTATAACTGTGACAAAACTTCTCGTTCGAGATCTTCTATCCTAGAAAGAATGGAGAAGTTGCTAGCAGTCTGGATCGAAGATTTAAATAAGAAGAACACACCACTGACTCAAGATATCATATGCACAAAAGCAAAATCTTTGTATGAGATGTTAAAGACAGAAGAAGGTGACTTCCACTCCGACTTTTGCTGCCAGCAGAGGCTGGTTTCATCGGTTCAAGCAGTGCTCCAATCTTCACAATATCCATATTACAGGTGAGGCCGCCAGCGCGGACACTCAAGCTGCAGCTGAGTTTCCCAAGTTTCAAGATTTCGTAGCACGAGAAAAAATTCCTGTTTGTCTCATCTTCAATGATGACGAGACCGGGCTTTAGTGAGAAAAATATGCCATCTTGAACATTCATTTCTAAAGAAGAACGTCAAGCCAGCGGTTTCAAAGCTGCGAAAGATCGATTAACACTTCTGCTAGGTGGTAATGCCACTGGTGATTTCAAACTGAAACCTTTACTGGTTTACCATTCAGAAACACATCGTGCAATGCGAGGTACAGACGAGATAAGCCTACCAGTCGTGGGCGGTCCAACAGAAAGGCGCGAGTTACACGGGAAGTTTTTCAAGATTGGTATTCTAATAGTTTTTTCCAGTCAGTAAAATCCTACTGTGACAGAAATGGGTTTGAACGTAAAGTAATATTACTCTTAGACAATGCCACAGGACATCCAACCTCACTTGATACGCCGAGAGACTTAAAAGTGTACGTGATGTTCCTTCCACCAAACACTACGTCAATATTACAACCTATGGACCAGGGAGCAATAGGAAACTTCAAAGCTTATTACCATCGCCGCACTTTTAGCCAACTAATTCATGAAACAGACGGGGAAGGAAGACAGTCTATGCGAGAGCGGTGGAAGTCATACAACATCCTGAAGGATATTCACAACATAGACGAGTCTTGGAAAGAAGTTAAAAGGAGTTGTATGAACAGGGTGTGGCGTAATCTTTGGCCGGATGTAGTGGAAGCACTTAGAAGAATTGTCCAAATGCACAGACAAGTGCTTGAAGACATTGCTGCAATGATTGAGTGGTCTGAACTTGAAGATATCGCGGTAGAAGATCTTGAAGAACTCGTAGCAACTCACGACGAACCTCTCAGCAATGAAGATCTGATCGAGTTACAGAATAATTTCATAAACGATGAGGAAGGACAAGTAGAAGAGAAATTTTATCTTCAAGCGGAATACAAAATATTCGTTCAAAAATTTATTCATGTTTGGACATATTGCATAGCATAGATAGTGATGTTGACCGTGTTTGGACCATGTGTCAAACAATTAAAAACAGCGTTGGGTGAACGTATTTTACAAGAACGTAAAAGAAATGCTACCCAAAAGACAAAAGATGTATTTTTCCGTTTTAAAAAAGAACATGTAATACTGCATAAAGTGTTCTTAAAATTAAAGAGATTGATTCCAATAATTTGTATTTTTTTTTTTTTTTTTGCATTAACTTTTGACTCTGTTTAGTCGTAAACCCCGATATACGCGAATTTCACTTAGCGCGATTTTTTGCGGAACGTATCCCTCGCGTAAAGCGGGGTATTACTGTAATTAGGAAAAGATTGAGTTTCTTAAGCCAAGTTACAGCACCTAGTAGAGTTTTCGTTAACAATTGTAATAACTGGAGCAACAAAAGTATGACAAATTTTCGTTCTCGCATTCTGTAGGACAACTATTCAGTATGTTATCACTAGGGCCCGGATATATATGCACGTAAAACATCTAATATATGCATGCAAATATGCACAAAAAAGTCCTAAAATATGCACTAACAATTAAAGAATATGCACTAACAATTAACGAATCTACACTAACAATTAACGAATATACACTAACAATTAACGAACATGGACTAACTATTAAAGAATATACAGTTATCAAATGATTTATTTTATGTCAACTCACTGATATACACGTTTCATTCCTTACAAAATGATGAATCACAATATGTTACCAACAGTTTTTCAATGTTTTCAGGGGTCAAAGATTTTCTGTTGTCAGACAAAATTAGTTTATAAGCCGAAAATGATCGTTCCACGTCAACGGACGTTATTGGGCAATACTTGTACGATGGTGCTGACTGTTCGGAACATTCATCTGGCAAAGATTGTGTGGTTCCACTTAAATACGTATTAATTGATTGAATCTTTTGCAGACCTGGGTTTGAGTCTAACACCCTGCTGAGTTTAGATTTAACTTTTTCTCCAATTTCACCAGGGACGGCATTTAAAGAAGAAATTGTTTTGTGAAGCAACTGAATAGACTCGTGAAGGGGTGCACCGCTAGTTTCTAGACCCTTAATAGCATTAGAAAGTGACGAATAGTGTACATGGATGAAATTGATATCTCGATATACAGTATCACAATCAAATGCGCACTTTGCTTCACGAACACACGCAGCACGATCGTCATGACCAATACTTGTAACCACATCTTTCACTTGATGAAAGTTCTCCTGGTAGAACAGCACTGCAGACAACCAAGTTCCCCATCTAGTGAGAACAGGTTCCGGTGGAAGAGGAACCTCAGGCAGACGATCCTTATAAAACTGTACACGCGCTGGTGCTTTTAGGAACACTTTTTTTCCACTTGAAATTACTTTGTTAACTGAAGGAAATAGAGAACGTATCTCTTCTGCAATGCGATGTAATCCATGCGCCAAACATGTAACATGGATCAGATTGGGGAAAAACACTCGAAGCGACTGACCAGCTTTTAACATATATGAAGCTGCGTCTGTGATTAAAACACGCACCTTGTAACAATCACTCTCCGATTCAGTAGGCCACAGAAGTCGCAGGGAATCGTTTATAAATCTTGCAATTGTACTGTGGTTGGTTTTCTCTAACACTTTGGTTGAAAGTAAATGTGGTTTTCCGGGTTCTTCTTGACATAGTTTGCCCACTATAAAGTTCGCTACGTATCGGCCACATGAATCGGTTGTTTCATCTACCGATATCCAGACACAGTTCCCTCCTATGTCAGACCGAATTGAATCCAGGACAGAATCGTGTAGAGAGAGCAAATAATTTTTCCTGAGGGTGGATTCATCCGGTATCCTTTGATTAACACAATACTTTTGAAGAAATGCTCGTAGATCTGGATTATTCAATTTATGCAGCGGGATATTGCTGCATACAAAAGCCTTACACAGGTCAGCAGAGAATGTATTAACAGACCGTGATACCTGAGTTAAAAGTAGCTGTTGCGTGTTCCTATTCTTTTCTTTTGACCTGAGATGTACAGCTGTTTTAGAATGCTGTTCAAGTTGAAATTTTTTCTCACATTTTATATTCTTCTCACATACTTGACAGTACACAACTTCACCGTCACTAGAATAGTCACTGTTGCCTGAAATCCACTGCTTAATTAAAACTGATCTTGTGCATTTTTCTTTAGGCATTTTTGGAGTCAGATTAAAGAAACTTAATCTTAGCACACGAACACTCCTGTCAACACAAACTTTGAGAGGCTACTGTTTTTGGAAAGGAATGTACACGTCCCTTTAAAAGTACGAATCCCTCAGGTCTGGAAGCCAGGAATCTGTTCTCAGGAAAACTGGCTCGTACCGCAATTAGGGGAATATTCCCGAAAAGATTAAAGAAAACCGCTGGCCTTCCCGGTAGTTGTCGCACGAATAAACACACTGGTAGATAACGAATATTCCAAGTGGGGGTAAATACTTGTGACTGTTGTCTCCTCAAACAAGAATTTGCCGCCTGAGGGAGAATAGAGCTATTCTTTGATTTTGCCGACCCCACCCGCCCTTCCCGTGAATATTACCGCTCAGGGCAGTAGAGAAGGTCGCCGCCACACAAATTTTCCATTTGCAGCACCTCCAAACATGTCACTGTGTGAGTTTGGATAAGGTAGAAAATTCTCTACATGTGAATGCCAGTACAAAAAAATCCTGTTTACTCCAAGAATTTAACTTACTTGTTGCGGTTGCCAAGGATGTCCAACATACAGGTACATTAGGCTTTACAGTTTCTTCAGAAGTATCGGATATTCAGTTATGAGATGAAATAAAAGCTAAAATATGCACATATCCATAAAATATGCACTAACCCTCAAAATATGCATTTGCATATGCGCATATGCTTTTTTGAAAAATCCGGGCCCTAGTTATCACATACAGAAATCTCTGGGGCGTTGATTTCTTAAAAGACCAAAAATTAGGTAGTAGTTACTACTTGTTTCAATATGCTTTTCTCCTTCAACACACTAGTTTACGTACAATATATATACATTCCGTTACTAATAGTTTTATTGGCACTTTACAGTTCGCAAAATTTTGAAATAATTTCACTATTGCTGCGACTGGCAAGGAGCTGGAAGGAAATCATATTTTACAAAGAATCCGGAATTCTGATGAGTCATTTCTGGAAACCATTTAAAAGCGTAATTAACGCAATACTCACATGTGTTTGAAATCCGTTACTGAATGTCATAGTTTACGTCAAATAGCAACAAAAATAAAAGAAATTATATAGTACACTGAATGTAGCAGGTATTAAAAATTTATTTACGTAAACTGCTCTAAAATTACCTTAATACTAAATGCAGATGTAATAAAATGGCATATGGTTGTATTTTGCTATATGAAATGTAAAACTAAAACTCTTTAATATAATGTTACAACTATATACGTGTGTTTTTACTTGATGAGCTTTTGATTTATTATTATTTTATTTGAAAGAAAAACATTTTTCGGAATCATTAAGAAAATAAATACTTTAGATACTCTTAAGTTATTTTGTAGTTGCATGGATTTTATTATAATTTATTTATCTCATAGAAACATCATTTTTGTTTCTAAAACTTGTTAAAGTTTTGGTAAACATAAAAATATATTACTGAATGCAAGTTTGTAACACTACGAAGTTGTATTGAACAAACGAACATGACTCTGTAAATATGTATCACTAAGAATTTAATTAACTATGAGACACTACAAAGAAAATTAAAAAAAGATACGAGTATGGTGTCTTGGAGTGAACCTTTTCCCACGCAGTCTCCTACATACCCTTTGATTTATAGCTGTGTTTCCTGACTTTCAGCAACCCGTCATTATGTGTAATACTGCGGGATGCGGTTTTGTTCTTCATGCAGTTTATTGAAACTACTTCTCTTCAGGAACAAGTTGGTCCAGGTACCTATACTTCACAAGATCACGCACATGGGGATCAATTACTAATCCGGACAAATTACATGCAAGTAAAGTAATTTCATGGTAGTAATTAAACCTTTACGATACACCTGTAATTTATAACCTTCCGAGAAAACTCAGCGAAGAGGCTACAGGACTGTAATCATCTCAGTTTGGTGAACAGTTACTTCAAAAACGAAAACGACTAAGGAAGAATACAAGTACGTGAGAGTACTAAAAGATTACTTTCGGGACATTCCCATGTGCGATTTTATGATGTAATTACACAAGGGAAAGATTCACTTTGCTACAAAAGATTAATATATGCCATATGAAATTAGTTGAAACAGTCTCTATCAGGAAATCGCTAATTAAATACTGACGAGAAATATTGAGTGTTTGTCAAGTATTTATCGAGTTTGTAGGCGTAATAGAAGTCATCATATATCATATTATAATACTGTTACCATGTGGTGTTTACGTTTCAGAAAAAGTACGATAATTTTTCTAAAATTTGCTGATTTACTTTATTTCTTCTTTCATTAATCCTTGACAGTTATCTATCTTATACAATACCGCAGTTGACCAGGAGCAGAATTACCAAACTTTTACCAGTTAACTTCAGAATACTTTAAATTTTACTAAATGAACACCAAGATTTACTTAAACTTTCTGCAAGACTGAGCTTGCATATTCGCCCAAGCGTGAAGTCATTCATGAGGTAAATTTCTACGAGCACGTCCCTTAGCCAATCACAACACAGCACTTCAGATAACAAATTAGAACTTTAGCTAAACTTTAGATGTGTACACAATTCTTGATTGACACTTCACCTATCACGTAAGCACAAAGTGATTGCGTACAGTAAGGATACTCCATTGTTATAGCAGGATAATGCAATAGTTGTTAAGGGAGCTGCACTTCAACTCACTTGGTGCTATTGTTCTGTTAATAGCGAAGTCTGGAGGTAGTCAGTAGCTACGTGATTAATGGAGAAACTTTACTCAGAAAACTTTAATGTACTGAGCATATGGCTATTTCTTGTTGAGTGCTCAGATAATCCCACATCCACAGACAAAGTTCCCCTGGAGTACATTACTTTGGGAACAGCACGAGTAATGACGTTTTTAATAGCCCTTCTCGCCTATAAAGAAACATGAATGGGTGAAAGTTGTATTTAATTGCAGATAAATTACTGGGAATCTCATGTTCAGCGATCACAAGCAATCAGTATACCACATAAAAATATATAACACCGACACAGTAAAATTTAATTAATACAACCACAAAACCTCGAAAAAAATATTCACTGAACTAACTTAACTACAGTTTTGAAAGAAAGAAAAAGACCTTTCACTTTAATCGATTTAACCACATACGACGTAATTGTTTTATTACTTTGCTTGTTGGTTTTGACTTCTAATCAACATGTGGGCCAATAGAGTCGGAATAGTGAATGATTGTTAGGAGTGATATGGCCATCATCTGAGCGTAATTCACGTTAAATGATTTCGGTTAGCTACAAAAATCCATATTTCGATGTGGATGACTATCTGAATTTGTAATAGATTTTTGTGGAATATCAGATCAAATGCTTAACCGTTGTGCCAGATAGATTAGGAATACGTTGTAAAAATCATGTTTCTGTACGTTGGTATAACACTACCTTGATTCTGCTTTCTATCCAGCTTTGTATTTAAATGATTAACTGTTTCCTAAAATAGTCTGGGCTATTATGGGAGTGGTGCCTTCAGTAAGATTATAGTTTTAAAAAGTTATCGACCTTAATCATATATGTCGATGCAAATTATTTTATGTTTTTACCCTAAATTAGTTTACAAACATTTTTAAAATCTTATAGAAATTGCTTTTATAAAGTTAAGATTTCTTTAAAAAAAATAATGCTTCATGTTTTTTAGCTAGCATCGTCATCTAAGATTTAACATTTCTTAAAAAATTTAATAACGATAGATTGCGTCAATTATGTCTTGGGCTGTTCTGATGCAGTTGTAGTTTCTTCACTGTAATATATTTATCCTGGAGGTCCTACTTCATCATCGACATATCTATACCAGTAAATTGTGGTGCATTTTTTTTTTTCTGAATATGTGGCACATGTATGTAAATTTTTGCCACGATGTCAGAAACTAGAAAGCCTACAGGAAACCTTTCATTTTGGATATAGGACTTGTTATTCAATTGGAAATAGTTTACCGCTCTTTTTTTATTCAATGGCTTTCGGCATCTTAGGCCATACAGCCAGCCTGATAGTCTCTTAATGCTTTAGGTTTCTCCAGTATGAATTTTTTCCAAATAATTAGACACAGCACAGGATAGACATGACATTCACAGACATTACACTTAAACACCCAAGCACCCGCCGCACTCGAACCGGCGATCTTTGGGACGCGGAGTTAACACTCGAGCCCCTACGCTACCGAGGCCGGCTTTACTGCTTTTAAAAACTGAAGTATTTCTGTCACCTCTTTTACGTGTGCATTAGTCTGAATACACAAGAAAGGCCTTATCGTCAGCTCATCTGATGTTGTTAACTAACTCTTTATTAAATTTAACACCAGTTGTTCCATGTTCTAATGCTTCCTTAAATATGAGCCATGACTATAGGCTCATGAAAGGGGGTAATAGGACGCATACTTAACACACACTGCGACGTAACTATAACTTATTTCCCATTCATTACCATCCCTTTAAATATTTTTTATATAAAACTAGGTGATACCTGCGACTTCTTACGCGTGGATTAAGAATTTCTTTGCCAGAATTGAATATAGAAAGTTGTTGGTAACGAAGGATTGGTCAGAAACAACACCGAATCGGCATAATATGACAGGAAAGTCACCTCTATATCAGTCTACCATTGAACCTGTCTCTTGAAGAGAATCAATTTCCAAGATAATTAGAAACAGAAAAACAAACGAAGGTGAAGGGATGTGGGGGGACGGGGGTGTTAACTAAGGGCATCTTTATTTCAACTTGGTCCTTTCTTCTTTCTTCAGCATGAGCATCCGATTCTTGGGTACTAATAACTTTAGCTGCCTGTGCTCTGCTATAGCTACAACGTAGGCCAGTTTACGCCCGCAAAATAAAGTGGTGCTAGAAACATTTAAGCAGACACAAAGTAATAAGACAGAGAAAATCGACATCTACACTAAATAATATGTTTTTTCTCTAAATGAAATTAACAACAAATTATACACTAAACATAATGCGCGAGAAGCACAGCATGAGCAAGCGAAGTAACATCACAGACTAACACACACATCCGTCTCTCTGTCACCATTCGATAAGTTCTCAAAATTTCGTGACAACATTGTTAATCATACCGAAAAAAAATATATATCCTGTGCCCTCCCTACAGATTTTCTCGTCAAACTCCGTCAACATCGGTATAGGCATTTAGTCGTCAAAACGTAACAAAAGAGAGAGACTTACTTCCGCATTTATAGTATTATTACTGCTGATCACACTTACACTGACTGTGAATCATCCTTGAGGGATCAATATAACGTAAAAAAGTGTACACCTACAGCATTGCAAGACTACCTACGATTTACCTCGCATGCACCCCTAACTTTGTGATTTCCACAGTTTAACATTCAATCCGAATAACCGACGGTCCAGGCGTGACACTTACGATCAAAATATATATATAAATCTTAGCTCCCAAGGAAATTTTCACCGGATACCACGACCCAAACATCAGTAACCAAGCGCTTTAACCACCGAGTTACCTGACGGCTACATGGAAAAACTGTACAGAGACCTCCACATCCAACGTGTCTGTCTATCGCCGTTCAGTAATTTTTCGAAATTATAAGACAACATGTATTATTTATAGAGATAATTTTTCAACCAAATGTAGACAGTATTTTTCTCCTTGTTTCAATGGATAAGTGTGCGAAGTTTCATTGTAATCGGATGAAAACTGTGGATTTGTATGAAGAACAAACAAACATACATACATTCATCTTTATATATATAGATAAAGGAAATAGTTGATTTATTATAATTAGATGGAATTATTTTGTTAGTGTCTGGTATTTTGGTTTGTATATTAAGTAAAACTGCTTTGAATGAATGTACTAACTGTATTACAATATTTGTTATTTTTTTAAAGGACATTAATTAGTATGTTCTGTAGTGCTAGCTATTATATTTGAGCGTATCTTCAATGTATTGATGCTGCTTATTTTATAAAATGCAATGTAAGCAGCTTTTAAACACTTTATAATTTGATTTAAAATTATTTCAAGCTATTAACAATTAGTTTAAGAAAGTTTGAATGGTTTTTATGGTTGCTGAGATTACGGGCCAGTGTTTGGCGTTCTTGATGGTAATCGTCGGTAAATATTCTGATTCTTATTTGAAAGTGTTTCTTCACGAAAAGTGAAATAAAATGCATCTTATGCTTTCTTATTTAAAGTACCCTTATCGATAAAATTGAGAAAGTCAATTGGTATAGTGGGTTATAATACTCACTTGATTTGAGTATATAAATTCTCGACGCAATAATATTCCTACTAATATTAAAACACCTTTATTAAATTTTAGTGCTGGTGAAATGCGAACTTTACATTATGGCTTATATTCGTGTTAGAGAAACATTTTTGAAATCGACTAGAGGAACAACGCTCCACGCTCCACGCTCTTCCATTTCAGTTATTCATTTAATTAGATCCGTGAAACAAGTTTATGAAAGGCGTCACCAAGTTCTCCCTGGCCTAATTTGCAAAGCTGGATCTGACTGTTTTTGTTATGGAGGAATCTGGCACAGTCGGCTGTGTAAAACAACTGCGTCTCGGAGTTGAACCCGTCAAGTTTCACGCCTGTCACACAGTAGCTACGCGAGGGCTCCTCAAGACTCGTGAGATGCTTTGCTTCTTATTCTGAAGTTATTCTGTAGAGAATTTAAACCGTCTGTTCTTCTGCCTCACTCAGACTGCAGAATTGCATTTCCAAGACAACTATTTATGCCTATAAACAAAGTTTCAGACCCAGTTAAAAACATTAATTACGTACAATATCATTTGAAAGAACTTTAAAAATTTTCCGAATTTTTCTACGACGTAAAGAAATTAGTTAATGTAATACAGTATATTGTTAGACATAGTTAGCTCTATTGTAGGAGATAACGGTCAGATGTAATTGACGTGCGTTTTTCGTGAAGCCTCTCAGTTTATGCTATTTGTATGACGAATTAGACCACGCGACCACTAATCTCTTAGAAAAGTGCACACCTTTTTTTATTTATTAGGGCTTCAGGCTCCTTAAGGTCACTGTACCCTGTTCACTCTGAACTAGTGGCTCAAGGTCACGATTCCTTGGGCCCACTCCTCACCTCACCATCCCTTCCTGAGCTGACCGCTGTGTTCAAGTATGAGATTGGTAAATTTCTTCTTCTCATGAAAGGATAAGGGACACAGCAGACTGTCCTTAACTGAACGGCTGTTGAACCGCTAGTGGATTAGGGGCAAGGGATGGTAGGAAATCAGCTATGGTGTTTGAAAAGAACCCTCCCGGAATTCTTCGGGAAACTATCGAAAATTGAAATCATGATGGCCGGACCAGGAATTGAACCCGTATACTCCGAAATCGGAAGCCCGGATGAAATCATAATTTTAAGACGTATTTTTCAGGTTTCCGGACGTAGTTACGCAATGAATATATTTTCTTGTTCTTTTTTTTTTTTATTTGCTGTCGTCAGTCTTTAGACTGGTTTGATGCAATCCTCCATCCATTCCTATCCTGTGCTAACCTTTTCGTTTCTACATACCCCTTACAACCCACGTCCTCAATTATCTGCTTCATATATTCTAATCTCTGTCTTCCTCTACAGTTCTTACCTTCCACTGTTCCCTCCACTAACAAATTAACCAATCCAGCATGTCTCAGATTATGACCTACCAGCCTGTCTCTTCTTCCTGTAAGCTTCTTCCATAAACTTCATTTCTCACCCATCATTTCCAAAACTCGTTCATTTCTTACTTTGTCTGTCCACCTAATTTTCAGCATTCTTCTGTAGCACTGCATTTCAAATGCTTCAAGTTTCTTTCTTTCCGGTGTTCCCAAAGTCCATGTTTCGCTACCGTAAAGTGCTGTGCTCCACACATAGAGTTTTAAAAAGTTCTTTCTAATACCTAGGTCAATATTTGAAACTAAAAGGTTTCTCTTTTTCATGAAGGCTCTTTTTGCTAGTGCTATTCTGCTTTTAACATCATTCCTGCTTCGGCCATCGGTTGTAATTTTGCTTCCCAAGTAACAGAACTCACTCACTTCTCCTATTGCATCTGATCCTATTTTTATATTTAATCTGCTAGTATTGGTATCATTTCTGCTACATTTCAACACTTTTGTCTTACTTTGATTTATATTCAGTCCAAAATCTTCCTTCAGTATTTTGTTCATGCCATTCAATAACTTCTCAATATCCTCAGCCCTATCTGCTAACAAGACAATGTCATCAGCAAATCGTAGCATACTGATTTTTTCTCCCTGAAAACTTATGCCACATGGAAATTTTTCTTTGACTTTCTTCATTGCTTCTTCTACATACAAGTTGAATATTAACGGGGATAGACTACAACCTTGTCTCACACCCTTTTTAACTGATGCATGTCTCTCGTGATTCTCTACTTTTATTACAGCCACTTGATTCTTATATAGTTTATAGAATATTCTTCTATCTCGATACTTTAGACCTGACTTCTTTCTTGTTCATAAACGCGTAAAAGATCAAGTTTTGGGATCTAAGTCGTATCACACAGAAGAATTACACGTTACTAAACATTAATAAAGAGAAAATGTTTATCTTTCATTATAAATAAGTCGGTGAAACACGTGATGAATTGCCTGTCTGTCAAGTAATTACTGAGAGCACTAAGGAAAAAATAATCATTTTTAGCGGAAAGATTGAGTTAAGGTGGTAAGTTAAAACGTTTACAAAAACATATAAACTTCTACAAATATCTAAATTTCGGCAGTGATGTATCATATCTTTGTGTTTGACTGTGTGTATCCTGACTAACATTACATTATCCATGATGGAAAGTAACTATCTTTTAGGATTCTCGAATCTTCAGCTATTACGTATTAATGTGTATTTGATGGAGACTTTACTGCTAGAAGATTAATTACATCTCTGCCCAATTATAAACTTTGTTTCATATTATTTCATTAATCACTTGTCATTAGGTATTTTGTCGATTAGCGACAGTACAAAAGAGCCCGAATATGTGTACATTTTAAATTATGTTTGCTTGTCATGGAAGTAAAATTGTGAACAAACTATAACTATCAAAATCCACAATTATCAGAAACAAACGGAAACGTTTTATGTCGCTATCAGAAAGCGATAAATTGTATTTGAGATCACAAAAAAGTATCTAGAACGATGTCATTTTAAAAAATTTCTAAGTTTCCACTTTTAGAGACTATCATGTTTTTCATTGTAAGCAGGGTATATTTTACTGTCTGCTTTCTCTATAGACAACCAACCAATCATTTCGGTACATTAAAAACTTGGATATATGTTCATAAATTGTTTTGTGTGTATCCATGTAATTCTTCATAACGTTAAGCTTTCTAGCAAATGATAAATAAAGAAAATAAATTGAGACGATTCGGATAAGTTGCAAGAGATCTTGGATCATTTATTTGTCCTCTACTGCCCTTGGTAAGGAGAAGATTGTTTATCGAGAAATGGTACAGTGGTAGTTGGGTGAGTTTCGGCAAGAGAGATAAAACATAACATGTATTGCCTTTTTCTATTTGGTTCTAGATTAACGGTCCGTAAAGCCTGTTAACGGCCATTAGCGTTGGCTGCCGAAAGAAAAGAAAAACAGGAAGGAAGGAGGTTCCGGACAGCGCTTCCCTCTGAGCTATTGTGTTGCTGGATGAAACCATTAACAGATCGATAGCTAGCGGCATCTCACAACTCGATGTCAGAGTTGTTCACTGCAGTTCTGAAGATGAGTATGCTCCACCGTCGTCTTCTGTCAGTCGTATCGGAAATGAGACTTCCTCGGCCCCGCCAGATGGAAGCTTATTTTTTAGAGGAAAATGTCATCATTAATTTCAGGTGTGACAGCTCTTAATAAATTACAGGGATAATAATAGAGGGCAGACACTTTGCTGCTGCTGGATAACGGGTAATATGATGGCCCCGTTAGCGGATATAATGGTGCCGAGGGTTTTTGGTTCGAGTCCGGCCAACAGCGTGGGTGGTTGTGGTGTCAGTCTTATTTTGTCGCTCACTTTGATAATCGCAAATACTTTAAAATGGTAGAAACATGCACAGTAATAATATAAATACATTGGAACTCGTTGTGCGGTTATATTTTCCAAACGCCATGTTCAAAAATTAACAACAATATAAAATATTTCAAATATTTTTTAAGAGAATAGTTTTGTCTCTTGAGATGACTGATATTATTTTAGTTTTCCTAATCGCCTATTGTCTTCATTTATCGAGTAACAATAAGAACCTACATCCATATATACAGTTATCTATCGATTATATCAGTATGTCAAGGTCAGTTAACAGTTTATAAGTAAACTTTTTTTTTTCTTATGGCTTTACACCTTTTGACGTCGAGATAATTAGAGGCGGGATGGGATTGGAAATTCGGCCATGGCCTTTTGATGGAAGCATCCCGGCATTCACCTGGAGTGATTTGAGAAAACCATGGAAAACCCAAATCTAGATGACCGGACGGGGATTCGAACTGGCGCGGGCGTCCGCAGTGGGGCGAAATCTCAAAAAGCTGGTCAAAATATGGAAACGTTATCCAAGATTAAAGAAAATTTGTACAAAATCTGTTTTGAGCACGCTGATTACGATTCCAATGCCAAAAATGCAAAAAAAAAAAAAAAAAAAAAAAAAAAAAAAAATCCGGAGGATCCAATATGGCGGATTAAAAATTAAAAATGGTCTAAAAATGTTCCAATTGTCATACAAATTTGTATACAGGGTTTAATAAGCTCGCTGATATCGATTCCAATGTTAACAATGCAAAAAAGAACAAATGGCGGATTCAATATGGCAGACTAAAATAAAAAGGGTTAGAATTTAAATAGGTTTCAAAAATTGAAAAATTTTTGAATTATAAATTTTTGCGGATAAAAATGTGGTGTACTATATATTCCTATTTCCTTTCGTATGAAGCCAACTTTATCGTCGCTCTCGTTGGTTGGACCAGCAGATTCTGGAGCAATAAAATATAACTTTTATTAGCCTTTTATATCCCATAAAATCTATTTAAAAGTAACCCCATACACACAGGTATTATTAAAGATTATTTAAAAAGAGGAAGTTAATTTCGTCTGGTGTCCTTCAGTATATCGTATTAATTAAGTTAATTTCGCCAATAACAGACTAAGTTATGACCAAAAATTTCGCACACCTATAGTTGTATCCAACTCTAGTGGACTTAGTTATGCAAGATTTGGAAGAATAATGTTTTAAACAGCTAGATTTTGAAATGATGTGTTATTTCAGACATGTAGATGATAGTTTTATAATAATACCAAAATACAAAATTGATTATACTTTAAATATTTGTAGTAACTATGACAATAACTTACAATTTACACATGAAATTGAAAAAGACCAAAAACAAATACCGGTAAACTGCAGATAAATTAAGCTGCACGAATTGTGGAATAGCAGTTTATAGCAGATTTTTTTTTGTTGAGATTTCAATAGATAAATTGTAGAGAATGAAGTTAAAATAAGGTTCGTTGTGGGACTCTGTGGAACTTATAGCTGTTTTCATTTTTGAAAAAGAAAAATACAAATTAAGTGTTAAAATTTGTTTAATAATTATTTATTAAATAAATAACTTTAAATATGTTTTTTTATGTATTTGTAATACATGTAAACATTGTACTCATCATCACGATCTCTGTCCATTTTGAATGATGAAAATTGCTCAAAACTGAAAACTTTTACTCCAGTTCAAAGTAACAGTTAATTTTACTTCCTTTTGTATCTCGCAATAGTTGCTCGCTCAACCGTCACCTTTCAAATGATGTACAGCGTCTGCGTCAAGCCTCGGACCTATTCTAACCATGAAGTTAGACACTTTGGGAGTCAGTCTACCCAGCTGTATACTTAAAATTCCCTAAATAAAAACTTTATTTTTCGACTTTTGGCCAGCTTTTTGAGATTTAGCCCCACTGTGGCGTCCTCCAGAATGTGAGGCCAGAGAGTTTCTAAGTAAAGCAACCATTTTCTACAGATGACGACATGGCATATGAAATACGTCAAAAGGTTAAGATTCATTTTCTAACGTGTAAACGCTCTGTTAGCAAATTTAACTGGATACTAATATTGAAAAAATTAATCGGTGGACAACTGAAGGTTTAAATCATTATTGGGAACCGGGTGGAGGAAATGAAGGGAGAAAAACTCATATTTAGAGAAGAAAATTATTTTCAAGGATAAAAAATTAACATTAAATGTGAAATAGATCTAATAAAATGCGAACTGTTATTGCTGTAAAAATAAATGGCAAAACATTATCGTGAAAAAGGACACATACGATGAAGTGAAAAAAATTACGGGTATTTTATCTATCTATTCCAACTCATTTAACGAACATAGGTAAGTAATCACAAGGAAAGTGAAAGTGATGAAATTTATTATTAAATCCTTCAATTTTACATAGCTGAAATTAGTATTAATCACTGACGCAGCAGAAAGTATTAAGGATTAGCCATCGGAGAAGTTCGTTACAAGCTATAAGAATTAATTTCAGGCAGTGATCTGTATTTTTCTATGTCAATTCTGGAATCATTCTCAATTTAAACTTCAAACAAACACTTTTCAGAAATCAAATAACACAGATCGTTGGTACAAAGCTTATACAATAAGCCACCTCACTAGACTAATATCATCCTTACGTTTTTTAAAGAAAATAATGAATATTGCATGTGGGAAAGTTCAAGGCATCTGAAAGAACCACAGCATTTGCTAGTCACTATACGTTGGCAAACTGTCAACAACTCGACACTTAGAAGATGAAAAAAATTGCACTGTGTTAGTTCGTACAGTAGATTATAAATTGTATTTTAAGCATCAATTTTTGATTTTGCCGTATAGCAGAACACAGCTTTCATTATACCAGAATTATAAATACCACCTCAGTTTCACGTAGCAAAAATAGTTGACGTCAGGTGTTGCATATTTATTACAGTCATCAAATATGATAAAATTTATACTTAAAGGATACCTCGATTTTATTTAATTGAAAATGGTAACTTTTGTAACATATGGGAGCACTGATTAAGCCCAATTTGATTTCTGATTAAATCCTCGTCTTGTTTAAACATGTAATCTGTAATTACAAAGACACACGCATCTATATGAACGATATCCTGTCAGCCTCCTCGAAGATCGTGCAGAATAGTTAAATATGAAAACTAATATGATCGGGCGTACCCTGGGCAACATTAGGAATGATCCTAATGGCAGATCCTTCCACCACCAGGACAAATTTCAAAATAAAACAAGAAACAGACCCCAGACACCCTTTGTTTGGAAACGAACCTCAACCCACAAGGCTGAAGTCAAGGAAGAGCTTCGTACAATCAACTACAGCCATAACATCTTCCACTGGAGCACGCCGTCTAGAACTATGGCGAAATTCGTTGCCTGAAGAACAGTGGAGGAACATCAAAGAGGCACCGGCTGCGGAGTGTTATCAGCCATATGCTATATGGAAGGCTCTAAACAGATTAAGAACTGAAGTTTCCCGATGTAGATATAATATTAAAAAATGGGGGTACACTACTGACAACGATCTATGTGAATGTGGTGAGCTTCAGAACCCATAACATCTTTTGATATGCAGGAATCTCCCTGAAACCTGCAATATCGACGACCTTTATAGGGCAAACGAGAAGGCCATCAAGATTGCGAAATTCTGATCAAATTCCATTTAATTGTGTTTATAGTTTAATATTAATTAATTAATTTTTTTTTCAACTTGTAATGTTATGTCCTGGACACGAGAAATAAATCAAATAAATCTGACCAAACGACTGCCATCTTCAATATTAGGTTGCATGATCGTGGAACGCCATGCTGTCGAACAAATAAGACTGATGCCCCTCGCAAGAAAGTTTTGAAATGCAGATCTTTATGGAAAAATATATATCCTTCCGTATCTGCAGCTGTTATCTCCATCTGCCTGCCTTGCTCAATTTACAAGTCAAATGGAAATATTTAGAAAGAAACCAAATGCCAGAAAGTCACTGGGTGTTTACGGTAGTCTTCAGTCCAATGTATACTTTTTCAGCAGATCCAAGCCTGACCGCTGTCACCATAGATGTAAACATGGAAATATTCGATTTTGGAAAACATTAAAAATACGACTAGGTGATACAGCTTTAAATTTTTTTGCATGATATACTACTAAACTAAAATAGATGACTCTTTCCAGAATATGCGGTTTGTGTGCTTAAGCTTCAACTCATATTTCTGTTAGCTCTAAGCCCGTCAGCTACAGTAAACACTAATAAATGGCTAAGATTGCTCTCACTGTGCCATCGTGTCCTTAATGCTGACGTCACGGACCCCACATTCATTGCTGAGTTAACAACGTCCAGAGATGTTTCTGCTTTATTTAATGACAATTCTATTTCATTAAGCAACTGCGAAGAGATAAATTGATAGAACACTGGAACAAAGGTATGTATTGCGTTTAAATTAAAATATTAATTAATAGTTGCTTTTTATTTATTTATATTCAGTCGATCTAGATTTTTTCTTACTCTGTCCAGAGACATCGCTGTTTGAGTAAACTAAGAAATAAAAATTCTTTTTTTTAAAGGTTATGAGAGTTATCTAATAACAATTGCATTTGGTTAAGAAACTGCGGGGAAATAAACTGGCAGAAACCTGCATCCCAACCATTATTTATATTCGATGTAAATGTTTTTGCTATATTCTCTATTATATGAGAGGTGATCAGAAACTAAGGTTAGAAGGGCGATATTTCTGGAGTGTCGTACGCTATAGACATGCAGTTGGTAACTGTACAGAGTTTCAGCAACCTGCTACCTACACCGGTAGTTGTAGGTGAACACAAATGGTGACTCGGTTGGGAAACTGGTCTCGTGAAGAAATCCGCTCAGTTATTCGAAAATTGTAACCGCGGCTGAATTTCACCTGCAGCTGGTAGAGGTTTGTGGAGAGACTGTAATGTTTTGTCAGCATGTTGCAGAACGGTGCCGAAAGTTTGCAGCCGGTAGAGAAAACGTCACCGATGAAGATCATCGAGTACCCTCCCTACAGCCCGGACCTCTCTGCAGGCGACTTTCATCTTTTCCCCCACTTGAAGGAGCACCTAGGACGCCGATGATTCGCTTCAGACGAGGAGGTAAAACACTTCGCGACAACGTGGCAGTACAAGCAAGGACGGAATTTTTATCAGGAAGGAATATTTAAACTCATCTCACGAAGCGACAAATGATATGGAGACTATATCCAAAAATAACCTAATGTATGTACTATCAGTTGGCTGTATTTATTGTATGAAATGAAATATACACGTTTTAGTACAAGCTTTGTAACCTTTGTTTCTAATCATCCCTCGTAGTAAACTAAAAGAAATGAATTTACAAAAATCTGCGTTCTAGTCGTCATCACTGACGGGCTTCCAAGCTTTTTCGATGATAATGATTGCCATTCCCAGAGGTCTTTTTTGGGAACTTGAACTAGGGTATAGAATTTTGTGTAAGTGATAAAGTTTTGTGATTATGACCGATATGTGCGTATTGAGCGTAGTGTGTAGCAGGGGTTATGAATTAATTAAACAAGGGAGATGTTAAAGCAAGTGATAGCCTATTTAGGCCTACTCTTCCGAAGGATACCAAGGGAGCTGTATAGTTTAACGTTCCTATCCATTGGATTAATAGGAGTAAAAAATTCCATAAGCTTTTATTTTTCCATACGTTATAAACTCTGTTACAAAATCATGTCAATCGTTCACGACCACTTCTCCTAACCTACCGACCCGATGGTAAATTTTTTTCGCCACCGGGGTTCGAAGCAGAAGATTTGGAACGACTGAAGCCAACGGGGCGTGCGCTTGTTATTTGCTGTACTGAAAACCACTACCGCTCTTCAGAGTTCCAGGAAAAGGAATAAAAACTACTTGCTTCAAACAGTGCACGGCAGACGGACTGTTGTCTGGTCACTACACGGCTGCGCTGTAGGCAAACAGTTTCAGGCTTTAGAGGACAGTGTCTGGCTCGGAACCCACGTCCTGCGGGCCAGTGAGCCCCATTCCGCGCGTGCTTTGTCTCCAAGCACAGCCGAACGGTGCTGTGACGGCTGAGCGGACACGAATGGACACGCTTCACAGCAGAGATCGGCTTTGTAGGGCCCAGTATAGAGGCGTGAGGCAGCCTCACCATCACGCCCCCAGAAGTCGGTCACCAGGTTGCCAAACGGCCAATGCTCCCCCTCCCCTACACCCCCTCCCCCCCACACACTCACACACAAACAAAAACGACTTTTTACTGTTTATTGCCACAAAGGATTTGCAGCGGGGCATCTATAACAAAAACCGTACCACACAAAGACACTGATTTGTGATGCTAATCTGCTAAACAGATTCGCAAACAGCAGAGGAAATGTCCCCTGGCGAATTTCATCCGCCACGCTCTGCCGCCGCGCACAGAAATGCCGTTTGTTTGCAGACCGACCGTAACGCTGGCTTTGCTGTAACGGATGATTGCTCTCCGAATAAAAGTTTGCGTTCGGCCGGGGAGGAAAAGCTTTATACTTACGACGGCGCGTTGCACCAACTTTACAGCGAAAGTGGCTCTGGGGATCGCTTTTTAAAAAGCGGGGTTCTTCCCGTGACACAAAAGCCGTTTTAACGGCAAACTTTCAACCGGGCCAGGCAAACAATCCCTGAAACGATACAAGAAGGTACCTTCATGTATAGTTTACTCATTAGCTGCGATAAATGTTTTTAAGCTGACGTGTTTTATATTCCTGTAACTGATCATTCTGGACGTAAGTTTTACATGACTCTCATTTCATTATGTACAGCCACAAATTTTGTTACTCGCAGTAAGATTATCAGTTTTCGCTCAAACGTATTGTTTGGAGTATCCCATTGTCCTTTGCATTTCAACAATCCTGATTACTATTTCTATGACCTTCTTCGTGAATGACGCAACTGTGCTCAATTTGCGGCCTTTGAAGAACATAATCCATCAGTTCCCTAGAATAGTCTTGAAAATAAAAGAAAAATAAATTTCGTATGTCAGAGTGTACACGTGAAAGAAGTGAAACTTTTATGAGGAATACAAAATTTTTCTGTCTATTTTTTAATATTTTTAATGTTTCTTTCGCACTTGATTGTAGGAACGATACTATATTTATTGCAATTGTACCCTAAACACAAAATTTCTCACATTTATTCTCATAAGCAAATGAAAGTTCCCCAAAATTTAGAACACATTTATTTAGATTATAGAGTACTGCATCGAACCTTTAATCTGCATTTTGTGTGCAAAGCTTGTAGCTACATGGGAGAACTGCTTGGAAAAATTATATGATAACCTTTCTTACAATCTATAGGATGTGAGGGACATTAGCAAAATAAATTTTTTATTTGGATGAAATGAAAACTACTTTATTAAATAGATATTTACAGATTATTTGTTGATGATGATTATTATTTTTAATATTAATTTATGTTAATATTATTATTATTCTACTACCGTTGTATTTGGTTAATTTGTATAATGTATTTTTGTAATCAGAGACGTATGGTAACTGAAACAGGAAATATATGTTTCACATTTAATACGATCTACTGTTTAACATTAATAGCTGCTTCCATCAAAATACAGTTAAATGTGCATGTGGAATACATTTAGTGCGCAAGCCCAGAACGTTGTGGCGCATGCGCACTTTACACGTAACACTAACAACTTTCTCCCTACCGCGCCCAAAGAAATTTCACTTCAAAAAAACCGGGCAAGGGCAAGTCGAGTCTGGCCGAATTAGTGATCCGCACTCCATCGACGCCAATGTCATTACAGACAGTAAATGATTGGGGGCAATGAGCATGAAGGAATTCGGCTATGGGTATTTGAAATAAGGATTCCGTCATTCGCTTGGGAACCCGTGGAAAACTGAAATCTAGATGGCTGGACAGGGATTCAAACCTGTGTCCTCGCAAATTACAGGCCCTAGCATTGTTACCTGTTCCGTGTTCTAATGACCCGAATACATGTCTTGCAAGCAGTGGTCAAACAACAGTCGGTAGACACAAAAATCAATGCATGATACAGTATATTTACCACGTTTCCACTCGCGCTGCTAATTCTACCACTCAGTTTCCACCAAATATATTAAAGACCCTTTAGAATGCAATGCACTTATAAATTAAGATAACTTATTGCAAAATATTTTACATGATGAGGGTTGTGTACCGTGTCTGTATGCACGATAAGTGTCTTCAAACTAAACAGCAAACCGTGTCGGTAAAGTAAGGGCCCAGTGCATAAATCAGCCACATCTGATTAGGGGATCAAGACCAATGATCCTTTTCTAGACCATTATAGCACAAGCTGACGTCATCGAACGCTGACGTCACGCGCCCGGCATTCGTTGGCGGATTAACAACGGCCAGAAATGACACAACAAAATCGAGGTTATATGGAAATCAACTACGGAATACTTTCATTATGTTTGATTATCGCAGCATTTCATTTTGAACTAAATACATCCATTTAATTAATAACATATGGTATAACTGCGGCTGAAAAACCGTGGAGTAAAATTGTTGTTTACGATTGAAAAAGTCCTTTCCGTTTTTTGCCGTTTATCAAACACTACTGTCTCGCTGCTTAGCCATCTTTAGATACAGGTATTTATGTATTTACATTCGCCATCAGACTTGAAGTTAGGAGTATTAAAAGTAAAAACGAGGCTGAGTTTTTTTATTACACGGAATTTAATGTAAAAACTGAAATTCGTATTTTAGCCCGAAAAGGTACCTACTGTTCTCAACCCGTGACAATATGAAAAACATGGTCACTTGATTATATCTTGTAATACTAATATTTGGCAATGTAACACCAAAATGCAAATTTCTGTTTGTTTTGTTTACGACTTACAAAATTTGTTAGATGTAAATGTTTTTAGTATTCGTTGATTAAATTCAGAGTAAGGGAAATATCTGGGACAATATTTTTTAAGTTCTGAGGTTATGAGATATATCTGATAACAAAAATATTCTAAAGCTGAAAATTTTGACTTTCACTCAAATCATTTTTCCAAATTATAAAATTAAATAATATGTGATTCCTCTACTTGATAAGTTCTAAGCGCTGTGGGGTAGTGATATTTTTTCGACCTCACTTATTTCTATGGAATCTCACATAGTTTTAATTTTACAAAATTTTAAATGCGATATTCCGTTTTAGGCCAGCTAAACACATCATGTGCCAATCTGAAGTCTCGTTTACGACATAGGAGGTCAGGAATGTGGATTCTTTTCTTTTGATACAAAATCCTAAAAAAATATAGAATTGTACTAACACATTTTTATTCGGTGCTATAGTAAAGGAAAACAAAAAACATACATATTCTTGGCGTATTAAGTGGTGACGAAATGAAAGCATCTTTGGGTTCAGAAAATACTTTGATGCCAAAAATTGCTACACAAACGACATAAAATATTGGCAAGTGCATGGAAATGTTAATAAGTCTTATAATAGTCAACAAGAAAATTCACCGTTTCATTAGTTATATCCTTATACATTGTGTAAAGATACACGTAATATGACAATTTTAATGCAATCTTGTTCTATTAATGAAAAGATTAAATAACTTTCTCTGAAATCACTGTACTCACCTCATTAAAATCAGAAATTATAACTCTTAAAGAAATAATTTCGATGTGCAGAGTTTTCACCTAAAATTATTGTTTTACACATCCTAGAAACTAATTCATTGTAGGAATTCTTTATGTACCAATAAAGCACTTTTCGCGTATGAAAACAATTTTTTATGAATACTATAATTTGAACTGTAATAATGAAGAGAAAAAGAAAATTCATGTTTGGCTGATCAGTTTTAGCACCTTGAAGTTATTTAATTTTGACATGTTCCTTTGTTCTTCCGTAACATTTGTATAGATTCTGCAACTCTCCCAAATTGAATCTTTGTTGTAAATTCCACACAAACATAGACTTTTGACAGGTTTATAACTTACAGCTGAATGATAAAATTGCAATTTCGAGTTTTTCATGACATTTATTACTCCTTAAAGTTCTTATAAAATTTACGCTTTTATAACTTTAATAGCGAAATGAAATACAACTGTGAAACATATGTGTCACATTTCATTTAGACCCGACGTGAGATGAACACAGATGTAGTCACAAATGTCTAGAATGTCAGGCAAACGGGAAACAGCTATTGTAATTGCAGCCTTAATAGAAGTTCTCATGGAAGTACACGTTTCCAATAGGTTTTACAGTCTTTTATATCGAACAGTTAAGCACGAGATACTGTCATATGATACACTCAGGATTCCATGCCCAAAGTGTGTATCACATTGCATTCAGTAAAATTAGATTTTATATATTTAAAAAATCAATAATACGCAATTTACTTTTTGGTCTTGAGATTCTACTTTAAATGAACTATATAAACAAATAAAAAACTCAGCTGAACATATTAATATTTACTTAAATTACAATGGAGCGAACGCCTCGTTGGCAATTTCCCTACACACCTATCTTCCCTTCCTTTCCTGCACCCTTCTACAGTTGCCTTCTACAAAATTTTAAATTCTTTAAACATTTTTGGTAACTTATTCCACTCCTTGGCATCCTTGCCTAAAAAAGAGAATCTTCATACACACATGTGACTGAAATCGAGTGCCAGCTTGTGGTTATGCATTACTTTTATTTCTTACATCAATATCTATCCATGCCTCATCACAAATATACACCTTGTCCACTGCCGTGACACCTTTCACCCACCTCCTGTCTTCCAATTAATCCCATTCCATCTCTTTTATCATATTATTATTTAAAGTCGATATTAGAAAGGAACAAACGCTTCCAAAAAGAATTTTCTAGACACTTTCAGTGGTCAACACATCAAACTCTTTATAGTTTGATATCTACAATTTCTTCTCGTAAACATATCTTGTAACCTCTCCTTGTACCTTTTCTTGAAAATTGTTTAATTCTGCTTTCACTTCTTGCTTCCATTTCTCTTGAAATTTATTTAATTCATCCCTCACAGAAAGTAATCCTTCTTCGATCTTCTTTTGACTCAAATCGATCCTTTTATTAATTTCTGTTTTCATTTCTTGATTTGCCTTTTCTAGTTTCTTTTCCATTTTCATCAAAAACGACATTAATGATTGGGTATCAGATTGGGTATCCTGGTTCCTTTCTCGAGTTTTTAGTGACCGGCTTAATTCTGGTGAGATCGCTCCATCATCATGATATTCTCTCCCCCCATTAATATTACATCCATTCATTAGCTCGACATTCTGATCATTATTGCTATTATCAAAATATTCATCCACCCTCTTTACCTCGGATTCGCCATTAGGACTGCTAGTATTTCTTGTCGGACCTTGCAAATCATTGCTCGCATCTCCCACATTTAGACTAATTGCACCAGTACTGTCTGTCCGCCAACCCGACATTTTACTTGTATCTTCGGAATCACTTCCTACATTCATTTTCATTAAATCAACGTAATTACTTGCCATATTTATCAAAAAAAAAAAAAATACCTTGACGTACCCAACACACACAAAAAAAATTATTTGGAACAACAAGAAATTCTTTTGACACACAACATTTCCTGCTTTATCAAATTAAATCATTAATACCCTTAGTACCACACTGATATCAACGCCGATAACATTGACAAGAGAAACCAAGAAACCAACTTTACTTACTACTATTCTTTGTAGCTTCTGTAAAACATTTCAGAAATGCAGAACAGAATAAATCCACTCCAGAACAGAGCTGAAATTTAAATCCAAACACACACATACAACTAAAAAAAATTATATAATTACTTATAAATAAATGCCCCCCTTTTTGTTCAATAATTTTCTTTTATTTCTCTGCCTTATTAATTACGAGATATCCACAGACGCCTAATTTTAAGGTAAACATTCTACTAGATTCCTTTTACAAATTTAGTTTTTAACTTCTTTTACAATAATCTATTATTATCCTTGAATTTAATTCTTTACTATTATTAGAATTTAAAGTTGTTGCAGTTCAAATCTGTAAACTTTGTCTCTCAATCAAAATTAATTTCAACAGTTAAACTTTTACGTTAATTTTCAGTCTTTAGTTTACCACACAGCAACAACTTCTTATTGCTCTCCCAATCACTTTAACTACCGACGACTCTTCTAGTAGTCCCACGTAGATTAAATAAACATAGATCGGTACTTGCCAAATGCGCCTTTCCGCTTCGTAGTTCTTCGTCCGCCACGTTGTCGTTTCAGCAGACTTGTCCACCTCCGTTCTGCAGCATCACCATCAGAAGATTCCTCTAGCCAGAAATCAATACTTACAACTTCTGCTGCTTTACCAATTCTGACAACCTGGTCCACATGCAATCTGCCGCTTCACAAAAACCTCAGATCATGGCAGGGTAAGCCACATGTAACCTCTCCTTCTCACATTTACAGTAAAACTAATTACTGTGTGAGGCTATTATATTTGGGAGGTTGTATCCTGTTTTGTACGCTCAGAAGGGCGTACTGGAAGGATTAGCTCCAAAAATGTTAACTAATAACGTAACAATTCGGTTCCAAGAATATCTTTTCTTGAAACCCGGCCCGTAATGCTAAGCGCAACGATTTTAATGAGTTTTTTATAAGTCTAGCAACTACTAAATAAAAAAAAAACAATAGTACATAAGTATACTTCACTTTTAATCTCACCACTCAACACATTTCGTTTCTAAAATTACACCACAGCCGCAGCAAGACTTTTTGTGCGTGCTTCTGCACGTATTTCTCTCTTCTCTCTAAAGACAATAACACTATTCCTACTTAAACCTAAGATCTTACAACTACCCCAGTACAATATTAAAAACGTCTGTGGAACTCGTTATATTACAATCTCAGAGTAGTTACATTTTTTATTAAATAATTAATTATTAATTAATACAAAAATATAAATAATAATATATATACACTGATTGGAGATTAAAGGTTGCAATCTTCGGAAGAACCAAATTGGTTCGGAGTTTTCATTTGTCTTCTATTTTTAGTGAAAACCATATATTACAGAACGGTCACCATGGTTCCCCTGTAACCTTTAAAACACTAAATATCACTACGCATTGTAAGAGGTCTGGTAACTCAGTGGTTAAGGTGTCTGACTGTAGATAGAAAGGTCCTCGGTTCGAATACCTGTCTCCGTGATTTGTGTAGGCCCTTAATCCGATCTTCACGTGTGGCTCAGCTTGCTGTGTAATGAGAACTACGCCAGAACGCTTCCGTGGTCCGGATTCCACTTTAAATTGTAGGTCCTCTGTACCCGGTAGGATTGCCGGATTAGGTTAAGGCGGCTACGACAGGGGCGGAATGCGCAACCGATAGAAAACCTGTCACCAGGTCATTAGGACCACACAGAATTATTATTATTATTATTATTATTACTGCACATTATGAAAGAATTATGGGATTAGTTGTTTAGAAAATAAAGGGGAAATAGAGTATTCATGGTTTTCCATCTAAAAACAGTGCAAAATAATGTACTAAAAACATCCAAACGTTTTCAGAGTCGGCTTGTTGCCGTCTGTCATTTGATCTTCTTGAATTTCTTACTATTAATTATTTTCACCTCCGTGAGTTTTTAAAATTTTACTTTTTAATATTTTTGGCGTAGCTAGAAGATGAAATAGTGCACAATTCAAATTTCAAGTTAAAAGGGTCAGATATTAAGCGGCTATGACAAACGTACTGAGAATTCCTTTGACGGCTTGGTGGGGGTTGCAGTGTGAGTTGTCCTCTTAGTAGCAGGACCCACGTGACAGCTGCCCGCTCTTGATTGGTCAGACCGGCCGAACCTTCCAGGAAGCCGAACGGTTCAGGCTGGGGATTAAATGCGTTTAGTGGAGCATGCAGAACACATCTCAGCGCAGAAGAAAGACGAAACGTTGACATTTATATTAGTACGCGGGGCTAGCTGTACAACACAGAAATTAAATGCATTAATGTTTTTTCATATGAAACAGAAAGTCGTATGAATGGAGAGAGTAATACGGTAGTTACTGTGCTTCTCAATTACAGCTCGTAGCAAAGTGTTGTGAAAATACCCAACAGCGCACAGTGTAGTTTACCCAGTTTGGCACTGCGCATCTTCTAAGGCCGACATTACACTGTAAAAGATCTTTTATAAAAGATTTTATCATATTTATTTTATAAATGATATTTTATATCATTTTATCAGGCCCATTGCACTATATAAAATTTTTCATCATAATTCTCTGAAATGAATGAAGTAAACTTGTATGCTTGTTCAGCCGCAGAACGTGCAGCTGCGTTTTATTAAAGAAAAAGAAGAGAAGTAAACGTATTTTAGTTAGATCGTGGATTGCAAAACTTGATATGAAAGGAATTCATCAGAGTTTAGTGCAGGAGCTGCAATGTGAGGATGTGATACAGTAAAAATTATGGTCGAAGCTGCAGCTTAGGTCCAATAAATTCTTACTACAATATTTTCAAAAATTTCTATATCAGAATTATTACCGAAACGGGTGTCCAGCCGGATGGTATTTTTACACCACCAGGCTGGATCCCAGAGAGGATTTTGTTTCGTCGATACGCCGGGAAAGTCTTCACTCACACATCAGAATTATTACCGCCGAACTTCACGATATATACTACTGGGTGTCTATTTTTACGATGTATGTTGTGAGGTACACAACCTCTCATTTGTGTGATTTTACATTAATTAATCTATTTTTTATTTAATAAATTGTAATGGTGTGTATTAACTCGGAATTTTTAAGTTCAAAGGTCAAAGAATAACAAAATGAATAATGAGATCTCTGAAAAATAAAAGAAGAGTCAAGAGTGAGTTGTTGAAGAGAAGATTTGAATGGAGAGGACGAGTTTTGTTTTTTTGGATGAAACAGTTTGATAGAAGAGATGAAACAGTTTGGCTCACTGGAGAAGCCACAAGAATCCTGGCGGGATTATTAATAGTAAAATATTAGCCGGAGGGCAGAAGATTTAGGGTTATGGATAAAGATAACGTTATATGACTTGAGAAAAGAGAATTGTTTGTTAAATAAAAAATATACAAGTGATGAGATAAGTAGAAAGTGTTTTGATTTGAGATTGAGATATATGTAGATATAGACAAAGGAATTAATTTGAGTGTGTGTGATAAGAATTGGAATAATAATAATTTTGATTTTTCAGCGTGAGTATCATATTAAAACCAGCGCCGGACAAAGAGGGGTTAAGGAAATCTCTATATACTGGTCTGGTGCTGGAAATAAGAGGCAATAAAGTATATAAATATATTTAAAGTATTATACAAAATAGAGACGTTACAATAAGTACGTTACAATGTGCGAAGGGTCGCACTCAAATGCTGGTGGCGGATCTACACCATTCTGCAGTATGACACCTGTATTGCACAGCTATTATTCCAGAAACCTGTCAAATACTAGCTTCTATATTCATTACTTTTTTTCACTTCATTAACAGCACAGCCATCTTTCATATAACTAATTAACTTCGCAATATTTGCGTAAGTGTCCACCTTTTCATTCCTATTCTTATTGTTTATATATTTTGATTGTACAACACTGTCTTGTGTTTTTACTCAGAAATCAAGATTTTCACGGATTCGGCAGTCGTAACAAACTTCGGTAACTTTGCTTGCGCCATTTTCTTTGTTTACTTTGAAATCTTTTATAAAATGTAAGGCCAATGTATTACATTTTATAAAATAAATCTTTTATAAAATATGTCCCATTACACTGTAAAATATTTTATAAAATATCTTTTATCAAAGATCTTTGACAAAGAACTTTTACAGCGTAATGCCGGCCTAAGCGAGTGATGCGGAAAGCAAGAGGAAAACGTAACTTTGCGAGAACGCACCCATTGCTGGGCCAAGGTCTCTGGCGAGAAGCCAGGCTCTACCTGGCAGCCAACTCGCGAAAAAAACCAATCGTCCCTGGCTGATGAAACAGGCTACACCAACAGTATTCCAGGCGCTGACGTGAGCTTCGAGGAGTCGTCAGAGAACTATTTGTCTTGGCTGTTAAGATCATTCGTTAGCGACTGACGAGGGGCAAAAACAGGCGGACATCGTCGTCACAGCTGCCAGACATGATATGAACGTTTAACCATTTACCAACAACATTATTTACTATCAGTACTTGAACGTACAATTTATGTATCATTTACGAAATATTATTGCATTTTTTCCCCTCTAGTTATGAGCCTTTATTTTATAACAGCCTATCTTTCACTCAAATAAAACTATTGGGGAACAAAATATGCACATAACATCAACATGGGGGCATCAATAAATAACGTGAGGTGTTTTTCCATATTTTCTTTTTTTTTTTTAGGTCACATCACCACTTTTCGACGAAATACCTCCCTAAAATCGACTTTCACTTCATTTGTAAACATTCTTTTAGTTCTACAGCCCAACAAAAATTTCAAAAACCTCACGTGAGATTTCAGTTACCCCCCCCCCGCTATTTCACCACACGTAATTAAGCGACCCCCCCCATAGGTGGTTCGTTGCACTGGGTAGGAAAATTTTTTCAGCAGTCTGGATTTAGGTTAGTCCGTGTACCAGCGTCCTGGGTTAAATAACAAACCTCTCATCAGTGGGTTTAGTAATCCGTTCGACAGGTGGAGGACATCAAACAATTTCGGAAGAGTAGGCTGGAATGTGCCCTATCGATTTTCTTTTCTCCCTTCATTTCTCATCCACATCAAAAATCATCAACACATCAGCATAGTTACGTCTCCCCGCTAACTTGCCGTTGAGTTGTAACTCTGTACGTAATAACTGCCTACGCCCTGAAGCTGGGCGTGGTACACAGTTTTTAATAGAACACCGAGCCGTCCATTTAATCATGGAAAGAACCTCTTTGCAACAGTAACGAATGCTAAAGCGTTTGACGTTGACGGGCATGAGGCCAAGTAATTCGGCTGCCACGTATAGAGTTTCAGTTTGCGATGCTTCTCACCGCTTTGGTGGCTGGAGCTATTGTTTGACGTGGAATCGAAGCCAAGGTGGCGTCTTCGTTTACGTTTAATATAAAAAAAGAAGAGGTGGCAGTCACGTTAGCTGTACAAAATAAATTCTAGGTCTGAAAGGGGCTCCTTCCTGACCCTGGAGTCTTCAAAACAATCGCCTTAACATAGAAAATTCAACAATATATATATATATATATATATATTCGAAAGACGAACTACTCCTGGAAAAATACTTTGTTGGAGGTAACAGAAAGCATCTTATAAAAGAAGGTTTAAAAACTGAATACATAATCAAAAACAAAGTAGTCGGAAATAAACTAGTTACTGTTGTTAGCGCATCATGTTTCTGTCATACAGCTACTGGACCACTGTTTTCAGCAGGGAGGGAATAGAAGCAAGTAGCTAGGAATTGCGACTTATACGCGATTATTTTGTCTTTTTGTTTTGCTTGTGGCTTTATGCCTCGTTGACGTTGAGTTCATTAGAGGTGGGAAAACCAAATCGGATTGACCGGAGGGGCATTCGAACCTGTGTCCCCCGTATGTGAGATCAGAACGTTACTGCCCACCCACCATGCTCGGCTTTATATGTATATCTCTGATAGTGAACTTATCTTATTTTATAATATTAGGTGATAATCAGTTTAATATCCTTAATAATTTGTTAGAATAGAACAACAAGTAAACTTACAGAATTAAATACGTCTCAAAAACGCTATTACAGAATAATGTTCTTATAATTCCCAATTGTATTTACAGGTACGAAGTAGTACTGAAAAATTTACGGTATTCTTAACTGTCTGCGCCTAATACAAAACACATTCACGAACGAATCGAACTTATGACACATCACCTCCAACCCCATCCACAATATCTTGAACGACATGAACATCAAATGCACATAATACAGGCTATTTCGCGATTTTTAGCCAGTAATAATTACAATAAAATGCATAATAAAGTTATGTTGAAAGAAAATTCAGCAAGATATTTATCTTTTCAAAAGCAAATTACTCCCGGAAAAATACTTTGATGGAGGTAACAGAAAGCACCTTATAGTTACTGTTAGTACATCACGTTCCTATCATACAGTAAAGAATATAATTAATTGCATTGCAGTCTCACAATTATTATGAACTGCTTTTTGACAATAGTAACAATATAATTTATTTTGATGGAATTCAGATTTTCAATATATAGCCAGAAACATGACATGAAAGAAAAGCAAGTTTAACATCACTAGATTTTTTTTTTTTTTTTTTTGCTGTCATCAGTTTTACGACGGTTTTGATGTAATCCTCCATCTCTTCCTATCTTGAGCTAACCTCTTCATCTATACATATCCCTTACAACTCACGCCCTCAATTATCTGCTTCATATATTCTAATCTCTGTCTTGTTCTTACCTTCGACTGTTCCCACCACTAAAATTAAGCAGTCCTGCATGTCTCAAAATATAACCTACCAGCCTGTCTCTTCTTTCTGTAAGCTTCTTCCACAAACTTCTTTCCTCACCCTTCATTTCCAAAACTCATTCATTTCGTACTTTGTCTGTCCACTTAATTTTCAGCATTCTTCTGTAACACTACATTTCAAATGTTTTCTTTCTTTCTGGTATTCATGAAGTCAATGTTTCGCTACCATAAAGTGCTGTGTTCCATACATAGAGTTTTAAAAAGTTCTTTCTAATTCCTAGATCAATGTTTGAAACTAAAAGATTTCTCTTTTTCATGAAGGCTCTTTTAGCTAGTTCTATTCTGCCTTTAACTTCACTACATATATAGATAAATATTTTTTAAAAATATATATCTAGAATTACTAAATAGCATTAGTTTGGATCTCCACAGTAAGTTAGATAGTAAGGCTTAAGTGTCGTTTCCCAGCCCAAAGGGGGTTGACAAGTCTGGTGGTGCCTATCCATTACGATGAAACAATGATCTTGTTCAGGCTCCACTTACTTTATGTGGGACAGATCTCGCCGAAATGATCAGCGGATTGGTGGCTTAGTGGTTAAGGCATGTGGCTGGAGGTCGAAAAGTCCCCATTTCGAATCCTGGCCTCGCCTAAGAGTTTCAAAGGGCCTCTACTCGAACTCCACCTCCGACATCAGTTGTTGTGTAATGTGAAGTGCGCCAGAAAGCTTTCGTGGTTCGAATTCCATGTTAAACTGTAGGTTCCCCATACCCGGTAGGATCACAGAGTTAGGTTAAGGGGCTACGATGGGGTCAGATTGCACAGCCGGCAATAAGCCCTGTTACCAGGAAATTACGATCACACGAGCCTTTACCTTCAGGCTTTTGAGGAAAGTTTAGACCAGAGATGGCCAACCCGCGAACCCGCGAAGTTGGATCATTATATACGTCAACTTTAACTAAAACAGTACGCTAAGCTGATTTTAAATCTCTATCATCACTCGCTCAATCCTATGAGTATGAACAGTCGACTCTAATCAATTTTTCATTTGGAGAACTTTTTGCGAGTAACCACCACTCCTTTCGACATCAACATTGATGCACTTAGTTCTGCAAAGCAAAGTCGAAAGATGCATTAAAATAATTATATTTTTAAAACATCATATACATGTTTCATTTATACCGGTTTTTGTTTCATAAAAATATTTAAGTATTTTTTTCCAAGAAAGTAGAATATGCGTCCCGATAGAATAGTTAATTTCTAAAAATTTTCCCGGCTGCTGAAAAGGATGATCACCACTGGTTTAGGCCATGGATGCACGGGAAAGAAGTAGAGATTGCGTTCACTGTCATATTTCCGTTTAGTGATCTAGAAATCTTCTAAATTTTGTTTACGCTTTTGATTATCAAGTGCTGTTACATGACTGACGCTAATTTGGAAGCTTATTTTATGCTGTTATATATCTCACAACACCTGGCTACTGCTGTCGCAGTATTTTTTCAAGTAAAATAATATTTTCGAAAGCTCTTTCTGCTATGAGGAATTTTATCATCGATTCCCAGCACGAAAGTATTGTTTCTCTTTTCTGTTTGGTTAGTAAATCTGTTTGACTTAGCAAAAAAAATAAGGGAAAAAAGCCTATTGCCGCTTTATGATTTGTTGACGACGCAGTCATGAGGGCTGGGAGATGATCGTTAAATAGGCGCTATCCTGACATTCCACTGCAGTAATTTTGTGAAACCATGGAAAACCGAAACCAGGACGACCGGATCAGGAATCGAAACCAAGGCCTGTCCAAAACCAGGCTCAACCTACTAACTATTCTCGATCGCTTTCTGATAAAGATAATGCCCCTGTTGTTCTGCTGGATGTGTGGTGATTAAGTTTCTTTCACCTAAAACTTTTTCAGGTATTCCTTTTAAATACCACATTTGTTATCGAACCAGCAGCAATGCAGAACGTTATTTCGGTTTCTTTGGGGCGGTATCTGCCGAACGTGCTTAGAAATTTTATTTCTGTGCCAGCTTTGCAGTTTCCTTACCTTGTTTCGCTTTAAGCAGCGACTACACGGCGCTCATTAACGCCTGTACACCTAATTGCCCACTTAACAGGTGATTATGTTGGCTTCTCCCTGTGTTACACGTAACATGTTTTAAAGCGCTTCACAGCTTTTTTTATTTTTATTTTTTTCTGCTAATTGAGAAGAATATTACTAACAACCAATTAAGGACAACATATACATTATGGGATTACTGAAGAATCCGATTCCGCCAGGAACTGACGTCACAAAACTGCAGTAATTAAACGCAAGGCACTACTAGAAATATATTCCGAAGTTTTTAAGCACTGTCATGTTAGTTCAGGGTGTATTACAGCCTAATACCTACTCGAAAATAATGGTCAATGTTGTATTGCAACGTAATAACTGCTTGAAAATAATATGTCTTGAGACTGACTACAACAGTATAATAACGTAATAAGCGAGTGGGGAGCAATTTTGTTAAAACGGAATCGCCATCGTCATTGAATTAAGAACTGTAATTTCTGTAGTTTTATTACTGTGAATCATGATGAGTAATGAGTTAATGTAGATCATAAGTATACCTCAACTATAATTGTCTTATGAAACCATATTAACAAGTGATTAATAGTGTTATATAGTCAAATGATTTTGTTAAATTACAATTTTCAATAGTAAATTGAATTTTGAGACTAGGACATGAAACAAATCCATAAAACTTGTTGGGTTATGTTATTTACATATGTTCACTGGGTAACAGGGAAAATAAAATAGATGTTCTGAGAACCATACCTGAATATTATTCTTGTATTTTAATTCTATACACTGTATCATGGTTTGTAATGCAAAGAAGTTGAACAGTTTCAGAAAACGTGTCCTTATTTCCAGTCCTATTGTATGGAGATTTTGGTTAATTGTTTAGTTAAATATTTTAGTTAAATGTTTCAGTTAAATGTTTTATTCAACATGTGGTGTTCATAAAATGTTTCTAGATTAGCAGAAAAATTCTAAGAAGAGTAAGGACCGAATAATAGAGGTGTTTATAATCAAAAGAATGAAATACTTTCCACATAATAATAACGGCAAAAAGTTAAGGCCAAAATTGAACTTTATTAATAACCATCAAATTTGATGTAGCTTAATATTTTTTTTTATCATCAGCAGTTTGGCTTACGTTTTAAGAAATTTGACAACTAGACATGGGAAAGATTAAACCGGTGGTAGTTGAATTCCACTCACCGTTGCATACTTGCTAGCTTTGGTTTAGAGGTATTTTACTGGTATGTGCTATAATGAACGTAGACAAAACATAAAGCAACAAGCATAAGCCTACATTATCATATAGGAATATGATTCAGTTGTCTTCCAGTATATCCTACAAAATCCTCTTCAGAGTAAGTCATACATGTTAACATGACTCACAGGAGGACAGGTACACTTGCTTTTTTTTTTTTTTTTTTTTAATGTAAACTTTCAATCGTACGTATTTCCGTACCTCCATGAAAAATTGAAAAATGGTAGACCAGTTCGCCATGAGCAAGAAAAGGTAAGCACACACAGAGAAAAAGGCAGTGTCTAGAATGCTGACGTCTCTCTTCGGTAGACTTCCTCTACCCACACAGGCCGACGCCCTCGTTCCTTCAACATCTCCACCCGCTGACATTGCGGTCGGTCAGCAGAGATAAGTCTCCTTCACTGAGAACTCTCGGTCAGCAATCCCACTATGCTGGAAGGCGAAAACATTAAGGACCTCTATCTACTCGCATCACTGGGATTAAAATGAAGAACACCCCCAGTATTTGATGGCGAGAGTGACGTAGACACAACCATAGTTTATTAGCTATTTGTAAAATCATCCGCTTTGGGATTTTCAACGGTACAAGAAATTTATAACCACCTAACATTTGGCACATAGGAGCTATAGAAAAATTTCTATATATTTAAAGATTAACACGGTTTCCCTTACACAAAGGGATCAAATACAATAAATTTGTAGATAGACTAGCAAAATAAGCCATCTAAAACGGACAAAGAATAGAACTACCACTCCCCCATCCGCATTCTTGCAAGATATTAAGGAGAGAGCGGGGGATAGATGGCAAACAGATTGGAACAATTCGTTGCACCAGAAAGGCCGCATCCAACAATGTATCCCTTCCAAACCGTGGTTCCATAACTGGAAAGTTAACTGACGCTACTTAATCAGTATTATTAGAAGTCGATTCCACCACGGCTACTTTCCAAGCCACCTAAATCGTATAGGTCTCAGAGATAAGCCCCTATGTGACTCCATTGATCAAGCAGATGGGGAGATGAATCATTTCCCATTTTCTTGTAAGAAAAACAGCGATATTCAGGATAAAATGCTGAAAGAACTTACAAAGTGCAATACTCCTCTTCCAACAAATTTATCCATCTTCCGAAAAACACCAAGTATACAAAATCATAATGTCCTGTTCCAAGGATGGAAACATTCAAATATAAATCCAATAGGAAATGCTGGGAACAAAATTGGTGCTGTGACTATCGTATACCACCCGAACAGAAATATCCTCGCAAAATGTCATCATCTAGACATAATACTATAATTAGTGTGAATAGTTAGGATACAAGTGCTCTACCTTGACCAAAATGAATTTAACCCCACTAATTATATAATGAACTATCTATGTTTAAGGATGTATAGATATATAACAATGTATTGAATTTCATGTCGACATATTATATTAGCAGCAATGTAAACTAATGTACATAGAACATGTAAAGAAACTGGTATCTAAATTGTTGTAAAATAAAATTAATGAACTTGGCTGTAAGGCCGATAAGGCCGAAAGCCATTAAAAAATTGAAGTATTTACTTATACCCGTTGTCCGAGCCTAGGCGGATACCCTTACAAAGCAAATTTTCCGAGGAATGTTCAGTCGAGTGATTTCCACTTGACTTTCCCACTGTGAATCATTTTCAAAGGTCTTATTTTTTCTGTTGCCGATTCTTTTGGCTTATGTGCAGGGTTTAATGTGATACGAGATGAAAGAATTGGTAAGGCAAATCCCGGCACTGGATAATCATGCCTACTATTCCAAAAGACACCTATCATCCATTAGGTTCAACGTCCTGTCCGACATTCGCATCACCATCGACACATTAGAGACGAGATTCAATTCAGCACGTTATATTATAATTTGTGTCATGCATCTCTGTCTTTATTTCTTGATGGACAAACTTCGAATTAAGAAAATTTCCTTCACCATTGAGGCTCAAAACTTATAGAGTTTCAGATACCGTCAAGGTGATACAGTGACTTATACCACGAGGCAAGCTTTTTATTTGTTTTTAGAAGAGAATGAACTTGATATCTAATAGAATTCTTCATTTCTATCCCAACATGCTCTAGAACTACCAAAAAGACATAATGGATATGGACGAGAAAGTCATTCCACACTTAGATATCTGGTTTTAACTGTAACGATCACCTAAAAATAAATCATTAATTTGAATATTACTTTACCTTTTCTTGCAAAGTATCTCTTCTGCCGTTGTTAATCATAACCAGCACATCTAAACTTTACAGTTTACTTCAGTCATACATTTCCTCAGCATCGTCGGCATAGGATAGTCAACAGGGCAACTGGTTATGAAGCGGGAATTCTGCTTTTATTTTCCTTGTTTATGGCTTTATGCCTCGTCGACTTCGAGGTTATTAAAGGCGGAAGGGACGGGAACAAGGAACGGGAAAGAATTTGGCCATGATCTTTTGAAGGAAGCATCCCGGCATTCGACTGGAGTGATTTGGGGATACCATGGAAAACCCAATTCTGTATGTCCGGACGGGGATTCGAATCCACGTCCTCCTGAATGTAAGGCCAGAGCGTTATCCACTCACCCACCACGCACGGTTGTGGGCATTCGGGGTTCGTGTTCCTATAAAGCCGATGATTTGCCTTAGTGCGAAATATTTGAAAGTTCTTCACAGCACTTAATCTGTTATACGAATAAGTGCGATGAAGAAGGAAAAGCTAAACAACCTGAAGTGCACGGCTTCAATTAAATTGCCGAAGTTGCTGAAGGGAACGTTAATCTCTTCATACTCGAACCCGAACCAGTGCAACTCAACAACCTCAGCTCAGAGAACTTACACGTTTACTATAATTTATTACAATCCCTAATAACAGGTACAGAAAAGGATGTATAAAGGGTGTACGACATTTTATTTTTTGAATCCCACCCCTTCAGTCTTTACTGCTGACATACATCGACGGAAGAAAAGATTGATCGTGAATGCAAGTGAATTATCGAGGTCAGGTATAAGCAATATTATGTGGAAATCTCACGTTCTGTTAATGGAGCGGTATCAGTATTGAATTCGATACAATGAAGCTGCCATTAATACATCACGCAGCTTTTCATCGAAATGTTGCAGTAACTTCCGTCGTTTCTATTCATGCATGTTCTACACTTTGCTGCAATACAATGTAGTAATACTTTGTATCCCTGCTGCATTTCTATACAATGTTTCATCGTTGATCCCATGCCGTGCAAAATGTAGTTCGTATATTGATGCGATTCCATTTTGTTCCGTTCCATTGACTCCACACACCACGTGGAATAGAAATTACTGTGTGAAGAAATTCTCTCTCATTCCGTTTTTCTATATGCTAAGAGAATTTCACATAATTTCTAAGTAGTTAATGATTTTTTTTATAAAAGCCTGTGAATAAAACGATTGTACAGCGGAGTGCCTTGGGCAATGAAGGGCCTGCGGTAAACGGAGATCACCCTCACAGTACCATTCAGAGTATTCACCTCCAGAGAGAGCCTCTGCCAGGAAGCGGGCCCGAAAGAACTACCCGCCATTGCAGCGGGGATGGTGAGGCTAGGCACACTTCGCCATCCGTTAGGGTGCCCGCGGGGAGCGACGGGGATGCGGCGCATGAGCACGAGTTTCGCAACTTAACATAAAAATCATATTTTATGAACGACTGCCCATCACTAATAAGAAAACTCATTGAAATACTTTTCACACATAAGCAGACATCGTTGAATATATATGATATGATTAAAGAATGTGTGCAATGTGAGATGGTATTTTAGAAAGTTATAAAGGACGGCTAACATATTTTTTTTTTAATATACAGCTTTACAGTTCATCAAAATTGGTAATTCCTGTTGCCAAATAACGGTTTGGAAATTGACAATAGCCTTTGAAATATCGTTCTAGTACTGCTCTCACCATCGTGTGGACTTAACAATGTCTCACAAAACGCGCGAATCTTCGTTTCACCGTTGCAATAAAGCTAGTTAACTAGAAACGTTGGAAATCTACATTAAATTCCTCGAGTCATCAGTCAGTATGGATGGAAGATTAGGAAAGATACAACAATGAGCTGGATTTGACAGAAACAACCACTTAAATCACTTTGAACCAGCGTGAAGCAAAATTAGAGAAAAAAAATTGATTCCTACCTAAAACTTGGAAACTATAAGAATACAATTTGTTAACCGCATATGAATTCCTTTTTATCACTTTTTTGTTGAGTTAATGTTGGGAAACTCATGATGAAAACATAATGCCTTTATTCATTCTGCAACACTGGGAAACTTGGATAGTTTGATTCTAAGTTTTAGATATTTGTAGGATTTCGCGTGTTTATGAGTAGTATGATGTAGAAATATCATAAAATTCTCTCATTCTGCAGGAGAAATGTATCAGTTACCAACTGTTGTAGACGGCTTGGCGATGACGTGAAGGTATAACACATTATTAAATATAAATTTGATTATAGAAAATAATAGATTAAAACCAATATTTGCTCAAAAATTGTAAATTATATTAAATTTTGCTTTTTGGGTAGATCATTCTTAAGGCATCCATCTGAAAAGTTCAAGATACCAGATTCGAATCCCTGTCAGGACAAGAATTTTTGAAAGCTGTTAACTTGATCTTCACTGCCGCTAAAGTTTGATTATGTGCATGTATAATATGCTACGATCAGTCCATTGTTCGGTATCCAAATCAAACATTAGATCCAGCCAATACAGAGGCGCAGTTGTAGAATTTAATCAGCGGTTCATAAAACGAAAAGAATTTAGTTTGTACTTATATTAGTATAGAAAGTAAGTTCAGAGTCCAGCTAAGAATTACATGAAGTTCATAAGAGGTTTAGAATAAACCGTGTGCAAAGTCTTGCACTATTTAGAAATTAATAGAAAATTATGTTGTAAAATAAGTAATCTGGTTGGAAATATGTTGACATAATCAATTGTTTTACATTCTTAAAAGATTTCAAATGAGTACTTGATTTCTGAATGAATTCGAAACGTTAGTTTCTAAATTTTGAGGATTCGACATGATTATATTATGTTAATTAATATTGATCCAAAAATGTTACTATGAGCATTTTTTGTGATAGGAAAAACAGAAACAAGGAGACAACAAATAGAAATAACGGAACTAGTGATTTTAGAATACAGTTTATTAATATGGAAGGGCTTTTTTATTGTTTGAGCTGCAGAGATCACTGGAAACTATCGAAAATCAAAATGTGGATAAAAGAAATCTTAGGCCCTGCTGAGCTCACCAAGGCATTTAACAGGATTTTTTACACAAACATTTAATTCCCTTACCTATCTCGAATGTTATTTTAAATGTTGGCGTTTTACTTTTTTTGCATCTTTTACAATTATATTGAAATGCAGTGTGATGAATTGTTCTAAATCAACACTACATTAAATTATATGTATTTACTAATAATGATACTCCTTCAGCTTTTAACATAAACCTAATAATATATACAGCGTATAATAATTTATAATCACTGAAATTATATACCAGATTTCACAAGTTCACTGTAACTACACTCGAAAATGGCGTAAAAGCTAAGTAAAAATCTTCTCTGAAGTATTATTTACTATAAAATTATCTAATAAGATATTTTTATGCCTCACAGTTATTATTTCTATTTACTTATGCACGAGTGTAAAATAATTACATAAGAATGAGGAAGTATTTCTACGCTGGCTGCAATAAAACGTACTTGAGTAATCACAGAGATCATGAATCATTGAGAAATGTTGCAATAACCAGTATTCTCAGGTATTGCAGCAAGATTTTGCTAATCCAGCGTTGTAAACAGTCACATGTAACAAATGTTACTAACAAGTATACGTATGTAGCATTGTTTCTAAAATCGTGTAATCTCAAATAATGTTATTCGATGTCAGAACAAAATTTATCTCAAAATAGTAGATCCACAAATATCATCAAATTTCATTAGTGATACAATATCCATTCACCAATTCTTATGCTTACAAAATTCCTCCTACTTATTGAATAGCTGTTATACTGTTTGGGCATAATTATTTTATTTTGAAGCAAACTTTAAATTATTTTGAATCGAATTGTAAGGTATTGTGTGAGTATAGCCTTATATAATTAATTGTAATATGAATAAACAGGAAAAATCAAAACCAATGGCTTTTTTTAAAAAATAAGTATTTCGGTACACATTATGACCACAACCTTTATCGCGTTTAAATGGAGTGTTACTGAATTTCTGTAATTCTGCTTGCCAATACAACATTTAATTTGCTATTACAAAAGTGATAAGATATAAAAGAATCTATAGAAGTTTTTACCAAATCTTTAAAAAAATGTATAAGAATAAAAAAGTTTCTTACTAAAATACATATTTAAGAGTAAGTAAGAGGTTACTTTTTTACAGTAAAATCTTTACCAGTTATTCTACAGAAGTGTTGTTTCTCTATATCAGATAATAAGCTGCGTTCGATGCTATGTGAACAGCTACATTTGAAATTAGTGAAAGTAAAATTTTTCTCAGTGTGTTTAAACGTTTCTCTATGAAAGGGAATTTAAAATCATAATAAGCTTCAGGCAATTTATTATGCTTGATGTTCATGGAAGTGATGAAATGTTTTAAGGAGCACTTGTCTGGTGCTGTTCCGCGAACTTCGTAGAATAATGTATTGAAGTAGAGAGTGCCAGGCTTCCCGGTATTTGGCGCCAGTTCTGCAAACTTCTCTTTTCTCAACAAAGCAACAAAACGATAGCTTACGGACAAGGTGGATCAACTCCAGAACTCATTAAATAGCCTGCCCAACGGAACTGTTCCCGTTACTTATAATGGCCATTTAGATTGCTTCCACTTGCCTTTCATTCCTTACCTTCATTTATTTACCTTTTTTCTGTTTAGCTTACATCAGCATTCAAATGGACTTTCACAGTGTTTTAATTTTATTTATCTCGTTCCTTTTCTGTATTTGTTTTTTCACTCAGAGTGAGGATGATTTTGCCTGGTTCACCTGTCCCCATAAACTAATACTAACAGTTTATTGAGAACCACCAATAGAAGACAAAGAGATGAATTCTCTCACAGTACATTCAACTCTAAAGTCAAAAAAGTTAATTAAGTTTTCCCTCTCTTGTAAGAAGTGATGTAAGCATTTCTTAATTCAGATTTTATTTAACTTTTGGTATTATGTTTCATGTCGTTGCATTGAAATTTTGCTATTATCTACACTAAAAAATTTAATTACAGTTTGGCTTTAAGAAATAAAGTTTTCTCATCCAAAAATATAGTGTGTATATACTACTCTACGCGTTCGTTTCAGATTTACAGATAAAAATTTAATGTGTGAACAATTCTGGATGTAAGATCATAATGATGGATGAGGTCATCTTTCTGATAACAAATATTTCTTTAAAGTATTTTATAAGTTTAGATTTCTCTCTGTTAACCTCCTTTATTGAAGAACTGTTTGGCACAATTCTTGATAACCTTATTTAATATTGTCCATAAGCGGAGAGGAAAGTCTGCTTACAAAATAATGTTTACTTATATATAAATTTGCAGGCAGCCATATTTTGTGTGTTATGGCATCATGCAAAATATATATAAAAATTTTAAAAAACCTACCAAACAGATTCTGATAAGGTTTTAACAGTTTCAAACCTCATGACGAGGCGTAAATTCTGTGCCATGTCTTAAGATTCTACGTGCGTGCAAACCAGATCTTAATTTTAAAAGCTTTGAGGGACAAATTTTTTGTAGTTCCGGAAATACTAAGGTAGACGACTTTAATGTGATCATCGTATGACACGACAGGTATCTCAACGGTCAGGATAATAGAAGCTTATACATCTTAAATTTATTTTTTTCTGAATGTATACCGATAGAAAATGTGATATACAACGGTTGCGTGAATTTAGGCGTGTTATTCCATTTCACAGGGTCACAACTTCTATGCGCGCCTGAAAACAATTTTTTCTTCCTGCTTGCATTATTTTTTGCTATTATTCGATGTTTGTGGCTGTACAAACCATCTTTACGAAATTAATCAGATGTTTCGTTGTAATGGACTTCAGATTTTGTCCTTTTGTTTCTGTTAAAACTATTGTTCACTTTTTGATCTTTATATTTGTTTGGATAATGTAATCGTTGCCTTCCGTAACATCAATTATTTATTTCTGTGGTTTACTGAGTGAATTGAAAGGGAATTTAAACGTATTCATATTTTAACAACACACTTTCTGCTGTTTATATTTGTTTGGTGAATTAACACACACTTTTAGGTAACTTTGATTATTTGTTTCTTTATTTTTCTCAACATGCTGAAGAGACACGATTTTAAAGTATTTCCTTCCCCACTCAGACACCTTAACCACAGAGCCACCAGCCCGCTACAAATTTACTGTTATCATTAGCATGTCGGAGACGGGAACTTATAAGAATTTATCCATCAAAAATCGCCTAAAGCGCCTAAGGAAGGTTTCACTTCAAAAACTAAAAATCTAACTTAGTCCACAACCCGACGGTTGGCCGAATCTTCCCGAAGGAGATGTATCTAGCTGTTGTGTCAGAGGCAGAAAGGCCAATTACTTTCCTCAGGGGCCTACAGTTTAACGGTGAAACAGAACCACGGATCGTCCCGGAGTAACTTATACAGTGCGTTCGCCGGGAAACGCAACCCACTGTTAGCACTACAAGGAAGAAACTGCTCCCGGCGAGCGAGCGGTCAGCTTGGGGCATTGTTCGACCGTCGGCCGCGGACTATTTCATAATAATTACGCTTCATAAACTTCATAAACTTGTATGTGCTAAGCATTTAAATGTGACGTAATTCATTAGCTTACCTTATAAAAGATGCTGGAAGTGTTGACCCTCTTGTGTAATGCACATTTCACATCTTCTGAACATATTTCGAGACACACGCTGCCCTAACTGACTTAATGATTTTTTGGGTGACTGTTCTAGTCGAAAAGCGATAATTTTCTCCTCTGTGAGAATACGGTTGACCGACAGTCTCTTTTTGTTAAAAAATGAACCCGTTTCTCTTACTTTTTTAACCAGACGCAGAATTGTTGATTTAGCTGGCAGTAAAGCGCCAGGAAATTCGCGACGAAATTTACTGCGACACTTTTTAAACGACTTCTTCTTCACATATGTATCGTAGAGAAATATTCTTTGTTGCAAACTGTAACGTACCATAATTTTACTCACACTCAAACACGGTACAGATTAATAAGAGTATGAAGCCCCAAACCAGCCAAACCGCAAAGAAACGTTTATTCACAACACTGATTAATAAGAGACTGAAGTCACAAACTATCTACAATGCAAAGAAACCGTTCTTAACAATGTAAGGGTCACTGCACTGCACTGTTGGGGCAGCGGAGGTGTTAAACAGTGCGGTGATTAACGGTGCCGTGTGGCGGAAACTGCTGGCTGGACTGACCGAGCAAGTTGCCGACGGCAACAGACTGGGAGGGTAGCGTTTTCCGGCGAAAACCCTGTATAATCAAATACAACTCCTGAAAATTCCTGCTCACCACGGGATTTGAACCAGCGACCGGAGAGAGAAAGTTTCAGAACTAAGCGCCTAACCCGCTGAGTCAGCAGACCGCTTTGTTTTGAAGAATATGTGTTCTTAGAACTATCAAAATCTGATAAAATCTGTCGGTTTGTATGAACAACGTTGACAGAAATTAAGGTGATGGGGGAAAGGATGAGTGCTTTTAGGTGTTAGTAATTCAAACGTAAATAGGATTTTTCAATTTTTTTAAGGTATACGTATGTAAGGTTCCATCATAATCGGATAAAAACTGTGTGTTTGTATGAAGAAAATCGGCAAAAAGACACACTTATAGCAGTTAACATTAATATGTGATGACACGTCAAACGCGCATATTATAGGCGCAACACTTCATATCATTATTAATCTGGTAACAGGACATATTTCTGCAGTTGTTAAAAATTGTTATAAAATTAATGTCATAGCATTTTGTTGACAGGAAGTCGTGAACCGTTAAACTTACCACCGTCGCAGCATCACCTAACGCGACTATAGAAGTTTTCACACAAAAAACTGATTGTTTGTAAAAAAAAAAAAAAAAAAAACTGTAGAGACGGGTGTTGTATGTAAACCCTATGATCAATGAAGTACACTTGTTGCCATAATTTGTTGATTCGATTTTTATCCATTTCGTTATTCGCATTTTCAGTGTATCTTTCGTCATAATACTGTAGTAATTTTGAGTAAACCTGATTTTTTATTGCGCAATTTAATTTACCGTTTTATAGTGCCCAAAACTTACATTATAATGTTCATCAGCTTAAGATCGTTATCCAAAATATCAACGTACCTCAGTAAATATTTGACAAAAGAGTAATTCGTAAAATTTCAATAGATATCAGGGATATAAAGAGTTTTTCCAAATATGCGTTATTAAGTATTCAGAAAGCAGTTTGGAGACTACACTCAACAGCGGAGAAAAACAATTCTCGGAACACATCACCAGTAATTCTTTCGAATCCCCGTCCGGGAATCCAGATTTGGGTTTTCCATGGTTTCCCCAAATCACTCCAGGTGAATGCCGGGATGCTTCCTTCAAAAGGCCATGGCCGAATTCCTTCCCATTCCCTGCCCTCCATCCTTTCCCGTCTCTAAAGACCTAGTTGTTATAGGAGACGTTAAGCAATTAAAAAAAAAAAAAAAAAACAGTAATTCTCACCAACCTAGGAGAGAGATTTAGCTTCCACATTTTTAACTTGATTGCAGGATGAAATTTCTTTTTAAGTATGGAGATTGTGGACGGATATTTAAATTCTGCCGCATAGCTCTAACCTCCGATCCGTAAAACCTCAAGGAGAACCCTCTTTGCTGAATCATCTCTTACGACCCTCTCTCCTACGCAGCCTATTTATCATTCAGAGTGTCTCGCTATCTTTCGTGCAACCCTAACGAAGAACAACGGGATGCGTATCGGAGAAACGTTTTGTGCGTTCACCCCGCTGCCGACAAGGAGCTTACTCGGCGAGTTTCCGCGGAAATAAATGATACATTATAAATATGTAAGCGCCCGGGAGCGACAACGCGCCAGCCGATGGCTGGTGCCAACAAAATGTTATCCCGCGCGCCCAGGCATAAATCACGGAGCAGAATAAGCCAGCGTCATCAGCGGGTTGTGGTGAACGTTCCTAGCGCCTCCGACTTCCCAGCGCCTGTGTGCTCATTGGCTCATCTGGAAGTCAAAGTAGGCAGCCACACGCAGAGCCGGAGTACTGCGTCATACTGCCAGGGCATTCTTTCTGAGGTCACCTAGCCTCTCGCCCGGAGCTCCGGTTTAACGGCTAAAACAGATACTCTTTTCATCATACTGTTTGACACCTAAAATTATACTCCACAATTGTCGCTATAGTAACTGAGTGGTCTGGTGGCTCAGTGGTTAACGCGTCTGACTGGAGCTCGAAAGGTCCTGGTTCGAATCCCTGTCTCGGCGGTGATTTTCAAAGCGCTTAACCCGATCTTCACCTCTGACACAGCTTGCTGTGTAATGCGAAGAACGCCAGAAAACTTACGTGGTTGAGATTCCACGTTAAACTATAGGTCCCCTGTACCCGGTAAGATTAAGGCGTATACGGCAGGAGCGGAAGGCGCAGCCAATTAAATCCCTGTCTCCAGGTCATTACGGTCACACGGAATTATTATTATACTACTGTCAATGGGAGATAGTTGCACCAATACTAATATTTTAACCACACATGCCATTCCTGAGGGCACGAGTGAAAAAAGAATACTTGTACGCGTCTTATTCCCCCGATTTTGTGTATTCTATGGCCAAAGCATTTAACTGCATTAAAAGTTGTATAGTATATTCTCAAGTTTTAGAATAAATTAAATCAGAAAAAATTCGTCTATTTGTAAAACATACATATTTTTAAGGGCATCACTCCTTTTCGACGTCGAGGCAGGATTGAGGCCAGAAAACACGAAAGAATCATCCTACTACTTACCACGGGAGCGTCCATAAACTACGTGGCTTGGTTAGAGAGGGGAGGAGGGGTAGGCTGAAAGGCTACGCTACGCTACGTGGGAAGGTGGGGGAGGAGGATGATGTTCCGCATCAGGTCACGTAGCTTTCCATTCATAACATTTTTCACAGTTAAAATCAGGTACAGAACACACAACAGCATGGGAGTATTTATTTCATTCATTTAGTTCTCTCCGTAACTAATTTACGTACAATAGTCTGACAAGATAAAACTGTACAAAATGTCTTCTGGAATCAAAAGGGGAAAAAGGCTAAGGGCTACGTGGGAGGGGGGGGGGGGGGGAGTAGAGGCAAAAGCCACGTCGAGGGTTTCACTGGAGGCCAAAATGGAGTTGAATCGTATTTACCTGCCCAAATAATTTTTAGCATCTTTCTACACGAAAAATTTTTGAATACATCAAATTTCCTTCATTTCGATATTTCTAATTTTCAGGTTTCACTTTCTTTAACTGCTGTGCTTCATACAAACAATTTCATATTGTTTCTGTATTCTTAAAGAAAGTATTAAGCCAATGATTTTTGTTTTAGAAAACTCCTTCAGGGAGCGCTTGCTTGCTTTTCTCATCGTTCTTCCTTTATTCATCAGTTTTCTTTTTAAATATGACTTACTAAAAACATTGCTCTCTTACTTTATCTGCTACATCTGATTCTCTTTTACAGTTTACTGTTTTTACTCTCATATCTACTGTACTTAACTAATTTTGCCTTTTTGATGGAATTTAGTCCAAACATTTCTGCCATACTTATTCCGTTCAGTAATGTGCAAATACTACCGCTTTTATCTGCTAAACGGAGCAATATTAAAGCAAGTTGCAACTTAGCTTTTTTTTCCTTGAAAGTTTATGGGAAATTCAATATTTTTTAATCACCTGGATGCTTGCTCTGTATGTTATGGGAATTATTGTTTTGAGATACTTCATCATTTGAACAGTTGAAGATTATCTCAAATCTACATTAATATAAACTAAGGTGTTCAACGCTTAATTTACTACTTGAAATGACAGAAGTGGTAAACAATTCTACTGTTCTATTAAAACCATCAATTTTTTTTAAACTGCTTAACGTCTCTTAACAGCGAGGTCTTTAGAGACGGGAAAGGATGGGGAGCAAGGAATGGGAAGGAATTCGGCCATGCCATTTTGAAGGCAGCATCCCGCCATTCACCTGGAGTGATTTGGGGAAACCATGGAAAACCCAAATTTGGGTGCCCCGACGCGGATTCGAAACACCGTCCTCCCGAATGCGAGGCCAAAACGCTAACCGTTACACCACCACTCTCGGTAAAACCATCAAAACCTTTCTGTAGTCACAGTATGATAAATCATAATGACACCAGAAAGAGACAAGTTCAGTTTCCTAGCCTTGCATTAAGCATTGAAAGGCTTACTACTATTACTATTACAATTACTCCGCGATTCACTAAAAGTGTTTGGCGGAGGGTGCATTGCACCTATCAGGAAAGGTAATGGTTTGGATGGGATATACGGGATATGGCAGGTGGCGCCCATGGGCTATTGTGAGGAACCATCCCAGCATTCGCCTGGAGCGATCTAGGGAAACCATGGAAAACCCAGATCATGATGGCCGGAGTGCTTTATCGGAAGCTACTCCTGTCAGATTTTGTGTTTACTCGCCCGGTAAATCCATTCTATTCCATTCCCTAATCGCTCGTGGAAAAAATGAGTAGAGAAATGAATCGTTTCTGGCCCTGATTTCTCTTATCTTATTTTCGTGGTCATTCCGAGATATGAATGTTGCTGGTAGCAATATTTGTTTGCTGTCATTCCGAAATACGTCAGTCGAGAATTTTTCAATTAGCTTCCGTCTAGAGCAGGGGTCTCCAAACTACGGCCCGCGGGCCACATCCGGCCCGCGGACAGATTTTGTCCGGCCCGCGGAGAGCTAGCATACTTGAAAACTCCTTTTAGAGAACACATTTTTTTTATAGCAAATTAAATTTAGTTTACTGAAGTATTCTAATTTTATGTTGGTTTTGGCCCTCGGAACTTACTGGAGTAATCAGTATGGCCCTAAGGCTGGAAAGTTTGGAGACCCCTGGTCTAGAGCAACGCCTTCGGTGCTCCAGGTGTCCCAACCTAACTCCTTAAACATGGCACTTACGCTTTCCCTCAAACTATATATACCTGTCACGAATCGGGCGGCTCTTCTTTGGACCATCTCTAATGCCTACATTAATCCCTTTTGATGGGGACCCCATACAGAGCAACTATATTCCAAGTGAGGCCTCACTAGTGACTTGTACGCAATCGATTTAACTTCCGGAGTGCATTGTTTTAAATTACGACCTAGAAATCGAAGCATACGATTTGTTTTCCCAATTAAATTCTCGATATGCTCATTCCACGACAAATTATTACGAATTGTAGGCCTGCCAGGCGGCGACAGAAAGCTATGGCGCATCACAACTGCAGACGATAAAAAGACGGATTGCGTCAGCTGAGGTAGCACAAACAAACCAACAGGCGACAGACGTCAGCTGAGGCAATGGAAGCCGTCCAAACCTTGACCGCGCCAGATGACTATTTCAGATCGCGTCAGACGCGCCACTACAAACACTCGCTGAAAAACTATGGAACCCAATACTAACAAGTATACACGCCATTACACATGCGAAAAATTTATTTAAGGATAAGCTAGTATAGTATACGTGTCGCTGAAGCAAATAACCAGCTAGTATATTGACAATCATCAAAAAGAGATTTTTATGGACTATATCTTTCCTGACATTTCGAACACGCTTTGTCATGATTTCTTGCTGGGTCTCCGAAAATCTCAAATTGCTCGCCAAACTGCAGTACGGAGACTTTGTTACTCTGAGAAGATACGGAGTGTTCGCAGCTCCCAAAGATGACGAACTTTTTAGTACTGTGTATAAAAAAGAAGTTACATAGGGGAAAAAATCAGGATATACTGTCGTGCTTGTAGTGTCCTACACACACTTCAATTAATAACACTGAAAACGTTTTGAAAAATATCAGTAATGGGTGACTTTTTTTAGAATTCCTTACTGCTATAGAAAGTTGTGCTTAAAATGGTCTACAATTCAGGAGTACCCAAACTGGTCGATACCGACCCTTGGGGTCGATAAGAGATCTCCCGGGGTCGATTAATACTAAAGAGGGTCAATTAAACTGTACAGGAAAAAAATAGGAATGTTCTACTAACAATCAGGTCAATAAGTAAAATGAAAGCTCATCTTCTCAATTCTCTTCTGTTTGCGGAGTCATGTGAAGTAAATGATGATACTTTCAACAAATTACTTTTGCTCACTGAGGTAAGGTGGTTGTCAAGAGGTGATAGTTACAGTATTGAGACTTGAAGAGTGCCTTAGGAAGGTGGATTTATCGCTATGTGACAAGTTAAAACAGTGCAACAACCATCTGTTCTTTTTGGCAGATCTTTATTTGAAATTTATTCCATCTATCCATATTTTTGTTCCTATTTTTTAAGATTATAATAATAGTGTAAAGTATCTCGTTTTCTGTTAATTTTATTGGGTGGATTTTATAAATTCTTTCGTTGAGTTGTTATGCAGGCCTCCTTATTGCTTAGCATCAGAAATGCCAAAAATGATCTAATGTTTTTATTAAATATTTGTGAGGGTCGGTAAGAAGGCAAATATCGTATGATGGGGTCAACGGGGTAAAAAGTTTGGGGACCCCCGGTCTACATAAACAAATAATTATCAAAAATTCTGTTGAATTACAGTAAGCATTAGAAATTGTTAAAAAAATATATACGTTCACAGCGTTTTTATTATCAGATTCATGAAATTCTTTATCGAATGAAAATTACTTTTGTTTCTGAAAAACTCATGACTCAAGACTGAAGACTCAAATTCGTTAAAATGACACATTTAGTATTTCTGCGAAACAAGTTCATAACAGTCGCTATACGTTTTTGTATTCTTTATGAGATTCCATATAACCAAAAATTAAGAAAGAATTATGGTCGATAACTTCAGAAATAAAGGGTGTCGGGAAAAAATTGTTTACGAATTTTCGTCAAAAACTGGTAGACTACAGATCCTGACATAAACAAATTCAGTCTTTTTCAGAGTCGACGGGATTCTAGATTTCGTTTGATACCTATAAAGATAATGTGCGGATATAAAATTTCTTCAACCCTTGACTAAACTCGCTAGCAAGTATTACACTCCTACGAGTGGTTTGGTTTAATAACTACTAAAGTTGAGAACAACTTCAAATTTCTGAGTTAAAAGGATTCAGTAGTTACGAGGCTGACAGGCGGAGGAAAGAATGGTTCATCAATGGTTTCGTCTTTCATTCACAGGTATACTGAACTCCCGGGGGGAAAGTATTTTTTTTTTAAATACATTCTTTAACCAATTTACATTAGAGGCAATGACAATGAAGAACTTAAAGAACTTTAAAGGATCCTAGAGCTCCATTGCAAAAAGTTTGCGTCTGAACTCCATAAAACATGTTAGCCGAAACACTATTTAAAAAAAAGTCTTTGCTTGTCAAAAAGAAGAAGACCATACGTTGAGAAGACAAAAAAAATTAACAATACCAAGAGGATATCTTGAACGAAAAGTTGGGGAGGCAACTGAAAATTTTAAACAACCGAGCGCACCTTAACAAAGTGGCTATGAACTAAACCAAACTTTAACATGCGTCCGCAGATACATAGACCCTACATGGTGAAGTAAGTAATAAGCATATCATCTATGGGTGCAACGAGCAATCAGCGACTTTTTGAAGTGTCGATTGCCTCTCCTTTATAAAATATCAAGCAATTGATAATGGAGTCTGTATGAATTAGGACCACTAAATATGATAGTAAAGAGTATAACACAATATAACAGAAGCAGCACAACATTTGGTAGACTAACTCGTCTTTCTCTGTATCATACCAAATCAGACTTCCATGAAAAACACAAAAATTTATTCTAGCCTCCAGCCATGACCACAAGCCCGAAACGGAAACGCAGCTAAATTTTATGCCAGCCAACATCAATTTTCGAATTTTAAATTAATCGCATTACTGTCCTCAATCGGCGACACTGCGATTCAAAAATAAAACATCAACCGTAGCGCGCAATCTCCGCTAACGACACATCAAACGCGCTGTACCGTGGCACGTGCTTATAAAAGCAGGTTTTAAATCATTACCCGTTTGTATATGTTCCGCATATTTTTAATGTACGCTATAAATAATGAGGCGTGATTAATGACTGATTTACGATCAACACGTAGCACAGCTACGCCCTACGAGCGAGCCGCCAACACGGCGTTAATGATGTTTTCGTCGACACGCTTTGTGTAGGGTTAAAAATACTACCTCACATCACAGCGAGTCTGCTGTTATGCGACTACAATATAAAATTCCCGACGTGTTTTACACTGTGTGAAAATTTAAATCAGAGATTGCGTTGTGATATGCATAGAGACCATTTCTATTATTTACCTTGTGATGCAGTTGTAAAAATTATTCCAGATGCGTTGGGCAGTAATGTGAAATTCCATATTTATTGGTATAACTACTTCCTCTCTACTACCATACATGTGGATGAACGATGGCCTCTTTATGTCTTCGTAAATTAACGTTTAGCTGGTTACAGAACCCAACACAGATAACGAAAAAAATTAAAGACTAGAGAAAGCAAAACTTTTAATAATAGATCTGTCCATTCGACAGAGCACTATTTTTTATTATATTATTGACTGTATCTTTAATTCTACAATCATTCCAGGAGTCAACCATAATCCTAAGACGTGATCACATGAATCTGAATATTACAGCAGATTCGGATAGGTTTGCTGGCTCATTTAGTTAAGGACAGGGGCATTGAACCGGGGCCCCTAAGCTCAGGGGGACCCCAAGGGACCTCAGGAGGGCCCCAAGCGCACCTCTGGGGGCCCCCAAGCGCAGTTCAGATGGGGCCTTCACGACAAACTTGTTTTTATTTTTTTAGCTCTACCGTCGTCTAAGCCCTAAGGGGACCCCTGAGACACATGGAGTCCCGAACCACTGGTCATGGGGTCCCCAACCACAACTCGGGGGTCCCCAAGCACAACTCAGGGTCCCCAGCCTCAGCTCAGCGGGCCCTACCAGCAACACAAAACAAAAAAAAGGTCGCCCATCTGGCCTGAAGGCCCAAAATACATTTTTTGCACCGGGGCCCTTGTTGACCTAGCTACGCCACTGTTAAGGTAGTGTGACTATAGATTGTACTGTACGATATCCGAGTTGAATATAGCTCAGCTACAGTTTACTTTTACCTTCATTTTTTGTCAAAATTTTACTTTGTTAACCTGAAGTTACTAGGACGCTCCGTGATTCTGATTCCACGTTGAATTGTAGGTCTCCTATATCTTGCAGGATTACCATATAAGGTTAGGTGGCTACGACAAAAGCGGTAAGAAAACAGATAATTAAGATATTACTATTATTAGTCGATTCCACCAAAGCATGTTGAATGAGCCATTATTTGAAATATTTTTGCACCGTTGACAGACTTTCTTACGGAGAACGTGAAATGGATACTAGAGAAGCAATTATATCTGGGACTCCACAAAGAATGTATGCTCATAAAAGGTGCAGCTCGTATTCACACTTGATTTAACAGTAATGCGAAAAGAAATAACTAACAAATAAATTACTGATTACAGAAATAATTATGAAATTCTGAGGATAGATTTTCAGCGTTTCATGGCTCGTCAGCGACGTGGATTTTGGAGCGATGGAATTGTTCAGCATTCATCTGGAGCAATTTCATGATACAATGGAGAATAGAATTCTGGATGGCGGAACTAGATATCGAACTGGAATTATAGGGAAGGTAGAGTCATCGATTATTGGCTTAGGTAATCAGGAGCCGTTATCAGCATTGCTGACAGAACACTTCCGTTGTAGCTGTGGTATCCAAATTGCTTGGTTTGCCCCTCACGTGTCAACTGTGGTGATGTGCTGTAGATGTCTGTTACTGCACCTTCTATAATTACTAATAACGAAAATTTTAATCAGTTTTTCCAGTGTCGCGAAATGCTATCTCTAAAACTAGGTGGCCTACACCACAGGAAGGATCCTTCATATACAACAAATTAAAGATTATATATCTTGTGATAGATCTTTTTACTGTTTCCTTTCGACCTTACTGGTCTTCGGAAATTAGGTTATTAGGCCGAGAGAGGAAACTCAGCATCAATTTCTTGAATGTACAATCATTCCGGCATGAGGCTAAAATGATTTTGGGAAACAATACAAAACTAAATACAGGATAGCGCGACCAGTGATCGTTCCATATACGAAGATACATTATAATTAGTAATCCGGGCTATTAGAAGTTATACTATTTATGGAAATTACTTTTTAAAAAGCAAGTTTTGTGGTTGCGGAGAATCTGAATTAATCTGAATTAATCCTTTAACCATTTCAGTCATGAAATTATTTTATGAACAATCAGGTCGAAAATGAATTTTAATTCACATTTATCCAATAAGATAATGAAATATTACATTCTGAATCTCTAATAAGTTAATAAAGTCATACAAAACTAATTAGTAGACAGCATTGTCGTGTCCAGAACATTACTTGAGTTCGCATTTAATGGCAGATTAAACGGGAAGTAAAAACAATACTGATATTTTAATTACCTTTAATATTTCCATATACACAAAAAAATGTAATAATTGAAAATGAGCCATATTATGGTACCCAACGCTGGTAGACTCCATAATACGTCCTTAAAAAAACATTCAACATAAAAAAACTAGAAATTAATAGAAAGAGATGAGGACACTGTCATAAATATTTTATAACACAAGCAAAAGGATATTCAGAAATTTTAACAAACTTCAGTTAGCAACATAATTTTACCTATTTACACGACATTAATTTAATGAAAGTGGGTGGAAGCTAATCATAATGAACGAGGTCACACAGTTCCAGATGTTACGGTTTATTCTTTATGCTTAGTGCTATAGATAAAGAGACATTTACCTCCAGACAGAGTTTTATTGGAAAATTATTTGGTATCATGTACTAACGCTACAGGGATGAACTATTCGCTTTAATAAAATGCGTTGAGCCTGGAGGTTGGACGAGACCCCGTAGCTAGGAAACCTTCGGTGAGTTTTTGTTTTTTTAATGGCATTCGGCAACTGAGGCCACACAGCCAGCTCAATGTGATTATCGTAGCTTTCAGTCAATCAGTTATCCAGTATATATATTGCAGCTTCTGAGTATGGACACCACAAGACGGACAGTACGATAACACCCATGCCCTCGGCCGGAATTGAAGGGGCGACCTTCGGCCCTTCGGCCCTTCGGCCCTTCGGCGAGTCCGATGATACCCCAACTATTAGTTACACTGGCCGCCGCCACAGCGCTGCTTGGCTAACCAGGAAATTTCAAATGAATAACTCCATTGACTTTACTTACGCTTATATTATTAAAAGGAAGTATAAATTTCAAATAAATAGTTTTATTTTATTTGCACTTACATTGTTAAAAGGAACTAGAACTGCGAAACCAGCTGAGAAACAATGGTCTGTTGTGGAGGTAATTACACGAAAATACAAGGAACCGACGTAAATATTATAATACGAAACATAGATTTAAAAAAATAAAATGCGCCGTTCGTTTGAAATTACTTGCTTTTTTTTTTTTATTTGCGTCTACTAGAGGCAGAAATTTACTGAAGGAGAAGAGCTGTATTCTCTGTATCAGTTTCCAGAACCATGCCACAACATAACCTAAGAATTTTTAACAGAAAATAAGAAACAGAAAAGTATATTAAAACCTTTAGGAAAGTTTACACGAAACGTAAGTAATCACAAATCAAAGAAATAATAGTTATTCAATTTCCAATTTGTTTAGAAACTTTTTCATAGCAATAAAAATTTCAGTAATTTAAAAATAAAATGCGGTTATTCAAAAACTTTCTAGCCAGATACTCCAGAGAAAGTTTAATCACATCACGAAAAATTTGAATAAAAAAATAATAAATAATCGAGAAGCAGGATAGTTTATTAAAAACTCAAAGAAATTTTACGCGAAACGTAAGTAGTCACGACTAAAAAAATAGTTATTCGTTTTTTAAATTATAGTTTACTTCAATAATGTTTTATATCAATAAAAATCTCTTATTTAAAATCAAATTCATTTATTCAAAAACATCCTAGCTAAAAACTGCGAGAATCGATTCAGATAGTTTTCTCATATTAATAAAAAAAACAATAATTTATCGATTTTCTTGAGAAACTTTTCCAAAACAAATTCCTACTACCGCCACGAGGTGATACCGTCAATTTGACGGGGATTTATACTAGTTCTTATATATTTTACGGTCAGGAGACCAATGTTATTTATTTTCAGACTTTTATTATTAGCGTAAGATTATTGTTACGTCATTTGCTTTGTTATTTATCTCAGTGAGTCCGTTTTGATAACAACATATCCCTCCTGTCAGTTCAATCCACCCGCAGACGTCTTTTACGCGATTGCTATGCCGACAGCTTGCCAGGAAGAGTCGCCGGCAGATGACCACCTGTTCCCTGGACAGCTACTATACTGTTTTCACGCAAGAAAGGCGGGCCAAGGTCACTCCGCTCTATCCCCACCACGCTACCCCAGCCCCTACAGGCGAAGGGGAAACAGCTGCCGCGCATGCGCAAACGTCACCACGACGTATGTCTTACAATATGTTGCATCTAATTTGATGATTTCTTCAGTAAAATCGATCATTTTAACTATTTGTCGTGACGAAAATGAGTGAATCATATGTCATAGAAATTTCGTGTTTACCAACTAGAATTTCATATGTTAATAAATATAAAAATTATTTACATATCAAGGAATAAAACTTACTGCTTCCAATAATTATTTTTAGTTTTAAAACTTGCGCAAGACATTTCGACGATTAAATCCAATTTTTAGATGTCTTTCCCAGTGGAAGTTAATTATCTAAACACGTCGTTTAAATTTTGAAATGAAAGTGATATTTACTCGAAGCGATAGCTTCTGACTAAAGAAATCGTTGATGAGACCACCATTGCGTTTAGAGTGTTGTCAAATAAACTTCCTTGCGTGATTTTGATTTACCCACGTCTCTTCAACATAGATGACAGGTCGAAGAGAATGTTCCTTCCTTAAATCGTGCATTTTTCTTAAAAATGAGACCCTTGCCGCAGCAGTGTCTGTCTTTTCCATCAGAAAACGTCTACCGTCATTACATTTTCTGTATATGAAGTCGAGTGCTTTTAATAACTTATACTCCTCCAGTGTAGCTAATTTTCTCTTTCAGTACCTCCCTCAATTTTCATAAGGTAGGGTATTCACCACGGTCATAAAATTCTAGAACGGAACGTCGAATGATAACTTTCTGAAAGTCATCCATCTCCGTGACCAGTTTTTCTCGGTGAATGTTTTTATTTGGAGAAGAAAAGGATGGGCCTGGTACACTCAGCTGGCCTTCGCTACATATTTCCTAAAAAGTATACTAACTTTCTCTTCAGAGTTTTCTAACGTCTTAAAAAATTATACACATAAAAAATAATTGTTTTAACTGTCGCCTAATGTAACAACTATCTGACGCCATTTCACTTGCATTTTATAACGGTGTATCGGAATAGACATGACAATACTTCGACAAACGACAATGCCTGTAGGCAGAGGCCTGCTCGGAGGGGAAGGCAACTGGAGGGGGTGGTTAGGAGAGGCGCGGGGCAAGGGGCACATGACCTTGACGCGCCACTTGAGAGTGAATATAGTACTGTTTTCACGCAAGAAAGGCGGGCCAAGGTCACTCCGCTCTATCCCCACCACGCTACCCCAGCCCCTACAGGCGAAGGGGAAACAGCTGCCGCGCATGCGCAAACGTCACCACGACGTATGTCTTACAATATGTTGCATCTAATTTGATGATTTCTTCAGTAAAATCGATCATTTTAACTATTTGTCGTGACGAAAATGAGTGAATCATATGTCATAGAAATTTCGTGTTTACCAACTAGAATTTCATATGTTAATAAATATAAAAATTATTTACATATCAAGGAATAAAACTTACTGCTTCCAATAATTATTTTTAGTTTTAAAACTTGCGCAAGACATTTCGACGATTAAATCCAATTTTTAGATGTCTTTCCCAGTGGAAGTTAATTATCTAAACACGTCGTTTAAATTTTGAAATGAAAGTGATATTTACTCGAAGCGATAGCTTCTGACTAAAGAAATCGTTGATGAGACCACCATTGCGTTTAGAGTGTTGTCAAATAAACTTCCTTGCGTGATTTTGATTTACCCACGTCTCTTCAACATAGATGACAGGTCGAAGAGAATGTTCCTTCCTTAAATCGTGCATTTTTCTTAAAAATGAGACCCTTGCCGCAGCAGTGTCTGTCTTTTCCATCAGAAAACGTCTACCGTCATTACATTTTCTGTATATGAAGTCGAGTGCTTTTAATAACTTATACTCCTCCAGTGTAGCTAATTTTCTCTTTCAGTACCTCCCTCAATTTTCATAAGGTAGGGTATTCACCACGGTCATAAAATTCTAGAACGGAACGTCGAATGATAACTTTCTGAAAGTCATCCATCTCCGTGACCAGTTTTTCTCGGTGAATGTTTTTATTTGGAGAAGAAAAGGATGGGCCTGGTACACTCAGCTGGCCTTCGCTACATATTTCCTAAAAAGTATACTAACTTTCTCTTCAGAGTTTTCTAACGTCTTAAAAAATTATACACATAAAAAATAATTGTTTTAACTGTCGCCTAATGTAACAACTATCTGACGCCATTTCACTTGCATTTTATAACGGTGTATCGGAATAGACATGACAATACTTCGACAAACGACAATGCCTGTAGGCAGAGGCCTGCTCGGAGGGGAAGGCAACTGGAGGGGGTGGTTAGGAGAGGCGCGGGGCAAGGGGCACATGACCTTGACGCGCCACTTGAGAGTGAATATAGTATAGTCAGGCAGGCACGAGCCGCAGCCAATAACGCCATCCATTATTCATGCGTTTTAATGGGCGCGTTTATCACGGCTGTACATCTGCTTTAGCTCCGGTCGGATTCGGAAATTGCAGTGTCACAAGTTAAAATCAACGTGACGCACCTACCGCCCCCTGCCTCCCTTTTGTAATGGATCTTATATTTTAATTAATAAAAGCCGTTCCGCCACGTGCGACCGCCGTAAATTTCCGAAAGCGTTTATTACTGCTGGTAATATGTTACGCGCTAACGCGAAATGAACGGGGCGGCAGCAGATGTCTAGGTGCTATCCAGAGGCAACGGTTTACCTGTTTGGCATACCGGACGAAATTGGATTTGATTCGACGGATTTGTTTCCCTAGCTTCAAGAATGTATGCTACCTAACTATTGGGATGAGTGATCCAAGGTGTAACTGTACTTGCTTAGGATCGATCAATCGACGACAACATTAGTGATGAAGAGGCCCCACATTGGACTTAAAGTAAACTCATGTGATCGTAATGATTGTTGGCAGGTTTTCTTAACGGCTGTGCAATCCGTCCCTGTCGTAACCAACTAGGCTTACCGGAGACCTACAGTTTAACGTGGAATCCGAACCACGGAAGCGTTCTGGCGTACTTCATATTGCACAGCAAGCTGTTACAAGGGGGGAAGGTCGGAGTAGGGCCTTTGAAAATCTCCGGAGACAGGGATTTGAACCGAAGATCCTTCGATCTCCAGTAAGACGTCTTAACCACTGAGCCACCAGACCGTGAATAACGAACGAGGAATCACATTTCTAACGTATTTTATATGAGAATGTTTGCAGTCATTTATGCGAATGTGCACCCACCATTGGCTCAGATCGTTACGGTACCATGATGATTTCCGCATCATGCCACGGGGATCACTGTTACGATACCCGTGGGTGGATTTCCAACATCAGGACTTGCCCGGTAGGTTAGGAAAGGCGGTAGTGAACAGATTCTTAAGTGCCAGATCACGTATTCAAATCAAATACTAAATAAATCTCAGACCTGGCCCCTATTGTTCAGAAATACGAGTTAAACAATTCAGTTATTGATATGGTCGATTCTATGAAATATTTGGGAGTAACAGTACAAAGTAACATGAAATGGGACTTACACATTAATTCGTTAGTAGGTAGAGCTAATTCTAGGCTGCGATTCACAGGTCGAATATTGAAAAATTGTAATGAACAAACAAAGGAGATAGAGTACAAATCTCTTGTGCGTCCACATTTGGACTATTGTTGTGCTATTTGGGATCCGTTTCGTAAGGGGTTGATCGAAAGTACAGAGAAGAGCCTCTCAATTCGTGACCGCTTGCTACAGTCCTTATGAAAGCGTCACAGAACTGATTAGTATACTAGGCTGGGAGTCTCTGGTAGATAGACGACGCACGTTTCGTTTAAACTTATTGGTAAACATGCGTACTCCCACTTTCACTTTTGAGTGTAGTGAAATACTTCGTCCACCAACCTATTTGAGCCGGAATGACATGAAAGATAAGATTAGAGAAATAAGGTGCCGCAATGATTCTTATATGAATTCTTTCTTCCCTCGTACCATTAGGGATTGGAATGCACAACAAAGAGATTAGCTTTGGTGCTGAGCACCCTCTGCCACCCACAATTTTGTGAATTGCAGAGTATATATGTAGATGTAGATGTATGTGTATGAAGTGAGAGGATCTGACATTGTTGTTGATGATTCGTCCATAGAATGGGGACTTTTAACCTGATTGCCCTTCGTTGTCTTTGAGAACAGAAGACCCGAATGCAGAGGCACCAGATTTCATACTATCATTTTTCTTCTTATACACGACACAAACAATTCAGTGCATTGATAATCTTCGGCATATTAACAAAATGCAACGCTTCCAATGAAATAAGTGCAACATGTCGACGATCTTCGAAAGTCATTATTCATCCAAAAATATGGTTAGTCATAAGTAAATGAATACCTTAATCTAGCAAGCAATGTTTGTAGAAGGAAAACCACTCAGTTATACAAGTTATTAATACCAGTTTAGCATGGTGACCGTAAAGGATTTTCGTTAAGTTATAAAACAAGTGGAGACTTTCAGTTATTTAGCTAACATCATTAAACAGTTAACTAAAATTAATTAAGCCAGTTTTTTTTCCTTCCAGTAGTTAGAACTGAAGTTTGTGGTTGGTAGCAGTATTTAACAATATTTACACGATACAGTTCAAGATGATGTTTTAACCAATAAGATTCCACTGGCGGAAGTGTCTAAAGACTTTTCCAGTCTTCGTCTGTACCTATTGCGATTGTTTAGTCTGAAAAGATATGCGAGTAAAACCAATTCTGGAGAAAATCACTAAATATATTTTATATTAACTACCAATGTCAAAAACAACAGACACCAAGTTTTAATTTATGTTATGTGTAAATATTCCTGTACTGCCGTTTATTAGTTAAAGCCAATTTTTAAACAATAAAATATTGTCTGACTAAACTATATCCTCTTGTATACTATTTCAAGAATGCTTACTTGGAAACAAATAAATGTCAAGTATTTTCTAAAAGAATTTTCTTCTTCAGGTTGGTCTATCGGTAATTCGAGTCGGTTGTACAAAAGCTGAAATGGAAAGCCAACTGCATTTCACACAGAACCGTCATCAACCCATTTGCTCATCAGTGGTGATTCACCGATTCGCGAGGATTTCCATTCAGTCCGTGGTGCCCCGTAATCAGGCACAATTCAGCGTTGATCAGCCAATGCTATCGTATTCAGACTCATGGAACAATAAACTACTGTCGCGAAACTATTGAAACTAATGTGGTTGAGAGTTTGGTGATAATTACTACCTGTCTCCATGCTTTTTCAAAGACCAATAATTATAAAACTAATATTATTACTCTGCAAAATTTGTACAAAAGACAGAAACACTAGCAACATTTATCGTATGTCCCTAATCTGTTGAATGAAATTCGTTGTAATCACATATCGCCTTGCTGTTACAATTTTCACAAATAGTAGTACGAGGGGGTACCCAAAAACCCGAATTATTTTTTAAAAACTATATATTTTCAATTTTTTTTACAACACAGCCTTATCCCCTTCAAAATACTCCCCATTACGACTAATACATTTGTCCCACCGGTGCTTATATTGTACGAAACATTTTCTGTAGTCATCTTTAGCAATGGCTGACAGCTCCTCCATCTTTTTTTTTTTTTCTTGACCTCTTCAATGTTGTAAAATCGGTGTCCTTTTATGCCCCTTTTTCATGCGTGGAAATAAGAAAAAGTGGTACGGAGTCAGTTCAGGCGAGTAAGGTGCGTGGGGCAGCGGAACCAATGCAATTTTTAGCCAAAAACTACCTAACACAGAACGCTGTGTGTGCAGTTGCATTGTCGTGGTGGAAGAACCAATCTCCTGTCTGCCACAGATCGGGTTTGTTTTGAAGAAAACTGTTGCGTAATCTTCTTAAAACTTCCAAATAAAATGCGATGTTGTTGCAGGCCATGTTTCCACAGTTGCTTAATTAATTACCAGTTGAAATATAACGCCAATGCAACTGCTTAATTTATTTATTGCTGCGTCGTACGCGTTTCACCTCTCATCGAGGCATCATCAGAGACGAATTATTTACATTTGTTAATATGGTATGCAGCTGGCGGAGATGCGCAGCTGCATACCATATTAACAAATGTAAATAATTCGTCTCTGATGATGCCTCGATGAGAGGTGAAACGCGTACGACGCAGCAATAAATAAATTAAACAATTGCATTGGCGTTATCTTTCAACTGGTAATTAATTCCAAATAAAAGGTTTGATTGACGGTCTGATGTGGGGGAACAAACTCAAAAAAAAAAAAAAAAAACTACGACCTTGGCGTTAAAAGAGCAAATGAGCATTGTTTTGATGTTTGATTTGACTTGATGACTTTTTTGGACGGGGTGTCAATGACTTCTTCCATTTGCTTGACTGCTGCTTTGCTTCCGGGTCGTAACCATAGCACCATGACTCATCACCAGTAATGACCATTGACAGAAAATCTGGATAAATTTCAAGCTTTTGTTTAAGAGTAACTCAACATTCTTTTTGACTATCAGTCAGAGCCCGAGGAACAAACTTGGCAACAACTCTTTTCATTCCCAAATCTTCGGTTAACCGAGCTCCAAGATAACCCACTAATCTCTCACAGTTGATCAATTGTCTGTCGACGATTTGAGAGCACAAGCTCTCGAATTTTTTCAACATTCTCGTCGATTGATGATGGACGTCCAGAATGAGATTTGTCATCAATCGACATGTTGCCAATTTTAAACCGAGGGAACCAAGTACACTCATGTTTGTAAGCTATTTTCAACCTTAAAACAGTTTCATCAGCATTCTTAATGAGTAGACAACTTTCACAGCTGCACGTGGTTCACTTAAACTTATCATCAAAAACGAAACAATAACAAAACAGCGCTAGCAAAAACAATCACTTCAGATTAACAGAACAAGTCAGGTCGACATCACAGACGGCACTGAATTGGTAATGAGTTGCGCTATAAAACGCCTAGCTGTAGAAACGCGTACTACACAAGCTCCACGGCAATGCTGTTCCGGTTATTTTTGGGTACCACGTCGTATATATCGAGATAGCTGTTGTTACGTATGTGAATACAGTTATAATTTTGTTCCGTATTAGAAGAGCAATGCAATACTGAAAATCTAGTGTTCTCAGCAACGATGTATCAGCCTGTGTATCAAACCTTATTCTTCAAGATGATCAGAAAGAAGAAAAATCTAAACATGTGATACGTGGAATATTAGAGAGGTGTTGAGAATCATGTTGTGGAAGGTACTATTGAAGTATGTAAATCTTATAATAAAGATGGTAATTGTTACTGATGATATTTGAATCTTATCAATATAACCTCGTAATGTACACTTGGACCCAAAATTGGGATGTACACAGTGTAAAAGGTGTACACGTGCATAGTTAATTAGTGCATCCAGCTCATGTAACTACTTACCAGCAATTCCAGATGGATTTTGAACGAAATAAACACATATTAATGAGCATATGCTCCCGCTGCCAATCACCCTACACACATATTTTTTTCCCCCATTTCTTGTTTCTTTATTACCTTGTTTGAATGAAATTTTCTGAAGTACGAACACCGTATGGCTTCCAGTGCTATGTAAAATTTCACATCCAACACTTAAAAGATCAGAAGCTGTCCTAAAGATTTGGAAAAAAAACTCTGAAGAACCCTCAGCTGCATATACATCAAGACATTACTCAAGCAAAACACCACCGCCTGAAATCAAGGAAATCGTCGTATCGCACAGCAATTGACCTTACAGAGTCCTCTTTCAACATCAACAAGCTGTGGATAAATGATTGGGAACAATCAGTGGTACCCATTAAAAATCAAGTTGAGGACCCTTCAGTACGGTTGCAAGGATTCGATCTCCCCAGATGGCAATGGAGAATCATCAATCAGTTTCGAACAGGACAAGGCAGATGCGGCTACTTATTACACAAATGTGGCTGGAAAATAATGTAAAATTGTGACTGTGGAGCCACCTTACACACTACCCACCACTCATTTCCGACTGTCCACTTCGAGCTTACAAAGGAACAATAATGGAAATACACGATCCGTCGATCAGTGCAGTTGATTGGATAAAATCATTAGACCTAGATATATAAAATTGTACAAGATTGTGATATACACATTTGCCCTCACATTTTTTATGTCTTGCTAAGCATCATACGATAAATAAATAAACAAGTGAAATTTTCCCACCCATGTACTTTTACGCTTCACGAATTTTAATTTCAATTTTTTTCCAGCGTGTTTGGTACTTGTTCACCAAGTCGCTTGGTAATTTGTTATAATCCATGACTTCCTTACCGACAAAAGAAAATGTTCACACTCCCTCCTGTCTGAAAACGAGAGCCAGCTTGTAATCATGGTAATCTTTTTCCTTCGAGCTACTAATTCTTCTACCAATAGCACCGCGTCACATAGTTAAGAAACATGTTTATAATTAATATCAAGATAACATCAAAATGAAATGAAAATGATTGGTGAGGAAAGAAGTTTGTAGAAGAATCCTACAGAAAGAATAGACAGGATAGTAGGCAATATTTTGAAACATGCAGGATTGGTTAACTCGATAGTGGCGGTAATAGTCGAAGGTACGAACAGCAGAGGAAGACAGAGATTAGAATATATGAAGCAGATAATTGAGGATATAATGAGATGAAAAGGTTAACACAATATAGGAAGGGATGGTCGATTGCATCAAACCAGTCGAGAGACTGATAAAAACAAAAAACATAAAAAATAATACCGTGCTAACGTGCACTATAAACCAACAGGCAGAAGAAATGTGTACTTCCAATGAAAAGTTGGTGAGAATTTTTTCTGATGACATCAACAGTCCTATTAAGCCTACAACGTAGCAGGATGAGGTGATGATTATTGTTCATCAACGTTTTGAAGGGATGCGGAGTGCCTTTTCCTCAAATTTAGATGCTTGAGCCAAAAAATATATACGACTAGGAAAAACAGTTATTGGTATCTTATTCATCAAGAAATTGGTAATATCATTCTGAAGGCAGCATGCGTTGATCAAGTTGCAGATTTCTGAATCCGTTTGCAGTCGGCTAATTCACGAACTGGGGGGGGGGCAGAAATGCATCGATCCGGCAGGGGAACAGCAGTAGATGCGGTCTCATGCATCAACTAGTGTGCGGCCGGCAATTAATGGGGGCGCCCAATCAGAGGTGGGTGGTATCGGCGGGAAACCATCAAGCAGGCAGGCATTCGAGACACCTGCTGGCCGGACGGGATCTGCCCCGCGGCCACAATCAATCAGCTGAGCTGGGCGGAAGGACGGCCATTAATAGGCCCCTCCTCACGCCAGATAGCCGGCTCCGGGCAACCCAGAATGGAGCAACGCCGGGTGATGGAGGTCGTCTCTAAAACGGGACTCTTCATGTAAAATGCCGTCATGAACCGCTACCCAAAATGAAATATGAAAAACAGGCAAGGCTATGGCCATACGTTTTACGTGAGATTAGGGCGGGTTGAGTGGTTTGTGTATACGAGAAGCATGGTACCTACTAACTGAAATTTGGAGGAAGAATTAGGACAGAGAATAAGGTGGAATGGACAAATGTACCATCAGATAAACGATGTAATCTGGGGGAAAACTTGGGAACGAAGCGAAACTCTTGCTGTATAAAGTATATTACTGACCTATGGCTCTGAAATGGGGACTTGGAAAATGATGAGGTTTCTGAGAGGGATAGAGAATCTCACAAGAAAGGATAAGATCAGAAATTGAAACATCAGGGAGAGATTAAAGGGTGAAGCATTGAAAGAGATGTTAACAAAGAAACTATTGTAGTGGATGGACATGCTATGAGGATGGAGGAGAGGAGAATGGTGAAGGTAAAAGTCTTGAACAGGGAGAAGGAAACAAATTGAAAGACAACGGCCAAAATGGATCGACAAAGGGAAGAAAGACGTAGAGGCGTAAGGAGTTGTTTGGAGAAAAATCGTGGAAGAAGATTTTTGGATTGACCGCCAGACATGGAAAAGTATGTGCTGCACGACCTGTAAAGTGGTCACATTAATGATGATGCTAATGATATCCAATGATGATGATGATGATGACGACGTCACTTCTCCCTTTACCATGTCTATAGTAGTCTTACATTCTTTCAGCAGGGGTATTTAGGGATCTTTGGAGTATTGCCGTTGACTTTGGTTGGAAATGAGAGTGGAGATTGTGTCCCTCGAAGCGTCCCCCTCAAAAAGTGATATTTTGACGCGACTGGAAACTCGAAAGAATTTGATTAAAATATACTCTCCTCATACACAATATAAACAGATGGGGACACTTCAGCCACTCATTGGGGTAGTGTTCACGGCATAGGTGGAAGACGGAAGCTATCGAAACAATGCTTCTTGACGGCTAGACCCCAGTATCGCTGTGATCAGTCGTATTAACGGGTGATTTCGAATGCGCCGTTGCCAAACCGTGCACTTTAAACTAAATTCACCTGTTTTCTTGTAACGATGGTTTGTGCGTTGCTGCTCGTACTAGGTAACACAGGAAGCTCGGCGTTGCCATTTTATAGTTTTAGAGAGAGAAAGCGCTAAGCGAGAATGTTTCCAAGTGCGGCAACAGCGCGCTCGCTACCATCGGCCAGTTTCCCTGACAACAGCTTTAGATTCTCTGGCCATAACAAGCCGTACGAAATGAGACGGGGAAAAATCGCTAACATTGGACTGTTGGTAAAAAGCTCATTCCAACCACTCGCGATTTCTTTTATTTATTTTCGAAATGTTTCTTTAATAAATCAAAAGTAAAATAAATCTCGAGCTTTCTAATTTAAAGTTACCTTATAAATATGATTTAAAGAGAAATTTAAATCCTCTGTTGCGGAGTAATGGACCGTTTAACCCACAATCTTCAAGTTATTAAGCCTTACTGCAGATTATCCCGAGGTACATTTTACTCCGAATCGTATCAGGAGACCCAGATGTCTACAAGTAGCTTACAAAGCTAGTAGATTAAATCGTTTACAACGGCCAAATACAGGCGGTTATTATTTTTAGACACCCACGATGGATGAGCGTCGAGCGAATTCAAATGCTAGAAGTCAGATTTGCTTGTGGGAACCGAGGAGTCTGCAGAAAATTAACAGTGCTTTAGTCTACAAGATGCTTTAAGTATCCAGAAGTCCAAATACAGTCGATGAAGTTGGCAGTAATGGTCTGTATAATGACTGGCTCATCTTCTGCAAAATGCAAAGCGGCCAAATGAACAGTCCATCTTGGATGACCTATGTTGATGCGATGTAGGACTCTAGGGGTGAACCGTGAGTGGGATGTAGGACGTGTCGGGTTGTAGGACTCCCAGACCAGCCTACCTAAGTCTCTCCCATCCTACATCCTGCTGCATTGGGTCATTAGAGAATAAATGGTCCTACAGTGAAATTTTTGCTTTCGGTGCCACCTGGAAGTACAAGGAAAGAAGACTGGTCGGAACATTCACTTTTATAATAAGGTTTCTTACCTTTATAGAAAGTGGAATCTGTCATAGTATGCTATATCATTTCCTTTCAAAACAACTCAAGTGGGTGTGCGTATCCAACTGTAGTCTAGAGCGATGTCGTACAATTTGGATTGTGAATGTAGCGCATAAAAGAAACTCAGACCCCCACTACTATAACAGGGCCTGCTTAATCTTCGGTCAATAGATGGACCATCGATAAACGATAGAATGCGAGGCCCACAGCATCGCATTTTTTCCCGGAAGGAAAGCCGCAGAATGAAGGCAAATGCTTGGCAAAATGAAACTGAGTCAGTTTCATCAAAAGAACATACATAAAAAAGTCATACAGTGCGAAATGGAAGGAAACTTCGAGATACAGTAGAACTCCAATGATCCGAATCGCTCAGTCGTTTAAGGCAGTCACATTAAGACGCGCGTGGAACAAGTTGAAAGGCGTACCAACTGAAGAAGAGAAGGAAAAGGAGAAAAAGGAAAAAGATGCCAAAGAAAAGGAAAGGGAAGAGACAGGAGAAGATGGGGATGACGTGTCACTTGAGGAATTCAGAACATTCTTTTGAAAATTCCTGGATGTTCAGAAGTTAGTGCTGAAGATATAGGAGAGTGGGTGGTGTGTGATTCAGACCCTGGGTATGAAATTCTAAATTATGATGAAATTATTGAAAGTGTGAGAGAAGAAAGTGTCGAAGTTGAAACAGACACGGGACCATCAGCTGGTCAAGCATTTGCCGGCGTTTAAACTGCATTGAAGTGGATGGAGCGTCAGCCCGAGTGTGAACATATTCAACTTCTCACTGTCAAGCGGATGCACAACTTGGCAGCCCGAAAACGGATGAATACAGTCAAACTTTGACCGAGATGTTCAGCAAGCAATAACTTACTTACAGTACGGTACATACATACTGTACTAATGTACAGCACTTGTAAGTACGTTTAACATGTAAAAGTGTTGCCTATTCATTTAATTAATTAAAAGCTATTTTTATTTAAAAATAGTTTTTTCTTCCATTTTCAACATAGGCCTACATACAATGATTAATTAAAATTGACCATTTTTTTTTTTGAAAAATCCAATTATCCGAATTTCTGACTATCAGAATGGGGTCCGGTCCCAATTGATTCCGATAATTGTAGTTCTACTGTACGCCTAAAGAAAGGAAAAACGGAAGGTAAAATGGGTTGGGGAGAAACATGGTTAGGAACTCACAATATTGCAGGGCAAACAGGATGAAGGTGCCAGGAACTGTTAGGTGTAAAGTTAATTCTGTTTAGGAAAAAAAATCCTTGCCACAATATATCACGCTGTACAATTGTGAAGATTTGGCCATTCGTTAATCGTCCAAAATACAGTATCAGGAAATATTACTTTTGCTAAAATGTTCGATAGTTCCATATCTCCACAGAATATTTAGCAACACTACAAAATTGAGTGGAAAAGGATCTTTCTCTCTGTTTATTTTAGGAGCTCATTAAACTTCCAGTGATGCAGATGCTATGACGTGTGATAAGCCATGATGTATGGAGAGTTCGCCTGTTAGTGTTTCGTCCTTGACTATGACTCACGCAACACTGTATTTTTGCACAACAGAATCGATAGTATGGCCAACATGTCCTTACTGCGAACGCAAAGTTAAAGTTGCTAGTAGTAAAGGCTTGAGGAAGCCTATAAAACTTCATTGGAATCATGTCGACCCTAGATGGTGAAATTTTTGGATCCATGGCAATTATAGCACCGTATATACGCAAACGACCATCTGTCCAATGGAGCATAAATGCGACTAATCGGAAATAATCACCTGTCGCCACTCAATGATGTCCAGACGTGGCACTGCCATGTTAATTCCAGCCTTTGTCTCCGTCAGCATAGGCGCATTAACTAGTCGCACCGAGCGTGGTGGTGTAACGGCTAGCGTTCTGGCCTCGCATTCGGGAGGACGGCGGTTCGAATCCCCGTCCGGGCATCCAGATTTGGGTTTTCCATGGTTTCCCAAATCACTCCAGACAAATGCCGAGATGCTTCCTTAAAAAGGCCATGGCCGAATTCCTTCCCATTCCTTGCCCCCATCCTTTCCCGTCTCTAAAGACCTCGCTGTTCGAGAGACGTAAAGCAGTTAAAAAAAAAAAAAAAAAAAAAAAAAACTAGTCGCTTACTGGAGAGCACCATACGCAGCTACTTTCGCTGAAATGTCACTGAGTCACTGAGAATACACTTTTAGTAGCCCCTTGCTTCATCTGGGTGATCAATTGGGTTGTGATTACACATCTGGATGATCAATTGGGTTGTGATTACACATCTGTTGGCTCGGATGCATATCCGCAGCCGTCGTTCACCTCTGTGATCTGTGGAATTTGGTGCAACACATTTGCCACATCGCCGATTTTTAACCGACTTCAAAAAAGGAGGAGGTTCTCAATTCTTCTGATTTTTTTTTTTTTTGATGTATGTTCAGCGTTATCTTTGCCAATTTTGAACCGATTTAAACGAAATTTTTATAGTGGATAGAGTATACCTCCAAAGTGGTCCCATATGAATTTCATTGAGAAACCACCCCTTCTACCCCTTTACACCCCTTAACTTTTATACAAACCCACACTTTTTATCCGATTTTGATGGAACTTTGGAAATGTATATTAAAAAACAAACAGAAAAATAATGTCAACTTTTGGTTTAAAAAAACCGAACCCCTCTCCCCCTATTCACCCCTTAATTTTTGCCAATGTTCTTTATACAAAGCTAAAGTCGACACCATTTAACTGATCTCCATTAAAGTTGGCATGTACATGTAATTTTTCATGGAAAAGGTTCTGATCCAAAAAAATAAAACAACACCCCTCTCTCCCTTTACACCCCTTAATTATTATACAAACCCACATTTTTATCCGATTTCAATGGAACTTTGGACATGTATAGTTAAAAATAAAGAGAAAAATGCTGTCAACATTTGGTTTGAAAAAACTGAGCCCCTCTCACCCTATCCACCCCTTAATTTTTGCCAATGTTCTTTATACAAAACTATAGTCGACATCATTTAACTGATCTCCATTAAAGTTGTCATATACATGTTATATTTCATGGAGAAGATTTCTGACCAAAAAATAAATAAAAGCCTCCCCATGTCCCCCTTTACACCCCTTAATTTTATAGAAACCTATATATCATATCTGATTTTGATTGAACTTTGTCAATGTATACTTTCAAACAGACAGAAAAATCTTGTCAACATTTGGTCTGTCAAAGCTCAACCCCTCTCTTTCCTACCAACCCCTTAATTTTTGTCAATGTTTTTTCTTATATATGTAAAAAGCTATAGTCGCCACCATTTGACCTATTATCATGAAAGTTGGCGCTTATATGTATTTTTTCACGAGGAAGGTTTCTGACCAAAAAATATAAAAACCACCCCCCAATCCTCATTAAACCGTTTAATTTTTATACAAACCCACAGTTTTTATCCAGTTTAGATAGAACTTAGCAAACTTTTACTCTTAAACAAAGAGAAACATAATTTCAGCTTTTGGTTTGCAAAAACTGAACACTTTCAACCATTTCCGCCCCTTCACTTTTGTCAATTTTCTTTTTGATAAGCTATAGTTGACACCATTTGACCGATCTGTATGAAAGTTGGCACATGTATGTATTTTTTTATGGAGAAGATTTCTGACCAAAAATGAAATAAACTACGCTAGCTCCCCGTTTAAATCCCTTAATGTTTGTACAAACCCATATTTTAATCCGATTTTGGTGGAACTTAGCATGTGTATACTTTAAAGCAAATAGAAAAAGAAACATACTACTCACATTACTTTGACAAAAACACAAACCCTATTCCCCTTTCTACCCCTTTAATTACTGTTAATGTTCACTATATAAAGCTACCATTTCTACCTGATTTTGAAGGAAGTATGCACATGTATACTTCAAAACAAACAGAAAAATACTGTCTGCATTTGGTTTAGAGAAACCAAACCTCTCTCCCCCTTTCCACCCCTTTAATCTACACAAAGCACAGTTCCTATCTGATTCTGAAGAAAATTTGCACACGTATACTTTAAAAAATACATAACAATTGTGTTTAAATTAGGTTGAAGAAGCCCAGCCCCTCATCCTTTCTACCCCCACCCCTCCTAATTTCCAATTATCTTTATAGATACCTACCGTTTTTATCAGATTTCGATGGAACACTGCAAATGTATACTTAAGAACAAAGAGAAACATTCTGTTTACAAAACTCAACCGCTCACTCCCTTACACCATTTAATTTTTATAAATGTTCTTTACACAAAGCTACAGTTTTTATCTGGTTTCGATGGAACTTTGCACATGTATACTTTAAAACAAAGAGAAAAATGCTGTCCACACTACCTTATCAAAAATCTAACTACTCTTCACCTCCACACCCCCTAATTATTTTTTTATACACACCTAAAACTTTTATGTGATATCAATAGAAATTTACAAATGTATACTTTAAATCAATCAAAAAAGACAGTCTACATTTGGCATACAAAAGCCCAATCCCTCTTCTCCTTTACCCCCATCGTTTATAATTTCCAATGTTCTTTACAAAATCCACAGTTTTAAGTACCGTCAAAATCAAAAGCTATTTTTAAGTCATTACAGAATATTTATAAAATATATGTGTCCTAATGTCTCAACTTGGACCCCAAGCTTTTACGCTGTGAAAACCAATTAAATATCTATATTTTCTGTGTGATGCTGGAAAGAACAGATATATTCCAGAGACAGATTTGTGTATGTAGTATGTATTAATGTCCAGATGTTATGTGTTTCGATTATCGAGCAGCAGCTTTAGCAGATGTTATGATTAGAACGAAACACAGCCTGGATGAAAATGTAAACTAACATTCCTTACCACAGCATCCAATTCTCCCCATTCTGAAAGTTGTTGTAAAGACAGATTTTTTTTAAAAAAGCTTTTGCTTTAACCACTGAGCTACCAGGAAGTTCACAAAATGAGAACTGCTTTTGCATATTTAAATACAAATTAACTATAATACCACTAAAAATTTAAAAATAAAATAATTGTTTAAAAAACATAAAAACCGCCTTCAAAAAATGGTACTAAAAATTTTAAAATAACTTTATACAATGCTTAGAAGAAAGTAAATCTAAATGGACAATATTTTACATTACTGTTATTGAAATTTTTACATTAATTAGTTATTTTTGGAGTCGGTGCCAGCCAAAACAAGAAAAATAAAAAGATAAAAACATAAAAACAATTATACATACTACTTACCTACAATTAATTCTAGAAACATTTTTCAACAAAACTGAAACATTTAGATGATACACCGATATTATACTAACTATAAAGTATTTACTGCATGATGCAGCCTACCAACTGACACTATAGCGCCAGAGATATGCCTGGATGACTAATGTGGCCGAGCCACAGATAACATGCCATTAATTTGTTTCCCTAAGCTGTCTCCCGCAATAAAACTATCTTCCTCACGACATGCTGTAAAATATTTGGAATTTTTGTTCGTACTTTCGGTTCGCCTCGAACACCAAATAAAGTTCAGTAATTCGATCTGCGCGATCTGACAGCTGGCACCGACTCCAAAAATAACTAATTAATGTAAAAATTTCAATAACAGTAATGTAAAATATTGTCCATTTAGATTTACTTTCTTCTAAGCATTGTATAAAGTTATTTTAAAATTTTAGTACCATTTTTTGAAGGCGGTTTTTTATGTTTTTTAAACAATAATTTTGGATACCACCAATTTGCTATTCACGGTACGCTTTTACCACGGTTGGCATGTGAACAGTTCACAAAATTAGACGTTTCGGAAATGCTTCACCCTTTCTCGAAAAATTAATTAAATCGCTCAGTTTTTGCATTACGCAGGCAGTTGTAATGTTTTCTTCTTCCCTCCAACCGCCTTTATATCGTATACCACCAACTGCTAGCGCTATTCTGTGATAGGTTATTTCGCACCGAAACGAAAGTAGGTAGCGGTCACATTAATTTGACCAAACTCTATGTGACAGATTCCGCCCTTTATTAAGAATGAACTGTAAAAATTACGTGACCCAAGTACTGAATAGTAGATATCACTTGCAGCTACAAATGCCCTTTAAGATTATTCTGTTACACGTAATAACAGCTAGTAAAAACGTATTTCTGCACATTTTTGGCCACTGACCAAATTTAAAATGACACGCAGTTCGATATCGGGTGCAGTAAAGTTACTCTACCTCACAGCTCCTGCTACTTTTTGTTACATGCTTTCCGCGGAGGACGAGATTTTTTTTTGGTAGCTATGGGCCTTCATCATTAGAGTCAGGAGAAGATTAGATCCAGCAACTGGCTTTTCATGCACGATTTTCATTGTGTGAACGGAGATTTTCCTGGCGTATAAATGCAACATAGTCATCAAGGGTTTGCAGCCGGTTTTATGAAACGAAGTTTTGCAGTGACCTTTCAGATATTCGATAGCAAGATACTATTACCTGATGAAGACAACAGAGTACGTTGTCGAAACGTTGTCATCGTTTCATGAAACTATTCGGCTGCAAGCCCGTGAAATGTTGCAGTATTTTCATTGTTAAATTTGGCATTTCACAATATAAGATTTGCCTGGTAACTTCTTAACCATTCAGTTGTTACCTGACATTTATACCAGGGAATGGGAAAAAAAATCTCAAGGCATAGTCGTAAAAAGGAAGTTGAAGTTAATTTTGTCATTGGTAAAACTCTTTTGAATTGGGATGCTTCTGTAGAAGTTTTCTAAATAAACGTAATCCATTTTTAATTGTACCAAGTAACATTCTCGCAACAGTTGTTACTGACAACTAATTCCAACAACATCTTTTTTTTTTTCCAATGATCGTAAAGTGCATGTAAACTTAATCGGCATTTGAATAAGTGAATCGATATTTTGTGTTTGTTTCTACCGGCAATTCTCCCTAATACTTCAGTTACATATGATGTTTGCTTTACAGTTTCTGACTTCCAGATTCAGCCGCAATGTTATAGCGAGATTTAAATTATCTTTCTCTAAAATCCCGTAACACACTTATACACATACAGTCGACAGTTACTTGGAGCCATACGTTGCCACAAAACACGTCCTGAAATATAATTCATTCTTTTTTCTCATTTTGCCGAAGCAATCATAAAAGCACATTACCACCAGAGGAATGATTTTGTTCGAAATGAGAATTATTTTTTGCATCAAGCATTGATCTAGGACATAGGAAGAACTTTAAGCACTGTGTTTTTGGAGTTAATTTTTTATGGAAATGATCCTTGGCTTGGTCTTTGCGAATACTAGAAACAAATAAAACAAAAGCATTCTAAAAGTAGTGGTATATACGGGCGTTGAAAACATATTGGACACGAAATCAAGAAATGTGAAACTAATATCTTCTGGATATATTGGGTGAAGAGAAACGTTTGTGAAAGAGTCTCACAGGAAAATAAACGAATATTGAGTAACATTTAGGGTACGTATGATCGGCTACAGTGCGTAGTTTGACGATTGGTAACGCTCTGGCCTCGCACTCGGGAGGGCATGGGTTCGAATCCCCGTCCAGCCATTCAGATTTCGTGTTTCGATAGTTTCCCAAGATAACACCAGGCTAATTTAAGGATGTTGCTTCAAAAAGGCTATTATCGAATTCTTTGCAGTTCCTTGGCCTCTACCTCGACGTGGCATAAAGCCATAAGAAAAAAGTGGTTGGTTAATTTGGTACAGAATAAAACAATAGTCAAAGATATAAGTTATCCGGTAGCAATGGCTATTTTGATATACAAAGAGTAGCTTATAATTGGTAGAAATCATGGAGGAAGGAAATATATGGAGACGACGCAAGAGACCTTCACCACGCATTGAAGTGAAGCAGGGCGGAGGAGGAGTGGGAGGGGGGAGGGTCATGGCCGGAGTGGGGGGGGGGGGGCATGGCCACTTCCATACAGACACGGGGAATATGTACAAAAACCTCAAGGGGACTCTAGGATAAACGTGACACCGCAATCTGGTGATGGATTATTATGTAACTCGATTAAAAAATGAAGAATAAAATTTTTTGATATCCTGCTTAGTTTTCGAGATATTTTGTCTCAAATATGAAATGGATTTGGTCAAAATTCAGAAGAAAAATGGGTCAGAGTCAAATTTGATGACAGATTCTTATTTAAAAAGACGAGAAAAATGAAAAATAAAGAATAAACATTTTCGATATCTCACCTAGTTCTCGAGATATACTGTATCAAAAGTGAGATGTCTTGAGTTGAAATGGAGAAGAAACATTTCGCAAATGTCAAATTTAATGATCGATTCTTATGTTCCACGACGAGACAACTCGAAAATAAAGAATAAAATTTTTCGATATCTTACTTAGTTTTCGGGATATACTAGGATTGGGTTGATATGCGGCCTGGACCAGAAATTAATTCTGCCAAAGCTACAATGAATTACATGCAGAATGGATATTTCAGTTTTTTTACTACCACTTGTGGTTAGGTTGAAATGCGGCCTAGACCAGAATAAAAATAGTTATCTTGTTAACATACATCGTAAGCTTAATTGGAAATGGCTGGAAGTAGTTTCGATCGCGATATACGTTTTGTCACTAACTTGGTTCTCATGAAATTACTAACAGTAATAGATAAATTCTTTGTCCCTCATGGAACAACAAAACCATTCTGGTACAGACTGCATTTAGACCTAACCACAATCTCCATTAAATTGTCGCTACAGAATCAAACTATGTAGACATACCCACACACGCGTATTTGAATCGCAAACTGTATTTGCAGTAACAACATCGTTTGCTTCATCAAGATTCCTAGATTGCATAGCATAATTTAACACATTTAATTTCATCATACAGTATAAACTGCAACGTGAAGAAAGAAAGCGCAATACTAAATTCACTGAATCGCGATGTAAAACACACCCCGTTAAATCTCATTTTCAACACTCGTTAAAAAGTAATGCTAGTCTATTCTGTGCAAAATAGCAAGGTATGCTGATTTTCTACACTAAACAAACAAAAATTTGAGAACAAAGTCATCCCATTGAAAACTATGACTAAATATTTATAGACATGCTCCAAAGTTTGCAACTTCTACCGTCCACTTCAACAACGATAATTAGAATGCAACTTACTTATGAAATGATATTCCAGGTTCTTTCCTGTCTGGCCTATTTGTGCAACCGTACGCAACACAAGATGGCGTTATAAAACACTTATACACATTACAAAATGAAATAATCACTGCATCTAACACAATGTGAACATCGCATTTGTTTGGAAGCGCAATATCGCCGCTGCCGCCACTGCGCATGCGCGAGAGTTTAGAGCCTGCTTCACCGATTTAACGTCACTTCTCCTCCATATATTTCCTTCCTCCATGGTATAAATGCGTGAAACCACTCAAAAGTCTGATGACGTGGAACCAAAGATATTAATATTACAATAGTAAAACTTAATAACCTTTCCTAGGAGCTAGTTATAGATCCTGATCTTGACGTTAAAGTTATTAGACTAGTGTACCAGGTATCCTGACCCAACCAACCAGGCAACGGGTTCTTTGATTTCTCATTGCTTTCTCATTGCTTTCTGAAATAAATTAATCCTGCTTTCTGAGTTATTTCTTGATACAAAAGACTTTACTTTGATGTGAACGTCGCAAAACGGCAAGCCTAGAGACGAACAGGCAGTAAAGCATTCTAATAATGTCTCTGGTAGAATAGAATTCTGCCAATTGGCCCCTGACCAGAAGCAAATCAAAGGAGGTTTGTCTCAGCATCGGTGCAAAAAACTATCTCAGATATATCTGGACAGTACTGCAAATAACACAACCAGACAGAAAACAGGTGGAGCAACCAATGAGCCGTTGAACTCTGATTCTTTGGTACCAGATAACGTCTTACAGACTTCTTTCTACGTTAACGGTAAAGAGGTGAAATCATACAAAAGCTAGGGAGATACAATAGGAAAAAGAAGTTGGATTTTAATGCGGTTTCTCGCATTCGTCTCTGCTAACAGCCAACTCCCGTCTCTCTTTTTATTATTATTATTTTTTTATTTGCTTAACGTCTCTTAACAGCGAGGTCTTTAGAGACGGGAAAGGATGGGGGGCAAGGAATGGGAAGGAATTCTGCCATAACCTTTTGAAGGAAGGATCCGGGCATTTGCCTGGAGTGATTTGTGAAACCATGGAAAACCCAAATCTGGATGCCCGGACGGGGATTCGAACCGCCGTCCTCCCGAATACGAGGCCAGAACGCTAACCGTTACACCACCACTATCGGTGTGTCTCTGTTTCAAATTGACGAATAACATTTTAGCAAAGATCTTACATGTTACGTCAACACTCAGTTCCGTGTTTCTTTAATTGCCAGTTAGTGATAAAGGTTTAGGTTCGAAAGGTTCTGAGTAGGAGCAGATCTAGAATGAGATTTTAAAGAGCTCTAAACTGTCAATAACATGTCGTATAGACTGTATTGTGTATACCCAAACAACCCAAACAAAGCTAGCCACTCACTTGATTCGAAATCAGCATTAAATTGCAGATTCGTTTTCCCGGATTCCGAAGTTTTGGCAGTGGCGGAATCGGTTTAGGTGTACTAATTGAAACTGTAAGGCAATTGAACTGATCTTTTGGATAACTCGGTCGATAATTCTACCCGCATATTCCTTAAAATCAGTGACTCAGATTCCATGTTGAACTATAAGTCCACACGCGAAAGATATGGAATGTACAGCAAATTCAAAGCATTTTGATTACTCTCTTAAAAATATTCGTTTTCATATTTCCCTTTGTTAACTTAGCCTGTTATCGTTAGATCTTGATTCTTAAAAACTGTAAGGCTTTATTTAAAAACTAAAAATAGAAAGTTTTGTAATTGTAGGCTCCCGTATTATATTTAGAGTCTTTACTGTAGGTAAATTTCGATTCTTGTATATTAATAAAGGTAACCGCGCTAATCCGGAGCCTGCAAAATGTAAGTACGCGCCCACCAAATTAACCATGGCACTTTCAATTTCCAGAAAAGGTCGCATAGGTTCTGTGTATAATAAACTGCCCACTCCACGCTTAATGGGCACTCTCATAGCGCTCCCAGTGAATATGAGCAATTACCCATGGTCTTGTCGTTTGACTTTCAGCTCATTTTGCGAACCACGTTTTAACCCGGCCGTGAATGATAATCAAGCATAGCTAGGGTTCGCGCACAACTTTTTGTGTACCGAGCTGCATTTAACAAAGTAGAGAAGGACATGCTGGGTAGTGAGAAAATGGGGGCTGATTAGAGGACGAAATGTTTGCGGAGCGGGAGAGGAAAACGGAGTATCTTAGCGACCGAGAACCAAAAATAAAATAACTGAAAAACAATGTGTCTTAAGGCCGTGGAAACGATACTATTCTGAACTTTCTATCACAACTTAAGTAGTTCTGTATTAAGCAATAGGCAGTGCAGATATTTTACAGAGGGGGGGAGGAGGGGTGGAAACGGACGAAAAGCATTAGTAAGCAGACTGTCACATGGACAGTATTACTCACCTGTTGGAAATGCATTTTGCGAAAATTTGGTCAAAATAGTTGGAACTGTGTGGATTTGTATGCGAATCAAACAAACTTCAAAAGCTGTATCGACGTAAGTGTATAGGTAACGAGCGGCCTCCAATAGTGCCATTGCTGTCAATTCGGCAATTCATATTACTGTTTTGGGAAATTTTCATTTAGATGAGTATCTACTATAATAATCCCGTATTGTCATTTATGAAAAAGCATATATATATAGATATATACAGGGCGTTCGCCGGGAAACGCAACCCACTGTTAGCGCTACAAGGAAGAAACTGCTCGCGGCATGCGAGCGGTCAGCTCCCGGCATTGTTCGACCGTCGGCCGCGGACTATTTCATAAACTTGTATGTGCTAAGCATTTAAATGTGACGTAATTCATTAGCTTACCTTATAAAAGATGCTGGAAGTGTTGACACTCTTGTGTAATGCACATTTCACATCTTCTGAACATATTTCGAGACACACGCTGCCCTAACTGACTTAATGATTTTTTGGGTGACTGTTCTAGTCGAAAAGCGATATCGTCAATTTTCTCCTCTGTGAGAATACGGTTGACCGACAGTCTCTTTTTGTTAAAAAATGAACCCGTTTCTCTTACTTTTTTAACCAGACGCAGAATTGTTGATTTAGCTGGCAGTAAAGCGCCAGGATATTCGCGACGAAATTTACTGCGACACTTTTTAAACGACTTCTTCTTCACATATGTATCGTAGAGAAATATTCTTTGTTGCAAACTGTAAGGTACCATAATTTTACTCACACTCAAACACGGTACAGATTAGTAAGAGTATGAAGCCCCAAACCAGCCAAACCGCAAAGAAACGTTTATTCACAATACTGATTAATAAGAGACTGAAGTCACAAACTAGCTACAATGCAAAGAAACCGTTCTTAACAATGTAAGGGTCACTGCACTGCACTGTTGGGGCAGCGGAGGTGTTAAACAGTGCGATGATTCACGGTGCCGCGTGGCGGAAACTGCTGGCACCGCTGTCCGAGCAAGTTGCCGACGGCAACAGACTGGGAGGGTTGCGTTTTCCGGCGAACGCCCTGTATAAAAGCTTCATTTTTCGATTAGCAATGTTAGTGGCACTTTTGATTAGATTGTTATTTAGCCTGGGTGAGAATTACAATTGGCACTTGGCGTTACAGCAGAGGACAAGAGTTTTTTTTTTTCAAAATAATTTAAACTATTTTCATGAGTGTGGTGTTATTGATATTATTTCTTCGCTGGAACGAAAATAGTTGCACACTGATCGCGATCCTAAACTACAATTAAAACTAGTATTACGGGGCATTATGTAGGTTTTTAAGATTTATTTTTAATTTCATTTGTTTTTACTGAGCAATATTACTGAGGCCACAATTACAGCAACATGTAATTGTGTCAGCCATTCAAACGTTATAATATCGATTTGAATCATGGATAACATAAAAGAAAGGTATAAAAACCGGCGAAGATTTTTGAACATGTTTACATCGCTATGCATTACTGCCACTAATATGTGCATGTATTATTTGGCGTTATTTTCTAGCGGCAACTTTAGAACAAATTGTGGTTAGGTTGAAATTCAACCTGGACCAATATGTCAACAGAAACTTTTTCCTACAGCGCAAGGCATGAGGAACTGCATTGAGCTTTATTTTATAACACTTTTTTTTTTAAAAAATTAAGCAACTGCTAAAAAATAACGTGCCAGAACATTTAGTTAAACCCGTCATTTGATGCTATTTATCAATAAATTCTACGTAAATCATCCATAGCTACGAAATTGCTGCACTATAGGTTCCGAGCTTCGACTGTGAATGGTCGGCTTTGTGTATTTTGGTCCACTCCGGTGCGTGTTTACGCACAGCTGGTCCCTCTGGGTTTCCCGATGCGTTCCGCGATTTATTTGCCACAGCCACATCACCAATCGCAAACGCGGTTCCAACCTGTACTAAAACCCACTGCTTAGCGCTCAAGTTCTCAACCACAAAAGCGCCTGTAAATGTTGGTCTGAATGCGAAATCTCATTTCAGTAGTAATGTGAACTTGGAACTCTTCCATTCAAGGTTTAAAACATACTGAATGCGAATTTAATAGGACTGTTAGAAAGGAAAAGAACTTAAGAAGGTCAATCATTGAATTCGGAACAATTATTTCGTCACGGGTCGAGAATAGTTCCAGTTTTTAGCGTCAAAGATTATGACTGGTTGAACTGATCTGACCAAATACGAACTTGGCCTGTGTTTCCCTCTTAGGGTGAATAAAATATCATGAGCGTGAAGAAGTCAGAAGTATTAACAGACGTATTTATTAAACACAGACTTGGACGACCGCGCTATCGAATAATTGTTTCAAAAGTCGTAGACTTGAACTTGCTGGAATACAAACGTGACTTGTATTTGACCCTTGATGTTCAGTCAGCAAAGTTTGAAGAATTCCTGTTTGCTTCGAAAGCATCACATTTTTATTATTATTATTGTGGAAGGGCATTCATAACGTAATCTTTCGCCATAGTGTCTGTAACGGCCTGAGAACTTAATATAGATTCCAGATTATTAAACAGTTGAACAACTCCAAAGAAATGGCAGAATACTCGATTCGGTAATATATTTGGTCTGATGTCCACTTTAAACAACCTAATAACTCACGTACAGCAAACATGAGCAAAGACTATGAAGGGAGCGTCCATAAACTACAAAGCTCCCTTTTGGCCCCTTGTGAACTCCCCTACCCCCAACGTACCCCCGCGTAGCTTTCCAGCAGACCCCTCCCCCTCTAGACGGAGCAACGTAGTTTATGGACGCTCCATAACGAAAGTGGTCGGTAAAATACGTATAAAGCAAACAAATCGTAATGTATAAACTTTGGGTCTTTTGGTAAGCAACAACATTATCGAAAGTTTTAATCAAGGGTTTTTTTTAAAAAAAAAAACTGCTTTACGTCTCTTTTTAACATCGAGGTCTTTTAGAGACGGGAAAGGATGGGGGGCAAGGATGGGGGGCAAGGATGGGGGCAAGGAATGGGAAAGAATTCGGCCATGGCTTTTTGAAGGAAGCATCTCGGCATTTGCCTGGAGTGATTTGGAGAAACCATGGAAAACCCAAATCTGGATGCCCGGACGGGGATTCGAACCGCCGTCCTCCCGAATGCGAGGCGAGAACGCTAACCGTTACACCGCCCCGCTCGGTTTTAATCAAGTTGAAATTTAGCCTAGGCTGGAATGACAATTGTCTTTCGTTTCTACAGCAGAGACCATGAGTAATTAATTTTTTTATGTTGCTTTCATTAACAACATGTTACCGAAACAAAGTTCCACGTTTTTTCAGCCGTAAAGTTAATAGATAATTTTTTTAACTATGAAATGCTACGAAAAGCAAACTTCATGAATTTATTATGGCATTTCATTTGGTACCTGTTGCTTAGTTATTAAATTGTGGACATAACCTCGAATTCCTTCCAATGATATCTCTGGTGGCTGTTTATTTGTGAGGGAAGGCTGACACGTGACACCGTTTTCCAGCCAATAGCTGTCGAGGTGAATGAGTGAGCTTAGGAAATTGTATTGAAGATAGAGCTATTCTAGGCCTTACTACAGAGATAGGTGGCTATTTCAGTAACTGGTGATAGAACGCAGGTTGACACACCTATCCTTCACAGACAATAATTACTAGCACACATATTCGAAAAAGCTAACAGCTGGTAGATCACCAAACAGAGTGCTGTTACTCTTGAGATTTTTTCCACGAAGAGGTCATAAAAATAACGAAAGCTGATATCCACGTCGTTGTCGCGGACAATGCCCTCAAGTCTGCAGGTGTAAACGATCTGTTCTGCTGACGACGAAGATGGCGAAGCTTTGAGAAACAGGATCGCAGGAATCGGGTAAACAAAGCGAAATTGCTGAGGCGTGATTACGTCCCGCTATACAGCTCTGTGAAGGCAGGAGTTTTCGCTTAGCCTTCGGTGAGAAATGCAAGGAAGGTACAGTACATTAACCCCAAGTTAACCTGCAAATGAGTTGGATGAAAAAGCAACACTAACTCCAGTAAGCATGGGGAGAAGTAACGGTTTATTACCATTTGAGAGCAACAGGTTCCATAATAACGTCGTTTAAAGGGAAGGTAAAGAAATCGTTACGTCGTGTTAAAGATCTTCGCTGTAGGTAACCTGCTATAGCGTGGCTAAATAAAGCAAACAGTATCATCAACAGACACTAGGTTGCAGACAGCAATAGATACGAATACTTTCGGATAGTATTAAAAGGATTTAATATCAATAAATCAAAGTTAACGCTAAAAATAAGAAAATTCGGTTCAAGAAGAAAATCAAACAACAAGATTAGTTTAAAAAATAAAAAAAAAAAAATTAATAGCGTTGTTAGTCATCGATTAATCTTTGAACTTTAAGAAGGCAATGTCACTGATATTAGGTATATCCGTTGGTTTCCTATTTCGTAGAATGACTAGTTGTTGCGAAGCGTTGTCTCAACTAATAACTGGGATGATGAATTCTCAGATTCTGACACAAAAATGAGATAGTTCAGGAATACAAATCATTGTCAAGTTTTGTGGATCACTCCGTCCAGTTTAACTAAAATAAACTTTGTTTCGATCTAGACGGAGTAGACCACTGAGTCCAGTAATTAGTAAAGCGGATAAGTATCAAGTGTCTAAAATCAATATGCTAATTATCCAAAAACCGACAAAATGTTACGAATTAACAGACCATCAGGGAGTAATAAACTTAAAAAATAATTAGTAGGTTTACTTGCAGATTCTACTCATATCAGTTTTAAGGGGTAAGATTACTACCGCATTTTTTAATTCGGGGTCAGAAAGGATGAAAATAATAACAGTCCCAACAAATTCCCCGTAATTTAAAATGTATTATCTGCTTTGTCATATTCACATTTCAAATAACCACTGTGAGAAAGTTTACTGATGATTGTCGTATACATTACGTTATCTTTAAAAAGGGACAGTATTTTCCTTTTCAAAATATCCTTAACAGAATGATTTCATCAACTCTGAGGCGAGGAGCTACCATGTCAACATAGCACGTGACGAATCGAGCATCCTCATTGGCCAGGTGCGCCGAACCTTCTAGACTAATAGTGGGCAAATGGGTAATGACACAGCGTGACCTGGAAAACTTGACATAAATACACGCCCATGCAAAGTCACCACACATATAAAAATTTTAGCAAAATATATTACCTACGAGAGTAATACTATTAAAACGTTATGGAACTGCGAATTAAGGCACCATAAGTGACCTAGGAATTTTAGGAACTAAGATAAGCAATTTGATATCACACTCTGGTCACTGAATGAAAGTGATTACCGTTAATACCAAGGCACAGGAGACGCTTTTTTTTTTTAATTCGAGCCTTACGCCTCATCAACGTTGTTGCTATTAGAGTCAGGAGAAGATTGCGAGCCAAGAATGAGAAAAAATTTGGCCACGGTCTTCTGAAGAAACTAACCTGTCTTTCGCCTAGAGATATTTCCGCAACTCAAGTCCTCCAGACCGAGTTATGGTGGATGAGCGGTTAACGCTCTGGCCGCGCATTCGGGAGGACGCCGGTTCGAATCCCTCTCCGGGCATCCAGTTTTGGGTTTTCCATGGTTTTCCCATAACAACCCATGCGAATGCCGGGATGCTTCGTTCAAAAGGCCATTGACGAATTCCTTCCCGTTCCTTGTCCCCAGTTCCATCCCACCCCTAATGACCTCGACGTCGACGGGGCGTAAAGCCATAAGTAAAATAAAAAAAGTCCTCCAATAAACCAGGGCCTAGCTTTAACATTCAACCACTAAGTTCAGACACAGAGGGACAGTGTCAGCAGTCTCACTAGGAAAAGGTTGGCAGGCAGTGGTGGAATGTTCTATGCCGCCAGTGCCGAGCCGCGCCACCAAATGAAAATCCGGCTGGCCCACTCTTTGTGCGGGCTTATTGCTAGCGGGCCCGGCTAATATGGGTGAAAGCGGCAGCGCCTGAGGCTGTTTACACGGACAGGATCAGCTGTGTCTGGCATCCAAACAAACGCCAGTCAGCCGGCTACCACGTGTGCCGAGATAAATGTATTGTTGCACATATTCGAAATTCACCTCGTGGTCGAAATCATTAAGACACTGTGCAATGGCACTAAGACAGGGTTGGTGGTCTGCGGACAGAATTTTCAAAATTTTATTCTAACTGAATTAAAAATAACAAAAAAAAATTAGTAAAAATTGTTCATTTAAAATATTTACCGTACTTTAGAAGAGAGAATAAACTAAAAGGCTTTTAATGGAACTTTCTTAAAGTCACGAATATTTCAAAAACCTGGAAAAAGTCTGGTATTTACAGGATACGACAGCACTGTCACTTTAATATTCTGCATGCCGAGCGTGGTGGTGTAACGGCTAGCGTTCTGGCGTCGCATTCGGGAGGACGGCGGTTCGAATCCCCGTCCGGGCATCCAGATTTCGGTTTTCCATGGTTTCACAATTCACTCTAGGCAAATGCCGGGATGCTTCCTTCAAAAGGCCATGGCCGAATTCCTTCCCATTCCTTGCCCCCCATCCTTTCCCGTCTCTAAAGACCTCGCTGTTAGAGAGACGTTAAGCAGATTCTACAATTATTGGCAGTTATGCTCCCCAGGTAGCTGAATTGGTCAACAACTTCAATTTCGTGGTCTTGTAATTTTATATGACAGTCTGTTTTCTTTCGGCTTATTTTTAGTGCTACAGTTTTTTTTTTTTTTTTGATTCAATTTCATTCCATATTCTTCAAACTTATCATTCCACATCTTCAGTTTGTTTTGTATTCCTTCTTCTGTTTCATCCCATACTGCTACATCATCTGCAAACACCAGTGCCTGTAGATCTCTATTGAATGTTCTTTTTAGTTCTTTTAAGATGTTATCCATCACCGCTATGAACAGAAGGGGTGAAAGGGCACTTCCTTGTTGTACTCCTTTGGTTGTACTAAACCATTCAGAGTAACCATCCCCAACATTGACACAGCTCTTGCAGTTATTGTACAGCATTTGGATCTTTCTAATGAGGTACTCTGGTATTTTAAGTTTTCTTAGACTTTTCTAGATAGTTGATCTAGGATCATTATCGTATGCTTTTTATAGGTCCATAAACACAATAATTAGGTTTTTCCCTCTTTCCCAATATTTTTCTACCAGCATTCTCAAGGCAAATATTAGATCTGTTGTGCTTCTTCCATCCCTAAACCCATGTTGTTCCTCTTCTAAGATGGGCTCTAATATTGTTCGTACTATAGCTTCAACTATCTTTTCCATAATTTTGAGGCCGTGGGATAGGAGGGTACCTCTATAGTTTTCACTTTTCCTTCTGTTCCCTTTCTTGAATATAGGAATTATCATCCCTTTCGTCCAGTCTTCGGGTATTTGGTTATCATTCCATATTACTCTGAGGACTCTATACAGCCATTGTATCCCTGGTGGACCGGCAGCTTTAATCATGTCGGCTGTAACTTCGTCGGCTCCTGCTGACTTGCCACTTTTCATCTTATGGAGAGCTCTCTCGACTTCTGACCAAGTTATTGGGGTGTCTTCATCTATTATCCTCTGTCTTGTTTCTTCTTCGTTTATCCCATTACGTCCATTTAGTAGCTTGTCAACATATTGTTTCATGGCTTCCCTGATATTTCTTATATTGCGAACTATATTTCCATCAGCTGTCTCTATTGCTGTAATTGTTTCCTTGTCCGATCTTTTGTGTTTTACAATTCCATATAACATTTTCACATTCCCTTTACTATCCTCTTCAAGTTTAGATGTAAAATCATCCCAGCTTTTCTCCTTTTCTTCTTGTACAATTCTTTTAACTTCCAATTTGCTGCTTCTATTTTCTTTTGCCATATCTTCCAATCTTCCATTATCTGCTTGATCACTGTTGTTTCTTCTGTAGGACTTGGCAATATCTAGAGCTTTTTTGGCTTTATTTCTTTTGGCTATTGCTTCTTTTACTCTGTTGTTCCACCATGATGTCCTTTTCTCTTTAACTCTCCTGTTTGTTCTTCCACATATTTTTTCTGCACTTGCAATAAGACTTGTCTTAAAATAATTCCATTCTTCGTGGCCCTTTTGTATATCTGTTGTTGGTATTTTGGCTCTAATTACCTCTTATATATGATTTCATTTTATATCAATTGGGTTGATTTGGTGGTCGTAAATAATTGATTTGAGGTTAATAATTGGAGAGTTCATGTTGACGGATAGAAGCAAATTGACTAATACTGGAGCTATACCCTGTTCACTCACAACTTGCGGCTCAAGGTCACGTTCTCCTTGCCCCGCTCCTCACCTCATAACTTCCTCCCGTTGGCTACCCACCATATCAGATTGATTTGTGTCCAGGCAAGCGAGTGGCAAAATATTTCAGCGGAGACACTTTCCCCTCCGCAGGTAGGGAAGGGCAGTGGAGTGGGGATAGAGCAGAGTGACCTTGAGCCGCCTCTCTCAACTGACCACCCTATATTGTACCCAGCCGTTCACAAACTGCTTATGCAATATATTAAATGCGTATTGTTCAGGCGAGAATGTGTTGTCTATCAAGCATTCCCCTGCACCATTAAAGAAAACACTTATAGTCAGTCAGCTGCTTGTTGGGCAATGTTAGAGCGAGTCAACGTACTTGCTGTTGAGCGCACCGAACTGTGTAAGAAAGCTAACGAGCGACCGCGACCTTGCTTCCGGCAGCTGCAGCAAGGACTGCATCCGCCCGTCAAACACTGCCTGACCTGATTCACTTCACAGCCAGGCAGCGACGACCAGCTCACTACTCCACAGAGAGCTTAAAAACACTCGTCGAACTCGGTGGCATAGTTCACAGCACGCTTGGTACAACTGGATTGCCTGTTCAATATTGCCCCGTAACTTTCCTCGTATTAATACATTATTGAAACAACCCACCAGCGAGGCTTAGCGTGGTAAGGTGTTGGATGCTGGATGCTGGAATGGGGGGGGATACAATGAGACCTGGCACGAGCCCAAACCTCTCGCGTACAATCTGTATTGATGGAGGTTTGGGCGGTCTCCCGCATTGATCAAGGCGAATGCTGGGCTGTACCCAACATGTACCTCCATAAATATACATTTCGCAAACAAAAAAATACACTTCTCATACACAGAACATAGTTACAATCTTCGCACACAGGTGGCAATACTTCACTTCCCCCACTAATGAAGCGCTCAAGTCAGAGGCGCGAGACACGATATAACAGCCCTCAGTACCAACCGATTTTCTGAAATGTTATTTTAAGGACTGTCTATAGCAAGCTGGACGTTGATTAACTATGGTTTTGTGTATTTTCCGTGTAATTAATTGTTAATTTGTGTAAATGAACATTGTATTGTGTAGAGAAACTATGTAAATGTTATTTAATATACTCAAGCACAGTATTATGCATGAAGCATTGATTTAAAGTTTGTAATTCTAAGCGTTGATGTGAGCCACGAGAACAATTTGCGATGGTTTGGATTGGTTTATTTTGTTCGTAAATACCTGTAAAAAATCTTTTATTTTAATTTCAGCGTGTTTGATGTTGATTGTGAAAGATCCTGTATTAATTCTCATTGTGTTTGTATGAATTTAATTGTTAAACCATTGTTCGAATTCGAGAAACGTCGGGATGGTTGAGAAAGTGTTTATTTAAGTGCGCAGATATGGCGAACAGAGTGAATTGTCAGTCAGTAGTTCTGGGAAGTGTGTGAGCTTAATCGTTGGAACAGTTGCTTATGTTTGTACTTAATACCTTTGGATGGAATCGATTACTTGAAAGAAAAATAAATAAGTAGAAAATGATTCTTCGGGTGACAACCAAATACACAACGGGCACTTAAAACTATACCGCTTGAGTATCTCCCGGCCAGTGAAACCATACGATAAACAAAAAAATTGAAACAGACTGAAATAAGTAAATTACAGAGTTCACTACATGGTCTCATTGGTTGAATCCATTTTTTTCTCTCCCTTTACCAGTCTCAACACAGGATAACGATGTAGTTGATTAAAATTTATGTTTCGCAGTACCATTATTTTTTTATGTTCTTTATCCTCGGTACGCAAATTTCGTGAAATATCAGTAACTCATTTATCATCGATTGAGGTCTTACGGCTCGCCGGTAGCGAAGCCTGGAAAGAATCGTCGACAGTGAACAGAAATAATATCTGCAAGGTATCTTCCCGATGTTCACTTGCTATCGGAAACCCAATGAAACTCGAAATGTGGAATAAAATCAAGCTCCATTCCTTGCGAAGAGATAAGCCTAAACGAGAGTGATCGATAAGCAATAACGCTTTGGCATCTCATTCAGGAGGACGTGGGTTGAAATCTCCGTCCAGCCATCCAGATTTGTGTTTTCCATGATCTCCCCAAATCACTCCATCGAATGCCTGAATGGGGCTGTAATAGATCATGGCTGAATTTCTTGCCGTTCCCTACCCCCTCCCCCAGTCCTTCCCCGCTTCTAATTATCTCGACATCAACATAGCGTAAATCCAGAAAAAAAGAGTTTAGCCTAACGTTGTTAATAACAAGTATCACATTCGAATTGCGTATACTGACTATTTTTTTTTTATCTGCTTAACGTGTCTCTAACAGCCAGGTCTTTAGAGGCGGGAAAGGATGGGGGGTAAGGAATGGGAAGGAATTCGGCCATGGCCTTTTGAAGGAAGCATCCCGGCATTTGCCTTGAGTGATTTGGGAAACCATGGAAAACCCAATCTGAATGCCCGGACGGGGATTCGAACCGCGGTCCTCCCAAATGTGAGGCCAGAACGCTAGCCGTTACACCACCACGCTCGGTGATATACTGACTGATTCCGTAGTAGGTAAGTCACTGGAAACTTACAGAGCAATAAGAAGATAACAGGAAAGCTTAAAATAAGCTGTTTGGGCAAAATTCGAAAATTCTTCCCTTTTCGGAGTAATACAGGCAGGACAACCGTGGTTTGTGTTGAGCATTCGTTATATTATCACACACGGTTAATGAGTCTTTTGATGTTAACAACCTAAGTTTATTTTCAATGCTTGAAGCGAATGAACTCCTATACAATACACAGCTTCATATAATAATGTTAAGCGGCGATCGGAGTTACAAGAACAAACTGAAGCCATCTTTCTGTAGTGAAATACTTATAAACTAAATAATAAGCGAAAAGATAGCATGTAATCTGAGCCACTAGCTTATCCAGTCCCAAACCAGACTAAATAAATTCAAACTCAAATCTAATACAAATCGAACCAACACACAGTTGTTGCGAGATTTCTTCCGTCTTTTGTCAACGATGACTGATCTCTGACAGAACGACCACTGAGAATTCCAGATGAGACCGTATTGTCATTAGCAAGGGATTTCATGTAACTCTCCCATTCTACCGTCGTTTAGGAAAGGATATGCCTAAACTAGGGATATTTACTAAACATCGATACATCGTATTCATTCGATGTTTACCGTACGATACATCGGATTGATTCGATGTTTTAACAAAGAATTTTTCTATTCGATGCATCGATTTTTTTAAAATAAAAACATCGAATCATTAAAAAATTAACTGTCTAATAACGACAAAAATAGTAGAAATAAATGTTTAAGATTACTAAATTTATTCAAGATTAAATTAAATTATTTCAATTTGAAGTAACTGTCATTAACAGGTGATGACATCTGTGAGCAACTAGCAGGACATTACAACGGTGAACATGAATTTTTCTTGTGGTTGGCTATCGTGTTCGTATGAGTGAATGAATAAAATCAATTTCATACGTTCACTCCTACTGGATTTTTATCGTAATGGACTGGTATCGTAATAAAATATTTCTGTTAATCTGTAGTTTCTGTCACACTCACAGAGCTATACCTCACTCATACAACACTACTTAGCCAACACACAAGATCATAAAATTAATTTTTTATTGTTGGGTGAACCGTACCGCTCTGACCTCGCATTCGGGAGGACGCGGGTTCGAATCCCCGTGATTCGTGATTTGCGTTTTCCCTGGTTTTCCTAAACCACTCTAGCTAAATTCCGGTATACTTTCTTCAAAGGGCCATGGCCGAAATCCTACCCGTTGCTTACTCCCAGCAGTTGGTTTGTATTTGTTGAGCTAAGAAAAACAAAGCTTTTCGATGTTGAAAAAACATCGATGTTTTTAAGCGATTCATCAAAAAACATTGATGCAGGTTTCCGATGTTTTACATCGAATAAAAACATCGATGTACTTTCTAAATGGACACCCTTAGCCTAAACCAGTCGTCAGTCTTACAACGTCGTCGTTTGAAGTCAAAGTAAAATTTACACGCTTTAAATTCTAATATCTAAGCTTGTGGTATCTATCTGCGATTCAGTTGCCTCTGATTCTTCAGAAATTTCCGTTTCATACCCACTGTCATTGATCGAAAAGAATAATTTATTTCCCAATGGATTTGTGACTGAGCTTGCTACACTCCTGTACCAAACTTTTTTTCCTCTGTGCTGTTCAACATAGTGAGATAGTAAACATAGTGCAGTTACATTCACGAAGGTGATTAATGTACACTGATACAGAAAAAAGCCAATTTCACGACACTAAGAAATTTTTTCTGTGATTTACATTCAAATTTTCTTGATATTTTCAAAACAGCTTAACTGTTACGACACCTTACAGAAATCTGACATTTTTAAGCCATATATACACGACTGAGTGGTCTGGGGGCTCAATAGTTGAGAAGTCTGCCTAGAGAGAGAAAGGTCCTCGGTTCGAATCCCTGTCTCGGCGGGCATTTTGGAAGACCCCCTACCCATCCTTCACCTCTGGCTTGCTGTGTACTGCGAAATACGCCAGAATGCTTCCGTAGTTGGAATTACACGTTAAACTATGGGTCCCCTATACCCGGTAGGATTACCGGGTTAGCTTAGGTAAGGAGGAAAACACCGGTCACTCCACCCCTGATATTACATTTAATTTCGTGAACGTCTCCAACGTTCAAGTTGAAGACTACGATTAGATTGGCTTATCCTTCAAAGTTTTTATTAATTCATTCCCACGAGCACGCGTACCATTTAACAATATTATTTGCAATAAATATTTCACAAGACCCACCCATCTATTGAATTAAAGCACGGATTGTCGAATCCAGACTAGAAAGGAAACAGAAGCCAGTGCGAGACTTTGAGATGTGGAAGTTTATCTTCCACAAAGTACTAAAATATCGGACTGAATGTATGTTTACAGCTATACAACATTTGTTTCGGAAGTTTACATTACGCAATGAAGCAGGCAACAGTTGAAACAAAACAAAACAAAAAAAATCCAAGAGCTCCGAGCGAACAAAACTAAAACTTTGCGCGTAGCCAAATACGTCGGTAATTTCCCGCACGCGGTCGAAGCTTGTCAGAATTTTTCTTTGATACGTACGTCCGCTGCAGGCCGCCTGAAAACAAACCTGATTGGTGCATTTCGGGGAAACAAAACTGGCCGCGAGGGTGCGCGATGGATGTTCCGCCGGCAGCCTCAAAAGTGCTTATCGAGGCAAAGAGCTGTCGCCGCGCCGCTGCAAAACAACAGTGGAAAAAGCGAGAGAGGTACGCTGATGGAACACAAAACACCTCTTCCCAATTTCAGCCCCCGACGTGTGCGAGAAAGGGCCGTATTTTTCTGCATGAGAAATTATGTGCAGCCGTTTGCAAATTAGGGTGGGCGTGTCTGGGAGCTCGAGGGATCCGTCGGGAGGCGACTGGCAATTAATTGAGGCAGCCCGACTCACTCCATCCCAGCCCGAAGGCTGGATAGACGGCGATCGACCGGGCCAGACAAATCGTCCCACGGGTGACCGCCTCCGCAAGGGGCGATTCCAATCACTTGCTCCGCGCGCAACGCTCCACCGAGCAGGATGTGACTTTCCTCCGCGTCGTACCAACATTAGTCACAACCTGTTCAGCTTGTATTGAATAAAAATTCGCGAGACGGAGGAATTAAGCGTGAGTGTTGGCATAAGGGACCGGCTACAACCAACCCGGTGCTCCAAGAATAAATATCCTGATTGTTCTTTAACCCGAGCGCCGAGGAGAAGTGTATGATTGGCGTAGGTATTTAAGGCGGATACACATAGGAATGAGGCAACGTACGAACGGAACCGAGGCGAGGCAGAACGGATGCCTCATATGCACAGTGTTTTGCACGAACGCAGTTCACCGAGATGGATGTCCCATTGGTTTGTTCTGGCGAGTTGGCAGAGTTGTGCAGTTATAGCGTGGATACGGAGTGCGGTGACGATTTAACAATGACTAGTGCTGCATTCATAGTGATAGTTTAGTTAGAAAGAGAAATAAAAGACGGTGATGCGTAACTAGACTTTATCGGGGTAAATCGCTCACTCGTGGAAATTATTTTTAAGCAGTATGAGAGTGGCCTTTATCGTAACTTTGCAAGAATGTCATTATTTCCGAGAATGATACAAATTTTTGAAAAGTAGTAACTGATGCTGAAAGGTTAGCCGTAACATTGAGACGCTTGGTATATTTTTTTGAATGAACTTAAAGAATAAAGTCACCGATTTCAAAATTAACTTTAATGTAAAAAAAGCGTGGGGTACTCCCTACATAACTTTTGACAATGACTATCTTTACAAACAGCCAGCAAAAAATATAAGAAAACTGATATAGCACCCCACGCTTTTTTACATTAAAGTTAATTTTGAAATCAGTGAATTTATTCTTCAAGTTTATTCAGAAAATAAATTTGTCCTGAATTGAGGGACGTCCTATCGCTGTTATATTTAAAGATTATTTTTAACTTTCAGATCACATTAATACGAAAGCGTGTTTTTAGTTTTTTTAACTACAATTTTATTTAACGCATTATGATAAAGTTTATCGTCCTTCTTCCACAATATGAAAAGTCTTTCAGACCATAATAAAAGAGACTCCCAAGACATGATTAAAATGATCGTAACAAAGTGAAACAAACTCCTTAGCTAAAATATAGTGGTTTTACTTAATTTCAACGCACAGTTTGTTTAAAAAACACCTGAGTGCCCACATGGAAGGTTGAACGAGGGAAGCAGACGCACTATTGAAAATACGCGTCCGCATAGAATGGGGGGCAACTACGAGTTCTCTTTGATGTACCGACTTGGGACGGAAGCTGTTCGAATTGCCATGGGTCGTTCGGCGAACGGCCCAAGGTATGCTCGCTTCGCCTCGGCCCCATTCGTGCGTGTCTCGTTCTGATGAGTACCCGCCTCAACATCAGGAGTGGACATTAAACTAAGTTAGTAATACTGACGCTTGATATTAGATGGCATTTGGTGGTGGCTGAGGTGAGCAGGCAGTTTCAAAGCTAGCAAGCCAGAGGGTGGTCGTTATTGTGAGCACACGCGGCATTCTGGAGTCAGACGTAAAGTGGATTCCCAAGGTTTGTGCATTTGTCGGCAGCGGCGGTCTAGATATGGCGGGGGAAGGGAGCCGCCTCTGCTAGCTGGGATGGCGCGCCTCTATCCGTCGCCCAGTCGGTAAACATCAAACGCCCGGGTAGCTGAAACGACACTAGGCAACGTGGTGGAGAGGTGCCTGAGAGGTCGCTGAGGACTAGCTTGTGGCGCGAACTAATCCGTACAATTGGGCTGCATGGTGTGGCCTACAAAACCAGGGGCCGTGAGAAACCACCAGTAGAGTGCACCACTACCGCGGACACACGGGATTCCTGAGCTTGCGGGAGATAGAATTAAAAAAAAAAAAAAAAAAAATGGTAAAGTTACATCGCTGACAAGAAACGAGTTTGCAGTAAATAACGCCTTTACAGATTTATCATTCCCTGCGATTGCCGCTAGCCGATGAAAAATCTGTAATGTAATGTTCTACTCTGTTGTTCATCTTCAAACGATTAGTCATTTGTCTATTAAAATATAATTCATTGCAACCTCGTGTCTTTTCTAGCCATGTATAATCACAGTAGAATCATGTGAGACGATTTAAATTAATTAATAATATTAATATCCAAGAGGAATTAAAGAATCAATAGTTATTACAAGCTCTTGGAGGATATATTATTTTCTATTGCCCCTTGATGGCTAGATCGGTGGAGTTGGGAGGGATATGTGGCAAGCAATGGGAAGGAAATCGGACCACCGATTGTGGTGGCTGAGCGGTAACGCTCTGGCCTCGCATTCGGGAGGAGAAGGGTTCGAATACCTGTCAAACCACTCAGATTTCGGTTTTCCATGGTATCCAGAAATCACTGAAAGCAAATTCCGCAATGGTTTCTTTAAAACGTCATGTCAACATTTCTTTTCGTTCCTAGCACGCAGTCCTTTCCAGCCCCTAATTACCTCGACGTCAACGAGGCGTAAAGTTATAAAACAAAAAAAAGTTTATTTAGTATGTGAGTGGAGATTTCTCCGACGCAGTGCCTGAGTCAAGGCAGAAGCAACAGGCTTATAACGCGAAACATGATGAAGACAGCACAGCCAGCTGTCGCAACGTTATGTTTACACGGCACCATCCAGCTGGACATTAGTGAAAATAGCGTTGTAGTTTATGCGGTGTTGGAAGACATGATAGCAGAATAAAATATTTCTATAACCATTCAGCTAATAAGATTATTCCTGTTGTTAAGTTAGCCAATAGCAACATTCAGGCTATCAACCAACCAATAAATAACCGATTTCAAGCCATTTTAACTTCTGGAATGCCGATAAACACGCGTACTGTCAAAACAATTGTTAACATTGAATTAATTACTGTTATTTGCTGAAGTTAAATAAGAAAGCTAGTTAAACTAACACAGAATAATTACTTTCGCTATCAATACTTAATAACCAAGAATAATGTTAATAATTAATTTTAAGACGGGTTTGTTGCATTGGCTGAATGAATATTAAAACTTTCCAGTTCGAAACGACAACTACAAAGAGGAATAAAAACAGATATAAAATAAAGCAACCCCTGCTTAAATAGGAAATCATATAAGGTCACATTAGTGGTAAGAGAGAAGAGATACACAAAACGAAACAAGTATAAGACAATATGAATTAATGCAAATGTGAAAAAAAATCCGTTTATCTACCACAGATAGCCTAAACGTATTGTATTGCCTGTAGCATGGGTGACATGAAGTAAAACAGGATTGCACGTAGAGAGAATTTGAGAATCTATGAATCGATGGGACCAACCATGAGAAATAATGATATCGCAATACAGGGCGCACATTTATCCGATCAAAACATATTTTCTACCATAGGACTGATTTCATTATTGGACTCTTAACAAATAGCTTAAATTGCGTAATAAATAATTAAATCAAAGCAAATAATCAAAAAACCTAAAATATATATTGCATACACTGGAGCAGTTAAATAACTGTAGCCTAAATACAACTAAAAACTTGAAATCATTCTCACTAGTTTACTAGTTATAGTAATACCAATAATAATGAAAATTTTCTCAGGCGCAAGTAGTGAAATGCCTTTGGGTTGGAGGGGAGATATAGCGTGAACATATAAACGGGATACCGCTACAGTTATTTCTACATCTACATCTACATATATACTCTGCAATTCACAAAATTGTGGGTGGCAGAGGGTGCTCAGCACCAAAGCTAATCTCTTTGCTATGCATTCCAATCCCTAATGGTACGAGGGAAAAAAGAATTCATATAAGAATCAGTCCGGCACCTTATTTCTCTAATTTTATCTTTCCTGTCCTTCCGACTCAAATAGGTTGGTGGAAGAAGTATTTCACTACACTCATGAGTGAAAGTTGGAGTACGCATGTTTTCCAATAAGTTTAAACGAAACGTGTGTCGTCTATCTACCAGAGACTCCCAACCTAATCTACTAATCAGTTCTGTGACGCTTTCATAACGACTGTAGCAAGCGGTAACGAATCGAGCGGCTCTTCTCTGTACTTTCTCTATACTTTCTATCAACCCCTTACGAAACGGGTCCCAAATTTAAAACAAGACTGCCAAATTCATGGACGTAACGTAATTGACAAAAGAGTACTGAGCTTGCTAAACGCTTTAAGTGTGTGCTATTTTGCTGTTTCAAGGTTTGAACTGGCTCGTGAAGAATTCCAATCCAACAGATTTTTACAAACGCAGTTTTTGTTAGTGGTGTTTTGGTGACGCCTGCATTGTGGTTACAAGCCGTATTGTCAGTTGTGTCCATAACTGCTAATTTACAATGAACCCTTTTTGTCGCATAAATTGCGTGCGATACATAGGTGTACAACAATGACTGCTTTGCATTGTTCGGCTAATAATAAAACCTAGTGGCAAAATTATAAAAATGACAGAAACCAATTAAATTGTAATTTTGCTATAACACATGAGGTATTCCATAAGACCGTACCACCATGCAATTGTGAAATGTAAATTCACGTTTATACAAATATTGACTGGCCAGAATTGATAGAGTGTGCTTTTTAGTCACTGAAGAGCTGTACAAACTCCGCTTTTGAAAAATAACATCGCACTTTTTTTCATTTTCAGCTTCAACAATAGGCGAAAATTCGTCAACAAGGATTCTGCATCAAAATTTTAACAACTACAGTTAAGAAGTAGTGAGAAAGAATAGGTATAGCAACGAATTCAAAATGTTACATGAGGAACAAAACCCAGAAAGAGCTAAAAATATCGTGACCGCAAGGTATGCATTTTTTCTTTACCTCTTCCCATAGGCCCCGTAACAGAGGTCGCTAATAGACAAGAACACAGGGGCGTAGCTACTATGGGGCTAGGCGGTGCAGTGCACCGGGGCCCCTACGCTCAGGGGGCCCCCAAGCATACCTCTGGGGGCCACAAAGCGCAACTCTGGGAGCCCTCAAACGCAGTTCAGAGGGGCCACAAGCCTTAACGGCAAGATCTTTTCTTTTCTTTTTTAGCTCTACCGTCATCTAAGGGGGCCCATGAGGCACAGGAAGCTCCTCACTAAGGGCCCTCACTGCTCAGTGGGGCCCCCAATCACACTCACGGCTCCCCTAAGCACAACTCAAGGGTCCCCATCCTCAGCTCAGGGGGCCCCTACCAACAACACAACACAAAAGAAAACAAAAAAAAAGGTCGCCCATTTGGCCTGAGGGCGCAAATTAAATTTTTTGCACCGTGGCCCTTGTTGACCTAGCTACGCCACTGCAAGAACAATGTCTGACGATTGTCACGTGGTTAGATAGTTCAGGCTAGTAAGCCTATAGTCTCACTTCCCCCAAATCTACATAACTTTTTAGTTAATTATTTTAGATATTATCAATCAAAATTCACTAAATATTTTTCAGTCAAATTACAATCGCGTATATCTGCTATCAAATTAATAACTTACTGAATTTTAATATACATGGTGCTTGAAAAGGACTTTGCATGTATGAGAATAGACATAAATTTATTTAGATAACTTACTTAACTTCGTAAAAGTGCTCGAACAATTCCTTATTCCACAGTTACATGAAGATGGGGAAACGTAGCAATTTACCATCATCAAGAAGGTATATAATAACTCACTACCAGATAGTAACTTGAGATTTCCTTGATGTTCGTTTCACAGATTGGTGAACTGGCTGTGGAAGACCAACTGCATGGATACCTCGTTCAACAGACTTAACTCTATTAGCATAATGCGGTTTCATTAGAGATTAAGTGTAACGGCAGTATGAAAGAAATAATTCATATAGCCATCGGTACTACACCTTATTTCTCTACCCACTATGGTAGGTTCCAATAAACACAGTAATACTAATACAAGCTATTCTATCAAACAGTAACCAGCTACTCAAGTCAATCAGTTTGTAATACTTTCGATTTAATTTCAGTCCTCAGAACAACATTCCTGAGACATATTTTTTGAATTAATTATTTCACTGTAAAAGTGATGTCTGTAATGGGAAAGAAATAGCAATTTCTTAACACAGAAGAAACGCTATTTTAAAGCTCAAATAACGAGAGCAATATTCATTGGAAAAATGGTGTGTTGCTTTTGCACATAGAAACACTGCAAGTAGTAAATGTAAGAAACGCAATTTCTGTTATTAACACCGCACAAAAACACCGACCTTCAAACGAACTGACGTTTTCAAAAGCACGTTCCTTTCAAAGCGTTGTGTATACCAACGATGCGAAAACGGGTAGGCAGTATACATGCAACAAAACAAAGAAAATCTGTGTTATCGAAATGCAAGGTTTCTCCGGTCCAATGAAATGTTTGGTGGATGCTGCTTCCAACCTTCCTTTGACAATAAGCACAAATGAAAAAGTGTGTGCGTAGCTGAACATTTTCAGATCTAGAAAGCAATCATCAGAAATAGCCCTTTGCTGCTGAGCAACGTATATCAATTCCTCTTTATAACGCAAAATGTAGTAGCATTTTTTTCCGACTTTTGTAGCATTTAGGATATTAGAAACTCCAAGTTGAATATACTTCACCACCGAATTTTTTTTTCATTTTTATAAATATAAAATTATAGCTGTTCCAACTTCATCATATCGACCTGAATCTTGAGTAATAAACGAGAAATAGAAATGAAATTTGTAAGAATAGTTAAAAAATGCACTAGACTCGAAAGTAGAACACATTCTAAACGAACAAAAGAATGCAGCAACATCATCAGAACCGGTAAGGATGTTAATAATGGACTTACATCATGAACCTGGAAGGAAGAGAGACTTAGGGAACTACTTAAAAGAGGGAAGTAAGGATGAAATGCCTAAATCTTTAAAGAAAAAAGGTGAAAATAAATTTGAATCTGAATGAGTGAATCAAATGTCAGATAGATTTCAAAAAACGCTTAAAAACACCAGAACTCCTAAGAACAAATAATATACTTCAGAAAACGTGGAGGTTCAAAATAAATTTGTTTAGTACATTATCTCGTAGTTACCATAAATCGGGGATCAATGAATGCATAGGACTGCGTGTTTACTTTTAGTTCATTCTTTCAGTACAAAAATGACATTTATGTATATATAAATATTAGATTTATGTATTTACTACTAAATTTTTAATGCTTACCTAGTGGTCACTTTTTGTAACGAGACCCAAAATTTTGTCCCTAAGATGTTCCAACACCTAGGCACTTTCAAAAAAAAAAAAATTGGTGCGTGTGTCAGTATCTACACACGCACGAAATGAAACCTCTATCTACTCTTCCAATGCATTTTTTCTGAGTAATTTCTTATGTTTTTGAAGTACCTTTCAGACTCGAATGAACGAAGGATACTGTCTTTATTGCATTTGGAAAGTAAATAGGAACTTTGTCCAAGTTATTCTGGTAAACAAATGAAAATTATTTAAAAACTTAAAACACACTTCGCTAGTTTATAGAATATTGAATCAAGCCTTAGTGTGTATGTTGTGATTTTTTTTATTTAGCACACATTTTTAACAGCCTATTATCTGGAAACTAAAATAGGCCTGAATTTAAATAAAACAGTATTACATCTGATACTTCAACAAATTATTTCACAAGGAATAATTTCAATTTTTGTTATTTTTAGTTTTGGCAACATCTGTACAGTCTTTGTTTGTTTGCACGATACTTACGATTGTTTTGCTGTTAATATATTATCGGTTTCTAAATTTGCCGCATTTCACCACAGTCCATCGTTATAATTGATTTGTTACAGTTTTCTAATTTTATAGTGTTTTGTGATTAGAGCTTTTATATCGGAGAACAACCTGGAGAAAATTATCTGATAACCGTTTTTACATTCAAGTTTCGATAATAAATAGCTTCCAAGCCCGTCAAAAATTAAGGGTTAAACTTAGATTTATGGCTCATAACTAAAATAACTAATAAAAACGAATGCTAATATTTCTGCACAAAAATGAAAACTTTTATCGTACGTGCATTAATAGATTGATTGCTTGGCTTAAAAGGGATTCTGTATTTCGTTTTCTAATATAACAGCGATTAGAGAATATAATGAAGCCATCGAAATAAGCAAAAAGTAACTAATACACAATTTATTCTCATTTATTATTATTATACTCATTTATTATTGCTCCACGATTCACTAAAAGTAGGTGGTGGAGGGTGCATTACACCAATCCAATGTGTAACCATTTGTGCACAGGAAGGGATATACGGGATATGGCAGGAGGCGCCCATGGGCTATTTTGAGGTACCATCCCGGCATTCGCCTGGAGCGTAAAATCCTTCCTATTCCACTTCCTAATGGCTAGTGGAAAAAAAAGACTACAGTAATGAATAGGTTCTGGCACTGATTTCTCTTATTTTCTTGGTCATTCCTAGATATGAATGTATTTGGTATTTGCCGTCATCCTGAAAAAAGTCAGTCATGAATTTTTCAGTCAGCTTCTTCTGAGACCAACGCCTTCGGGGTTCCAGGTCTTTCCAACCCAATTCATTCAACATCTCACTTACGCTTTCCCTACAGCTATACATACCTGAAACGAATCGGGCGGCTCTTCTTTGGACCTTCTCCAATGCCTCCATTAACCCCTTTTGATAGGGACCCCATACAGAACAATAATATTCTAAGTGAGGACGCACCAGAGCTTTGTATGCAATTGATTTAACTTCCGGTGTACATTGTTTTAAATTGCAACCTAGATTTCGGAGCATATGATTTGCTTTCCCAATTACCTTCTCAATATGTTCATTCCACAACAAATTATTACAAATTGTTACACCTAGGTGTTTAGGGAAATCTACCGACCTAAGGACAATGTCATTAATTATATATTCAGAGTTAAATGGTGTCGCTTTTTTACTTATATGCATGACTTGGCATTTTTAGCGTTTAGGTCCAGCAGCCAGTCTTTGCAAAAAGCTATTATTTTCATAACATCGGCTTGTAACAAAGCGCAGTCGTTCAGAGTTTTTATTTCACGATAAATAATAGCATCATCGCCAAACAGTCTTTTTTTCCCCTTATTGATGCATATAATCATAGAAAATATAACGCGTAACGCGAACAAACTCAAAACCATGTAGCGAATTCTAACTGTTTAACATCAGCTTAATTGCATTACCGTTGGAAAGTAGAGATATTGGTAAACTGACTGTGTTTTCTGCAGTAACTTTTCATTGGAAAATTAGGGTGTAAAGTGTAAAGGTGTTGCTGCGAAAGAGTACATAGTTATCTAATATCTGCTTCGTTAAGTGCACGTGCGCAGAACGTTGTAGCACAAACACTCAACGTGTAACATTAGCATATTTCTCCTTACAGCGCCCGTAGAAGCTTCACATAAAAAAAAGAAATAATAAGATAACATGGTCATGGTTAGATCTGCAGGCTACGTTAAGATACGATTACTTTATACGCACTTCGATCAATGTACAAACTTAAAGGACGAAAGTGGAATGTGCACGAACCTACATTTTAAATGATTCATGGTTCTCTGTTGTTAGGTATCTGGTAGATAATGAAAATATTCCAGTAGCAATACTGAGATGTAACAATCTGATGATTGTTAAAGAAAATATGGTTAATTCAAAACGCGATTTACATATAACGTATCTGTTACCATCTTCGTCTGTTTTCAGAATTTTTCTGCACCATCATGTATACTGTATCTAAAACGTATCATTTTGCGAGGAGCTGCTTATATTCGTTCATATCTAACCGACATCAATAAATGATGTTTCATTTTAAAGATTAAGGTCTCCGCTTTGGTACCATTTTTCTCAATTCGGCCATTACAGGACACGAGTATCATCATTTGTAAAAGGTATTGTTATTGGTGATTAGCGCCTTATCTGTCTCCGTAACTAACTGAAATCGATGAATGAGGTATTATTTTAAAGATTAAGGTCTCCGCTTTGGTTACACCATAAATTAGGAAAGGAATTTACCGGAACCCAATCAGTAAAGGGAAAGAGTATTAACTATCAAGGTCATGCGTACGAGACATTTCAGAGCCAAGCCGCCAGACTTCGCTGCCGATTGACTGCGTTACCGCTAGAAGGCAGCATCACAGAGATATCGGTAAACTGTCTGTTTTGTACTGCAAGGAGCTATTCGGTTAGTGCGTTCGCAAATTAGGGTGTAAAGCAGACGTAAGTTAGTGTCATTACATGGCTTGTGGTGGTTACACTGCTAGTCGTTATCTTGTGCTCACCCTGCTTCGCCACGCGTAATGTCTTTCTTTACGGCGGCAGTAGAGCTTAGGTCGCTACTTAGCTGCAGCAGCTGGCACTAGCCACTACTTTGCCTCGAGGCGCGATGACTGCGCTCGCCACCCCGGCGCCGGGGCTATTTATTAGGGCGTCCAGGGTTGGCAGATAATGGATCGCCAGGTGCAGCACATAAATTACCACCCGGCCGGGCGCCTGCAGTAAACATTTTTACACACACAGACTCGTCCTGCTAATCGAATTCTATTTACTGCTGGAGCCCACGCGCACTTTACGACAGTGCCGGGCAGGAGCAGTGGTGCCACTGCCGCCTTACTTCTGTCGGGGTCACGGCTCCCTGTGTCACGTCGGGCGCGGCTGTAAAACTGAAATGGAAGGACGTGTCGCGGCAAGGAGACGGCACAAAGTTCGCTTCGAGGACCCGGAGACTCCCGGAAATAAGCGGGGCTGATTCCGCCATCCAAACGGCAGACTCCGAGATACAGCATACGTTGACGTGACGCGGGGCGTTCATTATTTATTGGCACGAGATACAGTAAAAGTCAAAATTCAAAGATCTGAGAGAAACCGCCAGTTTTAAATATACATAGTTTCTACAAATACCTGCCATTCGACAACTGTTTCTGTTTCAATAATCGTATGTTTACACGTTTTCTGCAATGTCACACTAAAGATCGTCTTTCTGAAGGCATACAACTCAACATCTGTTTCCGCAGCGGGGAGGGATCTATCATATATTTATCTATATAAAACGCTATTCCTGGCCACGATGTACCGGTGTCTTTCACACTCTGACGTCACGCTTCCAGCCTCCGCTGCCCAACCAACAACGACCGGAGTTGTTCCAGGTTATGCACGTTATTTAATAACAGTTCTATTTTGCTGAGCATCCGCGAGTAAATGAGCTACTAGTACACTAAAAGAAAAGTATGTTTTTAGTAAAAATTGACATATTAATTATTAGTTGCTTTTTCTTAAGTCAAATTCATTGGATGAAGATTTTTCTTATACTGTCAGCACAGCGGTACTATTGTTATTGTAAGCTAAGAGATATCTACACTACGTCATTTCCAAGATTATATGATGAAAATAATACTTAGATAGCGAAGAAACGAATTGATAAAATACGGCGTTCAACATATTTTTTGATGGGCTTACAAGATTTTATATCCGATGTAGATATTTTATCTCACTGTTATAATATATTCGAAAAAATGATTTTCCGAAAGACTGAAATAAAGTATAGACGGCATTTTAATTAATATATTAATTATTAGTTGCTTTTATTACTGATATCACTGTATTAGACACATGTAAATATTTCCAGTGGGTAAAATTTAGATCGGAGTACTGTTACGATATTTTTACACGGGTAATAGAAGCTCTGAATTTTAACAGCAATATTAGTATACATTGTGGTTATGTCGAAATGCAGACAGGTCGAAACAACAACTGATACAATTTTTACAGAATAATTCACAACGAATTTAATTTAATAAATAATTTAAGCTGCTTTCATAAGCACCAAGTTACTGAAGTAATTTTTTATACGGACCGAAGTAGTTCCGTAATTGTGCTGTATGAGACCTTGACCAGGAATAAAATCAATATCACGCGCTATAGCATAATGTTTTGAAATTCCAAATTTATTTTTAAATTCATTGGTTCCCTAATTCTTACGTCATTAATTCAGTATATATTCCGTCTGTATCGCTGTGTAAACTACAACGAAAATAGTTGAAAATTACGAAATAAGGTTATGAATATTACATAACAATAATTCTATTTATTTAGTCAATGCCAGATCATTCTTTCCACCAGTTATTTTTGACGGGCCTAGAGGCAGGTATCAATTATAAAAGGCGATTTTTTTGTGAGGAGACATCGTTCTCCCTTCACACTCAATCAAGATCCGTTAATAAAGATTACCTTCTCTACGTCATTCATTGAAAGAGAAATTTTTTGAAATTCGACTAGTAGGGAAATGACAAAATTATTAACAATCAAGGGCACAGCTACGCGATAATTCAGAGTCAAGCTGCTAGGTTTCGTTGGCGTCGACAAGTACTGATCGCACTACCGCTAGATAGTAGCACCACATAATGAAATTTTTGCTGGCGTCGATAAGGGGCGATTCCATACAGCTAGATAGAAGCGCAATAAATCGAAAATTTCGCATGGACAATGATCACATTACCGCTAGATATTTTAAACAAATGTTGCTCCAAAATGAGTTAGGTCTGGGCCAAGCTGCAAGGCTTCACTGGCGTATCCGTGCATTCATATTCCATACCAGGATGTCTTGCGTTCTTATTCATGGATTTTTTTCTCTTTCAAACGTGATCTGTCTACTGAGGATGCACACCAAGCTAACGTACTTTGATTTGCGTTGCGAATACGGATAAAGCCTAGCTTACAGACTGGTCAAACAGGCGAAAAATTTCGTTGCGAGCTTGGCACAAGCCAATTTTAGTAAACAGAGCGAAAACCCGAGTTAGACACATGGTTTTATTAACAAGATCGCTTTACGTTTTTTACCTAGCATGGTGGGTGAGCGGCTACGCTGTGGCATCGCATTTTAAAGGACGCGTATTTGAATACCCGTTCGGCCATCCAAATTTGAGTTTTCCGTGGTTTCCCCAAATCACCTCAGGTTCCTTCAAAACACCACACCCGAAGTCTTTCCCATTCCATGGCCCCATTCCCGACTCTAATGACCTCGATGTCGACTAGGTGTAAAACCAGAAAAAAATAATGCTACAGGTTTAATTGTAAGAAAAAAAGCGATGCAGTCCCAGTATATGGAAAACATGTCGTATAATACATTGCTGTATGAAATGCACAATAAGTACTTCGATCGATAACTCAAAAATGAAACTGGATTTGAGACCTTTTCAACAAACATGACGTTGAAAAAGTGGGGAAAAGACCATTGCCAAAGGCTTCTGTGTAGTCCAAAATTTTGCTTATTACTCTGCGATTGTCCAACACGAGATGGGTTTTTAAAGATTTGAGTTGCTTCTACAGCAGATGGATAATACTTTATTCAAAAACCTGTATTTTTAAGGATATACACTGCCTGAAAAAAAAAAAAAACAAGAGCACCCACTAGAGGAAAAAGCGAAATGAAATTTCTTGGGTTGTGAGGGTATGTGATGTTATTTTTGGTTACAAAACAGAGTCAAGTTCTGCTCTGGACGCAGGCACTGTTCGGTTGGGAAATGTGTTATAAAGCCGTTGTATCCTCTTTTGATGCAACCTGGCCCACAACCGTTGTAACTGGTTCTTGATATCCTGGATACTGGCATTGGGACGGAGCTGACGTCCGAGATGTTCCCACTCATGTTCTATCTGGGACTGACCTGGAGATCTTGCTGACCACGGGATTACCTCGATATCATCCAGAAAATTCATAGAAACATGAGCTGTACGTGGACGAATATTATCCTGTTGATAAATGGCACCAAGATACTATTGCATGAAATATAACACATGAGGACGGGGGATGTCCATGACGTTCCGTTGTGCCGTAAGAGTTCCCTCAATCACTACCAGCCGTGACCTGAAGTCATACCCGATGGCTCCCCTCACCGTGACACCAGCAGTAATACCTCTGAGCCTCTCTACGACGTTTGAAGAATGGGACACCTCCCCGGGTCTCCGCCATACTCGCCTACGATGGTCATCCGAGGTAGAGCAGAATCGTGGCATTGTATTCAGCGATTAATTTTGTAATCACTGAAATAAGATCTCATGTCCTCCTACCCTTATTTGTGGTTTAATTTTTTGTCAGGCAGTGTATCAGGCTAACAGTAGAAAAGATTATACGAATCCAGTTACAATGCTTAATTACTAACAATGTGTCCCGAAGCTGGACTGGAAACGCAGGCATACTGATCGCGATCTGCCACGCGGCTACTGGTTGGAGAGTGGTATGGGCGTCGCCTGTAACGTCGATCGATCACGCGGCGCCGCGGACGGACGGAAGGACGTAGGGACGCCGTAAATTAAATGCACTTTAATTCAACCGCGCGCAGGCTTCTCGCGCGCTGCCGCTTTAAAGCTGCGGCGACAGAAATTAAGTTGAGGGCTGATTGGATTCAAGCGCCATAAACGGACTGTGCAAAAGCAGTAAAACCGCCATGTTCCAAACGTGAAGTAAATGTACCGCACCAAAAAGAGTTCTTATAGACTTTTACGGCTCAAGTACAGATTTAGTCGTAAAAAGAGGGGTATCTTCATTGCTTTAATACTATTATTTCATTTCCCCGCGAGTTCGAGATCCACAATTTTTACAATACAATTTCATTACACACCTAATAAAGTACTTCAACCAGAATTTTAGTCACCGAGTTAGGTGAATGAAACATAACGTTTGGGTCTAGCATTCGGGAGGACCTGCCATATGCTGCGGAGTAGTTCAAATTCTTTTAGAAACGCTTCTGAATAGCTAATTTCCTAGTAAAAAATACGTGTAACTTTTCCATTTCAAATAATGAAATAATTTTTTCCAAAGTAGAAACTCCGATTTTTTTATATGTAAAAATCTTATTTTCCATGATGTTCACCATAAGGTTGACCGAGCATAACTCGGAACCATTTTAAACTTTTACTTGCACGTGATAAACAGTGATAAAACGTCACGAAAATAAAATTCAAGAATGCATACAAAGAATGGAACTACTTATTATTTTTCAGTATAGAAGTACAGTCTTAACAATAAAAAAGACTATTGTTAAATAAACTTTTAGACAAGCACAGCTGATTTATCGAATTCTCCTTTCATAATAAACCTCTGCACTACCAACAAATTGACAAATACCATAGCCACTTGTAAGATCGTAATTTTTCACGGCGTTGTAAATTAATAAATTTCTCTCGGGCTTCCAGCAGTGTTAAGATGTTAAATTTGTGGGACGTTCGAAGGCGTCATTCTCTGCGGGTGAATAATTGAAATTTGGTTGAGAATGAAGGCAGAGAAGGACACCTTCGAAACGTCCCATATATGTAACTTCTTAACACGACTGGAAGCCCGAGAGAAATTTATTAACCACAGCCACTTTTTTGTCATCGTCTATAATGAAGCATTTAAGTTTCTTATTCTCACAACTCGATGACCAAACTATTTCCCTCGCAAGCAAGAGACGACCGTTTGAATCCGGAGTTAACAAAAGTTACCACAATACTAAATTATGACCGTCGCTGACACAGCCTGCTTTGTATACATGAAGACGTCAATGAGATCGTATGTTCTCATTCCTAGTTTAAATGCCAATCTGATTTGCCGGTAATGATGACACTATTAGGTGATTAACTCCACACGAAGTTCAGTCCCTACCCAACAATTTAGCAATACTCGTTGAATTACCGCTACACTGGGTAAGATTACGGGCACAGGTTCATACCTGCGGCCTGATATCCTGATTACTGATTTTAGGTGGTTTTCCATTATAATCACTGCAAAAACAAGAACCTTCCACAGTTCTCGCTCAAAAAATAGACATTTCTCAAAAAGAAATCTACATTTGATTGATCAGAACACAGCTTAAACGCTTCGTAAGCATATGGCGAGAATTTCGCCCATTCAGTTAAACCTTAGAATACCTGCCGACAGTTAAAGGATTAGGCAGGATCGCCTGTCGATGGGAGAAAACTTAGGGGGCGTCCATAAATTACGTGAGGTGAAATAGGGGGAGGGAGTCCGGTGAAATCTCACCAAATCTCACCAGATCTCAAGTACCAGGTCTCACCAGAGAGAGGGGGGGCGGACCAGATCTCACGAAGTATCACCAGAAAGGGGGGGGGGTCTGGAAATCCGGAGAAACACCTCACGTCATTTATGCCCCCTTACCCAGCAGTTTGGAAATCATAGTTAGCAAGGTACACAAATTCTTATTCTCAGACTATAGCCACTGTTTTCTGTATGTAAAATACTATTTCAAGCAACTCCTTCTGAGTGGTGACATATATATAACAAGTTTATATTTCTACTAAACAAAAACACATTAACACTGTATTATAAAATATCCAGGAGAATCTTCGTCATTTCTTAACTTAAGTAAGGCCATTCAAAATGAGACTCATCCATTATTTGATCACAAACCCCATAGACAAAGTCTTATATCTCTGTAAGGTTACCTGAGGACGACTGTTGCATGTACCGGATGTACCGCAGAATGTTGCCCGGCTCAAACTATGCCGACCGAGATTCGCCCAAGTAGATCAAAGGTTATCCACTGTAGAGGCGCTACCCCGAGGTGGCAATCTTAAAACATGGATAGCGGTTAACATGCTGAAAAGTAGTTTACTAACGACAAAAGATAATTCAGCAAGATTGCATTATCTCGACGATCCATTATGTAGTGGGTGCCTTGGTGGGCAGGCCACTTTACAATTATCTTTCATACCTTTATGATTAATAATTGTGGATTTTTGATTTTTATTTTTATGAAGAATCTCGACGTTAGTTGCAATTTAGGAAAAATTGTCACAATATGACATTTATTTTCTTATCACTGGCGATTACAAGTCATAGCGAATTTACCGTTAACATTAACACAAATTGGCAAATCATAAAAGCAACGCACAGAGGAACAATTAGCCGTCATGAGCAAGCAAACAATTGTATATTTACTTTTGTATATATCTCAGAATCAAAATGCAAGAAATAATAACAATTGGCAATTGGACACAATGAAAAATATAAGTTATGACGACCTCAGACAAAGGTATCATAATACTGTGACTTTACAGTTAAAAAGAAAATCATTGGCGCCACGAATGAACAATATACCATTCGGAAATAACTAGTTCTGGCAAATTATGCCGCTAGCTCAGGGATTTTCCGATTACAAAGTTAGAACATGGATCTATCCTCTCAAAGTCGTTTAAGGATTCAGTTTCACGGAATGCACAGTCAGATGGCTTGGTCGTAATAAGTTACCATTGTAGTTCTGCGTCTGATGTCTGCGGTGACCGGAGATGACCCACGGTATGTGAGATTATCTCACACGGTGGCTACAGACACGTCCTGTCTGTTAATGCGCATCATCGCATTACTGGCGCTGTCGCCGTGATAAGCCTGCTCCGGTAAGCCGGCCGTCAGAAGTCGTACAGCGGCAGATGGCGAGGGAAGTCAACTTTCCAAGTCCACCTCAGACTAGACTCGCATAGAATCGAATGTAAAATGTCCAGCTCCTCGCTCTTCGGTCCACCCCTTTGTAGTCTCGAAGATCACATATAACAGAAATTCCCAGGATTTTAAGTTATACGCTCATTTGTATTGGATCTTCAGGTCGGCACCTAATGTCAACTGATATCCCCGATATATGATTTGCCCCGCTCATATCACAGAGGTCGGACATATTCGGCTTAGTTCGCCGTGGTGAGAGCACATTCGGGTGTCGGGCGGCAGGCATTTCCCGCCAGGTGAGTGACCCTGTTGACCACCCATCCCCAGAGAGCAGAATGTGTGGTCCGGCAAAACCCCAGATCCGCGACTCCCTGTCACCATGGTTCGAGAAGACCACGATTAGCTTCAAGCCTACGCAGCTCAATAACTCTTTAATATTCGCTTTACCAAGATACACTGTATGTTCACCATTTCATTACAGTCCTCACTTGGAATCTTGCGTACTTTATAAAATTACAACAAAAATCTATTCAGGTGGTCGCCCAAGATTTATGTAAATTACTCCAACATTATGACATATATAATAAAAAATGCATCTTGTAACGTGGTGACAGCCCGTCATGTTGCAATTACTACGTGTCAATGTGAGGCAGAACAGGCCATCCAGCATCTTTTCAATTTCCCGCAATGCCGAACATACTGTACTCTACAAGACCTCCTTGATGCAAATAACTGTACTGTGAGTTGAATGGTGTTCATTATTATACGTTTTTGATATGTTTTCTATCTTTCTGTTCTGATCTTGTTAATATTTTTTGATTTCTCAAGTTTCCGAGGCCGTCTTCGTTAATGATTAGTAGATTTTCGGGTATTCAGCGTTGTCTATTTGACAATCTAAACTTTCGGCTGTCATTCTACATGTTTACATAGTTGAGACGGGCCGCACTGTGGCGGAGAGACGAAAGGAACATATTGTAACATTACAGTTACCTTCCGCCGGCTACGAAGTAGTATCTCTGGAGCGGAGAGATACATTTTTTCTAAGTCAGTCGTATGCGAATTGTCGCAAAGCGCGGCTCACGTAGTGAAGGCATTGACCTATATCCTTACTGTATGATGTAGTTTCGTAAGTGTAGCTGTGTCTAAGAAGAACTTCATGTAGTCGATAGGAACTGTGATTGTAAAAGTGAAGTTTGAACAGTATTTAAATGAACATTGATCATCAAGTTGTGATAGTGGATGATTTAGCCGGAAGGAGATATGAATTATAATTTTCTTTTGTCTCAAGAACTTTGTAATCTTTCGGATACGAAGTTTCGATTAGCCTTTACTTTGAAATTTTATGGTGGCCAAACCGTTCAAAAGGGTTAACGTGCTTTATTAATAAACTTGTTATGGACGTAATTATTCTTATTAATGAACTTAATTACCTTTATTAATTGTTCTTATAATTACTGCTTAGGACGGCTTTGGTTTCATCATCAGGCGACCGGCGGCACAACGAACTACTTAAAATTAACTTGCTCCTAGAGTTGAGTGAGAATAACTTTAATAAGCACCAAGTTCGGTTTGAGTGAAAATATTTCGTGAGGTACAAGTTACCAGTTACACAACTCCAAAAAATGTCTTGCAATATCCACCACTATAATTATAACAACAGCATCAAATTCTCCGTAGTTCGCGATGTCATTAACATCGAATACGAAATAAAATATGAAAAGCTGAGGCTGTTGTGGAGAGAAGATCTGTGGTGGTCTAGACGAGTGAAATAGGCAGCAGAAATTTTAAAGAATACCATCAACTTCAACGAAGACAATGACCTATTACTCTGCGATTCTTTACGCTCGTTGCTATGTTAACATATTTTGTCTCTGACGAAGGCGGTAGAATGGCTCCCGAAAGCTTAGACTATCCAATAAACAACGTTGCATGCCCAGAAAATCTAGTAATCATTAACTTGCTAATATTGTTGGTTAACGTTTTTTTTTACCGAGCATGGTGGTGTAACGGATAGCGTTCTGGCCTCGCATTCGGGAGGACGGCGGTTCGAATCCCCGTCCGGGCATCCAGATTTGGGTTTTCCATGGTTTCCCCAAATCACTCCAGGCGAATGCCGGGATGCTTCCTTCAAAAGGCCATGGCCGAATTCCTTCCCATTCCTTGCCCCCATCCTTTCCCGTCTCTAAAGACCACGTTGTTAAAAAGGGACGTTAAACTGTTAAAAAAAAAAAAAAAAAAAAAAAAAAAAAAAAAAAAAAAAAAAAAAAAAAAAAAAAAGGTTAACGTTTCTAACGATTGTAACAGCAACCCTTTTTGATATGAAACAAATAAATAATTTCCCCACCTACATTATATAAGGTGAATGATGTCTTTCTCTAACCACGAAACTGAAAATTTAGTGGAGTTGATCATAACGAAGTTTTACTATAACATCTGTCAGAATTCTATCAGTTGGCACAGAACGACTTTAGGTGGCCAGAAATGTGGCGAAGTCGTCTGGACGCACAGTGTTTCGGAGCGATCAATGTTGCCGGCGCCGGACACTCTAATAGGAGGGTGCAGCTCATCAGACTTCGCTTCACACCAGGGGGAAAGTGGGCACAAAGTTCCGACGAGATGAAAGCCGCGGGATAATTCCTGTGTCTGCGCCAAGCAGCTGTCTCGCCGCTTGAAATGGCTGTTCTTTTTCATCAGTGGCTAATCATCACACCACACCGCAAACACTGCACAGAGGAACGTATGACGGAATTCTGATGGGAGTAGGCGAGTAATTGCATTCTTTTGCAAACGTATCAGTAACAACTCACTAACCCACAAAAGAATTTAATTAAAGCAATCAACTATTTGTCAAATTTGTTGATTAAAATGTGGTTAAACGAGGGAGAACTGTGAGGGTGGTTCCTGAACTCCATCCCCGGACGTGTAAAAAAGTTACAAATTCCGTCTAGCAGTTTTTTTTCAAATCAGCATTCACTTTCACCGAGGGAATAATGATTTCTCTTCTATAGATCGAGATTTTATACCTTCCATGTTGTCGGTTTACAAACGACCTGGAGTCCTCGAGGATATGGGTTCTAATCCCCTTCAGGCAGATTTCAGTTTTCCATTGTTTCCCCAAATTACTTCAAACAAATACCTAAGTCGTTGACTCGAATGGCAATGGCCGATTTCCTACACTAACTCCCTGCAAAATGCTTAATGAGCACGAATTGTCTCATAATCGTCAAGCCATAAAGACCCAAATACAAAATAATAATAATAATCAGCAGCAGCACAAGTTACAACATACAAAAAGTAGACTTCAGGAGTAAACTTCGGGAGTAAGCTTCAGGAGTAAGCTTCAGGAGTAAACTTCAATATTAAACTTCAATATAAAACTTCAATAGCAAACTTCAGTTATAATGAGTTGAGATTTCAATCGATCTGACAGTATTCAGTATGTTACCAGGTACCTCTACGTTAACCGTGGTGCCGCAATTTTACGATGAAATCTTACGGAACATGACAAATCGAAAGAAAATAAAAAAAAATGTTTATATCTCGCTTTGTTCTCGAAATATCGAAAGTCAAAAATTAGTTATAATTTAACTTCCTTGTGCCTTTGACAGTTTTTTTTGGTCCAGACCTCATTTCAATATAACCGCAACCACTAGGACGAAAACAAAACACCCATTTTGCAAGTCCAGCGTCTAGTTCCTTGTGGTTTTGTTGGATTTTTTTTTCACTTCAACTTAACTATCTCCATTTTGAGATACAATATCACAATAACTAAGCGAGATATTGAAAAATTTTATTCTTCGCTTTCTATTTCTCTCGTCGTGATTCATGAGCATCCATCATCAAATTTAACTGTTGCGAAATTTTTCTTCTGATCCAGGCCTCATTTTAACCTTTCTCTATTTTGAGGAACGATATCTCGAGAACTAAGCGAGATACCAAAACCAATTCTTCTTCACCTTCCATCTTTCTCGTCACGAATTCATCATCTAATTGCGGCGCCACGGTTATCGTAGAATCCACTGTTACCAAAGTGAATCCAAACAACCGAGAAGGCTACAAATACGGGGAAATTCTCATGGGTCGTCATGAACAAAGTCACTTTTAAAAACAATAAAAACAAAACTGCTTCATCTGTTAAAGTCCCTGTTTTGGCTTTCGTCTGAGACTTGCACTGACGGCAAACTAAACAATACTATATTAAACGTTCTTTCCAGGAGGATTTGAAAATAATTTTGCAGAAGCTTCTTTGGCAATACATTCTATCCTCGGAGATTAAAATAATCAGTGACAGTCAATCTTCTTATCACATTGTTAAGCGAATTGTTTAAACTAACAGAAGAATTCGAAAGAAAATGTGTAATTACGATAACTGAATTAGTAAATGGTAAAATTTCAAAGTGTAACAAAATATTTCTAATAAGTGGACGATGAAGTGAAACGAATTTTGGTTTAAATTTAAAAATGATTCACGGTAATATTTAATCAAACTTTCCGAATTTTTCTTAAAGCATTCGTAAAATTAATTTCAAAAGTATTTTCACACAAATTATTATTATTTTGCGAAACTTACGACGTTATCAAGAGCAAATTGTGTGAGAAATGACGCAGTATTCTCCGTAGTATTTGAATAGGATTCGTATGTTGGCATAGTTTTGGGATCTTGACACGAAACAGTTCCATTATATAAACATGGAAACATTTTTAAAGCTTATCACGCAGCCAGTAATTGCGGAAAGCATTAGGTAAATGGACGGTTGAATAACCTACAAGACCAAGCGTGCACTACCGTAAATAAACTGTTATCCGATTTTCAAGAAAATTTTTAAACTTGTAAATTACTTTCTTTGATTTCGGCAGGAGGTAAATAAACATTTAACGTTATTTCGTGGACAACGAAGGAAAAAAATTTCTTTAGAGTTCAGAATGTACCGTCAGTGGCGTAGCTAGGTCAACAAGGGCCCCGGTGCAAGACATTTATTTTGGGTCCTCAGGCCAGATGGGGGCCCTTTTTTGCTTTGTGTTGCTGGTAGGGGCCCCCTGAGCTGAGGCTGGGGGTCCCTGAGTTGTGCTTGAGGGCCCCCTGAGCAGTGAAGGCCTTTTAGTGAGGGGCTTCCTGTGTCTCAGGGGCCCGCTTAGACGACGGTAGAGCTTTAAAAAAAAAAGGTCGCCAGTTTTTTGTGAAGTCCCGTGGGCCCACTGAACTGCGATTTAGGGTCCCCCAGAGGTGCGCTTGGGGGCCCCCGAGCGTAGGGGCCCCGGTGCACTGCACCGCCTAGCCCCATAGTAGCTACGCCCCTGTGTAACGTTATATCGACAACAGTTCCAAGTCGAAGTCAATGAAATGTAACCGTTTGTTGTAAGTGGAATAATTACAATCTTTCGAATACTCGTGGCATATCATGTGGATAGATTTTGAGTGACAGTCCTTTCACTGAGTAGCTTGGAATCATAGGACCATCTGCAGTGGGGGTTGAGGATATAACTGCAATGCTCTCGACTGGAAGCCTACAACAAAACGGCGTGTTTGCTTTCTTAAGATACCTGCAAACTGAAGTGAGCTGTGTGATAGCTAAATGTGCCTGAATAGTCACACTGCTTTTTAGTAGAATGTGATATAAATAAGACACAACAATCTGATTGGGATTTGAGTCCAAGCGTGGTGGGTGAGCGGTAACTCTCCGGCCCCACATTCCGGAATACGCGGGTTTGAATCCCCTTCCTGCCATCCAGATTTCGGTTTTCCATGGTTTCCAGAAATAAATCCAGATGAATGCCGGGATGGTTCCTTCAAAAGGCCATGGCTGAATTCCTTGCCTTATTTTGCCACCCCTCCTTACCCGCCTCTTATAAATTCCACAAAGCGCAAAACCATAAACCAAAAAAATTGTAATAATATTTTTGAGGTCCATGGATATGGAAATTCATGCCGAGCCAATGATACCACAGAAATCCAGTGAAAGAAAGAGTGCACAGTAGGAGGAAACACATATTTACCTGCAGACCTTACGGCAATATTTGTAAATATTGCCAGGGTCTCGAATTTTTTTATTTTATTTTTGTCGCCAATAGGAATTTAATTCTTCCTTTAAAATTTAAATTTGGGGAAAACACTGTACGCATATAACCAATTGAAGTTGTTATATCCAACTGATACTTCAATTAATGTTACATATATGCATGTATATTTCTGCACGGGCTACTGGTACACATACAGGGTGTTATAAAAAAGGTACGGCCAAACTTTCAGGAAACATTCCTCACACACAAACAAAGAAAATATGTTATGTGGACATGTGTCCGGAAACGCTTACTTTCCATGTTAGAGCTCATTTTAGTTTCGTTAGTATGTACTGTACTTCCTCGATTCACCGCTCGTATTGTGGACGGCTGTGATACGACGCCATTCTCCAGGGCTGCATCAGCGCATCAGGGATTCCATGCGACGGAGGGTGGACGCATTTATCCTCACTAACGGAGGACATTTTGAACATTTCCTGTAACAAAGTGTTTGAAGTCACGCTGGTACGTTCTGTTGCTGTGTGTTTCCATTCCATGTTTAATGTGATTTGAAGAGAAGTAATAAAATGAGCTCTAACATGGAAAGTAAGCGTTTGCGGATACATGTCCACATAACATATTTTCTTTGTTTGTGTGTGAGGAATGTTTCCTGAAAGTTTGGCCGTACCTTTTGTAACACCCTGTATATCACTAGTTAACCGTACGGAAATTCTGCACTTCGGAGAAAAACTTCAAATTATAAATAAACAATACTATGCGCAATTGTAAAATAAACAATTTATCAGGAGGGGAGAAGATAATCTTTAGAAATTATACTTCATTGATCTAGTTTGGTTGGGCATTAAGAAAGAAAAATTACCTTCTAGAAATTATATATAAGATATTATAAAGCATTTTTAAGGACAGTTGACAATAACTACTCGTAAATAAGTGAAAGAACTTAGTGGAACAGAAATATTGTAACCACAAATTCTGCCTGGGAGATTGTACGGGTAAGAGACGAAAAAAAATTCACATTGGCTTCAAATTTAAAAGTCATTTGCATGTGTGACAATGCAACAAACTTCTGTGAGATTAAATTTTACCTGCCATTGTGTGGACACATAACCTGCAGCGAAAATATAAATTCTAAATCGTTTGAAAAACGAGAAAAGTGTTTCTGTTTTATGTTCGACGCCTCGTTTAGGAACATACGGCACAGTGTATCACTGGAAGCGATTAGTCGCGCGGTGCATCCGACGGTGAGGTCTGCATTTATTATGAGTCTCCGCTTATCACAGTGCGTGATTCATTCGTGCACACCGGCATTTACGGTCACCGCACACTGGGTATGTGCAAACAAACTGGCAAACTAGATCAGCAGGTACAGAGCGCTATAAGCCAACATTAATACCTCTACGCGGCCGGTAAACGTCAAAGGCGGCATTTAAATCGAGTTCATTGCATCACCGTTTCAATATCAAACTTTAAACAACAGAATCAACGACTTTGATGAAACCTCTAATTGAGTACTTTGGATGTGAATAATTTATGTTTGCTGTGGTAAGAGAAACACTTTGTGGCGAAAATACGAGTACTCTAGTCTGCTTAAATAAAAATAATTTTAGTGATTTTTACTGCCGATCATGATCCCGCATTATTGACTCGGCTGGCTGCGTTACCGTAATGGTGCCCGGCGCTGACACGGGGGTATCTGGTTCGAGTTCTGGTTGTAGAAGAAATTTTCTTCATCAGGACTTGGTTGGCAGGGTAAGAGAAGTGGTGGTGGACAATTCCTAAATACAGATTGTGCGCCAAAGTCTTGGTTTAGATCCCAAACCTCTCTGTGGTGCGTCTGGAGTGAAGGTATATGGCACTTTTGAAGGTAATTCGTCCGTCAAATGGGGTCGTTAAGCCTGGCGGCTCAGGTGCCTTTCGGAAGAGTAGGCACCTTGTTCCTGCTTCCATATTTCACTCAGTCTCAACATAAACAACACACTACAGTGAACATACAATTATCACAATCATAAAAATAAAACAATAAGAACGTAAATTCATTTCTACTACGGAAGAAAGCAAGGGAAAACGGCTCCATTAATAAAATTTTCAAAGAAAAAGCATCCTACAACCTATCTGTTGTGAATAAAAATAATATTGCTGATTATTGGACAACTAGAGTAATGTAGCCATTTAAACACTCTTTATTGAATAACGAAATAGTCAGAAAATTAAAATTGTAGCGTGCGTTTGTTTTCTTAGTTTTTAAGCATTTTGAAATGGTAAGTGATGGTATCTCACTATCGTATATACATAGACAATTCCATACTTCGTGGAAACCATGTAATTACTTCCCGAACAGGGAAACAATGGAAATGATATGATAAGCTAACCACCCAATTAGTGAAGATTAATTAGCTGCCAATTAAAAACGGACAGTCGCCGATGAAATACATAACTAGTTAACAGTTTCGCAATAATCGTAGTAAAGCGTGTTTTTGGTTGGAAACTGCCCTATTTCCATCTCTCAACACATGAAAGCTGGACCCTCGTTAAATTTTAGTTGAATATCGTCAATGACTTATAGTCACCAACAATTGATAGGCATTACTGTCAGCTATAGAAATAATACAAGTGGTTCCAAACGAATTACCACTAGATTTATTACAGTTACTTGCATAAATCCTTAAACGCCCACGATAAAATGAAACAGTCTTTCACACACTCCATATCAAGGTACGAGCTTGTTATCTCAGCAGTCGAGAGTCAAAGATTCTACAATACTACTCCATAAAGATAATAAACCATACTATGCTTCCCCCTTTGTGATATAAACTACGATATATGGAAATAATACAACTTAGAGGTTACAAACATTAATACAATTATTCAGGATACCTATAGTTGATAAAATAAAATAATGATTCAACAATAATAATAATAATAAAAATGTTTTGGGAGTTGTGATAATGTAACATACATTTAAAAGCCTGAGAAATACATTTAATTACCAGTACTAAAATGTTAACTCATAAGATTCTTACAAACAGCTACCTGGAACATACGGGCCTTAGTTCTCCCACCCCCCATCAGAGGCGCTGCCCGTCGCACATCTCCCGTTTCAGATTCGCGCATCTCTCCCCTTAACACCACCCTTCCCGCCGCGCATCCCGGCAGCACTTTTCTCCCTGAAAGGAACCTTTGTGGCGAAAATTCCGCTTTCAGTGTGTGCCGTCGAGTTTCTTACGTGTGGCAGGCACGTTTTCTGACTTGAATAGCAACTTGATGATGAAATCTGAGAGGGCGCTTACGGGTTCTGTGTTCTCTACGCTCTTCACTTAGTCTTTTCACGTGGATTTACTTCTTACATCTTGCATTTCGCTCTCGTGGCATTAATGCCGGTGCGAATACTGTAATCCTTTGCGTTGTGTGCCGTGTTATTCTGTTAGTGCAATGTGTAACGAGTACATAGTCCCTCAGGTGCGCGTGGAAAGGGAATCCAAAATTTACAGCTTCTGTGTCACGATGCACCGACTAACGTAAATATATTTCTCTTGCCTTGGCATAAAATGGTGCCACATTTTAATATTTTATCTGCTTACCAGTAAACATACATATTATAAGCTTAGAGGACAAACAAACAAAATATGATTAATTAAAAATATTCCCCTATTTCTTTCACCACCATTATCTTTTATAGATTTAAAGCTTATCATTGCCTTTTCGTATAAGATCCTGCAGTGCAAACAGCTCAGGTAAAATCTTTCAATTTCAATGACTAAATAAAATTAAAAAAAGATAACCTTAAAAAATTAATCTTCCATTAGTTAAAATCACATATTTTTTTCTTCAGCGATTGCGTGTTGGATGTATATGCTTCATTCGAGATCGAAAAGTTATTTTAGTGCGTAAGAATATTTTGTGAAGAGTGGAAATAAAAAAAATTTTCTCGCGTGAAAAGAAATATTGCGTACACTGTTCTTGAAAGACGAGGTTACTGCTTAGATCTGATAATGTTATTAAAATTTTGTAATTACACACAAAAATAGTAATAAATATTGGCGAATAAAAACAAATTCAGTATAAACAAGTAGAAGTATAAGGAAAGGATGCGTAGTCTACACATAGGTAATATTGTGTGCCAATGGAAAAGAATTCTTAGCTTAGGTAGAAAGCTGTATATAATGTATAAATATGTAAATACTCGGGAGGACACCGGTTCAAATCCCCGTCTGGACATCCAGATTTGAGTTTTCCATGGTTTCCCCACATCACTCCAGGCGAATGCCGGGATGATTCCATCAAAAGGGCATGACCGAATTTCTTCCCGTTCCTTGTTCTCAGTCCTTTCCAGCCTCTAATTACCTCGACGACGACGAGGCGAAAAGCCGCAAGGAAAAAAAAAGGTAAATACTCTAGCATTTACAGCCGCAGAAGTTATATAATAGAAAAGTTAAAAAGCTTCTCAGTAGCTAAGTTTTATTTAAATGAGATATGTGACGAATTTAATTTTAAAATATCACAATTCGATATTCGTAGGGGAAAATATATTCAAGATAATAATGAGGAAAGATATAACAGAGCAGATTTATTGCTTAGAATGTGATATAACTTATAATGGCGACCGTTATTTGGGAACTAAATTCCATAGATATGAATTAATTTGTGCTACTACAAAGCTGGCTATCAAAGAATACAGTTTGTAGAGATGGAATTTTTTAAGAAGATTGAGGTGTTGCCCATGACGAGTAAAAAAAAAATGGCTTGTGAAAATGGAACAATACTGTGAGCCTATTCCACAAAGCAAAGAAGAAGAAAATTGCAGTATAAGTCTTCACTTGTGTCATTACGGATTACAATTTTCGAGGTTTCTTTATTAAATTAATCCATTAACTGAACGAAAAAAAAATACCACGCATGAAATGCAGACTTAATGATCCGTTGGTCCAAATATGAGAGAAACTACTTCAAGCAATATGTTATTAACGGCGTTTGACCGAAGTAACATCAATAAAACAGGGAATTATGGGAGGCATAGTTCTATCCGACATAACAAGTTTTTTTTTTTAACTGAATTAATTCGACAAGAGAAATTAGATAAAGCAAAAATATTGGTAATAATGTTTTTTAAAAAAATACAGAAACTGACTGTTACGCTAAGACCTCTGTAGTTATGCTTTCATTGTAATCCAGTAGTAGGGTTTGAGTAAATGAGTATTGCAGAAATATTTTATCAATGCAAGCGAAATTGATTTAGCCCACGGTTTGCAACATAATGTGAACAATACCAAGACCAGACATCTCTCAAACTAAGTCACAGGATCCTGTCACAAAACAAAATACACTCCATGTCTTTCCTTTTCCTTAGGCTGAAACATTTTTCTAGCACCACAGCGACTAATTTTAAGGTGCCATCACGTAGAAATAATAGAGCAATGGAGAGGTAAGCCTCCATGTGGTGGTGACTGAAAAAAATGATTCATGCCTGCCTCCATAATTCTGTCATAAGCCAAGTGTGGTCCTCAACTGGGAGGTTGGTTGAACCCTTCCTAAGAAGGCATATTAACTCTGGTATCAGAGATAGGACGGCCAGTACCTTTCCTTCTCACCTAACCTAACCCGGTAATCCTACCGGGTAAAGGGGACCTACAGTTTAACGTGGCGTACTTCACATTACACTGCAAGCTGTGCCAGAGCGGAAGGTCGGATTAAGGATCCTGTCTTAAATACTTGAAAAAATCAATAATGTATTTAAAACACAGTGGACTATTTTTGTCACTTACAACCTACATGAATATATTTATTGGATCTACTGTTTACCAGTTGCTTACGGGATTTTAAGTTAGTTGGTAATGGCAAAATAAGAGCGGGAGGAAAAGTGAGACGTTTTAAGGTTACTAAATAAATGGTCTGTTTTAAGACTATCAACATGAAATATACTAAAAATTGCTCATTTTTAACGAGATAACAATGGAATTTTGATGTGGCTACATCATGCAGTGTTCTCTACGTAAAATCTCGGCTCAGAAGAATTGAAAACATAAATACAATAATGAAATGATTATCTTTGTTGATACAGGTATAATTGGAGTGGATAACTGAAGCAAAATTTTACTAATGAATTTTTAAAGCACATGTCATAATGTTAGGTTGAGAATAATTTATTTAAAGTGTGTACTCCTTGAAGGTACTTAATTAAGTTTTTAGTAGCAGAAGCGTGTCAATATCGAGATATTTATGAAGCAGTGAAATTGAAGCTTTTGAAACGTGGTGCTATAGAAGGTTGTTGAAGATAATGTACGAAAAATGATGGGTGAAAGAGACTTTCAGAAAGAAGAGACATAATGATAGGCCATATTTTGAGACATGCAGGATTGGTTAATATATTAGTGGAGGGAACAGTCGAAGGTAAGAACTGCAGAGGAAGTGAGAACGTGGGTTGTAAGGGGTATGCTGAGATGAAGCGGTAAGTGCAAGATAAGAAGGGATGGAGGTCTGCATTAAACCAGTCTTGAGAGTGATGAGAGCAAAAATAAAAATAAAAAACTTGTATTACCTTCAAATGGTGGCAACAGTAATTCAACAGAACAACCAAGATCGCTGCAACACAAATTCCTTAAGACAGGTACTCACTGCTTATTTTCTTTGGGAGTCGCTCGACTTACCTGGAAAATAACAAAAAGAAAATGTTAAGGATCATATTAACAGGTAGTGAATACTAAATTAAATTCAAAACTCTATATGATCATCTATACTTTTAATTTTGATGTTCAATACACCCAAATACGATAGTTACTTGAGTCTGAATATTTGTACCATGAATAAAACAGTTAAATACACCTTATTATATAGATTTTATAATTCACAGAATGATATCATTTAACTAAAATAGTTTTAACCAAGAGGAAAAACGCCAACTTCTCCGTTATGTATATTAATAATACTGAGATTTACTGGAAATATTAATTGGTTTGTTTCACTTGTAATATTGTGTATAATATGAACTTAAACAGTTTTTACTGGCCACTTCTGAAAGATCCTGGGCAAACTTTTGCATGTCACTACCTCTTTTTCACGACTCCGTGTCGTTTCATGTTAAATTAATCCATCATCTACAAGTGAATTACTTTTAAATGTTTCTATAACTTCGTCGTGTTATGTGAAATTGTTTCAAACTGTTCGCAAAAGCTTAGTCAAGGTTCGCATATACTGCATCATATTACATATCTGGTAGTGAGTATAAATAAAATAAAATACCTTTAGTGTGAATATTAGAGCTGCACGCAGAATCCAGTTATTAGCTTTAACAGCGGTTTTATTTATTTAATACCATTTATTTAATACAGAGATTACATTTCATTTACGGTATAGAGATTACGTGTACAGTTATAGTTTCTAGTGTGCTTATCCATGCATCAGGTGTTACAGTTTACACATTTTTTTTTTTTTTATTTGCTTAACGTCTCTCTAACAGCGAGGTCTTTAGAGACGGGAAAGGATGGGGGGTAAGGAATGGGAAGGAATTCAGCCATGGCCTTCTGAAGGAAGCATCCCAGCATTTGCCTGGAGTGATTTGGGAAAGCATGGAAAACCCAGATCTGGATGCCCGGACGGGGATTTCACATGGTTTATGTTAAAAGAAAATGTGGAGTGTTCTATCGAAGTCTACAGAGAAGAATAATTTCAAACTTAGTGTTCCGGCATGTACTAACTAGCATAGTTTTAAGAGGTGGAAATTCGCGTAGAAAAACTGTAAAATGAGTGATTTTTACTTTTTCTGCCTATCAAGAGTACCATTTTTATATTTTTTAAAAATACCACTAAATGGAGAAGTTGTTGGAATACCTGGCAATCACATTTGTAGAATTTTTTCTTTTTATCTTTTTTGTTAATTAACAATGGATTTTAAAAACCTAAAATAACAAACGTATACCTTGACCTTCAGTTACTAAATTTTCGTGTAAGCTCTTTTTTTTTTTTTTCTTATGTGACACTTTACTTACTAAAAAGTAATATTAACATAAAGTGAAAGAGTTAGAAAAAAAATAATTAGCGAAAAAAAGTATTTGTCGAAAGAAAGTAGGGATTGAATACGCTTTATGATTTCTGAATAAATATTTTTTTTAATACTGAAATGTGATTTTAACGCACCTATAATAATCTTAGGATGAACTAGCCACCATAATTGAAAATATCGATTTTTTAAACTAGTCACGGTAATTTTTTTAAACATTATGAATTTGTTAGAAAAAAAAGCAAATACAGATAACTAATAACATAAAAAAACTCGGAAGCAGTATTGCTGAATACACAAGGGGATTATTCCGAAAGGAATTGTGACACCCTTTTCAGATTTTCAATTTAGACGTTGATTCCTTCCCGGGCTACCCTGTATAATCTATTTGTATACTAAATGTTAAATTCAACACACATACAGTCTATGCTCTATAGATTACTGTATAGGTGTCGTATCTTTTCTGAACCTCTATAGCAGCTCTCCTGATCAAGGAGGAAAAGCACAGCCCTGAGCTGTTCCTAATCCTATGTTGGGTGCCCGCGGCGCCCTTTCATCAGCCTGCTGAAGAGAGTTTCTGGGCAGATTAGCCCCCACCCAGCAAGTGTTAAATGTTTAACACACTACACTACCCCCTCCTGCGACCTCCGTCCTAACTACCACAGCGCGCCGTACCGTAATCTGATTGCGTCTACGCCTCCACATTTCTTTTTCGGCGCCAAATTGCGCCCTGGGGGAACATATTGCTGCCAATAGAACTGGTAAATGTGATCAAAACTACGGCCCGGCAACATTAATCTCGTTACACTTAACGGTGCGGCCCGTAATTAACCGAACCAATATTGTTTTCGTCCGTCTGCGCGGCGTGGGTCGTCAGGGAAGACACTTGCCCAACGTTCTACCTGCAACACGGAGCAGGTCTTAGCTCAGCCATTGGTTATCTTCAATGCAGGCATGACAATGGTATAACACCTCAGGTGTCTCATCTTAATACGTCTTCGATTATTACAAATCAGGATTTAAAAATTGTAAAATTGTGCCCTCCTAAATATATACCAGTAGAAAATCCACAATCATTAGTAAATTTACTTTTCTTTCAAAGATTCACAAATTTTTGGATGATATAAATTGCTCAAATACCAAAAACATTTGATAAAAGTACTTCATTTACATTTATAAATTCCAGATTTTCTTCGGTTAAAACACTAAAATCGTAAACACATCTGTGTCCAGGTACACAAGACCTAGACCCATATACATGTATTTATACACACATTGACTTACATATAGTAAACATTTATGTGTTTCTCCCAGCACCACGTCCGTATGGCTGGAGCACTTCTGACAAAACTTTTGTTTTTGTTTTGTTTTTTTCTCATAGTAGGGGTAAATCAAATCCCAAACATAAAGGACAATGTCGGGAACTCATGTATAAATTTCAAAGCCTGCGCGTCGGTTTCGCAAACAAAACCACAACCTTCCACCATTACCTAGCAAATTTCACACATTTGATCTATTTAACTGATTTTTTTTTTTTTTAACTGCTTTACGTCTCTCAACAGCGTGGTCTATAGAGACGGGAAAGAATGGGGGGCAAGGAATGGGAAGGAATTCAGCCATGGCCTTTTGAAGGAAGCATCCCGGCATTTGCCTGGAGTGATTTGGGAAACCATGGAAAACCCAAATCTGGATGCACGGACGGGGATTCGAACCGCCGTTCTCCCGAATGCGAGGCAAGAACGCTAACCGTTACACCTCCACGCTCGGTTATTTAACCGAGTGCGTAACTCTGTCCAGTTAAAAAAAATCTAATTCTTGACACCATTCCAACAGATTTCTCGACCCTCAGATATCTGTATTACGAGTTTCCTGTTACGGCATTAGTGAATTTGTCATAGCTACATCAGACAGCTCTTTTTTCTAGCGGTTTGACGCCGCGAGGGAAAAAAAGGGAATTTATCGAAAAAGACTCAAAAAGCCAAGTTTCAGGCCCTATAAATCACCATTATGTTTTACATATTTACCTTTTGTGGACCATCATTAATGAATTCTGCTAAATTCCTCAAGTAGAGTGAGACTCAGTTTCAGCAATGGTTTAATAATATAGGAAGTTATTTTAAGACTTCACAATAATGGCAGTATGTTAATTGCATGATCGTTACGTTGATTCTTGTTGTTAAAGATCTGTTCACGAATCTGGACGAGGAAACTGGTCTGAAAAGAATTTTCTCATGTCAAATGAGCTAGTGTCCGGACAGAACAACGTATTTCTAAGTGTTTAATTTCTTCCTTTTCAATGCTAGTTCACGTTTTGTAGCATTTATAGATTCATGTAGCGAATGGCGTCCACATAAATATTTATTTTTGCACTCTTAGTATCGTTTACTCGGTGTTGTATAGTATAAACGTGATCATAGTTTAACAATTTGTTACATAAATAATTTTCATTTTGGACATTGAATAATAAATGTTTATCTGTATCACTAATTAATTTTTCGTTCAGTTCAAAACATATCCCAACTTCCCGAAAATATTTTGATACTAACATGCAATATTGATGCTGCCATAATTCTTGGTTTTAAATAAATAAAATAATTAACTACAAGAATAAATTTTCAATTACGTGGATAGTAGACGCGCCCGTTACAAGATCTAGCTCGCCTTCTCCTGCAGGGTTATGTTACGTGGCTAAGACAAAGACTGATTTCTGAGCTGATAGAAACCTCCACTAGATCATTATGCCCACAAAAAAGGTTTAATTTCCTCTCTATTCAACTCACTGCTTGCTGCCATTATGATCTTGATCTCAGGCAACAATTACATCCCACAGAAACCCATTTGTAAACACAGTAATTACGTCGTGATCTTCAGAAACTGAAGATATCTTTGAATCAAGGTGAACTCAGCCATATTGCTCTATACATAGAGTTCTTGCATTATGAAGTCAGCCATATGTGTAATTTCTCCTTGGTCGACTAGCTAACGCGTGTTACCTTCTGTTTAGCTATCCACTTCAAAGGACTCTGCGATTTCGCCGTGACGAGGTCATACGTGAGTCATACTGCTAGAATGTATTCTAGTAACTTGAGACGTGATGATTCGCTAAGCAAATTTATGCTCCGCCATCCTGGACGGACTGTTATTCAGATCCAGTCCAGGTTTGCGCGTCTACTGTTTGCTGTTTTCACCTAGCACAATGTTGATTTAGTTCCTAGTTCCCGTTTCAATGGCAGATGTTTGACGGAGAACATAACAGAAAGTACAGCCGCAAACAAGATCGAGATGCTAAATTCCCGCTTTTTTGTTTTGTTTTGCTTAAGAGTTTACGCCTCGTCTACTTCGAGGTCATCAAAGCCGGGAAAGGACTGTAGGCAGAGAACGGGAAGGAATTAGGCTATTGACTTTTAAAGAAACCCTCCCGGAGTTATTTCGGAGGATCACGACAAATCGAAAATTGGAGGGCCGGAAGGGGAATCGAACCCATATCCTCCCGAATGCGAGGCGAGAATGTTACTCTCATCCACAACGCTTTGTTATATATTTTTTTCTTACAACAGAAATGGTTTTTCATGTAGGACTGTATTGTCTTCATACAGCAAATAACATTAAGACCGTTTCCTAAATTCTCGGAAGCAACACGAAGGGTCTTTCATGTTCTTTGTAGTATCAGTATAACACATCCCTCGAAAAGAACAAGATGTTGATGGACAACTCAGAACTGAGAATCTGTCTTTAATATATGCTGTTGGCCATGATACAAATGAACTCCTACAAGATTTTTTATTTTTTGTACTATATGTTACACTGGTTTTGGATAAGTAAAAAAAAGACAGATTTACAGAAGTTAGCCATGAAATCAGAATATCAAGTAATACAGAAACGTCCTGATCAATATCGTACTTGGGGACAGTAAACTAGGAGGGAAACACACTAAATACATAGGCGGCACGTTCTTTGATCAGAAAAAGAATTATCTAACAGAATATAAAGATGATGAATGTTTTACTGCTATGTACTGGGTTTTCTCCCATGCTATACGGCCAGGTTTTGGAGGTCTTCGGCAGTGCTAGAAATTCGTTTTTAAATCCAGGCGTATTTGTTACACCTAACTTTCAGACTCAGGCGTAAAATGAAAATGTTAGGCGTAATTATATTATAATTATGAAAATACAGATATTAAAGCTTATAACATACTCCAGCACAGTTTAAAACTATAAATAGACCCAGAAACAGATTAATGTGATTTGCATGAGCCAATACATCATATACCAAAATTGTGAAATAATTTAACATGATTATTGACTTCATTGTTTTCATGTTGTTAATCTCACTGAAACCTCGCTCACATATTGCAGTGGCGAATGGAAGAACACGGTAACATGAAATGATTTTTAATAAATTTGGATATTGGTTGTCTTCACTATTTTCGCTATATACTCTGTTCCAAAGCTGACGACTTCATAGAGATTTCTTGTCCTTAGCCCATATTTTCCAGCGCAGAAATTCATCAGAAGCTTGTTCATTGCTTATGGTCACTGCTGCAGGTAAATCCTTTAGGACCTCTTCAAACTCCTTTACTCCATAATTTAATATATCCTCATTTAGAATATTAATTGCATCAAAAATATTTATATTTTTAAACATGCAATTAGTTTGAAGATCTTCGAAACGTTTTGTTCATCCTGTTCAGAAATTTCTGATTATATCTTCGCGATTTTCTTGTAACTCTAACAAACATGGGTAATATGTGAACGCAAAGTTGCCTTTTGCAACGGAGTAAGCAGTATTAAATAAAACACACATTTTTTGGTGTACTTTGTCACTCATGGCACTCAACGTAAGAGCTAACGGTGTCTGCAATGAATTTTTTTTCGCCACATCTGCCGCACACGAATTCTGATGGACTTCACTTTTGTCATGTTTTTTAACTGTTTCTAAACTAGATATAACCTTTGCATTTACGAAACTCGTTAAAGATGAATTCGCAAACTGCCTACAAACGACGCAAAACATACTATTTTCGCTGCCTTGTTCTACTGATAACCAAGAAAAACATTTTTGCCACTTACTTAATGTGTGTTTACCCACGACATTAGTTGTCGATGTACTGGTGGTAACAGCAGGCATAGTAGCTGGTAAATCTTGAACTGTTTTTGATCGTTTATTTGCTTGTAGACCTCCTGGAGCAGGCCTACTGGTCGTAGCTGAAGGGCCTGATGATTTGTCAGCAGGTGATGTTTCTTCATTTTCTGGCAGTCTTCGTTTATCGGTACTAGTAACACTTCTATCACCAATACTTGTCTTTACAAATGGTATAAAGTCAGTAATTTTACGAGACATCTTTAGATCCTTTGTTAAGCGAATAACAGAAGAATAACGCACGCGCTAGAATTGTTTATTTTCCCCCTCCCTTCGTGGTACTTCCCCCTACAATGTTGCCACTTCTGAACTTCAGAAACGTATTATTGGAAACATTTAAACATATCAAAACGACAAGAATTGAAATTAATTATTAGAATTTAACATTGAACACGCAAAACTAACTGAAAACAAGTTCCGAAATTTGATTTTTTGATGCTTAGGCGTATTTTCTACGCCTTTGACAGAGATTGCAGGCGTAAAACGAAAATATTCAGGCGTAATTACGCCTAACGCCCGGTCAATTTCGAGCACTGGTCTTCGGCCTGGTTCGTGGCAGGCGCCGCCTCCGCGTGGTTCCCCGTGGGCACCTGTTAGGGGTGGCGAAAGACGCCTGGTCTCACCGTCCCTGCTGTAATGGCGGATAATTCGGAAGAGCCCAATTCCGCGGCGGGGGCGTAGTTGGTGTGGTCAGAGACTTGGAGTATGACTCTTGAGGAGGGGATGAAGTAATTCGGGTACCCCGGATGACGGATTCTAGCGCCTATTAAGCGGCTGCTGGGGAGGCCTTGTGCTGAACTTACAGTTGGCTGCTGCACCGTAATGGTGCCCGGCACTGACACAGGCTTATCTGGTACGAGTGGAGGAAATATTAATCATCACGACTTGGCTGGCAGGGTAGGGGAGGTGGTGGTGCATAAATCATAATCACTAGATTGTACATTGAAGTCCTGGGTTAACCTTTCCGCATTGCGTATCGAGTGAAGGCATACGACACTGTTGACGGTGATTCTGTCACTAATATGGAAGCGTTAAGCCTGATGGCTCTCTAAGTATTTTTCGGAAGTGTCCAGCACCGAGTTTAATTCTATCCCGGCTTTCAACTCCCATCTGCAACACTCAACACTGAATATACACACTATCGCAATCATCAACACTAGAAATAACATTTATGAATACTTTAACGGGAAATCACTCTCGTTCATCTCCCCACAAGTTGCCATTGAGAGGCAAACATCCCCCATGCTATTTGCCTGTGCTCGAACACGAAAGAAGAGGATACAAAAATACAGGAATATCTAATTCAACGCTTTAGCTGATTAAAAATGTTAGGGTGACTCTTTTTTTTACTTCTACTACTGCCCCGGGCGGCGACAATGGCCTGATCTTCAGCCGGTCATCGGTGGCCTCCTCCAGCTGGGGGACCATATAATTTTGTCCGTCCTGCCACCCTATTGTTACGCTACTGAGGGAAACCGATGAAAATATAGTCAAATGAAGTAAAGCAGAATATGAGCGGAGAAGGAAGATGAGGAGTTCAGGATTGAATGACAGACGTGTAAAAGGCTCATAACTAACACCGATTCTACTGAGATGGACAATCACCAATGAAGATTTCGCAGTCGAGAAGAGGTTAATTTGAAGGTTTATCATGCTTTGAGACTGTAGTTTTGTCACGAAATGTTTGATTATTTTCGAACAGACATCTTTCCTGACAAAATTGATGAAGACATCATTTCTGAGGATCCATTAATCACTTCATTAAATTTCAAACATCCGATCGTTGGCAAGTCAACTCATCCTGTCACTCTTGAATGGAGACTGTAGCCGGATGTTTTACAGCGACTGACAGTTGCCCGGATGTCTACTGTACTCCGACTGATAGGCGGGGAGCTTGTCACGGAGGAGGGTGAAACAAAAGAGCAATTTTGGTCGCAATCTGCACGTAGGTAATCCGCTTGGGCCGGGTGCTGAGCCGTGGGGAAGAGAACCGACAATGGGCCGGATGGTGGGAGGGGCGGAAGAATTCCATCGCATTAATTGAAACTTGCGCCCCGCTGGCTGCAAGTTCCTAACAAACCTCCCCCAGAGTTTATTCAGCCTCCAACAACTTAAAGCGAACCGTTCTTAACTGCTGTTTATCCTAAAATTTTCGCTGTAAATATAAATACGCGAATTTTACAGTAGAAAGTCGTTGTTACCTCTGAAATGTCTTGGTGGACAATGACTCGACACAATTTGTAATATAGAACCTAAAATGGGTTAAACAACCGTTTTTTTGCCTACTGTTATCAGACTACCGACAGGTTAATATCAATGTGTGATAGAGATAAATGCAAAGAAAAGTCAGTTTATTATGTACACAGTTAGAAAATTATGATTATAAGTTGGGGAAATAATTGATTTTTGAAGACCTGAAATGTAAATGCCTTAGCATTAAATTTGTTAGCAAACTCTAATGGGCAGGTCACATTGGAGAGATAGTAGGAACAGGTTTTAAAATTCTTCACTTGTTGGAGAGAGTGTTGAGGGCATGGGAAATTGGGTTACAAAACTTTGATCAGAACATAGGTTGAATATAGCAGTGTAGTATGGGACCTACATTTCAAGTATCAAATACAGCAGCTGGACGGGATGCAAAGAAGGGCTCCTAGATTTGTCTCGAAATTACCGCAAAACACAATCAGCAACCGATATGATAAAAATCTGGAATGGGATTCATTGGAAGACAGGAGGAGGGTGGAGATAGTCATGGGTGTGTACAATGCACATATTAGCGATGAGGCGTGGAGAGATATTGTTGTAAGAATTAGGAGTAGTGCGTGGAAAGGAAAAGATGACCATGACCACAAGCTGGCACTCGATTTCACAAGGGTATGGGAAAATTTTTCTTTTGTGGGTAAGGCGGTCGGAGATTGGAAAAAGTTACATAGAAAAATGATGAATAACTAACCAAAAACGGTGAAAGAATTTAAAGTTGAAATTTGTAGAGGGCAAAATAGGCGGATACACTAAATGGGAAAAACGGGTGCGTAGGGAAATTGCCAGCGAGTGCTCCATCGCAATTAAATTTTCAGCTAACCTCTTCATCTTGTGACAATATCACATCCATCAGTCATATTATTTATTTCAATTAGCTATATTTATAAAATACTGTAATGATACATGTATTCTCAGTTGTTGTGTGGGGGCAGTCAATATATGCTATGAGCCATTTCTCCATAACAGCCATGAAAATCTGAAATATGATACTTAACGACGATTCTTCGTGGGGAGATATTCTAATTAGACATCAGTCACTGCTTATAACCACTCTAAGAGGAAAAACCTTACAATTGGCGAACCTCTTCCAAGATTAATTAAATAATTCCTTCAAATGTGAACATAGTTATTACAACCTATATTGTCAATCAACTGTCATAATTTCTCTCTTTCTCTAAAATTTCTTTCCTTCAACTGAAGATTCGGGTGGGGGGGGGGAGAGAGAGAGAGAGAGAGAGAGAGAGAGAGAGAGAGAGAGAGAAAGATAGAAGTAGACAATTCGTTTTTGCAATTGATCATACGCATTAGTTGCAAGGTTAGATCCAAAAAAAAACCAGGCACGTCAAACATTAAAAACTTTGATTTAAGGGGAAAGAAGTCAAACATTAAAGTAGCCTTATATCAAGTTTTATGAAAATTGGTTTCGGTACCTGTGTTTTGCACCTGATTCTTCAAATGCTCTCTCTACTAACAAATTAACCAATACAAAATGTTCTCAAAATGTGACTAACAATCCTGTCTTCTTTCTGCGAGAATCTTCCACAAAATTCGTTCCATATCCAATATTTTGAGGACATGTTTATTTTGTATTTTATCTGCTCACTTGATTTTTCAGATTCTTTCTAAATCGCCACGTTCTAAATGCTTCAATTTTCTTCGTTTCGGATATTTCGAAATTACAAGCTTCACTCCTAAGTGTGGTGCTCCAAACATACAGGTTTACAAACTTCTGACTCAGCGTGGTGGGTGAACGGTATCGTTCTGGCCTGGAATTCAGGAGGATGCGGGTTCAAATCCCCGTCCGGTCGTCCAGATTTCGGTTTTTCCTGATTTCCAGAAATTACTGCAGGCGAATGCCAAGATGGTTCCTTAAAAATAGGCCATGGCCGAATTTCTTTCCATTTCTTGCTTCTAATGACCTCGACGTTGGCGGGGCGAAGAGCCAGAAGCAAAAAAATAAAAAAAAGTTTACTGACAGGACAACGTCATCGGCATAGCGTAGCACAGTAGTTGTTGCTGCTTTAAAACTTAGAATACATTCAAATATTTCTTTTACTTCCTTGACTGTTTCATATACAAACAAGTTTAATAATATCGCTAAAAAGTGAAATATATTCTGGTCTCTCATTTGCCTTAGGTGCTTCGGGGCATTTTGTACAATTAACATTATGTGCATGTTTTTTCAGCGTTCATATCTTTACTTTGCTGACTAGTGAAAGCTCACGAGAGTAAATAGTCGTTGTATGATTAAACAGACGATATTAAAACACTAGACAGCCTTGTGTCTCAGGTCGCAAGGAATTCGTGAGAACATCTCGCAAACGACATAAGTTTAGCTTATTTTAGAGAATCTTTTGTATAAATTTTTTTTCATCATCCGATTCTTGGGCACCAGCATAGGAGAAGAGCTACTAGACAATTATTCAGCCAGTGTGAATCTCTCCGAGATAGCAAATACTATTGGCGGACAGAATAAAGCCTGTAGTCATAAATTTTTTTTCAACCATTTCTTAACTGAGAGCAAAACTGTTGTTACATTCTGAAGCAGTTAAACTCTGAACTAATTTTGAAAGATTTAGAAACAAGTTCAGAACACAACAATAATAAGCCGAAGTCGAATGATTAGAAGGGTTTCTTTTTTTTTAACTACTTAATGTCTCTTAACAGCGAGATATTTAGAGACGGGAAAGGATGGGGGGCAAGGAATGGGAAGGAATTCGGCCATGGCTTTTTGAAGGAAGCATACCGGCATTTGCCTGGAGTGATTTGGGAAACCATGGGAAACCCAAATCTGGATGCCCGGGCGGGGATTCGAACCGCCATCCTCCCGAATGCGAGGAGTAGGGTTTCGTAGCAATCTGACCCTTACTTATTTTTTTTTGTTAGTGCTAAATAGCTCGTCTGGGCAGTCGTCATTAGCATCGTGAAATGATTGTGAATAAGGAACGGGTAGGAATTATAGATTTTAACGTAATCGATAAATGGAATAATAATCAATCAGTTTGTACCAAATTTCACGTTGTTAGCAGTTCATCTCACTATTTCCTGATATTTTCTTCTGTTTAAATTTTAAAATGCATCATCTAGCACTACTTTCTGGTAATCAAGCAAAAAATTGACAAACGTTCTCGATATTTGGCTGTTATAGCCTGAGTAATAGAGTTATGTTTAGTAACTGGCCATTTACTGTTCTGTTTAAGGGCATTTGATTGGAAGCTATTAACATCATGACAGCTGCTGTTGTAATATCTCAATAGACATAAAAGTAATAGTTATCTGTATTTACAGCTGTTTTTTGTTGTTGCTTTCTTGAGGGATTTGGTGGTGTGTTCATAACAGCACTATTAATGTGAGAAAGGAGAAATTCTCGGCGTGTGATTACGCAGAAAACTTACCTCGGAGTTTTGCGTTCTATGAACAATGTTCCGACCGCTTCCACTCCAGTCATATACAGATGATGGCGATCGATCAATGCGATCCAACAAACTGCCAATTACTCTGGAAGAAGTTAATGCAGAACAAGTGTTCGGAACGTTCTGCATAAAAGTAAAATTCGATGGTATACCCTGAAAAACACCTGTAAAGATCTACTGCATTCATTTATTTTTTATTTTATTCTTTTCTTTTTACGATACTTGTAACTCGGAACTCAAAACTAAAGATAATTACAACGATAGAGTAGTATGTATTGCTAAATGTACAGTGTATAGCCAGACATATAGAAAAGTAAATTATTCCTTTGGGTGGCTTTAGCGAAAAAGTGTTTCTCAGCATTATAACCAAAAAAATAACTTAGCCCTATTCATCATTTGCAGAAGAAAACCCGATTCACCACAGAAAAGAATCTCGTTTGCCACATTTTAATCACTATAAATCATTAATTTATCATTTATTTCGGAGATGAATACCGTAGGTATTATAAATTTCATCGTAGCAGGATAAACGTGGTTTACGTATATTTAATAACAGAAGTATCAATTACCACATAATTTAAACTCGTTAGTTTTCTAAAAAAAAAAATACTGCAGGCAGATGCAAGCAGAAAATGTACATATATTATATTAATTAAAAAAAAAACGAGATTATTTACCTAGACGGTAAACATTTCATCCATTAGAAATAAATAAATTCGCTTAATTTTCACTATTTGATTATTTAAAAAATTATTGATTAAAATTATTGACTACTGTATGTCATCAGGAACGTTTCAAGTAAATCGGGAAATTGGTGAAACATCAGTTGTAAGATTTTCAAAATATAACACACAGGTGAAATTAATATATGCGTGGTAAAATCACGGTGAAATGATGGAAGAATTAAAAGTAGGTACAAAGTTAGTAAACGTCATCACAGTTATTAGAAATGGCAGACCAGAAGAGTAAATATCAGTTAACAACGGATATGTTCTCTAAGTGTGTTTTTTTTTTTTTTTTTTTTTTTTTTTTTTTTTTTTTTTTTTTTTTTTTTTTTTGCTTATGGCTTTACTTTTTATCGACATCGAGGTCAGAATTGCTTGCTGAAGACTTGAAATGTAAATATCTTGGAATTACTTTTGATAACAAACTTAACTGGGCAGGACACATAGGACAGGTGGTAGGGAAAGGTTTCAAAGTTCTGCACTTGTTGGAGAGAGTGATGAGGGGATGTACGAGAGAAGTCAAGGAATTGGGTTACAAAACTTTGGTCAGACCATTGCTCGAATATGGTAGTGTAGTATGGGACCCTCATTTAACGTATCAAATACAGGAGTTGGAGAGGGTGCAAAAAAGGGCTGCTAGATTTGTTTCTGGAAATTATCGCAGAATGCAATCAGTGACGGGTATGATAAAGGAGTTGGAATGGGATTCATTGCAAGACGGGAGGAGGATGAGGAGGGTCATGGGAGTGTACAGGGCATATACTGGCGATGAGGCATGGAAAGATATTGCAATAGGTATGAAAAGTAGTGCATGGAAGGGAAAAGATGACCATGACCATAAGCTGGCACTCGATTTCAGGCACAAAGGTGTGGGAAGATTCTCTTTTTTAGGTAAGGGTGTCAGGGATTGGAATGAGTTACCAAGAGAAATGATGAATAATTTACCGAAAACTTTGAAAGAATTTAAAGATAAAATTTGTAGAGTGCAAATGTAGGTAGGTGTAGGATAGGGGGAAGATGGGTGTGTAGGGAAATTGCCACCGGAGCCTGTGCTCCATTGCAATTAGATTAAATTAAATTAAATTAGAGGCTGGAAAGGAGTGGAAACTAGAAACAGGAAGGAATTCGGCATTGGCCTTTTGAAGTGAGCATCCCGGCATTCGCCATGGAAAACCGAAATCTGGATGGCCGGGTATTCGAACCCACGTTCTCCCAAATGCGAGGCCACGCTCACCCACTGTCATGTGTTATGCAGATATTCCAAATAAAAATTGACAAATATTAATTTTTGGACAATCATATGTTAGAGGTAATGATGGTTTGTATCAACTCTCATTGTTATTACATTGGAGATCTAAGATTTTGTGCATTAAAAACTGGAATAGGACGTTATATTGAATTATCATATAGTTATATTTGAAGGGAGATCGTAACAAGCCACTAGGTCTAGTATTCCATAGGAAGATGATGGCGATCACATTTGGACACATTGTTTTCTGAAAGTAATGAGTAGAACAAATGCGTTCTGTTATCACTTGTCCTTTGCGAAATGACGCATAGTGTTAAGTTCAGCTAGCATATTTTGGCGTGGAAAGCGTTCCCTGTTAGAGAGTGGCCCAGCGGTGTACTGCCGGATACTATTCCGACAACATCCGGCGAAAGCTGCGAAGCATTCTATACCGGATCCTGGCTTGGATGAACAGTTTTTATGTTGTTGTTACACGCTGCATGAAACTACCGGGGTAAAAGCTATTGCTCGAGAGATAATCACGCAAACAAGACGACAACGGTTTAATTATACGATTCCCAGAGAGGTGCAAACACTGTTATTTATTTTATAACTTTGCGCAGGAAAAATAAATGATACATCATCTATCATACTAGCAACAATAGCCCGGGTCGATTTTTTATGAATTGTGCAGTTTAGAGATCGGATTAGTTTTTAATTAATAATAATAGCATCGTGTTTTATCTCTAAGATACAGGAAGATAATTAGCCATGATTTAAAGTAGGTTATCATGCGTCCATCTGGCTTAGCAGACTTTAGGAGATCATGAAAATGTCGATTGTCGATTCTCAATGTCCCGCTCAGAATCTGCATCAAAATTATTCTCAATGCATGTCTTATCTACAGCGGAAAATATGATGTGTAAATCTCTAACCTCATTGTAAATTGAAGACTTTTCTTTTTATTTACTTTTATTCCGTAGGAATTTTTATGGCTTATGACTCCAAATTCGTTCAAGGTGACAGAAAACCGTGGACACAACTACAACGAATTCACCTAAAGCCTTTTGAAGGAACCATAGTGTCATTCGCATAGAATGGTTGGTATAAATCGTGAAAACTGTGATCTGGAAGGCTGTAAAAAGGTTCGAACCCAAGTTCTCTCTAATGCAAGCTTCAGTCTCTACCGCTCATCTATCAGTAATAAAATGAATTAACCTGAAGAAAGAGGGTATTGGTAAACAACTGGAATCAGCAATTTCTACTGTCAACGTTGAATCATTGGATTACCTTTCAAAACAATTCTTTGATCTTTTTGCTTAATCTTTCAGTTTACGGTCACAATGATTCAGTAAGAGATTAGAAGTTTTCTTTAGATGGTCGTTAGTTGCCGAAAACGATTTTAGGGTATCGAAAGATCTTCTCGGACAAAGTTGCGTCGCGAACCCAACATAAACTTATCTATCGGAAATTTGTGTAAGAGAGCAATGTTCTTCTTAAACACTGACAGTGCTTGAAAATTTATGTTGTATTGTTACGTTTAAAGAGTTACATTTCATGTTGCCACAGATATCTTTTTTCCACATAAATACTTACAAAACAATTCACCTACATAAATATTCACTTGCCATCTTAGATCTAGTTGGTTTGAGTTCTTCAATTATTGTCTGCAGTGTTTATGTTATTTCTAGTGAGAGAAAAGAACTCCAGAGGAATAATTTTGCCATTATAAATCGACAGGATATTCAACAACCCAAAATTACAATTTGCTTCTTATATCAAAATATTACATACTATACCCGGATGTGTTGAAATAAATACGATCTACTACCACTAAACACTTAAGATAGTAAAGATAGTAAAGATAGTACTGAGTGATAATGTTCTGACTAGCATTATGAAGAGTTCTGGTTCAAATCCACGTTTGGCAATTCATATTTCGGTTTACCCCAGATTCCCAAAATCACTGTAGACGAATGACGGGATGGTTTTTTTGCTATCATGAGTCTCTCGACTAGTTTGATATAATCTTCCATCCAATCCTATCTTGGGCTAATCTCTTCATCTCAATCTACCGCTTGCAACCTACATCTTAAATTATCTACTTCATATATACTAATCTGTGTTTACCTCTAAAGTTTTATCTTCGACTGTTAACCTCCACTTTCAAATTAACCAATCTTGCATGTCTTAAAATATGACCCAATATCCTGTCTATTCTTTCTGTAAGCTTCTTTTCCTACCCTTCATTTCCAAAACACGTTCGTTTTATACTTCAGCTGTCCACTTAATTTTCATCACACTTCGAATGGTTCAATTTTCCTTTTTTTCTGGTATTCCTTAAGTCTTCCTCACATCGTGTGTTAAAAAGTCCTTTTTGAGTCTTAGATCAATATTTGAAACTATGAGATTTCTCTTTTCACGAAAGCTCTTATCGCTAATGCTATATGCTTTTAACATCCTTCCTACTTCAAACATTAGTTGTAATTTTACTTCCTAAGCTGCAGAATTTATTTACTTCTTCTATCACATCCGATCCTATTTTAATATTTAATCCACTATTCCTGCTACCATTTCTAGTACATTTCATTACTTCTGTCTTGGTTTGATTTATATTTAGTCCAAAATCTTCCTTCAGTATTTTATTCATGACAATCAGTAACCTCTCAATAAGTCTGTTCTGCTAAGAGGACAATGTCAACAGCTCCTTGAATACTTATGCCACATTCAAATTTTCCTTTTACTTTCTTTATTGATTTCTCTACGTACATTTTGAATATTAATGGAGATAGACTACAACCTTGTCTCATACCATTTTTAACCGATGTCCGACTCTCATGATTCTCTAATTTTTTTATAGCCATTTGATCCTCATTTAGATTTCATGATGATTTCGACTATCATTGCAAAGGCAATGGCCTAATTGTCCAATATAATAAGATGTGTCATACCTTCGGCCTCCCCATCCACGACGACATGGAAACACAATTTCAGAGACTTAAATTGAGAGGACCAAGCGAAAAAATGCAAAACAACTTAAATCTAACAATTTTAACGGGAGAAAAGCATGGAAATTGGAGTGGATAGCCTCAGCCCCACCAGAATAGCACTCCCTGTTTGACAGTTAACAGGCACTAAAGGGACTCGACCTTCCTCGCAAGACCTGGGCAGCTCTCAACAGAGTTAGGTCTGGCCTTGACAGATCTGCTTCATCTCTTCACACATGGGGAATGAAAGATTCACCGAACTGCGACTGAGGTAAGGAAGAACAAACAGTTAGTCACGTGACATTTGATTGCCCACTTCGAGCCTTCAGAGGATCACCGAAAGATTTCATATATAGGCTATTATTTCTGGAACGGATTTATTTTTTTTTGGTCACAAGCCATTATTTCCCTTGATAACTAACCGAAATGTATGAATGAGGTGTCATTTTAAAGCTTAAAGTCTACACTTTGATCAAACGATATTTTAATAAAGCAGTATTTCGGAATTCAACACTTAAAGGGCAAAAATGTCAATATTTCTAAAATCCTGTTTTTATTGTGCCACGAACAATTTATCTCCTTGCATTTCTAACCGAAATCGATAAATGAAATATCATTTTAAAGATTAAGATCTCCGCTTTGATGACATCATATATTAAGACAGGAATTTTTTTCGATATTTGACCCTTAAAGGGCAAAAGTATCAATATTTCTACAACGCGTTTTTGTGTCACGACCAATTTACTCCCTTGATATCTGACCGATATAGATAAATGAGGTATCACTATAAATATTAAGATTCCCGCCTTGGTCACATCATACTTTAAGAAAGTAATTTTTAGGAATTTGACCCTTAAACGGCAAAATTATCATTATTTCCATAAGGCATTTGTTTTGTCATGAGCTATTTATCTGCCTTGATATCTAATTGAAATCCAGAAATGAGATATTATTATAGAGATTAAGGTCTCCGCTTCGGTAAAATCAAATTTTAGGAAAAGAATTTTTCGGATTCGACCCTTAAAGCGAAAAATTACCATTATTTCCGTAACGTATTTTTTTTATCATTAGCCATTTATCTCCCTTGATATCTAATCTCAATAGATAAATGAGCTATCATATTTAAGATTAAGGTCTTTTCTTTGGTCGCATCATTTCTAAAAATGAAATTTTTTGGAATTTGAGCTTTAAAGGGCAAAAGCAATAAACGTGAAAGTCGCGCACATTATACAGTTCACAGCCTAGCCGCTAGATAGCAATAGCATGTATCAAAGATGTATTAATAAACTGCTTCACTGGCGTCGACTTTTGTTAAACACCTATTACTCTAAACAAGTAAACAATTGAAACAAATGAGGTGGATTTTCTTCCATTCTATTACAAATCCCCAACCCTACTATTCATTCTATTCGCGAAATTTTCGCACGGGTCATCTAGTTGTATATAATTGTATTATTGATTCCGAACTTTGATCATAAGATAAATAAATAAATTCAGAAGGTTTGGATCACATAATAAAGACACTGATGAAGGCAATGATTAACCTGCGACTTTGCAGACAGCGGGTAAGGAAGCCACCGAGATGAGGTTGTGAAGAAGTTGGCGACTGCGCAGGTGGAGTGGTGATGGGGGCTGGGTAGCACTTAGGCGGGCGTCGTAAGTTAGCGGGAGAACCTCTCAGCTTTTTGCCTCTCTCAGCCTCTCGAAGCGACCGCCGCATCCACTCGCTCACCCCCAGTATGCAGATGCGGCAAACAACCCCCTGCGGTGGAAGGCGGCTCCCCTCCCACTAGCCGGTCACTTTCTATAAAACACGAATATTGGTACCGGAAAAACCGCCCGTAAATGCAAAGGGAGCTACCGACGCTAAAGCGAAACAGCGATGATAGGAGACGTAATGCATACAAGGAGCGCTGCGCCAAAGTGAACACCTGTGCCCAGTGTGCAACAAAGCATTCAGCAACAACGCTACAAAGTTTTCTGGTGAGACGGAGTTACTTCAGTGCAAAGTGGAACAGTACAGCAATTACTGTTAAACGAAATTTAATTTCGGAACAAGTAACAGAAAACAGATACTAAAGGTATTTAAATAAGCTTTTTGTTAATTTAGTGCATTAGGGCTTATAATGTGACGCTTTTCGCTACATTCTAAGGCGAATTTTTACTATATAAATCATAATGTTAGATTAATTTTCATAATGTTTGGGCGACCACCTATATTGTTTTTAGTAATTTCCTAAAAGTACGCAAGATTACGTGTGAGGACTGTAATGCCAATGGTAAACATTCAGTGTATCTTGTTGCAACGAATATTAATACAATTATTGAGCTGAGCAGACTTGAAGAGAATCTTGGCCTACCCGTTAGCCCGGCGACAGGATGTCACCGGCTAACAACGCACGGGGATAAAGGGTTCTACCGCAGAACACTTCTTGTCTCCTTGAGGTGGGCAGTCAACAAGAGGCCGCTCACCTAGCGGGGAATGCCTGTCACCCGTGCACGGGTGTAGTCCTGAAATTAGCCGAATCCTTTCGGCCGCATGTGATCCAAACACGGGGCGAATAAGGTATCGAAGATATCACATGACATCGGGTGGCCAAGCTCAGTGAGCACATAACTTAAAATCCTGGGAATTTTCTATTAACTGTGATCTTCGAGACTGCAAGGTTGAAGCCAAAGTTTACCTCGGAGATGAAGAGCGTCGAGTTTAATTCCGTTGCGGACTCCGAAAGTTGGCTTTTCTCGCTAACTGCTGCAGTCCGACTCCTGGTGTCGGAAATCTGACACTGCCGGCTCGTATAGTGAGGCGACTGCTGGAGCAGATTTCGCGCGGGGACACAGTCAATAATGCGCATTACCAGAACGGGCGTGACTCTAGACGCCTTCTCAGACAGAGCTCCCGTGCCGTGGGCCATCTTCGATCACTGCAGACATGAAACGCAGAACTACAACGGTAAAATATTACGACCGAGCCTCTGATTGTGCATTCCTTGAAACTGAACTCTTAAGCGTCTTTTAGAGAATAGATCCATGTTCTAACTTTGTAGCTGAAAACCCAACTGAGTTAGCGGCATAATTTGCCAGAACTATTTCAGTTATTTTCGAATAACATAATTGTTCATTCGTGGCGCCCTTGTATATTAATTCTAAGGTGAATTTGAAAATAAATTGAAATTGTTTGCTTGCTTATGACGGCTAATTGTACCTCTGAGCATTGCTTTTATGATTTGGCCTGCTTGTGTTAATGTTAACTGCAAATTTGCTCAGACTTGTAATCGCCAATGATAGGCCTACTAAATAAATGTCATATTGTGGCAGTTTTCCTCTATTCAAAATAACAGAGATTTTTCGAAATCAATATTTACGTTCCTTCATAAAATCAAAATCCCCTTTATTAATCATAAATGTATAAATGATAAAAATTATCTCCCACACAGAGAACACCACTCTACAAGCTAACAAAGGGCTGAGTGCTAGGATCCTCATTCTTATGAACTTTAGGCTTCGTCGATGTCAAGGTCATTAGAGATGGAGAAGGACTGTTGGCAAGAAACGGGAAGGAATTCCGCCATGTCATTTTGAAGGAATTGTCCCGGCATCAGATTGGAATGATTTCGGGAAACCGAAATATGGATGACCGGGCGGTAATTCGAAACCGCCTCCTCCAGAATGTTCACCCACCATCCTCGGTAGAGTGCGAGGAATGGTATGGCATTCGCTCCTCGTAATTCGAGGGAAATATCTGCTCTTTCACCTGGCATGATTTTGAGAATGGGTGGATACCGGACCTGGAATCACACGTCTTGCCGGATGCCAGGATGAAAATGTTCACTCAGAAGGCTCGATGTATGAGTAATAATGACTCAATATTTATTTACAAAATTTCATAAAAACAAGGCATGCCGTTAGTTTTGTTACACAGTTCATGTATTCCTCGGAAAAAACAAAAGAAAAATTGTTTCTATGATACATGTTTTTGAACCTCAAGGGAGTGATCTTCTGTGAACATATACTTACATCATGTACTGAGCGTGGTGGTGTAACGGATAGCGTTCTGGCCTCGCATTCGGGAGGACGGCGGTTCGAATCCCCGTCCGGGCATCCAGATTTGGGTTTTCCATGGTTTCCCCAATCACTCCAGGCATATGCCGGGATGCTTCCTTAAAAAGGCCATGGCCGAATTCCTTTCCCCCATCCTTTCCCGTCCTTAAAGACCTCGATGTTAAGAGACGTAAAAAAAAAAAAAAAAAAAAAAAAAAAAAAAAAAAAAAAAAAAAAAACTCATGTGACCGTAATGGCGTGATTAACAGTTTCAATTTCTCTTACATTCCGAATCGGTCACTGTTAAACCAACATGGTAATGCTACAGATCAAGGTGGAACCGGTATAACGTAGTTTGTAACGGAATATCTCAAGAAGAAATCAATGGTTTTCCAGAAGTGAAGATTTATAAATTACATAGAGATCAGAAATCAGGATTTGAACCCTGGTCAATAGTAGTAAATACAATTTTATCTATTTTTGGCAAGATCAGAGCCTTTTACGACATATTAACCTTTTTTTCTACTTATGGCTTTACGCATCGTCGACGCTGAGGTCATTAGAATCGGGATGGAATTGGGGAAGAAACTGGCCATTGCCTTTAAAGTAAGCCTCCCAGCATTAACCTGGAGTGATTTGGGGAAACCATGGAAAACCCAAATCTGGATGCCCGGACGAGGATTCGAATCCGCGTCCTCCCGAATGTGAGGCCAGAACGTTAACCGTTCACCCACCACTCTCGGTCCCTTGTCAGCGTCGAGATCATTAGAAATGGTAAAGGACTAAGGGGAAGCAGCGGTAAGTAATTTGGACATGGTATTTTGAAGGAACCATCGCGGGATTCGACTGGAGTGATTCGGGAAACCATGGAAAACCCAAATCTCGATGGCCGGACGGGGATTCGAACCCACGTCCTCCGGAATGCGAGTGTTACCGCTCACCCACAACGCTGTTAGTAGTACTGTTATGAACTCCTAAAAATTTGAAATAAACCGAGTTTTCAGATATAATGTGCGGTGAAAGAAAAGCTGCAGAATCAATGAAGATCGCTATCGACAACCGGTCTAAGAGTCCATACTACAGGAAAATGTGATCATACAGTAAGACCTTCAGATCCTTCATCGGATAGTCATAACTTCGTTCCGGCAGGTTTTTCTGTAGAGAAAGGCAAAGAACGATTTTCGACAAACTGACATAACATTCACAGTCCATGGTCTAAGACCTACAAATCCTTCACCGGATAGTCATAACTTCATTCCGGCAGGCTTTATTTTACGTATTGAACTTGGTGCGCAAAATGTTTAGGCTAGCGACAACATTTTATGTTTTCACTAGCGATCTTTGGCTCGTAACCCGCCAGTGTGGCAAAATGCGCTGAGGCGCCGCACACCGGATCGGGGAGGAACTACGGAACCGGGCATGAACCCAGTCCCCCGCGTACCAGTCATCCTGACGGTAGTTCTTAAGAGGGTTATCGAAATTATCAGAGCGAATACTGGAACGATCTCCAATATCAGTCTCATAAGCTACACATTTCACAAACAAAAAAATAAACTTATCATACACAGAACATAGTTAAACACTTCGCAGACAGATAGATTTCACTTTGTCCCTTAGTACGTTAGTATGACTCTTTAGCAGGTACAAAATGCTTGGCGTTAGCTTCAGCATGTGGGTGGAAAACAAAAGCTCTTAATTTGACCATGATTAAAATTCATCAAAGGCAGCCGACCCCTAGTGTTGGGTAAAGGTGATGCTGATGAAGAAGAAGTGTTTCTGTCTTGTGTAAGTCACCGTCTTCAGGACCAGGAGAGTTTTATTTCAAGGAACTCTAAGGAAATTGGCTTTAGCTTTTACGAAGGAAATATCCAGACACCCCTGTCTTCAAATTTGGTTAGCCAGACCGGCGAATAAACCGACTTCTTCCAAACGCCACAAGTACCCAAAAATACCGGAATTTTTTTTATAAGCTATATATTTTCAATTTTTTTATTAAACAACCTTATACACTTCAAAATACTCTCCATTACAACTAATACATTTGTACCACCGGTGCTTACACTATTCGAAATACTTTCTGTAGTCATCTTTAGAAATGGCTGACAGCTCCTCCCTCGTTTTTTTCTTGCCCTCTTCAATGTTGTCAAATCGGTGTCCTTTCATGCCCATTCTCATGCGTGGAAAAAAGAAAAAGTCGCACGCAGCCAGGTCAGGCGAGTATTAGGTGCGTGGGGCAGAGGAACAATGTCATTGTTAGCCAAACACTGCATAACAGAGACCGCTGTGTCTGCAGGTCCATTGTCGTGGTGAAAGAACCAGTCTCCTGTCTGCCACAAATCAGGTCTTCTTTGAAGGACACTGTTGCGTAAGCTTCTTTAAACTCCAAAATAAACTGTGTGATTGACGGTCTGATGTGGGGGAACAAACTCAAAATGAACTACGACCTTGGCGTCAAAAAAGCAAATAAGCATTGTTTTGATGTTTGATTTGACTTGATGACATTTTTTGGACGGGGTGACAATGAAGCCTTCCGTTGGTTTGACTGTTGCTTTGTTTCTGGGTCGTAACCATTGCACCATGACCCATCACCAGTAATGACCTCTGACAGAAGATCTGGATCAATTTCAAGCTGTTGTTTCAAAGCACGACATGTTTCAGCTCGACGTTCTTTATGATTGTCCGTCAGAGCCCGAGGAACAAACTTGGCAGCAACGCTTTTCATTCCAAAATCTTCGGTTAAAATTCGCTGACCCTAACTCCAAGGTAACCCACTAATCTCTGACAGTTGATCAATTATCTGTCGACGGTCGGAGAGCACAAGCTCTCGAATTTTTTCAACGTTATCGTTGATTCGGGCAGTTGTTGGACGTCCAGAACGAGGTTTGTCACATGTCGCCATTTTTAAACCGAGCGAACCACTCGTACACCTAATTTTTTCCTATAGCGTCTCTTTGTAAGCTGTTTTCAACATTGAAACAGTTTCGGTAGCATTTTTACTGAGTAGAAAACAAAATTTCACAGCTGCACGTTGTTCACTTAAACTTGCCACCATCAAAAACGAAACAATAACAGAACAGCGCTAGCAAAAGCAATCACTGCAGATTAACAGAACAAGCCAGGTCGACCACGCAGACGGCACTGAACTGACAATGAGTTGCGCTATAAACGCCTAGCGGCAGAAACGCGTACTACACAAGCTCCGCCCATGGCAATGCTATTCCGGTTATTTTTGGGTTGCCCCTCATATGTAGTGCATCCAAGAGACTATTCAGCAATATCAGTGGCCTAAAATTTACTGTGGTTAAGGCTGATACTCAGGTTGTTGGTGCGATCGGATTGAGATCGCAGGAGGTAGACACTCGTAACACTGCATGCCGGAAGCGAGGAAGCCTGTCCGTGGAGTTGAGTGCTGGCTACTGACACGTGGCTGGCGTTTTGACAGCAGGCCACGTGTCTGGGTGGCGGACCTCCCGGTTGTATCTCAGAGCATGCGTAACGTATGCCGCCGCCACAGCGGGCTGCGAGATTAACGTCAGAGGAGGCGGGCGCACCCATTATCAGCACTGTCACAATATTTCACTGATTTTATGGCGGACTTGTTCCGGCCGGGTGACAGCCGACCCTGGCAGCCAGGATAAAAAAAAGAGGGGTTTGGACTGAGTCGTGGAGACCGTCCATCAGCACTCCCGTCCACCCGCTTCCTTCCGCCCCCCTGGTCCGACCGTGCGAGCGGTGTTGAAGGCAGGATACCGGGCAAAATGCCGGCTCGAAGTTCTTTTCTGGATAGTCGCAGTCGACGGCCGTACACAGAGAAATGTTTTTTCTCGATCTTTTAGTTCCTGTCGACGCAAAGACCAAAACAATAACAAAGATGACATATTTGTGTTGTAGAGACGAGGGAGCACATTGGCTGCTTCTCTAACCTTTCTCTCTCTGGGTGACAACAATCTGAATATGAGATAAGGCAAAGGTGGTTTTGAATCTACGATTCATTTGTGATGCGTAGTAAAAAAAAAATAATATCCATACTAATAAAACGCTGAGCTTGGTCACTGTTTCGACACGCAGCCAGCTTTCGCTGTTAGATTAACAAAGGCCAGAGATATTATTGCCACTAATATAATTACTCCAATTATTGCCAGAGATCATTACAGGTCAAAGCCATGATTGATTTTCTCCCAGTTTTCTTTTTCACGGAACCGCTTGAATACTCTCTCGGCATAACGATTTTGTCGTCGAACACCCAGAGAGAAAAAGGAAACAACTTATCTGACCAATTCTCAACAATGATAATGAATTGTTGCATCGCATGAATCATTCACGAATTGTTTGAATAATCGTGTTAGAAGTGATTACAGCCCGTTTAGTTTCAAGAGGCGGCCAAGGTCAGTCCTCTCTATCCCCACTCCATTGCCCTTACCCCCTACACACGGGGAAATTTTCTTGGACACTACTTGGAGGGGTAAGAACGGGAAGGGAGGTGAGGTGAGAACCGGATAAGGGGAAAATGACCTTGTGCCGCCAGTTCAGAGTGAAGAGGTTATAGTGTATCACAATGCATGGGGTTCACATAACCTCAACGAAGTAGCTAAAGCAACAGTCTCACTTCTCCTTGATCGCTGTCCTCAATTTTCTGTGCTTACTGTTTTGGGCCTATAGTGCGAGTCACGAACGATGGCGGGTCGCGCAGAGAGAGAAAGAAATAGGGTTGACATAGAATATGCGACGTTACCGCGTTCGACTATTGGCAGTACAGTTCTAAGGCTAGTATCACACGCTTTAGAAGTTCTCTTTTGAGCTTTGGCAACGTCGCAGATCGGTCCTCTCACGTCTGCTTCGCGCTTAAAATGCTTATATACTTTAAAATCTTGCTTTTTGCTTTGACTATGCAGAACCTTATGCTTATGTTGTTCATCTTCCATTATTTAGAATAGGAATTATTGCAATGCTCAGTGATTTACAACTGTACAATTCACAAACACATCGCATTCAACACTCGTGTTAACACGACAGGCTCTGGATTGTTACCGAATGTGATTGGCTACTGGCAGAGTGATGACGTACATGCGCATACCCTCGTTAAACTGGGCCGCCATCGTTCGTGACGTGCACTATAGCCTCAGGGGCTGTTTTTGTCTTTTCTATTGCTGATTCACAGCACACGAAAGAATTCAAAATACGACTGTCAAAATTTCAAAAACTCAGCAGTTGAGTCTGAGCCTGAAGAACATTCTCTTCATAAAATTAAAAATAAAAAAAATTAACCCTTGCTGTCAAAGATCACTTCCTTCTCACGAACGTCAGTATTTTCCGTGGCAGAGGGAGTATATTATCCGTGGAAATGTGAAATGTACGGTATGGGTCTATGCTCTACCAAAAATGGAGAACAAATTGAACCGGCTACCCCCATACCGCGCCGACGAGAGGCTATCGTGATAGCCACTACACTAGCAACATCGGAAAAATCTTGGTTATTACAAAACCGTTAAAAGCGAATTGGACTTGACTGTTCTAATTTCCTGCTGCCATTATGCTTACAAACGCATTTGATGTGGATGTGAACTAGGTAGGAAGGATTATCACTGTGTCCATCGGCAGCCGGTAGCAACCTGAAAACCCTCGTCAATGTTGTTAAACGTTTGTGCTCATCAAACAAAAATATAAAACAAAATGTCGCAGCTTCCATGCATTATTTGGAAGCCTAAAATAAAAGCTACCGTTTTATAACACGAACCTACAAACCAGTAATTTAAAGCAAACACACAATAAAACGCAGTGAAGTTTACACGTGTCGTTTGAACTGGAAATTGGTTGCCTAAAATAACGCAACGGGTTCGCTATGCAAGGCGTGAGAAGCATCAACAAGTGAAACAAAGCACTAAACACAAATCGATCAGCAGAATTAATTACTCACGAGTACGTCAAGCACAGTTCAGCGAAGTGAAGCGACACTCCTGATATTTAACATTTTGAATACTTAGGTCAATATCCTTAGCTGCTATACTAATGTTGGGTTTTATTCTCCGTCTTGTGCAGCTAACAAATGAAAAACTTTGTTATGGCATATGCGTTTCGGTTTATTAGACCATCATCAGTGCCCTAGAACAAGTTGTTAGTTCTATGAATTGTGATATCTCGACTAGAAATAAAGTGGACTGTCAACATTGATGTGCAGATGCAAGAAATATTGTGTTATTAATGGCGCATGTGATTTGTGACAATCTCACATTTATTATTAATATTATCATTATATATTACATAAGAACGAAGTTTCCCTCGGCGTTAAAAATTTATGAAATGCTCTAGGATAACGAGCCGAGTTAAGGAAGTGTTCTCACACGATATTTCGGCGATCACAATCACTGTCGCCATCTTCTGGTGGTGTAGTCTTTGGTTAATGTAAGTTGAATATTATTAGCTGGCATTGTAAGGATCTTTGGACTGGCCAGTAACAGTTGAGCTGTCACATTGATGTTCGAATCCTGATCTGTAAATATTGTATTGAGTTACATTGTATGAAAACTGTAATATGACGAAGTGTATCAGTAGCCTGTTAAAATACATCACGAATGTTCAAATGTTAATTTCAAGGATCTGTGCTAAGTAAATTAGTGATATTTCGTTCGGAACAGTGATTATCAGTTCTACAATTAACAACAATACGTCTCATTTTTTGGGCGTTTATAAGTTATTAACTGCGTTTAATTAAAACAAAATTGAGCATTCAGCTTGCATGTGTTCGAAACGAGACTGGGCCTTTCTCGACCACAACACGCTGTTACACCAATTAATGTGGAAATGTTAATAATTTACGTAATTTGTCAGAGGCAGTCTGGTAACTCTCGGCAGGTAATTAACCGACACTAATTGAATGGAAAGCTCACAGATTGCACATCTCGTTATGTTGTAAGTAGAAAAATGTAACATTTTGCTAGTCGTCATACAAAAACAAATTCACTAAAGGAAATCAATCACGTAGTGATAAAAATAGCCAGAAATATACTCGTATGTGTAACGAAATGGGGAGAATTAAGTTACTGTTGCTGTTTACAAAAAAAACTGAAATAAGCAGCATTAACAACTGCAACTCCTTATATCAGCACTGTTTTCACTAATACATTTTCCCGTTAAATGTTTATTATTATTATTATTATTATTTGCGGATAAGCCCATTAGGACTACGCAAAGTACTCAGAAGCGTTTGTTCGCTTTCCTTTGTGCCCATATTTCCTTCATACGCTTGCTATGGGCTTCTTTTCTCTCATCAGACCATGTTGTTCCTGATCTTTTCTTTAATCTTTCCTCCCGGTCAACTTGCCACTTGTGAATTTTTGATTTAAATGTGTCTCTGTTTTCGAAATCTTCTGGAACAATTCCTGCTAATTTGAGGTCTTTCTTGATTTCTCCAATCCATTTCATTGTATCCGATACTGATTTACTTCGGTTTTCATAGAATTCAACTATTTGTCTTGTAAGTCTGTTAGGGTTCATTCTTTTGATGTGTCCATAAAATTTTAGTCGGCGTTTTCTAATATCACTGTGAATGTCTGCATATTGTAGAATTTCCTGATTACTTTTGAGTCTGTACTGGTCTCCTATGAGTCTTGGGCCCAAAATTTTCCTTATAATTTTGCGTTCTTTTTTCTCAATGTTTTCTATATCTTTTTTTCTGTTAAAAACAAGTGTTTCTTATTATTATTATTATTATTATTGCTTTACGCCTCGTCAACGTAGAGGGCATTAAAGGCGCTAAAGGATGGGCCATGGACTTTTGAAAAAAAAAAATCCCCGGCATTCGCCTGGAGTGATTTAGGGAAACCATGGAAAACCCAAATCTGGATGCCCGGACAAGGATTCCAACCGCCGTCCTCCCGAATGCGAGGCCATAGCGTTAACCACTTACCCATCACGCTCCGTAAGCATAATACCGTCTTGGAACATATCACATAGCGTTTACATTGTTTTTCTCCATAAAACAATCTTCATTCACACAAATTCATAATTAATTACAAGAAAATTATACGGAACCATAATTAATCAACTCACAGTTTTCTATACATAATTTTTCAAATAAAATTTCATACAAGGGCTGGGTCCGGGAGCTGCTACAAGCTGGGGCCACCGTTAGTCATTTAATCCCTCCAATAGTGTAAATGCTATGGATCCGACAAACCCGTTTCTATCACGGGTAAGATACATGTTCTCCCAATCTCGCAATTACACACCGAAAACCTGTGCATGTTTACTAATTCGTAGTCTATTAAATATGTAGACGAAGATAAAGGAAATGGATTAATTTGTGCACAGACTATTATGAGGCGTCCATTGCCTATTAACAATATGGGCTCAAATATGGGGACGGGGGAATCCGACAAAATCTCACCAAGAAGCGTCAGCTTTTTGTTTCAGTTTGCTGCCTTTGAAACAAAAACTGAAGGACAGTTAAATCGGTGTATCATGCAATTCGCAGTGAAGTCGTATAAGCTATTCGTTTATAGACAATCCTTAAAAGCTCCTGGTAATAAAACTATAATCGTGTTGGGTGAGCGCTAAAGTTCTGACTTCGCATTCGGAAGGACGCGGGTTCGAACCACCCTGCGGCCATTCAGATTTCGGTTCTTCATGGTTTCATACCTGGCGAATGCCGTAATGGTTGCTTCAAAACACCATGGCAAAATTTCTCTCGTTTCTTGTCCCGCAGTCTTTTTCGTCTATAAAGATCTCGACTTCAACGAGGCGTGAAGCCATAAGTAAGATAAAGGCCATGATCGAATTCCTTCCTGCACCTTTCTCCCAGTCCTTTTTCGCCTCTAATACCCTCGACTTGGCCGAGTCTTAAAGCATTAAGTGAGAGAAAAAAATAATAGATAAAGGTCATTTAAATGTCGTACCTAGTGAAAACCCGGTCAGGCGGTTATGATAGCGTGATGGTGTTTGGTGCTTAATACCTGGTTATCTAGTATCGATTGTTGGTGCTGGAACAAATTTTCCTCGCCAAAACATTGCCGATACGCTAGGAGATGTTGTGGTACACATTTCCTAATCACCATACTGTGCGCCAAAGTCCTGGGTTAAATCCCAAAACTCTCCGCAGTACGTAAGGAATGAGAGCATATAATACAGTTAATGGTGATATGTCCATCGAAAGCGGACGTAAAACTCGACGCATCCCTTAATACTCGTATATTTCGGAAGAGTAGGCCTAAATGGTCGGGCACCAGGTTTCACCGTCTCCTTTTAAATCTCATATACAACACAGACCATCACAGTCATGCACACTTGCAGTAAATCTTACAAACACTTTCATATCGGGATAACATCCTCAATACTAACGGGTATCTGAAATGGCACGCAGTTTCACACAGTGTAAGGAAATGTTAGTGAAAAATAACTAACAGAAATATTATATTTTATAACCGTAATAAGGATTTAATTATGACTGCTGTCCGGAAAATTCCCGCTCTTAGTATTTCTCTATACACTGTTCTAGACTATAGTGATAAACAATCTTGCTGAGAGTCTAAAAAATTATATTAATTATTTTTACCCAATCATTACCAAACTTTATCATACTTTGTTTTCAGTAGTTCGGTGTACTATCCTGGTCTGAGGCTAGACCGTTTGCGCAGCACCCTGCTATATTAATTCCATATTTTATTAGAAACATGTGAAACGATATGTGTAATTTTAACTTCGTTGACCTATAATAGGAGCATTTTGAGATTAGGCTGTTCAAGGATAAATTAAAGATGTAAGCATTAGGTATTTAAAGTACGCGTAAATGTAACATCTGTAACATGGATTAACAAACGTTTGCCTTCGTTGAAAACAGTCAAGCCAAAACTAAAAAAAGAGGTTCTTTAACGTTGGAAAAAGAAATTGCATGAATTGTTGCATCGCTTCTGACTTGAACATTTTGGCCTTTTCATGTAACATTTTGAAACTGTAAGAAGTTGATGAAGTCGGAGACCGGCTTCGAAAAGTCGCACCAAATTGACACGGTCCCCCAGTGGGAAGCCCGAGAACATTTTATACAACTATAAGAAGATTTAAAAAAAAAAAAAAATCCACAAGAGAATTTAAAATGTTATTTGTTCGAATACATCTTTTAGATTGAAAAATATTGGCTAAGGCCTAATTAGCGATGGACGAATATCAGTTCACTGTGACGAAATCAAACAAGTGGGCTTATGAAATCGCTATGCGCCTAATTTCGACCTGTAAAAGAGAACTTATGTAGATGCGGTTTGTTTACGGTGGCGGATAAGAGGTAACGTGCCCTATCATTTCTTATCACAACATCTGGGCTTAAGCTTGTAGTTTCTGAGTAACAAGTTTTAAAAATGATCCCGCGCTTACATTAACTGTTTTCTTAACGAGATTCCTGTCTAGAACACATACGCGTATGCATGTCGAAACATCCATTTGGCGCGCGTGTAAAACAGCTCAATTTATGTTTCCTTTACGCGCCGTCACACGCGCCTTAACCGCTCACTGCTGTTGGTGTGCGCAGCAACGCGCCTTGCGGTTGAAGCGTTCCGCTCATTTAGCGGAGCGTGCGCCTGCTCACGGAGGGCACGCCACCCGCCTCACAGCCTGTCAATGGCGCGAGTGATTCACGGGCCGGGAACCGCAGGCTGGCGACCGACTCAACACACGTGATGTAAGACTCCCGTCACCCAACACTGGCCGTGATTCACCAACCTGTCGCCAGAATTTCACGCGCCACCGTACCGCCAGAAATAGTACCGGGGTCCCGTTTCAATGTGCGCAGCGGCGTATATTACAGGGCTGCTAACTTTTAGCACGAAAATACTAGCCAGTGAAACGGGAAGATTTGAGATGGCCTTGACAGTTGTAATGTGAGTGGTGGGGGTAATAGTGGCCGGCTCCGTTCCACCTGCGTGTCCCGCCATTTAGTTGAGATGGATCGCGGCTACGCGGTTAAAGCGTATTATACGAATGGTGAGAGTTTGGTGAAAACGCGACGTGCTTTTCGACGCCATTTCAACATACCGCGCAACAGGCCTGTTCCTTCGGATAACGCAATTCGTTCGTGGATAAACAACCTTGAACAAACTGGATCAACGTCTAAAAAACGAGGTGGGAGTGCAAAAACCGTTCGAATCCCTTCAAAACATCGCTACTGTTCAACAGGCAATGCTCAAAAGTCCACGCCGATCTGCCAAACATCATGCTCTACGCCTTGGAATAAGTAACACTTCTGTGAGAAGGATTCTTCATGAAGATTTAAATGTTCACCCATACAAAATACAGATTGTGCAATCTCTCAAACCAACTGACAATCAGAAACGATAACAATTTTGTGAGGAAATGGCCAGAAGACTTGAAGAAAATGTCGACCAAGTAAACAACTTGTGGATGAGCGATGAGGCGCATTTTCACCTGTCTGGTTTTGTTAAAAAACAAAACTTCAGATACTGGTCGGAGGAAAACCCTGGCGCACTTCATGAAATGCCTCTTCAAGCTGAAAAAGTGACGGTTTGGTGCGCAATGTTGGCAAGAGGAATCATAGGCCCATTTTTCTTTGAGGATATCAATGGAAGTGCTGCGACTGTTAACTCTGTGCGTTACGTTGCAATGATCCAGAACTTTCTTACGCCACAACTCGCCCGTTTTCCAGTGAATGAACACACAATGTTCCAACAAGATGGGGCAACAAGCCACACTGCAAGAGTTGCCATGAATGCTATGAATGCTTTGTTTCCAGGCGGCGTTATTTCCCGAAACGGGGATATCCCTTGGCCCCCTCGCTCTCCAGATTTGACAGCCTGCGACTTTTTTCTATGGGGTTACTTAAAAACAAGAGTTTTTCAGAACGATCCACCTAGAACTATCCCAACCCTAAAACAACGAATTCGGGACGAAATCGAAGGAATACCAGTCAATATGCTGCAAAATGTCATGAGAAACTTCCAGGCCCGGCTGCAGCAGTGCATAGATTCCAATGGAGGACATTTGACAAATGTTATATTCAAAAAATAATTTTTTCACTTATTGTACAGTAAATGGCTACCTTTTTTCTTTATATTTATAACCATTAATAAAAAAAATAATTTTCTTAAAGAATTAGTTACTTATTTAAATCTTCCCGTTTCACTGGCTAACCCTGTATACTAAGCGAAGTGGAGGAAGTAACACAGTCACTGTACCCCGTACTGATTGGTAACAGTCTGTTTGGTACCTTGCGTCTGTTCTGATTCGTATGTGACTCTGATATGAGTAGGGTAGAAACTAGCGTGTCCAGTGGAATGGATGGTTTTAAGTGTTGTGCTTGTCTTTTGGAGTTGTCACTGTGGAAATCATAAATACTTTGAAATTAATGATGTAAATACTGGAGCTTATTGTTTGATTTGATTAGTCAAAAGTCATTTAGAGCAATTGTACTTACAAGTGACGAGATGCGCGTAAACAAACATCTTCGAATAAAAGTAGATAATGTCGAGCTCGTACACGATAGCTGTTGAAAAACTATAGATCTTAATATTTATCGTAATAACAAATGAAGTAAGATAAATGCTCCAAGTAGGGACATTTCAGAGTGTCTTCGAGTTAAAGTTTTCGTTGATGCTGTAGTGTATCGCTACACTACATAGTAATATTCGCGATATGCTGGGCTCCTGGCTCGCACAGGTGGACAGTTCAAACAATGGGTGACAAGGCTGCTGTGGTATGCGACCTTGAGGCAGGTACCCAGGAGCCGTTAGGGTGTGTGGAGAGACAGTAGACGGCCAGCTCTGTGGTTGTGTGCGTCGCTAGCCGACCGGAGAACATGATGTGCGGCGACTAACGTTAGCATGGTCTGTGTGGTGCTCTGTGTTCCATGTCGCCATCGGAGTGGATGACGCAGTCCGACGGCCAGCAGATGGGTCATCGCCTGGGAAATGCTACTGGAAGCAGACTTGGCCCCTCTGGAAAACTGATAACTGCTCAGAGATGATGATAACCACCACAAAGAAGTGTCTATTGATAAACCCAGTGTTGCCCTAGAGACTCTCATAGCCCCGCTGCGCTTAGTGAAAGGATACCAGACAAAACCTCTAAGAACTGATAGATATTTAAACTATTGTATTACACGTTGATTGTTTAATTGTAATTGAAAAGTAATTGTTGTAATAAATGTTAATGTCAAACGTAAGTGAAACGGTGTTGCCAACCTGTAAAGTAAAATCCCAATTCCCCTTCTCAATTATTTCATTCAGTAATAATATTGTTAGTAAAAAAATTAAAATAAAAGGTAATTTAATTTTAAAAGAGGAAGTAAAAGCTGTTCGCTTCAATACTGACAGCCGGTTTGTGTTAACGCACATCGTTACCTTCATTTTTGGCGTGGATCAGAATCCTTTTCATTGCTACCATCAGAATATTCGACAAATTCCCAACGTTACTGACATCATCCCCTGAAATTTTTGCTCTACTCAGCTTCTGATGGCCAAGTTAGAGTGATGGATGATGAAAACTGTGTCCCTAGCAGTTGAATAGGAAGTAGAAAGGGCAGTTTCCAATACTAGCGAAGAAATGTCAATTTTTTATGTTAAAGAATAAAAATTCCCTTAGTCTATCTTTACTACATTCGTCATAATCTGTGTATGTGTGTGTTGTATCCAGAATGACATTTATGAACAGTTTTTGCTACTTTTTTTTTCTTTTTAATCTGGCCTACTCCAAGAACCAGGAGAGAATTATGGATAAGCAAAGGGAAGGAAAACGATTATGATCTTTATGAAAGAAAGAACATGTACTGATTTGGAGGATACATGGAAAACCAAAATCTGCATCGCCAAATCGGGGATCGAACCGATAACCTCCAGAATTCAAGGATCAAAACACTGCTGATAAACGAATGTTCATACCAACAAAAATACCACAAGAACTTTGTAATTTGCATGTTCATGTTCGAAATAATCCAAGACGATTTTATAGTTCTTGGTTACCATTAATCGAGAAGCATTGTCTTTCTTCTTTAATTTTCTTCATTTTTTTAAATGTATCTTCCTCCCAGGAAAAGAATCTCGAAATAATGTACTAGATGAAAGTACAATCGAAAATAACAAAACTCTTTCACTAACAGGCAATTTTCAACTAAAAGATCGTGTGCTCATAATGTCCTGGTGACAGAGTTTCTACTGGCTGTACAATTCGCCGGACCGGGTATTGGGAACCCAGTTTTAGGTGGAATCCGAGCCCCGGAACCATTCTGGCGCTCTGCACATTATACAACAAACTGTGCCAGAGGTGTCGGCCGGGCTAAGGGCTTTTGAACAATCCCCGCCTAGGAAGTGATTCGAAACGGAGACCTTTCGATCTCTAGTCAGACGCTTTCACTACTGAGCCATCAGACCACTCAGTTTTCACCTTACACTAGCAATTACGTAGTCAAGGAAAGAAGAAAACGAATGGCAGTAAAGAAACTATCTTTGAACGGAAGGAAATTTCACGTGCAAGAATTGTCGAGTTTGGGAAGAAGTATTCCTACTAATAAAGTTTCACTTCAAATGGGTGGTTTTTCATGTGATATCAAACTTTTTTTATATATAAACTCAGTTGAAAATCACATTTTTAGAAGGAACTATTAGAAAAAATTTAAATGTTTGTTTCTAATATATTTCTTTGAGTAGGGAAGCTTTTTTTTTTAACTGCTTTACGTCTCTTTTTAACATCGAGGTCTTTAGAGACGGGAAAGGATGGGGGGCAAGGATGGGTGCAAGGAATGGGAAGGAATTCGGCCATGGCCTTTTGAAGGAAGCATCCCGGCATTTGCCTGGAGTGATTTGGGGAAACCATGGAAAACCCAAATCTGGATGCCCGGACGGGTATTCGAACCGCCGTCCTCCCGAATGCGAGGCGAGAACGCTAACCGTTACACCGCCCCGCTCGGTAGTAAGGAAGCTATTTTATCTTTGGTCAAAGAATAAGATCGCTGGATGTTAAGTAATGGATGGTATGAGATTGTTGAACGGCTTGAAAAACTGCGTGTTATATAGAAAATAATAAAACCAATATTATTCATAATAAAAGTTGAGAAGAATAATATTAATGTGTACTGTTAATTTATGAAATGAACTTTTAAATTGTTGAAACTATGGAGAATGTGGATTGTGACCAATAAATATTGTAATAGAAGAAGCAGAAACACTGTATTTGAGTATTTATGGAAAGGGAAGTTCCAATTTAAATATTTGTGTTATTGGTTCAAGATCAATTTTCAAGAATTTGTTTTAGATCTATAAAATAATATAACATTATATGGTGTGCTTCAGTTCGTAGAACTGCTTACATCCGAATACAAGATACTAATAGGTAATTGTGATAAAGGGATAGTAACAGTATGAGTTAAACTAAGAAACTCGTTGCTTTTATAGAAACGGCCTTCCAGATATATAAACACTGACTTCGAAGTTGGCAACACTTGTCAGGTAGAGAGCGGTGACTTCTTCTCGCCACATGCTGATTGTCAGCATTCATACAGAGTGTGTCCAGCCGACGGCAGCTGTGTCACATGCACTGGACCAAGGGGCAGCTGGACGGTAGGGGAGGACAAGATGGCGTCGAGGCGCCGTCCCCCGAATTGAATTAGGACCGGGAGTTGGGTCTGGGGGAAGGGGCAGGGCCGGACCCCAGCCGGGCGGGGCGGACGGTTCCTGAGGGAAAAATTTGACAGCCGGCGACAATATCTCAGGGCCCAGTGTGGATCGATACCGGTTCGGCCCACGCCCAACTCACACAGGGGTCGATTTTTCAAAGCGAGGACGCAGATCTCTTATTCAGCAGACTGGAGGCTGCAGTCATTCCGTTTATCCCCTTGGAACAGTTGGCATTTTATATTGCCTTTCTAAGAAACGAACGTCTCTCTTATAAGAAACGCGGCTTTTGGGAAGCTCTGCGTCAGAAAATAGAGTTTCAGAGAAGAAAGTTTCTATTCCCAAACTTGAGAGACAAAACTAACGCATTCATAGTCATGATTTACGGATCTGTTGAGAGTCTTAGGAACATATAGAGTGTTATTGGCATTAATACGGTTCAAATCAAGTTGGAACCAAGGATTTTTTGATGGCTTTTAACATCTGAATGATAGAGTCTCGTAGGTGAGCGATAACGCTCGGGACTAGCATTATGAACGATGCGGGATCAAATCTCTAACCGACTATCCTGATTTTGGTTTTCCATTGTTCTCCGAAATCACTCCTGGGAAGATTCCCTCACGAGACCATGGTTGAAGTACTTCCCGCTCCTTGTGCCCAGTTTCCCTCCACCTTTATGACCTAGAAGTTCGGAGGAGTATAGCTCGAAATATTATAAATAAACTGTGAATCACGAACTCAGGTTTCTATTCTACGAATGCTGTGATGTCAACACTAATGAATCCAGCAACAAAAGATTAATTGGTGCTGGATATGATCCCAAAACATAGATACCTACTACCTATGATGTTTATTCGTTTTGGAGTGGTTTCTCTGAAAGAGTTTAAAAAATTATCAGAAGTTTGTGGTAAATCTGACTTATCTCGTATATATATATACAGGGTGGGGCATTTAATATGTTTTATGGAAATATTTCGGAAAGAAAGCATTTTAACAAACAATAACCTATATAAAAAATAATCGTACAGTAGGGGGCTACAATTATGTGATATTGGTTTTTTTCACAGGTGGCGCTGTTGTCGTTACAACAAGGTCAACTTAATTCTTTTAAATGGGAACCCCTATTTTTTTGAAGATTCCGATTCCTCATGAAAAAATAAAAATAGTTTGCTTAACTCACTTTTCTGTTAGCCTCACAGATGGCGCTGTAATCGCGAAAAATGAATATTCGCGTTTTTTGTGTATAATTTTAATTATTGTTTAAATAATTACATGTAATTTTCATTCTGTAAACATGGAAGGTAATTTTAAAGGATAATGACGAAATTGATTTTTTAAATGCTTTTTCTTACTTATTTGCAGCCATGTCTACAGCAGGTGCTCAAAAAGGTGACCATTTACTTCTAGACATTTTCTGACACACTTCGAGCTGTTCAGGCATCATTTCTGCAAAGGGTCAGAAAATTTTTGTAACACGCTATATATATATAAATATATAAGTTGAGGCCAACTAGGACCATGTTAAGCCTTATTGCTATTGGTAGCTATTGGTAGCGAGTTTAATTTTCATTTGAGTCCAGTAGTTCTTCATTCGTTTAGAATGGACCTGTAAACGCTCTTCTTTCCAAGGGGTATCGCGTCCTCTTTTAGGTTGCTCGTCTCAGTTTGTCCCATGTTTCACTAACTTCTTATTTATTTTGGCTTCTGGCTTTACGTTTCGTAGAATTCATTATAGGCGGGAAAGGACTGCGGGCAATGGACGGGAAGGAAATTGCTCATGGCCTTTTGAATAACCATCCCGGAATTTTCCTGTAGTAATTTAAGGAAACCATGCAAAACCCTAATCTGGAAGGCCAGACGGGGATTCGAACCTGCGTCCTCCCGAATCTTAGGACAGACTGTTACCACTCACCCACCCCGCTCGGTCAGCCAAAGTAGAATTTACCTTCAACGTTATCACTAAATTTATTTGAAGACACTTTGGAGCTGGCACTCGATTTCATGCATATGGCAGTGGAAAAATTTTCTTTTTTAGGTAAGGGTATCAGGGAGTGAAACAAATTGCCAAGATTATTTTTTTGTTTGGGCTTTACGACTCGTCGACAGCGAGGTCATTAGAGGCGGGATGGGATTGGGGAAAGGAACGGGAAGGAATTCAGTCATGGCCTTTTTGAAGGAAGCATCCCGACATTCATCTGGAGTGATTTGGGGAAACCATGGAAAATTCAAATCTGGATACCCGGACGAGGATTCGAACCCGCGTCCTCCCGAATGCGATGTCAAAACGTTAATCGTTCACCCGCCACGCTCGGTACCAACTGAAGTGATGAATAATTTACCAAAAACGCGGCAGGAATTTAAGATTTGTAAATTGCAAAAGTAGATGGAGGGAGGAATTTAACACTCAAATTTTAAATTATAATTAAAAAATAAAATCAAAGAGGAAATTGCCACCAGAATGTGTGCTACAACGCAGTTTAGTTAAATTAATTAATAATTATAATAAGAGATGAATATGATTCAAATTCTTCTAAAAACATTAAAATTTATAATATGAAGGCTGCCGCTTAAACAAATTAAAGAGCTTCATGCCCCTTGCAGTTTCATGACAAAATTTAACGCTTGCGTACGACATTTAATTTTCCTGATATTTTTTCAACTTACTTTTTTCTGGCTGGTGTTGTATAGCTGTCAAATTTGAGGTTTATGGAGCCTGAAAAGGAATATGACCAAGGGACAGGGAGATATTCGGTCATGTTCCTTCAAAAGAACCATTTGGCACTAGACAGGAGTATTTTGGGAATCTGTGGAAAACTGAAATCATAAAGGCCACAGAGGAAACCGAACCCACGTCTCCCAGAATACCAAGCTTGATCGTTACGGTCAGGTTTCAAATTATTCTTGTCTTTTATAGAAGGGTGTAAAATCATATTTTCAAGTTTGGCGACCTCGAATTAAGTCCAGAAAAGACGAAAGCAAAAAATTAAACAAGTTTTGCAATGATGATAAAGCACTGGCAAAAAAGCTTCAAGTTCTACCCGATCCTTATTTTTACCACCCAAAAATTAGTGAATAGATGCATATTACAGCCATCCAGTAGCTATTGAACCACATGGCCTCGAAATTAGTGCTGCGAATCAACGATTGTACCACGAAAGGATACGTTGCTAGAACAATACCTTTGTAATGGCTCAACACACGATTTTTCTATAGTGCTTTTCAATGTGCTGGAAACAACTTTAATACGGGATTTTAATTTTGAAGCAGTGGATCGAATAAAGTAGATGTATACGAATTTCTGGATACATGCGATGTAACATAACAGACTGAAAATTCCGTATATGGCAATTGTGTGAACCTTTTGCTTATGACTTTTACACCTCGTCGACGTCGAGGTTATTAGTGACAGGAAAGGAGTGGGGGCAAGGAATGGAAAGGAATTCGGCCATGGTATTCTTCAGAGAACTATCCCCGCATTCGCTTTGAAATTGTGTGAAGCCGCGCATTTTATAACTCCAGCGTATCTTCCATTGTTGTTTCAGATTTATCTAAACATTTCTTCCTCAATTTCTTGTTTTGCGATATCAAACTACTATTCATACTGCTATACTCGGGAGTGAATACTGGATTAGTCTCCCAACTGCCTCCTCGGAATTCCTATCAGATAATGGAGATACATAGTCTGAATAAGTTTAGTTCTGTATGTTAAGTATGAACCTATCTATGTTTTGCGCCATTTTTAAAGCTGAACTTGGGAACAATACGATCATTTATCTAAATGATTAAGAAATACCGCCTAAAAGCCTTAATGACGACAGCTGATACGTCACGCTAGAGACTTAAATCCTACCGTAAACAACGCTACTGAATTCAGTGTGTAATATTTTCACCAGGTTTGAATCTTGGTGCTCGCATACCTGTCATCCTGACAGCGATTTTTAGGCGATTTTCCGCAATATCTTAAACGGATATTGGGATGGCAGGGGCGTAGCTACTATGGGGCTAGGCGGTGCAGTGCACCGGGGCCCCTACGCTCAGGGGGCCCCCAAGCACAGACCTCAGGGGCCTTCACGGCAAACTGGCGACTAATATTTTTTTAAAGCTCTACCGTCGTCTAAGGGGACCCCTAAGACACAGGGAGCCCCCTCACTAAGAGGCCCTCACTGCTCAGGGGCCCCAAGCACAACTCAGGGGCCCCCAGCCTCAGCTCAAGGGGCCGCTACCAGCAACACAAAGCAAAAAAAAAAAAAAAGGTCGCCCATCTGGCCTGAGGGCCCAAAATAAATTTTTTGCACCGGGGCCCTTGTTGACCTAGCTACGCCACTGTGGGATGGTCCCCAATCTCAGCATCATAAACTACACATTTCACAAACAAAACATACAGTTATCATAGACAACCTACGTTACATGAATCGCAGACAGATGACAACTCTTAAGCTTCTCCCATTGCACAATTCCTAGTTCTTATTACTAAGAGGAAAAACACATTACAAGCTATGGCGAGAATCGAGGTTTTGTATGATCAGGTAAGGTTCATACACAAATAACAATAAATTTACAAATTAAGATCTCAAATATTATGTTTTTATTAAAACCTTCTGATTCAATCTATATGATGCCTTTCTTATATAAACAAGAGAAGGCTTATGCTGAACAGTATTCGTAGGTTTTTTTCGTGTGTGTATGACTCCGCGATTCATTGGCGCCGAGGTAGTTAATACCGGAAGAGGAATGGGATTAGGAATTCGGCCACAGCCGTTTTGTAGGAACCATCAAGTAACTGAAGGAATAAGTGATCATGAAGCAGTTCTGATGGATATTAGAGGATTCAGTAAACCAGCAGCCAAAATTGAAGGGGGAAATAGGTACAATTATAAAAAGGCACAGGTTTCAAATTTGAGGAGATATTTCAGAGAACAATTCAGCAAATGGAAGGAAGGCTCAGGTACAGTAGAGTCAAGGTGGAAAGAGTTCAAGGAGATAATAAGAAAGGGGGAAGAAAAATTTATTCCAAAGCAAAAAATAAAGAGAAGTAGAGATCCTATGTACTATAATAGGGAAGTGAGGAGGTTAAAGAGGTTGGTAAGAAAAGAACATAACAGAGTTAAGAGACAGCAGGGTAGTAGGGAATATTTAAAACAACTAAACAAGGACTTAATAACAGCAAAGAAAATGGCCAAAGATGGGTTTATGAAGAGTATTGTCAGTGCAGGGGGACCATTGACTGATGCATCTAGAAATTTCTATGGCTATATCAGGAAACTGAGGGGAAGGGAGGATGTAGAGACACTTATAGATAAGGATGGAGAAGAAGTTACTGGTTCAGAGAAAGCATTAGGGAAAATGAATCAGAAACAGGAGGGTATAATTCGGAGAACGAGCTTAACAACACAATTAGAAATGACGATAGTAAAAAATTTGATATCCATCCTGAGGAAATCATGAAGGAAATAAGAAAGCTGAAAAAACATAAAGGGGCTGGTGAAGATAATATTACTACAGATATCTTAAAGATAGCCGGATGTGACATTGTACCTTATCTTGAAATATTATTTAAATTGAGTCTAGACACTTGCTGCTTACCACAGGACTGGAAAAGTGCAATAGTAGTACCGGTACATAAGGGAGGGGTGAGAAATAGAGTTGAGAATTACAGGCCAATCAGTTTGACATCAGTGGTAGGTAAATTAATGGAAAGATTGATATGCAACCACATCAGAAATATATGTGAGGAACGTAATTGGTTTTCAAGCAGGCAACATGGTTTCAGGCAAGGATATTCTTGCGAATCTCAGTTGGTGGGATATATGCAAGATATTTCAGATGAAATGGACAAGGGAGGCCAAATTGATAGTGTAGCACTAGATCTGTCTAAGGCGTTTGACAGAGTAAGCCATAAAATGGTAGTAAATAAGGTAAAAACCATTGGAGTGGATAAGAAAGTGATTTGCTGGGTAGAAGAATTTTTAAAAGGTAGAAAACAGAAAGTTAGGGTAGGAAATGTAGTATCAAAAGAAGTGGAAGTAAAAATGGGTGTGCCACAGGGTAGCGTATTGGGACCATTGCTATTCATTATTCTAATGAATAATTGTGTTGCCTGTTTACTATCTGAAATTAGATTGTTTGCAGATGACATAATGCTGTATAAAAGAATCAAAACGATAGAGGATTGTAAACAGTTGCAGGGTGATCTGGACAGGATATCTAATTGGGTTAGTAAACATGGAATGAAGATAAATGCAAAGAAGAGTCAGCTTATTAGATACACAAATAAAAAACAAAAGGTTAATTATGAATATAAGGTGGGGAAAGAATTGCTTGCTGAAGACTTGAAATGCAAATATCTTGGAATTACTTTTGATAACAAACTTAACTGGGCAGGACACATAGGACAGGTGGTAGGAAAAGGTTTCAGAGTTCTGCACTTGTTGGAGAGAGTTATGAGGGGATGTACGAGAGAAGTCAAGGAATTGGGTTACAAAACTTTGGTCAGACCATTGCTCGAATATGGTAGTGTAGTATGGGACCCTCATTTTACGTATCAAATACAGGAGTTGGAGAGGGTGCAAAGAAGGGCTGCTAGATTTGTTTCTGGAAATTATCGCAGAATGCAATCAGTGACGGATATGATAAAGGAGCTGGAATGGGATTCATTGCAAGACAGGAGGAGGATGAGGAGGGTCATGGGAGTGTACAGGGCATATACTGGTGATGAGGCATGGAAAGATATTGCAGTAGGTATGAAAAGTAGTGCATGGAAGGGAAAAGATGACCATGACCACAAGCTGGCACTCGATTTCAGGCACAAGGGTGTAGGAAGATTCTCTTTTTTAGGTAAGGGTGTCAGGGATTGGAATGAGTTACCAAGAGAAACGATGAATAATTTACCGAAAACTTTGAAGGAATTTAAAGAAAAAATTTGTAGAGGGCAAATGTAGGTGGGTGCAGGATAGGGGGAAGATAGCTGTGTAGGGAAATTGCCACCGGAGCCTGTGCTCCATTGCAATTAAATTAAATTAAATTAAATCCCGGCATTCACGTAGTTTGATTTCCTTAATCTGCGAAAAACCAAAATCTGAACCGCCAGAACGGCTTGTGACGAAACCGTGAACATTACATACATTTTTTAGTTGGTAATGTGATCGCAGATATACTTATAATGTCTTTGCGGGTCGTGGCCGCGAGTGTTTATTCCGTGAGTAAGCTGTAATAACTCGCTATCGCGACATCACCGATGTTCCGATGAACAGAATATTACGTGAACAGTGCAGAAGTATTTTGTAGACTGTGTGTGTTGGTTCTAAGTAATATGGTTTGCCGTAGACTGATTTCGGTGAACTGCTACGGTACTACACCGCGTCTATTGCTTAATGAATAATAACGGGGCTACTACTCTCTATTTCAAACCTTATTTATACTCCAAACAGCATTCTTTGGTGACGAAAACTAGTTTTAGTGTCTGGTTGCTTGCTTTTGGATTATGTAACTGAAGTGTAATAAAACTTCGTGAACTGTGAATGCTGACACGTGTGTATGTGTTTTTAATTTGCTTCTTGCATGTACCATATGAGTGTGATTTAATTAATTATCCAAACAGCAAAGCTTACCAACCTGGTGACCGGACACCATTCGAATCATTTAGTAAAAATAATAAGTTATAAGCACTGTCATTGTGTCACGTAACATAGCTCCAACGTCGTATATTAATTAAAAGTCCTAACTAAAACCGTATTTATTTTCTTACAGTCTGTTTGACTATCGTTCACCAGAATGTCCCATAACCCCGGTTCAAACAAATAAGTTTCGTTTACAACGTTCGGCAACACGAATTTTACATTTTTCTGTACAACTTCAAGTTTGGCTTCCTAACATCATAAGTGGCAGCTCCGCTGGTGGTCGTATTCAATGTCTGGGGACGTTGTTAGTGCTGAAATCTATTTTCGCCTACCGCAACCGTATTCTGTTCCCTCGCACGCCAGATGGTTCACCAGTCCGCGAATCTCCATCGATATGCCATAACTCACACGCCAGTGGAGGGTGCATACGGCAGCAATAATATCATTGTTACGACTCTATTCCGCAGCCATTGTTCTGCGGAGGATGAAATGCAATAAGCCCGCATGCTGGTCGTGATTTCCGCGATATTGGCCCTCAACAGCCGGCGTAATTGAAGCCCTAAATAATAAACAAGGCGGGTTCCATTGATGAAGCTGGACCGGGTTGCTGTGTGGCCTCATGAATGTCTGTGCTTCCCACACACGGGAGGGCTAGCCAACGGCAATGACCGTAAGTCGGCATGGAGAGTGTTTAGTTACGAAATAAATTGACAGTTCTGAAATCTATATGAAAAATGGCGATCTCTCATCAACGTTGGACGTTCCCACTGACCAAATCAATGTCACAAAATCTTCTCGGGTGTCCAGCCGGATGGTGTTGTAAAAACACGACATTTCTGTCTTCATCAGGTATCTTCTAGTTGTCGCAAGCTGACTCTCACTGCCTCAACTGTCAGTTGAGGCAGTTGAATGTTGATATGATGGGAAGTAACTTCTCTCAACTTGGGGTAGCTAAACGTGGGTATGACCATACCATCACTGTAATGGTGTTATGCAGATGGAAGTCAATACAAACCTCTTCCTCTCGCAATGTCCCATGCTTGCCTTCAGAGATTTTGGCAGTAGGTACCTTTACTACAACATCTTACGAAATGTAAACAGTCGCTTACATAATTAACACTACGCACATAAAGAGGTGACATTTTCTTCGTTAGAAGCATACATTTGAGGAAATGTCAAATAGTTACTTATACTGCACGAAACATTCTGTATTATCAAACTCTGCCGCTTCCATAATGGGTAACCCATGTTGTGAGGTCGTGTACTACCTGCTAGAAAAGAAAACTAAATGTGACAAGCTGAACAACTTATGATAAGTGACGATTGTAACGGATTCTGGCTCTTAGCTAACGATTAGATTACGGTTTTGATTTTTTTTTTTTTTTTAAATCTGTTTGTCTGTATTTCTCCGATGTTAAAATGCAAGTTCAAAATTTTATGGCACTAATAAATGACTGATTAACTACAAAATCACAAAACAAAATGACGGAAGACGGTTTTTTTTAATAGTTCCGTACAATCTGCGTAAAAAATTGAACCATTATGACCTAGCTTGATGGGTGAGCAGTAACACACCCGGAAGACTGCGGCTTCGAATCCCCATTCAGCCATCCAGATTTCCCGAAATCACTCCCGGCGAATGCCTGGGTGGTTCCTTCATAAAACCTGGTCGTATTACTTCCCGTTCTTTGTGTTCCTTTCCCGCTTATAATGACTTGGACGTCGACGATGCGTAAAACCATATAGGGAAATACCATTATGAATTCTTTCCTTTGTCCGTCTATTAAAACTTCATAACTTCTTAACTCTATAAATCAGAAATTTGTAATTACGCAGTAGTTTTGTTCTTGCTAACCAATAATACAACCATAATATATATGTCCGAAAAATCATGGAGGTGAAAATATTTATAAGGGATTTAGTAAAGAGTTGAAGAAGATCCTTACTGGTCTCAAAAGAAAGCTAGTAACTTGCTGATTCTCAAAAAGCGTGGATTTTATTCAACAGTTTGTGAAGTATTTGGCCGAAAAAAACATTAAAAAATACCATTCCGCCTTATTCTGCGAACTACAGACACTAATTTTCTTTAAAATTTAATACAGGCCTCAAGAGTTTACAAGAAAACCATAATTATCCTTCTGCAGTTTACAGTTTCGCAAAATAACTAAATAAGTGACACTGAGACATTTAATACTTTAATGTTACCAAAAATTATATGTTTGAATTGATAGAGAACTTCATAAATCTGATAGTAAACATGTAGTAAAAGTCTTTTTTTGAAGAATTTGCAATTTTTCAACTTTTCTTTTGAATTATATACTCGTATATGATTTAAAAGACAATTTTCTAAAACATAATCAAGTCTAACAAAAAATAAAGTTTATACTATTTTGGTAGTAATTGCACACGAAAGCCCCCGTGCGTTGTAGGAAATCGAAGTTGACAGAGCAACTTGGTTTTAAAACAAGGTTTTCTGCCCTGAATTATGCAGTACTCGTACTTCAGTAGCGCTACAAAAGTGTGGTAGATAATTCCCTTTCTGCAACTTATTATATCAGTACCAACTACTGTGTAGAATGCTTGTTAAGAGTACGAGAGCAAAAAAAAAAAAAAAAAAAAAAATACAACAGAGATTTTTAAGTATCGACTCAACAGACATTCAACGTTAGTAAGAAATGTTGAGCAAAAGGGTACGTTTTGACAGCCAACGGTCCTCGGATGAATGGTAGTCTCATACACTGAAGAGCCTAATATTGTGTAAGGCCACCGCGAGAGTGCGTCAACACGAAGTGGCATGGACTCTGCTAATGTCTGAAGTAATGCTGGAGGGAACTGACACCACGCATCCTGCAAGGCTGTCCATAAATCCGTAAGAGTGCGAGGGGGTGGAGATCTCTTCTGAACGGCACCTTCAAGGCATCCCAAATATGCTCAATTATGTTTATGTCTTGGGAATTTGGTGGCAAGCGGAGGAGCCACTCTGTAGCAATTATGGACGTGTGGGGTATCGCATTGCCCTACTGGAATTCCCCTAGTACGGCGGAATGCACAATGGACATGAATGGATGCAGGTGATCAGCCAGGATGCGTACGTACGTATGTACCTGTCAGAGTCGTACCTGTCGGAGTCGTATCTAGACGTATCAGGGGTCCCATGTCACTCCAACTGCACACGCCCACACCATTACAGAGCCTCCACCAGCTTGAACAGTCCCCTGCTGACATGCAGGGTCCGTGAATTCATGAAGTTGTCTCCATACCCGTACACGTCCAACTGTAGAAACGAGACTCGTCAGACCAGACAACATGTTTCCAATCATCAACAGTCCAATGTCGATGATGACGGGCCCCGGCGAGGCGTAAAGCTTTATGTCGTGCACTCAGCAAGGGTACACGAGTGGGCCTTCGGCTCCAAATGCCCATATCGATAATGTTTCGTTGAATGTTTCGCACGCTGACACTTGTTGATTGCCCAGCACTGAAATTCCCAGCAATTTGCGGAAGGGTTGCACTTCTGTCACGTTGAACGATTCTCTTCATTCATCGTTGGACCCGTTCTTGCAGGATCTTTTTCCGGCCGTAGCGATGTCGGAGATTTGATGTTTTACCGGATTCCCCATATTCACGGTGCAATCGTGAAATGATCGTACGGGAAAATCCCCATCTCATCGCTACCTCGGAGACGCTGTGTCCCATCTCTCATGCGCCAACTGTAACACCACGTTCAAACTCACTTAAATCGTGATAATCTGCCATTGTAGCAGCATTGTAGCACCTGCGCCAGACACCTGTTGTCTTATATACGCGTTACCGACCGTAGGGCCGTACTCTTACTGTTTACACATCTCTGTGTTTGCATACGCACGCCTATACCGGTTTCTTTGTCTCTACAGTGTAGCTATGGAACGATAAGGTACGAATACATAGACTAGTTAATCCGAGACTCGAGTCCTGAGTCGTCGCCAGCAAGTTGCGTGTCTCGTCAGTCACTTGTCTGCGCCCGGAACGGTGATGAAGCAGGCGATGAGATGCACTAGCCACGGACCACACACGAGGGACGCAAAGTGTAAACGAGGTCAAATGTGTAGACCTCTAAATAAGCATTATATGCTCAATTCCAAAATCTATTTTGAGAAGATGTGCACTTAACGGCAACCAACATTTCTCGCATCTTGGAACTCTCAACGTCCCTCGAAGTAATATGGTTCTATGAAGTGAATTACTCTTGTGAACAGCGCGTTTGCGTGGATTGGTGCTATAAGATCGGCAGGACTTTTGCTTTGAAGTTTCAGAAATAATTCGTGTTCACCACTGAACGGCCTGATAGTTCGTTTAGTAGTATTGTTGCGTACTGATGCCAAGAGAAATTGCCTCTGCGATCAGAATGAGGCAGAGTCATGCTAGTGATCCGTAGTACCTGCTACATCTTAGATATCTGTGGCACACTGGCGATTTAAGTCATTAAAGTATGAGAAGTAAAGAACAATATTCCTCAGTTGTTTTTACATCCTTTTTCATCATCTCTGGAACAAGTAATATGTCTACAAAAAAACCTTGATTAGATTTATCATGCTCAGCTATCTGAAGGTTTCGTTAATGTGTTATCTACAAATATATTTTCATGTTATGTGGATATGTTATTCATTATATTTTTATTCTTGGTTGATATCGACATATAATGTATACAAACTTATGTTTTGTCTATTTAGATAAAAAAACTTCAATTATACACTTTTCTGTTGTAATACATGCATATGGTTTTATGGTAACGCTGGACTATTTAAACACTTAACCGCAACAACAATAGATGTCCCACCAAAAGTAGGAAAGATATCTGCGTTCGCACATTGTGATTCCATAATACGAAAGCACCGCCGCTGAGAATGAAAGCAAGAATTACTACGAAAAACAAAACTACATAATTATAATTTTGCCTATTGTAGTTAACTGTTCACTCTTTTAATTCAATCTGCAGCCACAACTTTTAATGGAATTGCCTGCAACCTCATTAAAGGATAGTTGGCAATTGTAATTACTAGTTCTGAAACATCAATTATAGATTACAATGAAACCAAAACAAAAGGCGCCGGAAAACTGAAATCTCGATATCACAAACTATCAGCGAAACTTTCAGAAGAGTACGCAGTTGAACTTCCCTATAGAGAAATTTAATTATGCTGTCCGTAATTTTAGCTTTGCATAACTATTTTTCGAGTAAGTAATATGACAAATAATTAATAGCGGTGTAATACAGTAAAATACAGTACAGTATTTAATAATTAAAACGTAAAAAATATAAAAATCTACAAAATCAATGGGTTTCTATGACTTAATTCCATTTTTTCAGTTTGGTACGCTGTACATGCAAAAATGATTTCCTTTTCTTACCGTCTGTGGACAACTTTCTTTTTCTCAACCAAGTATTCCAACTTCCAGGAAATCATTCTAAAATTCTAAAATTGTGTTTTCAAGTACTCCTAAATCTTTGTAGATTTCAATCCAGCACCGTTTTTTCTTCTGCCCCATATTGGTGTAAGAATTATGAGTAACGAATAGAAGGGAATAGATGACCATGACAAGATGGCATTCGATTTCAGACACAAAGGTGTGGGACGATCTTCCGTCGTAGGTAAGGTGGTCGGGGATTGGAGTAAGCTACCAGGAGAAATGATGAATAATTTACCAAACATTGAAAAAATTAAAAGTTGAAGTTTGTAGATGGCAAAAGTAGGGGGGTGCAGGAAAGGGGAAAAATGGGTGTGTGGGGAAATAGCCACCGGAGTATGCGCTGCATCGCAATTAAATTAAAGTTAGCCCTTATTCTGGCGTGCATTAGTCTGTAATCTTATTATTTGTCACTGTTGATACGATAAAATTTCGATTATCGTGGAAAATATCCTACCATTTATTATAAACTAGCTTCGGAGCCTATAAAAAATTATAGGTATAGCGCATAGTACCTGTAGTTTATTTTTCGAGCATAATAAAACAGTAACAAAGAATTTAATGAAAAAATCTACATCGAATATAGATAGCTTCTAAAGCCATGAAAAGTGGCCAGTTGAACGCAATGTTCTGGCAGTTTCTTACATATTTCTTAGTATCCTGAAACAGCGATATATCTGGTCAGAGAGTACACGAAAACATCTAAATAGACTGAATACAAATAAACAAAAATAACTAATAATTAATATGTCAATTTAAACGAAACGCAAACATTTAGGTGTTCTGGAAATTCATATCTTCGCTGTTACACTCCTGGAAATTGAAATAAGAACACATTGACGCCGGTGTGTAAGACCCACCATACTTGCTCCGCACACTACGAGAGGGCTGTACAAGCAATGATCAAACGCACGGCACAGCGGACACACCAGGAACAGCAGTGTTGGCCGTCGAAGGGCGCTAGCTGCGCAGCGGTTGGGCACCGCCGCAGTCAGTGTCAGCCAGTTTGCCGTGGCATACGGAGCTCCATCTCAGTCTTTAACACTGGTAGCATGCCGCGACAGCGTGTACGTGAACCGTATGTGCAGTTGGCGGACTTTGAGCGAGGGCGTATAGTGGGCATGCGGGAGGCCGGGGCGCGAGGTCTCCACAGTACATCGATGTTGTCGCCAGTGGTCGGCGGAAGGTGCACGTGCCCGTCGACCTGGGTCCGGACAGCAGCGACGCACGGACGCACGCCAAGACCGTCGCATCCTACGCAGTGCCGTAGGGGACCGCACCGCCACTTCCCGGCAAATTAGGGACACTGTTGCTCCTGGGGTATCAGAGAGGACCATTCGCAAACGTCTCCATGAAGCTGGGCTACGGTCCCGCGCACCGTTAGGTCGTCTTCCGCTCACGCCCCAACATCGTGCAGCCCGCCTCCAGTGGTGTCGCGACAGGCGTGTATGGAGGGACGAATGGAGACGTGTCGTCTTCAGTGATGAGAGTCGCTGCTGCCTTGATGCCAATGATGGTCGTATGCGTGTTTGGCGCCGTGCAGGTGAGCGCCACAATCAGGACTGCATACGACCGAGGCACACAGGGCCAACACCCGGCATCATGGTGTGGGGAGCGATCTCCTACACTGGCCGTACACCTCTGGTGATCGTCGAGGGGACACTGAACAGTGCACGGTACATTCAAACCGTCATCGAACCCATCGTTCTACCATTCCTAGACCGGCAAGGGAACATGCTGTTCCAACAGGACAATGCACGTCCACATGTATCCCGTGCCACCCAACGTGCTCTAGAAGGTGTAAGTCAACTACCCTGGCCAGCGAGATCTCCGGATCTGTCTCCCATTGAGCATGTTTGGGACTGGATGAAACGTCGTCTCACGCGGTCTGCACGTCCAGCACGAACGCTGGTCCAGCTGACGCGCCAGGTGGAAATGACTTGGCATGCCGTTCCACAGGACTACATCCAGCACCTCTACAATCGTCTCCATGGGAGAATTGCAGCCTGCATTGCTTCGAAAGGAGGATATACACGGTACTAGTGCCGACATTGTGCATGCTCTGTGGCCTGTGTCTATGTGCCTATGGTTCTGTCTGTGTGATCATGTGTTGTATCTGACCCCAGGAATGTGTATATAAAGTTTCCCATTCCTGGGACAATGAATTCACGGTGTTCTTATTTCAATTTCCAGGAGTGTGTTTAACTGAATAAAATTGTTATTAAATAACGCCCATAACTTCAATTTTGCAGTAACATCTCTGGTCGCAATAAGTCCGGTAACGAAGGCCGGGTGTGTGACGTCAGCGTTACGGATGCAAAGTAGCCTTGTATATAGATAGATATTTAACCACATAACTCAGTTAAGAGTTACGTTTCGGGCCTGCTGGCTGTGCGGTTACATTCGGGCCATGTATTCTCGAAGACCTTTATTTAATTGCGGGTCAAACCATTCGGATTACCGTTTACGGGAATCATTCAAAGTGAAAGCCAGGAGGACCAGCTTCTTCGATCTTTTTCCAATTTTTGCCCTACAGTGGTTTCCAGCATCTTAATGAACTCATAACTATCGAACAAATAAGAACTCGAAAAGAACTAATTTGTGGCAGAGAATGTTTTGGTGAACAAGATAATATCTTCTTCATTCCGTTAGCACTTTGAACGAAAACAATATAAACCCGCCTGACTGTTTACAGCTGATCTTATTTCTATAATACAGTTTTCACTGCATTTATAATTTGTTTTATTGGTTTTGTTGGTTTTTACTTTTATTAGTTTCATGCTGGTCTTAGTTTTTGTTTGTTTGCTGTTTTCTGTGTGTTGTTCATGTTTTTTTACTGTATTTCGTATTGCTAGAAATTTACGGCTTATCGACGTCGAGATTATTAGTGCTGGGAGATGAAATAAATCAGTGGCATAATTATAGCATTGGGGCCCGTGGTAAATTAATCGGATGGGGCCATTCCTCGTGGCAGATCTTGGGCAGCGACAATGGGCGCGGTCTGTTTTGACGGTGCAGGCTCTCTCGGCCTCGTGGCGGGGATCCCCTCCGCCTGGGGGCTCGTGTCATTTTGCCCGTCCTGCCACCTTATTGTTACACCAATGAATCAGATGAAAGGAATGGGATCACGGTTTTTAGAAAAAACTGCCTCCGCATACGCCTGGCGTGATTTCGGAAAACTACAGAATGGCCTTGGCGAGATCGAACCCGCTAAGTCACCCAGAGTACTCGGGAACACTATCATATTGTCTTAACATCTAGTTACGAAGTATAATGCCTTTCTTTGAACTCGTATAATTCGGAAAATTGAAACACTGTCATTTGGCTTCTCGACGATATTGCACTAGTCTAAAACAGACGATCCCACAAGAGCATGTGCAGTTCCTTTGTAATTTCATCGGATTTCATAAAAATCCTATGGATAATACGTCCCTGGTCCTTTCTCATTTTTCATCGGGAATACGGTTTAAATGTTTGGTCCACGTATTTCGCATTTTCTGGTAAAGCTTAATGCTCAGTAAAAATCCTCCACATTTTAAATACATCTTCTGTTCTGAACAACACAACTGTGGTAAAGATTATCATGATAAAAAAGATCAGTATATATAAAAGGCTAGAAAAAGCAAGAAAAATAACTGGATCGTATTTCATTGTTAATTTCTTACATTGAACAGCGCAAACTCCGATAAAACTTGAGCCACAGCAGTAAGCCGCAGCGTTCATTAGGCATCAAATTAGCTGCCCAGATTATCACTCCCTTCTTATTATCTGTAATCTCCTGGTCAAGACTTCGGTTCTTTGTCGTCTTATTTCATTGTTAATTAGCCAAAGACGTCTGCCTTAATCACACTGATTGTAGAGTTAAGTTTTAAGTATCGCTCTTCATTAACAACTAATAAGTTGTAATTAGCACGAGAATTTTAGTTTTATTTCTTTTTTAATTTGAACACACTTTTTAGCCAAATGAACTTAGATTACTACGTCCTTATTCAATACAATTATGTGAAATGAACACAGATCACAGAGTTTTAATATTACTATCGCAAAACTAAGTGGTTTTAAATCACATTTCTGTGTAAAACAGATTCAAATAACCACTTTTTGTAATTGAAGTAATCTTGTGTGAGTGAATTTGGAGGAAAGAAATAATTATAACATTCACACAGTTATCGATCCAACTACTAACCTACACAACGTTGCTAACTTTGGTAATATTTTTAAGCTACAAACTTACTTATATAATATAATTTTTTTTAAGTATTGTGGTTTACACTTGATATTAATGTGTGTTATACCCATAATATTAGTGAAATACCACGTTAAATAAGTTCAAAACAATTCCAAACATTATTTATGAACAGAAAAGTAATAGACAAGCATAATTCCGTTCGCAACATTTGAGAACAGCATACACGCCTTAGTTTGTTATTTTCGCAAGAGATATTATTGAAAATATTTGATTCTGTTTCCTGTAATTTTCCATGCGTTTAGTTCCTGTTTCATCTGTCTTCTATTCTCCATTGCTTGTAAGATAACATAAATGCTATCATAAGAGACTTTTCCCTGTAGTAATAGTTTTCTTCACTTATTTACTTCTCTTCTTCGATGTTCGTGTAGGTGTTTATAAATCGCTCCATCAAGTATAATGACCAGGGTCGCATTTAAGCATAGGATACCTAGGCTGTAGCCTAGGAGCTCACACCACTTGCAAAAAAAAAAAAATATTAGTCGCTGTTTTTGTTGCCATGCTTGTGTGAATAATCAATATTGTCTTTTTAATCTTTCTTTATTGCGTGCTTTGGTGATGTTAATCATCTATTATCGTTTGCTTTATCTTAATGAGAAGGCCTACTGTTTTTTATTGTTACTAAAACTTTATTATTCCGCGGGTTTTCCTGAGGGTGCTTGGTTGCAACATACATACATATATATACATATATATCGCACCACACGTATAGCTTAGGGGCCTACAGACCCTAAATATGGCCCTGATAATGACGTAAATCTTTTTGTTTGTTCCAGACATTGCTAGTGGTCGATCTTATGAGAAGCTTTGTTTTAAAGCTGAGTTAGTAAGAAAAATGTTTATGTATACATAATTTAACATAAAAACGTAAACGAACACAGTGAAAATCAGTTCGAGTTCAACTTATAACAGAGAAAAACTTGGGCTATAACCCATGCTTGATCTACATATATGACTGGGGCAAAACATCCGGTGCAAAATGACGAGGAAGTCTGCGGGAAAATCATACCGAGCGTGGTGGGTGAGCGGTTAACGCTCTGGCCTCGCATTCGGGAGGATGCTGGTTCGAATCCCCGTCCGGGCATCCAGATTTGGGTTTTCCAGGGTTTCCCCATATCACTCCAGGCGAATGCCGATATGATCCCTTCAAAAGGCCATTGCCGAATTCCTTCCCGTCCCTTGTCCCCAGTCCCATTCTGCCTCTAATGACCTCGGCATCGACAAGGCATAAAGCCATAAGTAAAACAAAAAACAAAAAAAAATCCGCTGGTAAGAAATAAAATTTAAAAGCTGATATGCCGGAAGGAGACGAAAACTCAATTCTCTATTTCTCATTTCGGTTTGGGTAGAGGGTTCCGTTCATCCTATGAAACTGTTTTTGTTCCGTCCAGGCGTCGCGCTTGCAATACCGGAAGACGTAGATTCGATGGCTGGTGAGGCCATCTGCCTCGAAATCATTCCTTCTTTCAAAAAGCCACAGCCGAAATTCTTTCCGTGCCTTGTGGACAACACATTCACATTGCATGGGAACCATAAAACTGGAATAGAGAAAGATAAACATATTTTAATAAAAAAAAAGTATAGTTTTAAACAGCGGAAACGGTTGATAAAAATCACCTTTTTACTTTTTGTAAGCAATAAAATATTGAGAGATAATTATACAGGCTCTGTTAAATGCAGCAGAACGTATTATCGTTGAAAAATGCCACAGAATTTACTATCGTTGTCTAGAGTACAGGAAAGTAAGATTTGCAGTCCTACAAGAATCAACAATCCTCGCTTGTCATTCAATATGAATTTCTTAATACTATTTGGAAGAAGATATCAACTAATAAAACAGTCAAAATATAGTAGTTCCAGACGCCGGATGTTGTTAGAGCCTTAATTGGTAGTAAAGAGAGTAACAACTGAATCTATTGCTTCCTCAGAGACCCTCGTTAGAAGAATGTGACTGACAAAAAAACCGCCATGTGTGGAGCGCGGTAAAATTAAAAAGTCACTAGATGCGTGTGTTAAACGAGAAAGAGAGGCCATATTTCAGCGTGGAATAAGCAGTTATCCAAAATAAATGCCTTGAATGAAATATTTTGGTACACGTGATTAGCTATTTAAAAAGTATTTCTGTGGCATGGCGTACGTGTTTGCATAGCTGTAACTTAAAAACTCTTTCGTGATCCACGACGCGTTGATGTTTATTTGTTTCCCGCACTGAAAGAAACAAACTTTCAAAGAAATATCAATACATCATAATTTAAATTTGTATAAAACTGCGGTGAAGAGAAGAAATTTAACAGATGTCGGTATTTCTTGCCAGTTAAGGTATTAATCATTACCAGCGAGTCTAACTTTGAGGTTTCTACAGCTTGGTTACAGATCAGTAAAGAACTGGTTTCTGAAGATCTGGAAGGAGAGAAATTAAAAAAAAAAAAAAATTGTTTTGTAACAGTATTAATTGATGCGATGTTGTTGCAGGCCATGTTTCCACAGCTGCTTAATTAATTACTAGTTGAAAGAACACGCCAATGCAACTGTTTAGTTTATTTATTGCTGCGTCGTACGCATTTCACCTCTCATTGAGGCATCATCAGCGACGAATCGGTGTTACATGGTAGGACCGTTGCTTAAATTATATAGCGAGCGATATTTAGAGCGGAAAATGATGAAATCAGAGCCAGAAATGATTCTGTATTCGCGTTTTATTTAACTCTCATTCGGGAGGAAGGCGCGGCGGTTCGAATCCCCGTACGGGCATCCAGATTTGGGTTTTCCATGGTTTCCCAAATCACTCCAGGCAAATGCCGGGATGCTTCCTTCAAAAGGCCATGGCCAAATTCCTTCCCATTCCTGGCCCCCATCCTTGCCCCCCATCCTTTCCCGTCTCTAAAGACCTCGCTGTTGAGAGACGTAAAGCAGTTAAAAAAAAAAAATTTATATACAGTTTTATCCTATTACTACATAATTATGGGCATGATATATTTTATAGCTAAAAGTTACTTACTATTTACATACTTACTATTTACATACCAGAGTAACAAATGTAAATAGTAAGTAACTTTTAGCTATAAAATATCTCATGCCCATAATTATGTAGAAATAGGATAAAACTGTATATAAAAACTGTAACAGATTCGTCGCTGATGATGCCTCGATGAGAGGTGAAACGCGTACGACGCAGCAATAAATAAACTAAACAGTTGCATTGGCGTGTTCTTTCAACTAGTAATTAAGTATTAATTGAGATCGTGAAGAGTTCTAGCATAGACCTAGTAGACATTCAATGAGAAAACGACATAGATCCTACGCTGAAATACAAAACATTGTTGATAAAACTAGGACTTTATTATACCGAACCGATTAATTATATAATTCAATAGAAGGATTCATGAAAAAACAGGTGGTTACACACAACCTAATAGAAAAAGATAAGATGAGATCCTTAAGGAACTCAAAATTAAACCAGTTCTCCAAATTGTGTAAAATTACAGAACATTATGGATAGACCAGGTACTACGGTTGAAGACGAACAGGATTCCGAAAAAAAATCCGCAAATTCCATCCCAGAATCAGGAGAGATGTACGAAGACCATCAAGAAGATGGATTGAAACTGTAACAGGTCACCAGACCTAACACAGGATGATGAATTCTGGCATAGGCTAGAGGACATTCAATGAGAAAACGATTCGGATGCTACGCTGAAATATAAAAGATTGTTGATAAAACTAGGACTTTATTATATCGAACCGATTAATTATGTAATATAATAGAAGGATTCATGATAAAAACTGGTGGTTACACACTTCTTAACAGAAAAAGACAAGATGAAATCCTTAAGGAACTCAAAATTAAACCAGTTCTCCAAATTTTGCAAAATCATAGATCATTATGGATAGACCATGTACTACGGTTGAAGACGAACAGAATTCCTCGAAGAATCCTCAAATTCCATCCCAGAAACAGGAGAGATGTACGAAGACCACCAAGAAGATGGAATAGTTGACATTCCAGTGAATTTACGAAACCATTAATTTACAATTTTAATATTTTGACACTAATTTTCTCAGACCTGTATCTTGGTAGAACAACATATGGCAGACCGAATAACATCTTGAAAGGTTGCTGGAAAATGGCATATCTATGATATATATTCTTCAATACGTTTCTATATTTCGGCACGCATTGTTTAAACTTTCCCCTCCCTTCCTCCATTCCCCCACCTCCACCCGCAGCGTAGTATATGGCGAACAATACGTGTAATCATGGTTACAGTGCACGGTTCCGTTACGAATTAATGTATGAGATGCACGGAGCTTGGTCCATTGCATCTCTCAGCACTGCAGGCGACAGCGAGCATACAGTGAATGAAGTCGAGGGGGATGTGTCGTGAGTCACTGTGCTCGTAGGGGAAGACGCCTCAAGGCTCCTCTCCCTTCACACTCATTGTCCCTAAACTTCGTTCCGTCGTGGTTCCTATTAGGCTTGCATTTACCATTCACAAACCCCATCACTACACAGCCTGTCGCTGACGCCTTCCACAAAATTGATCACCAAGTGGAGAATACATCATCCATCATCGTAATCAACAATGATCTCTCCAGCGGGTTTCATTTATGACAGTGGATGTCATCATCTATTCCGTGTGCAGTAATCTGGAAGCCTCAGATGGTTGTTCTTAAATACGATACATCTACTGTACAGGTGACAATATCCGTAAATAATTCTATAATTTGCGTTATGGGAATTTAAGGTGTGGGTTCTTTTACCATTTCAGCTTTATTCCAATCCCTGATTCGTTAAATAAAATGAAAAGAGCCAGACTTATATATGCCTGAAAACTAGAGCCGATGTATGTTCATGATCATCTCATACCTTCTGCATAATAAACCAAATTCTACACCAAATTTACACCCATCGCCAATGTGTACATTACACACTCACCACTTTCTTCTGCCCCTTTGTGTTCAAACGACCGACAACCCAGTTCCATTATCATCTCAGATCGGGTGTTTCCTGTGATTATTTCCACAAACAAATCTACATCACTTCTTAGCAACACCTCCTAATTTTCAAAAATATGTTTATCATACCTCAACATCATTCTCATCAATGATCTGACTTAGGATTTGTACGCTAGTTCAATTACTCCTGGTAAACTTAACAGAGTTCATAACTAGAAGGTTGGGTCGGTCCTCCCGAAGGAGGCGTAATATGCCAGTATGTTAGAGGTAGAACGAACAGATCCTTTAGTTTGGAACGTACAGTTTAACATACAAACTGCACAAGGAAACCGAGCGTGGTGGTGTAACGGATAGCGTTCTGGCCTCGCATTCGGGAGGACGGCGGTTCAAATCCCCGTCCGGGCATCCAGATTTGAATTTTCCATGGTTTCCCAAATCACTCCAGGCAAATGCCGGGTTGCTTCCTTAAAAAGGCCATGGCCGAATTCCTTCCCATTCCTTGCCCCCATCCTTTCCCGTCTCTAAAGACCTCGCTGTTCAGAGACGTAAAGCAGTTAGGGGAAAAAAAAAATCCACAAGGAACGTTCTAACGTAGGTCACGTGAATGAAGCAATCCCTGTAAAAATTCCTGGACTCACCGGAATTCGAATCAGAACTCTTAATTTTGAATACGAGCGCAAATCCGATGAGTTAGTCAGACTGTTAACTAATTTATCGATTCTCAGAGAAGCATTAACATGTTGCGAATAGTTAAAAGCAAATTTATAGTCAGACACAAAAATTTTTGTATGGAAAGCAACTGCTGTACAGAGTAAACATCATGTGAAAACAGTATATCTCTTACGCTGTTGATTCATCTCATAATTCGCAACAAATTTTACTAAATTAATATTGTAATTTACAATTCGACAAAAAAAATGAACAAAACATTCTGTGATCCAAGTGCTCGAAGTCACGGGAAGAACCAGCAGCTACTTTATAATTCAATTTTTTTTTTTTTGCTGTCATCAGTCTTTCGACTGGCTTGATGCAATCCTCCATCCTTTCCTATCTTGTACTAACCTCTTCATCTCTACATATCCCTTACAACCCACGTCACCAATTATCTGCTTCATATATTCTAATCTCTGTCTTCCTCTACAGTTCTTAACTTCGACCGATCCCTCCACCAGCAAATTAATCACTCCAGCAAGACTCAAAATATGACCTACCAGCCTGTCTCTTCTTTCCGTAAGCTTCTTCCACAAACTTCTTTCCTCGCCCATCATTATTTCCAAGACTCGTTCATTTCTTATTTTGTCTGCCCACTTAATTTTCAGCATTCTTCTGAAGCACAACATTTCAAATGCTTCAATTTTCCGTCTTTCCGGTATTCCTAAAGTCCATGTTTCGCTACCGCTGTGCTCCAAACATAGAGTTTTAAAAAGTTCTTTCTAATTCCTAGATCGATATTTGAAACTAAAAGATTCCACTTTTTCATGAAGGCTCTTTTTGCTAGTGCCATTCTGCTTTTAACATCATTCCTGCTTCGGCTCTCGGTTGTAATTTTACTTCCCAAATAACAGAATTCACTTACTTCTCCTATTGCATCAGATCCTATTTTTATATTTAATCTGCTAGTATTGGTGTCATTTCTGCTACATTTCATCACTTTTGTTTTACTTTGATTTATATTCAGGCCAAATTCTTCTTTCAGTATTTTGTTCATGCCATTCAATAATTTCTCAGTATCCTCAGTCCTCTCTGCTAACAAGACAATGTCATCAGCAAATCGTAGCATACTTATTTTTTCTCCCTAAACACTTATGCCACATGGAAATTTTTCTTTTACTTTTTTCATTACTTCCTCTACATACAAGTTGAATATTAACGGGGATAGACTACAACTTTGTCTCACGCTCTTTTTAACTGATGCATGTCTCTCATGATTCTCTACTTTTAATACAGCCACTTAATTCTTATATAGTTTATGAAGTATTCTTCTATCTCGATACTTTAGACCTGAGTTCTTTAAAATTTTGAACATCTTGTCCCACCTAACAGTATCAAAAGCTTTTTCTAAATCAACAAATGACATAAAAGTATCTTTGTTTTTCTTGATCCGCCCTTCAAGTATTAATCTTAAAGACAGAATTGTTTCCTTTGTACCGCGATTTTTCCTAAACCCAAACTGATCTTCACATACTATCTCTTCTACTACTATTTCCATTCTTCTGTATATTATTCTGGTCAGTAATTTTGAAGCATGTGATGTTAGACTAATGGTGCGATAATTCTCACATTTGTCGGCTTGTGCTTTCTTCGGAAGATAATATTAAAAAAAAAAAAAAATCTGTTGGAATTTCTCCTGTTTCATAACTTTTTGATATCAGCTTAAATAATCTTTCGATTCCTTCTTCTTCTAGGGATTTAAGAAGTTCTGCAGGGATCTCATCAATTCCAACTGCCTTATTTGCTTTCAAGTCATTCAGAGCTTTATAAAATTCTGTCCTCAAAACAGGATCTCCTAAGTCTTCAATGTTGACATCGCCTTCCTTTTCTATTACGCTATTGTTCAAATAGTCGCCATCATACAATTTCTCAATGTATTCATTCCATCGGTTAGCTCTATCGTCTGAGCTTAAAAGAGGTTTCCCATCGGCGGCTTTAATGCTCACACCTCTTTTCTTCATTTCTCCTAAATTCTGTTTGATCTTCTTATATGCAACATCTACTTTACCTATGACCATTTCCTTTTCTACATCTTCATACTTTTCTTCTAGCCATTTTTCTTTTTTGCATTTCCTGTTTATTTGATTTCTAAGTTGTCTGTATTACAATCTTCCTGCTTCATCCTGAGCATTTTTTTACCTTCTCCTCTGATCCATCAGTTCCAAAACTTCTTCAGTGATCCATGGTTTTCTGGCAGCTTGTTCCCTACAGCCTAATGTTTCTTTACCAGTTTACATTATTTCGGTCTTTAATGCACTCCATTCATCCTCGGTTATTTCTTAGACCTAAGTCTACCATTTCTGCAAACTTTTCACGCATACCCTTTCATAATTTCACATGGCAATGCTATGAGGTTGCTTGTAATAGGTACAGTTGCTGTGTTTACAGCGGGTCAGTTTTGTGTTATACAACGTTTTAAATGACATCATCTCGTACAATACTCCAGGCAACGCTGTCTCTTTCTCTCTGATGCTGGGTCTTATTTTCGATATAACCCTAAACAGAACATTCCATGGACGACATATTGGAATGGTTTCTTCTTCACGTTTTCTGCTTACTTATAAACTATTGTGATAAGAAGGGGAATGCCGTAAGGCATTGTTTGCTGGCAGACCCCAAAGGGTGGTTCGGCCACAGATTTAACAGATTTTCTATTTGCCGTGCATGTGTCACTGTCGTGGCTACCCATAACCTAACTCGGTAATCCTACCGGGTACAGGGGACGTACAGTTTAACGTCGAATCCGACCCACGGAAGCGTTCTGGCGTACTTCACATTACACAGCAAGCTGTGCTAGAGGTGAAGATCGAGATAACGGACTTTCAAAATCACCGCCCAGTCAGGGATTCGAACATGGGACCTTTCGATCTCCAGTCAGCCGGCTTAACTACTGAGTCGGCATAACGCTCAACTATTGTGCGAATTGTGTAAGCTACAGTATGTGTTCTGTGATTTGTGTTTGTTTCCGATACGTGAAGGCACCAGTTTTGTACTTTAAGTAGCACGGCCAAACTCGAGGTAATTATGCTGCTTCATGTTGCAAACGAAATTTCTTTTATGATTGGGCCATGATAATAATTTAGGACTAAAAGCAGTTAAGGACAATACCTTGGAGAAAATTTTCCTGTTATTCTAATTTTGATTCGTCAAACATGGGCTTAAAGTGTTACCACAACCTGTGACATTGTTACTAATGTTTCCTTACTGAAAACCTGCCAGATATGAAAATCATACTGTGTACTCTGATTTCATAGTACTAGTGCATTTCAAATCATGTATGCGTAGACCTTGCGCAATGATCTCGCACTGAAAAGGTCAAAGATTCAATTCCTCCCTTGAACACTGGAGCTTTTAATTAAATACCTTTTTTTCAACCTTATTATGCAACAAGAACAATAATGAAAATATTTGAGTGAAAGGCTGCAAACACAGAGCGTGTTTATTGTTTTATTACTTTCAGGGTACTGCTGGAGCTCTTATTAATTTCGCAATAGCTCTTCGATTACAGGACTGAAATAAGCAAAGGCCATGACAGAGGCGGATTGCGTGGCCGGTTGAAAGCTCAGTCAGGTGGCAGATCTATACTTCATGGTTTCCAGGGCAATAATACCAAACTAAATACATTTACAATGTAGTCTTCACGGGTGTACCGCCGGATAGTGTTGTGGAAACACAATATTTCGACGGCTGGCTCTGCCGTCTTCTTCAGGTGATGAGACATGTGTAATGGTCGGCTGACCCACAGGTACTGAGATGGTTCGGGTGCCGCTCTTCCTTATATACAAGTCCGCGTGGCTTCGGCGATGGCTTACTATGAGCCAGGCCCGCAACCAATCTGGGCGCCACGAGTTTCCACCATCCTGTGCAGCGCAACACTGTTTTAAATACTCTTGTGCACAGGGCTAGAGCGATTGCTGACAAAGACAGCCTGCCACAAGAACTGGAACACCTGAGAACTGTCTTCAGGCGGAACGGTTACTCCGAGAGGCAGATAGAAAGGGCAATTGAACGTAAGCCAGGGAAAATTCCAGTCCAACAGGAAGAAACGCCCAAGGCCACCGCCTTTCTGCCTTTCGCCGGAAACACCTCGGGGAAAATCGGCAGAATCCTCGCACGACATGGTATAAAATCTTTCTACCGACCACCAGCTAAAATACGGGACTACCTCCGTTCAGTCAAGGATGATCTTGGCCTAAGAGTTCCGGGGATTTATAGCATACCGTGCGAGTGTGGAAAGACCTACATCGGTCAAACGATCCGCACCATAGAAAACCGGTGTGATGAACATAAACGCCATCTCCGCTTGGGACAGTATAGCAAATCAGCGATCGCCGAGCACGTGTACGACCATGGCCACAAAGTAGAGTTCAATAACGTTAGGATATTGGCTAGAACATCACATTTTTGGGAATCTGTCATCAAAGAAGCCATCGAAATTCGACTGGCCGACACATTTAACAGAGACAGTGGTCTATGTCTCAGTGAGGCATGGAAACCTGCCTTGGCAAATATCCGCAGAGAACGTTGTACTTCCGTCCAGCTGCCGCCGTAGAGGGCTTCATATTAGCTCGGGCTGGAACAAGAACCTTAGCCACGCCCACGGGCAGCCAACCGCAGGTTGGTTGCGGGCCTGGCTCATAGTAAGCCATCGCCGAAGCCACGCGGACTTGTATATAAGGAAGAGCGGCACCCGAACCATCTCAGTACCTGTGGGTCAGCCGACCATTACACATGTCTCATCACCTGAAGAAGACGGCAGAGCCAGCCGTCGAAATATTGTGTTTCCACAACACTATCCGGCGGTACACCCGTGAAGACTACATTGCAGTCATACGCCGGGAAAGTCTTCGTTCTTAAATACATTTAGAATTTGAACACAAGCCACCTAACTACAACTTCTAAAACGTCGAGGTAACCTCCCTTAGTATTTACTGCTGTAGTTCAGAGTTTCTCTACCCAAAGACACGGTAGGTGGTTCTAATTGAATTAAAAATGTAATAACAAATTATAAATTAAAAAAAATCGTTAACTTAGAATGCATACAGTATTCTTACTGTATAAGGTTATAAGAGAGTATAAACCATAAAAATATAACCCAAACATTGTAAAAGCCATTAATATTTCAGTGAACAAACAAACATCTTGTATTTCATAGATGTGGTATATGACTGCATTTTTAATATAATAAGTCAGTTTCCCGTCGGCATCTAAAGAGAGTTAACGTGTGTTTATGTTTTAAGGAACTTCGTTTAGTGCCGATAACAAATAGACGAACAATTATGCGTATGTAAATTAGTGATCCGTAGATTTTACTACTCTTCGAGTTTAAAAGGTTGAGACACGATGCTATAGTTAAAGAGTTTCTTTACCTTTCAGGTATCATGGGATAATAATTTACAATGATCAAACGCGTGATTTAGAGAAGTTCTTGGTGTATCAAAAGTTTCAACAAAAAAAAAAAATTGGACCAATTTAAACTGCCTCACTTATATATATTAAAATAATAATTAAAGTATTATTATATTACTATAATTTATTACTGGTGCAGGGGTACAACTGACCGATGGATCTGGAAATTTATATTGCTATGTTAGAAAACAGACGGGAAGGAAAGGTATTCAGACAATTATACATAACTAGTAATTTGAATAATTTGATAATTCGCCAGTTATTCATCCAAACACGCTAGGGATTCAGATAGCTCGTAAAGCTACCAGCCTTGAGTCGAAATTCACCTCCTCTATTGCTAACGGTGTTAATTTTTTTCTTCAGTTATATTGAGACTCGTAATAGGTCTTAATAACATCAAATAAATAAACTAAAAACTTTATTAAAAAAAAAGAAGCAGCAATTTACACTAGCACCAAGAAGGTCAGAATGCGGTAGATTTTACCGACCACACGATTAGACTATTAGATGAACCGAGCCTGGTGGGTGAGCGATAACGCTCGGGTCTCGCATTCGGAAGGACGCAGACTCAAATACCCGTACAGCCATCCAGCTTTCGGTTTTCTATTGTTTCTCGAAATCAATCCAGCCGAATACTGGGATGGTTCCTTCAAACGACCATGGTGGAATGCCTACGCACTCCTTGCGCAGAAAAAAGAAGATATGATGGGTAAAGTACACGTATCCTGTCACTTTAAAATAAAATAAAAAGAATATGGTCTAAGAACGGAAACTTACATATGGATGATTCAGTTCTGTGGCAGCCAAATTCACTCACACTTAATCGCTGATTATTGTACGTGTTTTCACCTTAACATGTCGGCAACCACCTCGGATGTCAGAAGTATCATTTCTCTTGAATAAAAAGAGCCTTTGGAGGTTTAGCGATGCCGTTGATATCAACTACTTCAATTAAAACACAATGCTGAAATCACATTCTGGTCTCTGTTATCGAAACCCAAAAGTCTTTAAACTAATCTTAGATGTGGATCGTTTCGAATTCTCGTATCAACTGAATACTGCGTGCGAACCTGGAACAATATACCAAATTTCGAAGCCTGCTATCACAGCGTATCTACGGTAACCATTAGATTTCTGTGTCGACACGGCCCGTTGCCACGGAAATGGTCTCCGCCATTGTTGAAAGGGTATATAAGACGGCGTTCTACAGGGCCACAGTGGACTCCAGCCTCGGACGGAACAGTGTGCAGACGGGATGCAACCTCGGCCTCATCGAGTCTTCAGTCGAAGCGCTCGTCGCCCTCGCTGAAGACTCTTGGGGGCAGGGGTTGCATCCCGGCCGCTGGCTGTTCCGTCTGAGGTCTGGAGTCCAGCGGTGGCTTGCGGCTGCCGCGGTTTGCCGGCTGCGACAGTGGACGCAGCAGTGCGCAGCGACGAGCTGCGCCGCCGCAGGGGTGTTGCGCCGCAGCGACGAGCTGCGCCGCAGCGCCTGCGACTGCTGCGCCCGCTGGAGCAGCAGGCATCCGCCGCGGCCGCAAGCACCGCGGCGGCGGGGTGGGGCCGGGGTCCACGGAGGGGGCGGGTGGGGTGGACCCCATGCTCGCAACATACTGACGTCACGCTGTTTCAGATAAAGCGGCGGTTGCAGAACCAAGGGCGGGCCATCGGCGGCGGCGACAGCGACACAGAGCAGTTCGACGGCAGAAGCATGAGCAGCGGCCTCCAATCTGAATGCTGTTCATTGGCAGTCCTACACATCGTCGAAGACAAACGCTTCGGCTTTTTTCTGATTCCACCTTATAAATGTTGTGAACAAATTTAAACTGAAACTTGTAACTGAATATCTGAGAATACATTTTTAAAGCTGTTTAACATGTTATTTATTAACTAGTAATTCTGATCCATGCGAAGTAATGCTCTAACCAAAATTTTCTCTACATTGATGCACGAAATACAAAGCTTTTATCTTAAGCCTACATTTCTATGGACAAAGAATTTAAAGAATACTTCTATATATCAAAATAATATTACGTAAATATAAGCATCTAACGATTGATATGTCGATTTTAACGCAATACATACTTTTATTTCAGTGTTCTATGAGTTAATTTATCTACCGATGCTTGGAAAAACGAACTTTTATCTTACATATCTATGGACAAATAATTTAAGGAATACTTCTATATATCAAAAGAATATTACGTAAAAATAAGCATCTATGATTGATATGTCGATTTTAACGCAATACATACTTTTATTTCAGTTTTCTGTGAGTTAATTTATTCACTGATGCTTGGAAATGTTACTAAATAACGTGCATTCGCAAAATATCATCGTAAAGCGTGACGTCATTGCGCAACGTCATAGATACGTCATCCCGTGACATGACGTCAGTGTGACAGCTTGTCTATTATACTAATAGATAATTGAGTTTAAGGTCAATGAGGTTTTTTAAATGGCAGAGATGTTAAGTGACTTGTTTGATGAGATCACTAGCGACTATCAATCATCCTGTGATGGGAGGGAATAAATCAGAGGAGATTTCCTATAATTACGAGTATGAATGAAGAAATTACAAAATTTGAAATAGATTCTCAGGAAATTATGAAAGAACTCAGAAAGCTAAAAACCCGAAGGGGCTGGTATAGATAATATTACTGCAGATGTATTAAAGATTTGGGATACAGTACTGTACCTTACCCTGAAATTTTATTTTAAATGAGTCTGGAGTCTTCCTTCTCGTCAGAGGCCTGGAAAAGAGCTACAATAGTAACGGTTCATAAAGGATGGGTGATAAATGGAATTGAAAATTACAGGCCGATTAGTTTTACATCAGTAATATGCAAAATGGTGGAGAAATTGAATATACAAGGCATTTTTTGTCGATGGAGCTTGGAAAGAAATTGGTAGAAAAAATTAGGAATAGAGCGTGAAAGGGAAAAGATTGACCATGACCACCGGCACTGCGATTTTATGCATAAGAGACTGGGAAAATTTTCTGTTGTGGGTGGGTAAGGGTGTCGAGGATTGGAACAAATTACCAAGTAAACTGATGAATCATTTACCAAAATGCTGCAGGAGTTAAAATTAACATTCTCAAATCGCAAAAGTAGATGAGGAAGGAATTTAACACTAAAATTATATAAGATAATTAAATATAAAATAAAAGGGTTAGTTCACTGAAGGAATTGCCACTTGCGGTATGCTCCATCGCAATTAAATTAATAATAATAATAAATGTTTTTGAATCCCACGTTACTGCAACCATGTCTAAACATATTTACTCATTAAAAACAACTGTGAACGGTATTATCATCTTAAACAGAGCCTATGGTGATATTCAAGCGGCGTTGCGGTTTAAGACTAGGCCTGCTGAGAAGGCAGCTTGGTGAAGGAAGAGAGTGTGAACTTGTTAGTGCCAGCTTTGCGGAGGGCTATTTTGGGACGGTTTGCTGGGCGAGAGGTCCTCAGACAGGAAGTGATAAGGACTGAGTACGTGCTAGCTGGTATAGAGCAGTTCTTAGAAGAACGACAAACACTGATCTGACCTGCAGCTTCTGAGGAAGTCTCTAGCGATCTTCCTCTCAAACTCCACTATTTATTTTGGGTTCAGTACATAATGAAGTATTACATAAATTCAAAATAGAGAAGTAATTAAAAACTTAAAACGCTACTCATGTATAGAACACCTGTTAGACAACAATAACACAGAAGTACAGTGACATACCTTCTGAAGCTAAGAGCTCATGATAATTGATGTTCAAGTCAATTGCAGAAAACAAATCACCTAATATACGCGAGTTATCAGACATTCTATGGATCAAAACATGTAATTGTTCTTACAGGTCCCAAATTTCTTCAGAAGCTCCCCGGGAAAGTGCACGGCTATGTCAAGTATTGAACCCAGGTCCTTCAGCCTGCAGTAATTTTTCAGTATTCCAAAAACATTAACTCATAGATTTTTATTATTATTTTTTAAATTTTTGCAACATAGCTAGACATGGCTCTGAACAACATTTGTTGACAAACATGTGGAACATATGTGCAAATAACAATAATAATAATTAAACATGGACTCCTCATATTTACCCTTTACATCAATCAAGGTGCACCGAAAACGAAATGATTCATAACTCACTCATTTTTTTCTATATTTACATAATTGTTTTAAAATGCTGCCCATTTAGACCGTAACTTAAGTTACATGCCAACAGAATAATGTGAAAATCTAAAACTCGCCATTGTATCTTGAGCAGTACAGTTTTCGTCGAAAGACCTTACAAACCAAATCGCCTTAAAATATGATGTTATTGTTCAATAATAAGGCTGTAAAATTAGAAGCGAAACTCTGAAAAATACACAACTAAACAGAAAAATTGATTGATTTTTTAAATTCCGGTTCAACAATACTACACTAGATGGGATATATTAGTTTTTTATCTCCTTATTACATTTATGTGCACTTTCAATATGTAAATATCATATTTCGTTTAGTCTCCGAATCTGTTTTTGTACCAGTATAACACCTTTCTGTCAAAAAACATAACAAATGATACCAAGAGAGCGTAATTACGAGACAATATAACATACGAACGGACGGACATGAGGAAATTATAAGCATTACATTTTTATCATTTTCGTGACTGAGTTCTGAAAATAAAAAAAAAGCAGGTTTGCTTCTGAAATAAAAGTGATATAAACATCCAATTTACTGTATCTCTTGATGGTAACTGGAAAACAAACAATATAATTTATTTCAGTTTTACTGCAAACTTCTATATTGTGTTTAAGCAGCTACTAATAGAAGTACAACAAAGGATCAGTGATAACAAAATGAATTTTTAAATACGAATTTATTTGGATAACGATTTTCTAAAAGTGAGTTACTTTAAATATAAAAATTAAATAATCATATTTATTTTACCAATAGGATTATTTGCAGGAATGTAGTAACTAGTTATTCTCGTGCGAAAATTTGCAGATGTCTTTGACCTGATGCCAGGATCTGAGTTTTCTGCATATTCTCATCTAAGAACCACCAGTCTCTGCTCTCTGGAAGAACGTGATACTGGTAACAACAGATTGTGAGAGTAGATGGCAGAGCTTCAGAGAGCCTCATTATGCTTATTTCCACGCACAGCTTTCCGAGGAAACTATTTCCTTACAGACGATGTCAATTTGCAGCAGAATCCTCGAAAACTACAGTACAGAAAACTTGATACCCACCTAACTGAAAAGTGCTATGGAAATGTAACAGTTTTTCGAGCTCTAAGACGCCTCGGGGAAAAATACTGTGTACATTTCTTGTTTCTGAAGAATTAACGTGAATTTCAACAGATGCCGCCACTTTATCGATCTCGCCCTTTACCAAGGCGTGCGAGAACAAACATCGCATTTAAATGCATAAGGGTGTTTCTGCACGCGAAATATCAGACAGTGCGCTGTCAGCAGAGCTAATCCTGAAGACAGGAATCACGGCCGAGTCCCCAAGGACATCAGGACAGCGTTCTTTATAAGGAAAATCAAGGGCAACTCCACTGCCGCTGGCAACGCGAGACATACATAAAAAGAAGAGCAGGAGCTAGAGGTCCCAGCAGGTACACACTTTGACAATAAATTTGGCCGCCGCTGAAAAATTCTATCACTCTTATTTTGCACACTCTGACATCAATGCCATCCCAGGAAACAGTAATGTAATACTGGCAAGCCAGTATAGCGTTACTGTTTCTTAGGATCACATTGATGTCAGAGTGTGCAAAATAAGAGTGATAGAATTTTTCAGCGGAGGCCAAATTTATTGTCAAAGAGGGTACATTATATACCATAAAAATGGCATTCAAATCCAACATATTTTTTCAGTCGAAAATTAAGATATAGCAAGAATGAAGAAGCGAAAACAGAGATTGGCAAATGAAAAAATATATCGATAAATATCGCATCGATTTTTACTGAAAGGATCGATATGTATCGAAAGAAAAAATCGATAAGTCGATATACAGACATTTTTTCCTAAAGCCAGTAATTTTCCAAAAATGTTTCCAAAATATTTAAGAAAATTCGTAAAATCAAAAGCCCATATGTGAAAATTATAGAAACCTTTATTAATTTATATGTATTTTTCAATCAATCAAACCAGTTTTCATCTGATCTAGACATCAAAAGAACTGTTTACCCCGTTAATCTACTCCTGTTGTCCGGTGCCAATGAGTTAACTGCAGAAGCCATTGTTCGGACAACACAGAGTCTTGGCATATCAGATACTTCATCAACGTATCAACTTCTAATCATCAATAATAATAAAAAATTAAAACAGAAGCTGTAAATCTATGTCAATCCTCAAATTCGCAATACGAATACTTAATCAATATTCTTCAACTTAATTAAAAATAATCTAACCGATAACGTTCAAATATGTTGACAAAAAATGACATTGACGTTAATGTAAACCTGTTAAAATTTAACTTCTTTTTTAACCAATTAACCGCTGATGAAAAACTTAAATTATGGCGAATTCAATTTTTTAAGACGCTTTCAGATCATATACGTATGTACATTTATCCAATATATATACAGGGTGTTACAAAAAGGTACGGCCAAACTTTCAGGAAACATTCCTCACACACAAACAAAGAAAATATGTTATGTGGGCATGTGTCCGGAAACGCTTACTTTCCTTGTTAGAGCTCATTTTAGTTTCGTTAGTATGTGCTGTGATACAATACGCCATTCTCCAGGACTGCATCAGCGCATCAGGGATTCCATGCGACGGAGGGTGGATGCATGTATCTTCGCTAACGGAGGACATTTTGAACATTTCCTGTAACAAAGTGTTTGAAGTCACGCTGGTACGTTCTGTTGCTGTGTTTCTATTCCATGTTTAATGTGATTTGAAGAGAAGTAATAAAATGAGCTCTAACATGGAAAGTAAGCGTTTCCGGACACATGTCCACATAACATATTTTCTTTGTTTGTGTGTGAGGAATGTTTCCTGAAAGTTTGGCCGTACCTTTTTGTAACACCCTGTATATACATGGAATACAAGAAATTGGATACTGATTTGTGTTCGTACATAAATATCGAATTGGTAGTTAAAATTAATACTCTAAATAAAATATCAATTTTGGATATATCAAGATTAAAAATATTGATTAATTTGTGAAAAATAACAATATTTCGATACATCGATATATTTTTCTCTAGCCTAGGGTAAAAAAAGGTGTGAAGTATTAATAACTATTTTCTAATCCCGTCAAAAATGTCGGGATTGAATGCAGATTTCTGGCAAATAACTTAAATAATTAATTCCATCTGTTGTATAATACTAATGATAGTATTTCTGCATAAAAATTAGTGCTTTCATCGCACGCGCATTAATACATTCACTGTATCGCGATAAAAAAGTGATTACATATTTATTTTCTTACTATAACAGTGATCAGAGAATATAAGGAAATCATCTACATCGAACTAATGTAGATAAACAGAAAGAAACTAATAAACAAAAAGCAAATAAAAGTATTGAGGCATGTATCAATAAGTAATTCCAATAATGACGGCTCCCCCGGATGTAAATACACTGGCGGAAATTAAAATCCCAACACCCAGGCGGAGTTATGGCCAAATTTCATTCCTTTATCACAAGTATTCCCACACGAAGAGTATTAAATGATTAAAAATTGAAAGCTTTACATGAAATAGTGTGAGAATTACTACGCTATTTATTATGAAAAATTGTTGTGTGTTTTAACGTATAAGTGGTGAACAGTGAGGTGTAGCATTACTCTCTTTTGTCCACAAGTTCTTGGTGGCTAAGTATGCCAAAACGAAGAGTGACGACCCCCTACACCCAAATGTCTAACTGTGGAAGGGGCCGGAGGGTTGGCGTGTTTGAAATGGGTGCATCATATCGTGAAACCAACGGAAGGATTGGCCGTAGTGCAATGTCAGTATACAGACTTGTGACACAGTAGATGGAAGATGGCTCTAATACTCCTAGGGCAGGCCCAGGTCCATACAGATGGACAACAGCACGTGAAGACCGCCAAATTGTGTAGGTGGTTGTTGCTGGCAGACGGGTTAGTGCAGGCCAGATCCAAGCAGTGTTACAGAGAGAGTCAGTCACGGGAAGACTGTAAATCAGTTAGTTGAACCTTGATTACACCCTCTGATCCTTATGAAAAGTGTTACATTAACCTGATTTCATTGACAGAATCGTCTAACCTCGTGTAGTGTAAGGCACAAATGGACACGTCAATGGCGTACATTTGTGTTTAGAGACGACTCTCGATTCTTTCTGTGGCAAAGTGATAATCGAGAACATATTTTCAAGCGTAGTAGCGAAGCAGCTTACCATGCTGTGATTTCAGAATGTCACACGGCAACAGCGACTGGTGTCATGATTTGGCGGCAATCAGTTTCGACAGCAGGACTGAGTTGGTTGTTGTTGAAAGCACAATGACACTGTGTGCTGCACCCTATTGTGATAACCTTCATAGCCACCATCCAAACCGCATATTCCAACAGGATGATATCCTTCCTCATACTGCGTCCATCGCAACACAAGCCTTGCAAGGGGTTACGATCAAAATTTGGATCATACGGTCCCCAGATTTATCCCCAATGTAGCATGTCTGTATGGCCAGGAGTAGACACATTAGATCATATGGTCATCCAGCATAAACTGTGTAACAACTGACTTCACAAGACATACAGACGTAAGGAGACAGATCCCAAGAAGACATCCAAACAGTTATTGATTCCATGCCGGTAAGGTTCCGCGAATGTATTGGTGCTTAAGGTGGGCGCACATCTTACTGACAACTGTATCTAAAGATAATACACTTAGCCTGATCCATTTCAATTTGTTATCATTTCTTCTATGTCTTTGGATACATCTGCAAAGATTCCTAAATTCCACCTTTCCTGTCTGGGTGTTAGGGTTTTAATTTCCGCCATTGTATATCGTCTGCCATAGTAATTTTCAGTGAGTATTAAAGTAATTTAAGCTTTAACTTTATAAGTGCGAACGTGCAGAACAGTAAGTGCACATGCGCAGAACGTTAATTGCGCATGAGCAGAAGATTAAGTGCGCATGCGTAGAACGTTAAGTGTGCATGCGCAGGACATCGTAGCGCATGCGAACTTGACGTGCAACTCGTAACGCGTTACGCTAGTAATTTTACCCTACCGCCCAAAGAAGTTTCACTTCAAATCGTTGAGAGCTGCCAGCATGGATATTTGGTGGCTCAGTCACTTATGGAAGTAATCCCGGTTCCAGTCAATATGACTACTAGTTACGTTGTATTGTACACGGATGCGGGAATAACTATGGAAAACTCGAACCGCCAGACAGACTTGAAATTCCATTAGGGATGACGTGCAAGAACGCCGATGGCGATTTCCGAGACGTAATTTTGCCTGTGCGTGTGTAGTCGGCCGTCAAGGTTATTTCCGATCGATCAGCGACTAAAGACCCACTTTGCACGCTGAAAAGGCCGCACCAGATGCCGAGCGGCAAACTCTGCTCTTGCTTGCTGACACCTCCATTTCCCAATCCTGAAAGTTTAAAGGTCCAAGCTGTTACAGACGCAAAGCGCCTCCCAGGGCAGAACGATTTTCGGCAGCTTTTATTTGAAAATAAAATTGGTGTTTGAGTTTGGAAAGCGTCGGAGGAAATTCCACAGGATGTGGAGGGGGAACTGGGCTATGCTACTCAGAGACCAAACTCCTCGCATCCTACAGATTAATGCAGAGCGAAATCGTCTTGCTGCCTAGATATGTGGGTACTACGAAACAAGAGGACCGGTATAAGTGTTCAAATATACGGTATGAGATCCTGTTTTTCAGTTATACACTCAACAGTTCATATTTTATGCACAAAGAAGTAATTAACTGTCGTGATTCTGGTAGCGGAATGAAAAATTTAATGTAATAATTAGTATTTGTCGTGTATAGTCATTTAGCACAAACTACAAGGCACTTTTAGGGCTCCATACATGCATAATAAATAACTGAACCTTCGCCTATTTGTCCATCTGTCCATTTTCATAATTTCAGAAACTTTTAACTTACAAAAAGTTATAATTATGCATATTTTTACGGTATGAAATCTTGTTTTTTCAGAAGTGCGTATTCTATACAGTTATACAGTCAACAATTCGTATTTTACGCACTAGATTTACGAAATTTGTGCATACAAAGAAGTATTTAACTATCGTGATTCTGACAGTTAATGAAAATTAATGTAATAATTAATATTTGTCGTGTACAGTACTTTAGTACAACATACAAGGCACTTATAGAGGTCCATACACGCTGATAAGAAACTGAACCTTCGCCCAATCGTCCATCTGAGCGTTCTCATAACCTCTGAACCTTTTAACTTATAAAAAGTTATAATTATGATTTTTTTCAGTTCTTAATAATAAAAAAATGGAACATGAATAGGGGTGAAAAACTTACAGTCAAATGAAAGCTGGAATCCGGCGAATCTCAAAATATTTGTGTTTTCCTTTCTATTCCATGATTTTTCCAAACTTTTAACGAAAAATCATAACAAACATACCATTTCCCCCACATTATTTCCAAAACTAGTAATCTGAAAATTTTTCAAAATTTATAGAGATATATATCCTGTTATAGTTTACAGGAAAACTACTGCAATTTTTCTGCAGTTGATGGTTTTTTCGAGAAATGTCCCAATCAGTGATTCAGATATTCTTTTTGATAAAAATTGGATGTATCATTCGACGTAGGCTACCATTAATTAGGTAATAAATATTCCACTAAAATACTTTTTTTTTTTAATTTCTTAGACACATAGTAACTTTTATTTATGTTCGGTTTATATACGCATTATTTTGAAAGATAATTTCACAAACTTATAGTCAATTCTATTTAAAAGTCAGTGTGGGTTAGTCAGATCGTACAGCGTGGTATTAGGGTGGAGCTATCCGATTTCAGATCTTTTCCGAAATCATTTGAAACAAATGTTGGTCTGTTCAACAATAAAATCCGTAGCTTTATTTCACACGGTGACTCCCTATCCTTCGGTAGTAATCCTCCAGATTCTCTTATGCATAAATAAAGGTGGTTATTCATAGTCGTAGGCCTCCCTAACGTTGCACATGCGGCATCTAAACCTTCCTGATATTTCAATCCTCGTGTTATCGCCAGTGAATGCTTCATACTTAACAACCGTTCTCTTCACACACATTCTGGTTTCTGGAAAATTGTAACAACTATTACAAAACACGTAATTTCTCTTACTGACGTACATCATACGTCGCTGGGAAAAAGAAATATAGAAACGGGAGCTTTGTAGAAGAAGAGATTCATGCATGAATAGAAATACAGCAAACACGAGAGCACTGTGAAAAGATTATACGGAAAAAATGGTGACTTGTGTGCGAAAAGGCAAACGCAGATAAAAACATTCGTTAATCTTGATCATTTATTTACTAATACTTGTAGAAATCTGTTTGTGCCTATATTCACAAATTTAAGAACATGCAAAATATAAGGGAGGTGATATGAATTGTTTCTTTTTACTGCTTTACACCTGGTGACGTAGACGTCATTAGATGCGGGAGAGGATGACCTTTTGAAGGAACCATCCCGGTATTCGCCTGGAGGGATTTCGGGCAACGATGGAAAATCAAAATCTGGATTGCTGGACTCGGATTTGGAAACACGTACTGTATCCTTCTGAATGCTATGGAATTTACCCGTAATTTTTATCTAACAATCATCTCTTATATTAAACGTAAAAAAAATTAAAGCTATCTGGAAGGTCTTTGGGATAAGATTTGCACATAGCAATGCTTGCAGCCATCACATATTAGGACGATGGGGTTCTTTGTTCCTATACAATAGGTGATATTCGATTTCGTTCCCATTTCCTATCCTCCAATCAAAATCTGTGTTATGTCTCTGCTACCTCACAGTTTTGCCGTGCACATTAAAACACGACACACACAGGAAACGGGTAGGTACGACATACTCATTGTCAGATTAAAAACCTCAGGCATGATGTACCAGCCGTCATGATTATGGTTTTAGATGTTTTCCCAAATTTATCTATGCCAAAGCTGACAAAGTTTGCAATTTCCTCCCAAAAAATCACGTATTTTGATGCTAAGACATTTATATTTAACTAGCTGTTACCCGCGACTTCGTACATGTGGATTTAGAATTCGATTGCTAGAATTAGATATACAAAGCTGAAAATTACCAAGATATGTCCCAGACAACACTGAGGCGGCATAATATGACGGGAACGCCATCGATATTCCATTCGAAACTGTCTCATGACTAAAACTGTTATTCATATCGGAAAAAAGTATCCTATTTCGTTCCTAAAGATACAAAGTATTTCCTTGTCATCGGTATACACTTATAGTCGTCAAAACGTAAAAAAAGAAGGAGACTTACTTTCGCGTATATAATATTATGAGTTAGATAACACAAAAACTGCCTGTGGAACCAGTATACCATGAATAAAGTAAACGCTTAGGGCACTATTCTACCGCAAAAGATTTGCCAGAACATGGTATCCTTACAACAAAATCCTAGGCTTGGCTCAAACTATGAAAAAATATTCATGAAAATTTTTGCTCACAGTGGGTTTGAACCCGAAGCCACACGGCAGTTTTCTTAAGAGGCAAGCACGTTATCACTACGCTACGCTATCGTTGGTTTCTATCGCTACGCATTACAAAGAGATATATTATGCGTTTGTCTTTCACAGTTTAGATAGTTTTCATAATTTAATGACAATATGTTCTTATGTATACAGTATCACATGTCCATCCTAATGTCAAATAGCATCTCCTCGTCAAATTTCATCACGATCGGAGTAGCCGTTTAGCCCAAGAAACGTAACAAACACACAGAGAGACAGACAGATAGAGCTACTTTCGCATTTATAATATTAGTTTTTGTTTTGTTTTTGTTTTAAATGGTATTCGGCTACTGGGCCATACAGCCAGCTAAATGTGATTTTTTGCTATCAAGTATTGACACAAGGACACTACAACACGGACAAGACAACACGGACAAGACATTCACAGACACAACACTAAACACCCATGCCCTCCGCAGGACTCGAACCGGCGACCTTCCGTACGCGGAGCTAGCTAGCACTCTAGCCCCTACGCTACCGAGGCCGGCTTTATAATATTAGTATAGATATACAGAACACAGTTGCCGTTATTCTCCTACAGATGGCGACCCTTTTAGATTGCCATTCGACGGACCTGAATACCATTCGACAAAAAAAAGGTATTATTCTTGTTACAAACATGCTCTAATTAGCGACACTCTCTGTTTCGGTACAACGTTCCAAATTTCTGATTGGCTTAGACAGGTAACTGAACTGTAAAACAACGAAAAAAAAGTATTGTCCGTAATTTTGTTCAGCGTGCCGTTAAATGCTGCTCGGCCGTGGAGCGCGCCCGTCGCCAATTAGGCGTCCAGTTGCTCGGCTGTAAGAAATCAATGTGCCCTTTCTGGCCGGCTGAATAGGCCATCAGATTGGATGGCCGGCGCACGGTAGTCCGGAACAGAGGTCGGGCGACCAGCTGGCTGCCTGCAAGGTGGCTATAGTGCTACACGCTGAGTCGTGCCCAAACGCATTCTCCTCATTTCGCGCCAATAAACAAACCACGAGCTTCTCCATACGATTCCGTAATCCATGGCAAACGGAGGGAGCCCTAGAATTGTTTTTCTGCTGTTATTCGTCGTTCATAGACCCCAATTTTATGGAAGGAATAAGTTATAGGCAGCGGTCTGGCAGCTCAGTGGGTACCGTACTAGACTCGCGTTGTAGGTGTCACCAGTTCGATTCCGGCCTGAGGCATGGATGGTTTCAATTAAGAACTATGTATGTCTTGTGCTTTTTTTTTTTTTTTTTTTTTTTTTGAAAATTTTAATCGGCTCTGTAGCCATTTAGCCAGCAATTGTGTTCCTTTTTTATTCCTCAATTGTGTATGTAGAGTCTTCTCGTGTTATTGATGATTACAAATGACAGGACAACACAGAACGGACATAACACTTAATTAAAACCACCGATGCCCTAGGCCGTACTCTAAACGGCGACACCTGCAACGAGAAGCCAGCTCGCTAGCCCCGCGCCTCCGGAGGCGTCTTGTGTCGTCTGTACCACGCCGAGTGTAGTACATACTAATTGCAACCATAAACAGTTACGTTTTACATAATTCTGACTAAGTGGCCTGGTAGACAAATGCCAGTATTTAAAAAAAAAAAAAAAAAAAAAAAAAAAAAAAGGAGGAATAAACGCCAGAACGTTCCGTGCTTCGGATTCCACGTAAAAATATAGTTCTTAGAGAAAAGGAACTGGCCGTTTACCTCTGAAACAATGGCTTACTATGCCTACTTCTGGACGGTCCAACCAACTTTAGGGTTGCGGAATAAGTTTTTTTTTTTTTTTTTAAAAAAAAAAAAAGATACTTTATGTGTTTCGTATTTTAGTGAAATTTAAAAGATTCTCTCTTATTTCTGAAACACATGATTCATTAATAATTTTTTCCTTGTAATGTATTAAACTCTCCAAAATAAAGTTTCGTAAATATTTGATTTGTCAATTAATTAAAAATAAATATCGGATTGTAATTCATGCTGGTTATCATTCAAAGAACCATTTTTTTAAAACTGTTTAACGTCTCTTAACAGCGAGGTCTTTAGAGACGGGAAAGGATGGGAGGCAAGGAATGGGAAGGAATTCGGCCATGACCTTTTGAAGGAAGCATCCCGGCATTTGCCTGGAGTGATTTGGGAAACCATGGAAAACCCAAATCTGGATGCCCGGACGGGGATTCGAACCGGTGTCCTCCCGAATGCGAGGCCATAACGCTAAATGTTACACCACCACGCGCGGTATAAGGAACCATCTCATTTAAAGTAACTATTCATCATCACTCCATGGCGTTGAGTTCAGCGATGTACTGAAGTTATCTCGGTTGATCATCGTCGGCGGGTGCTCCTGACGTTATGGTGTGAGGAGCTCTCGGGTGTGACTCCAGACACTAAGGTAACACTGACGGCACAACAATACGTCACGGATATCCTGTGTTGTCATGATTTTGTTTTTTGTTTTTTGTTTTTTACTTATGGGACTGGGGACAAGAAACGGGAAGGAATTCGGCCAAGTCCTTTTGAAGGAAGCAACCCGGAAGAATACTTGGAGTGGTTTGGGGATACCATGGAAAACCAAAATCTGGATGCCTAGAAGGGGATTCGGACAACATGCGAGGCCAGATCGTTAACTGCTCAGCCACCACGCTCGGTGCGCTGTCTGCGTGATGTTGGGATACTCCCGTGGCCAGCAAGATCCCCATATCTGTTCTTGATAGAACATGTGTGGTACCAGTTGATACCCTTCCCAACCGAATCAGTGCGTGCATCCAGGACATGTGGGGTGCAACTTCATACTGATTAGTAGGCTCATACAGCCAAGAACTTTTATAAATTTGACAGAATTTTTAACTACTGTAGTATTATCACGTACCCTCTGAACCCGTGAAGTTTCATTTCGTTTCATTCTCCACATGTGGGGGCTCACTTTTTTTTTTGTCCGCAGTGTAATTTAATGGATATGACGGAAAAAAGTCCTAGAAGCTTTTGACTTTAGCCGGGACAACCGGTGACAGCGATTTTCTGTAAATTAAAAAGTTTAGACATCGTCGCAACCCCAGTTGTAACGCGTTAGCAGTGATAAGCAGCGAATGTGGAACTCGTGAAGAGGAGGAAAGTGTTTGGTTGTGGATAGCTTCCTACGCCAAAATCATTTCTCTTGTAGTATTATGCTCTGCAAGGTCAACGACTGGTGTGGCAGTATGGAAGAGACTAACCAGATTTAACTCTCGAGTGAATGAGCCGATAGGCAGAGAGCATAGATATCGAGTTGATAACATTGAGTGTTCAGCAAAACTTCGCACAATAATCCTAATGCAGTACAAACCCCTAAAAAAAGTGCAGTTCAGATATTTTCATTGCTAATGGCAGACTATTTTTGTGTAAATTGATTCAAAGTAAAATGTTAAATTTAAACAAATTCTGTATCTGTACTACTAAATTACATTCCCCTCAATAGCTCCATATTCCCATCCTTCATTAATGTGCCGCAATTATTAATTATTTAATTAAAAAATCATAAATTAACATTTCAACAGGTATAAATGCATGGAATACAGAAATATCTTCAGGCTGAATTTGGTCTATCTAAAATAAGGATACCTATGATCCATTCTTTTCTTACACTATTACCATATCATTAGCAAATATTAAAATCTTGATAGATTTGTTTCTACCTGCCTCCATTGTTAATTTATCCCACTCCCCATCATCACTCTATGTAGTAAATCAGTACAGAAAACGCGGATAGTTACGCGCAAGAAATATTTTAGCCATTTTATCATATAGTATGATCTGCTCAATGACATGGGGTTACGTTAATGACACGATTGGTAGAAATATATAGAGCACTGTGACAAAGCCAGCCCGGACGGATCCCACGGACGCCATCCCGCCAAGCACGTTTACACTCGCAGGGGATTATGATCCACCTTATGTGGTTTGACTTTGTGGAAAATGTTCACTGCAAAAAACAAAACAAAAAATGTGTGTTTGTGTTCATTCGTTATGTCCGCTACATTTTGCCACCTTCGCCATATTTAATCCCTTAAAAAATATGTCATTGTAACACGAAAAAATGAGTCTCTTTATCAAGCAAACCGAGAAGATTCTAAAATTCAAAAAACGATAATGTTTAAATGGATTTTTCTACAATAGGAGCTGGCACAAACCAAGATTTAATTAAATAAACTAACACTTTGATGTTTAAATGTCAAAGGAAAGCACTTTCAGACACAATAACTGCGGCATTTACAGACATAAGTTCAAATTTCTCTTCAAATGTTTCGGAAAATTATCTGCAAGATGAGTATTAAAACAAGGCCGATTACTGTTCTCTGTGAACAACGCTTCGAAAGAACATTTGAAAACTGGACGTATTAATTTTTTTCCTCTTGCCGAAAAGATTTTAGGAGGGCAGTCTCAATAGTTTTCGGCCGAACTAGCGATACTATCAGAAAATACAAAATATATATTTTTTTCGAAAATTTTATCGCATCTTTCTCTATACAGATCAATATTATGATTACTTTCGTAAGTTTTGTTGCAATTTCTACAGAGAATATGTGAAATTCCATCTGTAATTGAGGCCTAAAAATTTTCATATTTCTGTGTGTTTCAAAACGTGAGGCGAGTTAAAAATGTGTAGGAAACTGACTTTACCTTTTTTACTTCGTTATCTGCTCAATATTTACATTTAGGTATACGACACATGTAACGTATTGCTCCAAACACTAACGAACTCTGCTTTCGTTGCAGCCATACGAGAATTACTTTATCCATCGCCGACGTTGAGATACTAATTAGAGCCATTTGAAAGCAAAATACCGCGTTAACCTGAAGTAAAGTAAAGTAAATTTGTCTGGCCGTAGTGTGTTTCTTATCGGCTGCCCAATCCGCCGCTATCGTAACCGCCTAGGCTAACGCGGTAATCCTACCGGGTACACGGGACCTACAGTTTACCGTGGTATCCGAAATACGGAGGCGTTCTAGCGTATTTCACACTACACAGCAAGCTATGTCAGAGGTGAAGGTCGGTTTAAGTGCCTATGAAAATCTCCGCCGAGACAGGTATTCGGTTAGATGCCTTAACCACTGAGCCACTGGGCCGCTCCACCGGAAGTAATTTCGAGGAAACAGGAAAAACCAAACAAAATCTGGATGGGCAGTGGGACTTAAACTGACGTCCTCTCGAATGCCAGGCCCGAAGCCTAACAGATCGGCCACTAAGCTCGGTGGGAATGAATTTATTTGTTTATGACTGCCAACTTAAGAACGTTGTCCATTGATGTTAGAGTAAAATGGGATATGAACTTCTTTTTGTAAAGGTGTCTTCTAACTGGGGTGGATTTTTAAAAAAAGTGTTTACAAAATCTAAAAAAGGCTTTATAAAGCTTATTACAAAGATTTTGCCTATTACAAATTTTAACATTAGGGAGCGTCCATAAACTACGTGGCTGTATTTAGGCCTCCCTCTTCATCCCCTTCCTTCCCTCCCTTCGCCTTACGTTGCTTGACTTGGCTTTCGCCTAGATACCTCCCCCCATCCCAGTGTGGCACGTAGCTTTTTTCCTAATTAATTCGAGAGGACTTTTTAACTGTTTTCTCTTGACAGACTATCGTCAAAATTATTGTGCATATAAAGAATACAACTGATGTTTGCGTTATGTAATTTTCCGTAATTTTAAATATTATGAATGAAATGTTGGCACCAGCCACTCGTACAAACGTTCAATTATTGGGAAAAACCTCTTTTTCAGGTATCGTAAGGGCATCATTTCTATAACTCATTCAGTTATAGAAAACTGGTTAAGATAAAAACATTTTAGATAAGCCTGGAAAGTTAATTGTGCATCTATAGCACACTTTTAACTTAGAATAACACTTCAGCGAGAACTATAATTCCAGTTGCACTGGAATTCACTTGACAGAAAAAAAGTAGAATTATTTTTATCAACGAGCGGTGTGGTAACACTCTAGCGATCCTAATCAAAACAGCTCTATATCAAACTACCAAAACAATATGAACACTCACTGCCTTGGAAAATGCCGGTGACATGTTATTACGTTCTTTGGATGATTTAATTACTTCTCGTCCTGTCAACGTTCGCCATATTAGGGTCTTCGGTGGTTTAATTACTATATTGATTTATTTAAAAAAAATCCACCAAAAAGGTTACGTTGAAGAGTTGTTTATTGTCGTCAAAACAAAGTCAGCGATATTCGCATGCATAGATACAATACAGAGATGCACTTCTGAACAGTCGCAAAGATAATCTTCGTTAAAACTAACTGGATGACTGAAACTCTCTGTAACACTGAATGATGTCAACTAACTAACTAACTGCTCTGTCCAGCCGATCTGTTTATATAGTCTCTATCGAAATTACGAGAATTCTTCAAAGGCATCCGCCCGATATTTCTCGATAATTAACAATCACTCAAACAATCAAACATATTAAAAACAATCGGAATTAATACAAAATTAATTAACAACATTACAAAATGATCAGAAATGGTAATTAGAGATACTTAAATACAAAATTATTTGCAGAAATCCTTTCAAACTGTAGAAAATTGTCCTGTAGACATCGTAACTTACATTAATACATGGAATTACAAACATTTAAGAAATTCTCTTGCACCATTCGGTTCTTAAACATATTAAGTGGACTTTAAATAATTTTCTTACCTAAAACAAAGTCTATATACACTGATTTACAAGAAATTACAAAACAAACATACCAGATCATATTCAAGCAAACTTTAGCTCACTACAAATACAATACTATTCAAAATTCAGGTATGAGGGCTGTTACAATGTGTACGCGAATTTGAGTCCAGGTACAGCACATCTAATGTTTTTCGAATCGTAATGCGCCCTCGCATGTCTGTTAATTCAAATGCGCCAGCTGCGTGCAACCCAACGCTATGACTTCAAGTCAAACGTCAGTATACAGGATATTTAAATTACATACGGAGATAATTAAATGACGAAAATAAATATCCACGTGCTGTTATGTGTTCTGTAGCTGTAACGAAGAATATAAATGAAATGCTACGTTGTTTGACTTTGATCCCTTCCCTTCCTCCTTCCCCCTCTCCGTAGTCCAGCATAGCTTTCTACCCGGCTCTTCCTCCCCCCCCCCCTCGTCCTTTACATTGAGTCACGCAATTTATGTACAATCCCTTATCAGTTTTTTTTCAATCTGTAGCTAATAATACCTTCAATCATGATATTATTCGACGTTTACAATTTTCTTTTTCCATTAAAATATATTTTTTATGGCTTTATGCCTCGTTGACTTCGAGATTTTTACGTGCGGGATAGGAATGGGAGCAATAAACGGGACGGAATTCTGGCATGGATTCCTGGAAATCTGGAAAACGAAAATCAGCAAGATCGGATGGGAATTTGAGCCAGCATACTTCCGAATATCCCGGGCTTTCGAATGGAAAAGCGCGTTTGTAACATTCTTTCGTACTCCCAACGCCCTTACTGTCATCGTCATCAGGAAACTTGATTTTCCTTTTCTTTTTGTAGGGTGTAACAAGTTTCTAGCACATAAACTATTTCAGGACTACGTGCAGCGAGTTATAGATGGTTTGTCAATTTTTTAAGAAATTTAAAAATTATTAATTGTGCTTACCATTTCATTCTGTGTCCAATTCGTATTTTTAAGGCAATATCGGGAACCATTTCAGTACTAGACTGGTTCAATTTCTGAAATAGTATTTAACAAGGTTGCTCTACCGGTAAGGTTTCAACACGCAGGAGCGCGCAAGACTAAGCTAACAAATCGAACCTCGCTGTCAGGTAACTCTCTGCATTTTATCAATTGACACTGTCGATTGTATCCTTACTTACTTTCTTTGACGGCAAAAGACGCTTCGTAGGAAATCCGCTGCAACTGCGACTTACCTGCGAAAGAAGAGAAAATAAATTTATCGTAGTTTTCTTGTAAAAGAGTAAGATACAATCAATTTTTATAAGTTAATAAATTGTGATTCATTTCATTGCTAAAATTTGCGTCAGATATTGAAATTATTTTTAAAAAATTATATTAAAACACCCAAATCCGTAGCTTTTATATTATTAATATGTTGAGGACTTTCTAAAGGTTTCATCTGAGCACACAGATCTCTATCAGAATTAATTAATAGGAAATGTCGTCATATATCTGGATGATATAGGAGGACATTTGATAAGAACACGTGGAGCACTTTATCAGCATTTCAAATTACGTTATAGTTCAAATCAAGATCAACAGTCAATAAGTATTGTGAACAAAATGTTTAATAACAAAAGTTACTCATTTATATTACTACCACACCTACTTGTCCATTCTCTCTCTCTCTCTCTCTCTCTCTCTCTCTCTCTCTCTCTCTCTCAAAGTAACTGTATTACAATCTTTGGCGCAAATACTGAAACATTAAGCTTGTTAGCAATAAAATAAAGTAGGTCCTACTCATGAAATAAGACCCAAAACTTCTGCCTTTACATATTTCTCTCTACAGTGATTATAGACATAAAAACACTTATAATTACACTAAACAATGTGCATATGATAGGTTACTTCTTATTAGCAAATAGTTTTGCGTCCGAAGTACCCTTCTGAAATTCACGTTAATGTTATATGCGTTATAAACTTTGGCATCAATACTTCTTCTGTGAAAAAAGCAAAGTTTGTCCATTTCTAGTTTGAGAAGAGGAATTTTTTATTAAAAAAAAGTTCACTTTCATAGAAATAACATGAATGTCCCAATATATATGTCGGTTTATTTATTTAGTTCCAACAAGAATTTATTGAAACGTTGCTAACTAGTGGAAACACAGTATTGTTAAATGTACGCTTGTGTCGGCGGCTGAAAAATTAATTGTATTCAACGAACAATGCGTTAAACCAGCTTTCACCGAAAATTAACCGGTGACCCGAAACACTGGCAGATTGCTGCAGGCGCCTGTGTACGACAGCTGGTTTCATTCTGCCTGGTGTGTAAGTGTACAACGAACAGGAAACTGCTTAAACGTTCAGGTATGTAGCTTCAGCTACTAACATCTGTTTCTTTCAAAATACAGCCGAGTATCATTTTTCTTTCGATTTGTTTAATTTTATATGCATTTTTATGAGACGGAACTATAATACTACGAATCAGAAAAAAAATAATGTAAATAATACAGTCGAAATAAGGACGAAATAATTTTAAATGACAGTAAAACAGCAAACAAATCAATTTTGTGTGTTTATACCCCAATTTATGGACTTTATGTCCTCATTACCACATTTCGTTGATAAGGACTTAAAAATCCCTTTCTGCCATCCGCTTAGCTGATAGATATTTACCTTTTATGCCCCCAACAATCATTTCCTTCGCCACCTCGTAATCATATAGATTTTTATTTTTCTATCCGAGTTTCCAATAAGTTAACTATTTTTTGCATTTATCTTCACTCAGTGTTGATCTAGTCAACTAGATTTCCTGTCCAGATCCCTCGGTAATTATTTACAATCATCACTGGTTTTATTCATATTGTTCAATATTACGTCATCTGTAAATAATAATCTAGCTTCACCAACACACTCGTTAGAACAGTGAATATGAATGACCTCCAATACAATGCTGTTCTCCTGTTATTGCTCCTTTTGATATTGCTTGCCCAATTCTATAGCTCTGGCCAGATTAATTGGCGGGTGGCGTCAAATGCGCCGTTGCCAAGCCGTGCGCGTAACAGTTGTATTCACTTCTTTACTTGTAGTAATGGTTTATAACGTGTTTTAAGTAATTTATGATCACTATTCTGTCATAAAATATTGATGCATGTCATTTCGTTAAGAAAGTTATGCATTGCAGATGCGTTTAATATAATTGGAGGTTTCAAAGACCTGTTATTTATTATTCTATTATCTGCGCAGAAAAATAAAATTCTCGACAGACTAAGGAAACTTATGGAAATACTCTTCTTTTATTTGTGGCTAAAAGTCCACGTGTTACATTTTATTTTCAGTTTGTATATTTATAACTAAAATCAAAATTTTATTTTGTCATCCTCTGCACTGAAAAACTTGCTTAATTAACGACAAAATTATCTGTTTATATATTACCACTCATCACTATCGTAAAATTCGTGTACTGTCCTCCTGACAAAGGACTGTCAAAGTCGCTAAGCTTTGTTAGAGTGCTGTATTGTTTCATATTTTTCTTTCGAGAAACAAACGTAGGTTATTTTCCCTCACGACACACGCGCTGGACAGTTCTCAAACCGACAACCACAAGCTGCAGCGCAAATAGCCTGTCCATTCCCTAATTTTTTTCGCAATATGGTTGTTTTTTTGCGGTAACAAATCACTGCAGTTTTTTATTTCGTCAATATCAAGTACGTCCATATCTTTCAAGTCTTTTCCTACTAGCGTACATGTAGAAGACAAAATTTCTCGATCATTGTCCACAAGAAATTTGAAATATTTATAAACATTGTGAATGATAGATTTACTGTGTTGTCTGCTTCAGCAGCGGTGGTTCTGCTGTCGATGACTTGCGTCTTGTTGGGAGTCGTTAGTTCGGAAACACCTGGAATAGGAGAATAAGTCTCTTCCTAAGTATCCATTTTTAGTAGCAAGATTCTCTTGCTAAATTTCCCTAATTATAAGTTACTGCACTTTTTGTTCGGTAAAATTATTACACTAAATTACTACAATTAATAAATAACCAAAAGGAATTATTTAAATCGCACGTAAAAATCGTAAATCGCTAAAAATCAAAATATCCTCTCTCGAGCAAGTTCACACTCACACTGACACTTTCTAATTCCGATTCTCAGGTTCACACATTTTTAGTGAAAGGGAGGTGGAAGGTTTGGGGGTGGTTAGAGAGCTGTTGACGCTTGGACTAGGCAACACAGGCCGCACAGCGTTGCAATTTTCAGGTGATAGAAAGAGAGCGCATCGCGAGTTTGTCCCCAAGTACGGCAACAGCGCGTTCACACTGACCCGCCAATTACTCTGTCCACAGCTATAAATCTTTACTTCGCCCAGTAAATCATTTTGATTGACGCCAAAGGTTTTAATCTCATTGATCACCGTTTGAAATAACTTGCTCCATCAAATGCCTAGGAAAGATAAGTTATTACATCATGATCCATGCCTATTCTGTCAAACCGAGCATGGTGGGTGAGCATTAACGCTCTGGTCTCGCATTAGGGAATTCGCAGGTTCGAATCCCCCTATGGGCATGTAGATTAGCGTTATCCATGGTTTTCCAGATCACTCCAGGTGAATTCCAGGATGCTTCATTCAAAAGGCCATGGCTGAATTCCTTCCTGTTCCTTGCCCCCGACGTTTCCCGTTTCTAATGACATCGACGAGGCCTAAAGCCATAAAAAAATTAATCTGTTACATTCACGTGAAATATATTGCACATACTTCACATACAGAGATTCACATGAAATCAGTATTTAAAAACCACTTTCTTTCATCTAACTTTTTTGGTGTGGTTACAAATCAAGCTCTTCATCAAAGGATTTACCACTTAGGTCAGAAAAAACTTCCTGTAATTTTCAAGCCAATTTGTTTCCCCTCCATTATGAACCGATATTACACGGTACTTGTGCACTCTAGACTGAAATAATATTTTTAGATGATGTGCAATGTAGTGTCCATCTATCATTAATACCTATGTAACAGCTTTATACATACAAGTCCATTTAAACTTTTTCAACTCACATAGTTCCCTCGTAATATACTTAGGCTCGGTTTACAATTTCCAGTCCTGCTTATTTTCACTTACGTCGGACAAAACCTACAATGATATGTACTCCTCCAGTCCTGGTGGAGGAAGAAATTTTCACCAGCATTGCATAAGTAGTGAGGCTATACCGTACTGTTGTTGGTATTTCGAATAGACACGTTAAGCCTGGCGGCCCTAGGTGTCTTTCGAAAGAGTAGGCCTGGATGGCCCGGCAACGGGTTTAACCCTCCCCATTCTTTATCTCTGATTTCATATAACGCAAACAACATTCAATACTGAACATTTACACTATCAGTCATTCACACCTACAATAGCATACACGAAGACACACTGACAAAGGCACCGGGAAGTCACCCTTACTCATTTTCCCAAGAGAGTTCCCATTCTATATGGCAACCGCCTACGCACAGAATTGGGCATGGCATCATAAGAAGAAAATTTTCACATGACGGTCCCGAACGGTGTTTTCAAAACGGTCTCACTTTCGTCTTTTTCGTAAGCTCTTCAACTTCTTCACCATCTTTACCCATAATTGACTGAATACCTTTTCTGTCCCTTCGTTTCCTAATACCATTATAGAAATTTCTAGATTTCTCATTCAGTGTTCCGCTCCTTTTCGTAATATTCTCCATCAATACGGTTTTACCTTCCATCTTTGCTGTATTAATTCCTACCTTCCTTCTTTCAGATATTTACCTATTCCTACAATTTCTCATTTTCTCCACTTTTTAGCCTCCTCACATCTGTAACGGATTGTTCCTTCCATTTACGTTTTGGAACGATTTCAGTAAATTATCTAAATTCTGTGATTTTGGATATAGAATGGAACCCTGTTTCTCCTCAACGTCAGATATGAACTTTATCGTTCACCTACATCGTTTTGTACAAACTAGTCAATACCAAGAATGAGGTAAAACATTGTTTCATATTTTTTGCTGTAGATTCGCTGAAACGATACTGCTTGTTATGGGCAAGTGTAGCTTGTGCGACCATTCTGTTTCCAATATTTTCAGCTCATTTTGCACAGCCTGTAGCCATTCACAGAAGCTTCGTTTTTGGCTGGGAAAAAAAAAAGTGTATCCTTAGCCAATATCTGCTCTGGCGAAGACAAGGGCAAACCTGAAAAAAGTCAAGCACGGTGAAAGTTCTGGCGATGAAAGCTGCCCCACAGTTTCCAGCCAACCAAGTTCGAGGAAGACCTCCTCTCCGAACGGCAAATTAACTTAGGTTGGACACCGGGGTGAAAACTCGCCAAGTGATAAACTACGTTAAACTGAGGGGTTGCACAACTTCGAGCGGAAAATGGCGGAAAATTAAAAAAAAAAGAAGGACACTGCAGCAAGGAGAACTCATTAACGAATCTGCGTGACAGGTCAGCATTCATAAGTTGCCCCAGAACCACTTCCCTGTTTCACTTTTAAACGTCGGTGACAGATAGGGGAGAACAGGGAAATGGGAACCTACTAAGGAAAAAGTGAAATAAGAGTGTCTTAGAACCGATTTTTTGTATCTTTTTTTAAAAAAAAGTTTAGATTCTGTTATGTGGAATCCATGGAACATGTAAATCAAAACAAAAAAGGACATTTTACAGAAGAGATAATAAAAAAAAAAAAAAAAAAAAAAAAAAAAAAAAAAAAACAAATTGACTCGAACGGCTCTCAATAACCGGTCGACTGGGTAATGGGAGCCATAGCCAAATTAGTCCATAATACTGAAAGAACTTTAATTTTCTTGGTAAAATTAACATTAATGCAATTCTTTCCACTCTTTTAGAACTACAGATTAATCATTTACTTTTTGTATATTAGAAATACATTATTGTTTCCTAGCTCAAAATTTACAAATCAAGAACGGTTCAGCATCATAATCTGTACAGTCCAGATGTGCTATATTTTTACACACTTGACGTGAGATATTGATTCTATTTCCATGAAGGAAAGAAAACAAACAATTTTTATACAGGAATCATCACTTTCATCCCTAATTAAAATCTATTAAGGTTATGACAAATGGCTTGTAGCCCCGGATCTAAAATTAAGTGGTCTACCCCTCCTTGTATTCACATTTGCTTTCCCTTTTTTTTTCTATTTTTTTGCAGCAGACAATACGGATATTTTCTTTGGCGCACCGTTATTGCCGTCTGTCTTCTCTTTCTTTCGATTTTCCTTTTATTAATAGATTTTCCTTAAGGGTGAAGCAGTCAAAATCTCCGAATACTGCTTTTACGACTAGTTTTTGGGGGTGTTGGTGGCCTAATTTTTGCGTAAGGAAATTATGGGGTAATGAGAGCTAAGCTCCAATTTCCCCTTACTCATGGCCCTCATTACCCCGCATGTTAACACTTTTAAAAAGTAAAAAAAATATATATATAATATAACTTTTCCCTCCCGTTTTACATTAATCACGCAACCATTACAGTATATTAAGATAAATGAATAAGCAATATAGCAATCTCACCTGCTAAAGATAATAGCAGCAAAAATTACAGTCGCACAGCCGAAAACACACTGTGCCGTCTGTTTGTCAAACTTCGGGCAACTGATCCAGCGCTTGTAATAAGAAAGAATGATGCCATCTAGGGAACTTTCAACGAAACTCGCAGGTTACTAGTACGCGATATTCAAACTATTCAAGATAGACTCCTATAACCTATTAACTGACATCTAATTTCTATTAAACAACTCAAAATGCAGCTTCAGTTGATATTCCAGTTGAAACACAAAAGTAGACATTTGTATGACATTCTAGAGCACGAAGGATCGGGAGGATAACGCACTGCCTAGGAGGAGGAAGCATTCAAATTTTGATAAGGTCTAATTTTTACCTTATTTAAAGTTTCTGGATTTGTATTTATTCTATATACATCAAAGGTAATGTACTTCCGTGTATCCTCTATGTACTAAAAAACTACTGAACCGATTTACGCGTGGTTTTTTGCAAAATGCTATGGATTGTCAGGATAAGGTTTAAAGCTGTAGAAATAACCGAAGAGACCTATAGAAAGAAAGTAAAATCAAATGGACAAAATAGATTGAATTTATATATTTATGAAGGGCAATATTCGTATATGTGTCCGCAATGCGTATTAAATTACAAAATGATCCTCCTGGAGTACAGTTTGCTATAATATTATTGGATACTGGAAATAGAAAAATTGTTTCATGGAAAGGTATACGTTGCATGCTACTGTGTACGAAAACCAACGAATATCTTTGTATACATGCGAAATAGAATTCCCAAAGACATAATATTCGAAGATAATTGCAATGAACTTTACATTGAATAAAACCGTAATTACAATTTATCTAATACAAACATATAAATAATAACGTATATATAAATATCTAATTTTAACCGAAGTTTTTAGTTGTGATCATTATACATGTATTACACCGTGTTTTACAATTGGTATATATGAAAGGACCGAAAAATAAGTTACTAATATTTAAAAAGTGATTCATGCAGTTACTAATTACAATCTGGTCCAACAGGAGATTTTTAACCAAACAAAAATAGTCTCAAACTTTACAATAAAAACAGTCAACTGTTTCTCAAAAGAAAAATTCCACAAAAAATTCAACTAGAGCCTAGCGTATGTTTCTTGCCAATACTGACATACAGACTTTTGTCATGAGCTAATATACAAGCAAAATACAAGCCACAGAATGAAATTCATAGTAACAAATAGGAAATTTAAAAAAATACATATTTATGAAGCTATAATGAAAAGATTAACAATAATATACACGGGAAGAGCAGTACAGAGGGAAATGAAGATGAATCGCAACACTAGGGATAATAGAGAAACACCTACTTGAAGACAAAGGAAAAGACGGTTGGAAACAGTTTAAAAAAAAAGCGAAAGAAAAAATTGTACGATGACAGGTAAGAAAGGGGACCTTTCGTTGACGACACTGTGGAAGTTTCAGCTGTAATAGCCATCTTTCTGGAAGATCCAACCAGTGTTCGGGTTTTAGACAAACAAGGATGAATCCTGAAGTTTCCCTTCAGATATGTTACATAGTAGATTAATATTAAAATGACAATATTTCTTTTTATCTGTGGCAAAACATAGTCAGGAGGTAAAATAGGACCCTAAAGCTGGTGATCCAAACTGAATTTTTCGTTGTTTCATAAAGGAAAAATCTATTTCGAAGCAACATTGTCAGTAAGGGGACGTCCATAAATTACGTGTCCCGTGTGGGGTGAGGTTGGGTAGAAAGATACGCTGCGTTACGTGGGAGGTTTGGGGAAGGGTGGCAGAGGAAACCGCGTGACTTTTCATTCATTTTAGTTGTCTCATTTAAAATAAGATGCAACACACAAAACAGCATGTGGATATTTATTTCATATATGTAATTATCTCGTATGTAATTCAGATATTCTCTCTGCTGACAGTGCCGCGTATTCGTGTATCTTGTTCATAGCGTTGGGTTGTACACGGCAAACGCATTTGAACTAACCGACACGCAACGGCGCATTACGATTCGAAATCATTAGAAATGCCGTATCTGGACGTAAATTTGAAATTTTGTTACAGATGTCACCCCAGAATTATTTATTTATTGCTTATGGCAAGGTCATTAGAGGCGGGATGCGATTGTAGACAAGGAACGGGATGGAATTCGGCCATGTCCTTTTGAAAGAAGCATCCCGGCATTTGAGTGGAGTGATTTGGGGAAACAATTGAAAAACCAAATATGGATGCCTGGACGAGGATTCGAACCCGAATGCTAGTACAGACCTTTGACCACTCAGCGAACACACTCGGTTCTGAATTTTTCAAGGCATTGCACGGAAATTAACTTGACAGAATAAAATTGGAATTATTTTATCAATGATGGGAGTGGTCACACATGGGCGATCCAAATCAGAACTGCTTTATCTTAAACTCTCAAAACAATTGTGTTCGCTGAAGTGTTGTTTCAAACTCTATGTGTGGTGTGAAATAACGCTGTGCAGTGTTACATCTCGAATTAACATAATCAGCACAACTGAAATACAAATTAAAGTGAATACATATGGCACTGGTTGTTGGAGAACCCCGGCAAGTTAGCCATGAAAGATTCATTTAAATAATCTTGAAAAGAATTCAGATAAACGATTTCTATTTCATAAGATGTTTCAGCAGATGTCTCTGCTGTCTTCATCTAGGTTAAATGGTACGTAAAACTTCGATTTTATTGCTAGAAAATTAATACCGGTAAAAAAAAAAAGTCATAGCTACTTTTAAAATAATCTCCATTCATTCCTTGTTTGTTTACTGAAATAAGATCTTTCTCTCGCAGTCAGTAGCTGTTTAAAAATCAATTACAAAGGTTCAAGGTTTAGTAAACTTTTGTTAATTGCCATACATTCTTCCTTGGTCGTTTTCGTATGAGATTGTGACGTGGTGTTTGTATTGTTAATTGTGTGAGATCCATTGTAGTGAAATTCGCGTACCACACATTCAATAGACAAGTGCTATCTTACAACGCGGCGTGAATTTATTGGACTTCGGATTGGATTGTGCTGAGGACTGGTAAGTAAGAATTTTACGTTGACGAACCGTCATTTCTTATGGACTATATCGGAGACGAATGACTTGGCTGCTAGTGGATCTCGGAAATACCTTGCGGTGTTAACAAGAGATCCTACTAGAAAGTCTGACATGGACAAGCTGACATTGGCTGCTTCAGACACAATGGAGGGATCTATTAGTGAAGTAGGTCTGTTTGTGCGGTGACGAGTACGACATGGAATACTCAACAAATGATGACATTTCTACATTACAAGAGGAGGCAACGACACGAGAAGTATTCAGATATAACGGTGAGACGTTTGTACTAGGTGCGAGTGAGCAAGATCAACAAACCTTTGAACCTATCATGGACAGAAAGCGACAAGCAGCTGAAAAACAAAAACAAATCAAAATGGCAAGAACAGAAGCAAGAAATCAAATAAAACTCTCCAATCGTTTCTCAGTATTGGCAGTGGAGGAAAACGGAAAAAACATAACATAAACAACCACAGCTCAGATGCACAAGGGGTGATGGAACAACAAAAAGTAAATATCCTACCGATAATCAGCTATCAAACAGGAAACCTATTTAAACTGAATGAAGAAATCAAGAAACAAATTACAGGTCACCTAAAAGTAATATATAGAGGGGATAGCGTCAAGTATCACATGGACAATATGGAGGATTACTTCCAAGTCAAAAACTATCTACATCAGAAAAAGATTGGTTTCTACACACATCAAACACCGGATAAAGCACCATTGAAAGTGGTAATAAAGGGATTACCACCAAATGTTGACATGAGAGAAATTGTTGAAACCTTAGCTAAAAGGGGATATCCAGTAGAAAATATCCACCAATTTAAGACAAGAGATAAAACGTCAAATGAATTAATACCTCTAGCAATATACTGTATAACCTTGACGCCCACAAAAAAGGCACAAGAAATATATTACGAGTGAGAAATCAATTACACAAGGATTCATGTGGAGAGATACAAGGATAAAGAAGGACCATCACAGTGCAGACGATGTCAGAGGATTGGACATACTGCGAACTACTGTACTCTACCAAGCAGATGTGTGAAATGTTCAGGGCTACATGAATCTAAGGACTGCCCGATATCACGTGAAACAAAAGCCAAATGTGCCAACTGCAGCGAAGATCATCCTGCATCTTGGCGAGGTTGTCCAATCTATCAGAAAACACTTGACGAAAAATTGAACAGGAGTATGGCCAGAAGAAAAGCAAAAGAAAATTCTGAACAGGAGCAAACTAGCGAAGGAAACTGGAATCAAACCAAAACCTTTCCCCCAATTTATCCAGGACACGAAAAAATAACACCGGAAAAATTCCAACAGCAAAAAATGAATTATGCCAACGCAGTATAAACGAAACAGACAACAGGAAACTACAGAAACCTAGAAAACCAATCGCAGGAGGAAAATCAGACAATTGAATTCAGCAGCATGTTTTCAGCTGAAAATATAGGCAAAAAATTGGACATAATAAAAACGACGCTGACAAAAATTGTTATGGCACGTGATATCTGGGAAAAAATTGGAGCTCTACTTCAAGGCGTTTTAGCATTATTTCAATAATGGCAAATAGAACCCAGATTCCAAAACGGGACATAAACATAGCAATATGGAATGCGAACGGGATAATTCAGAAAAAAAAACATGAACTAGCCTTATTTCAACAACAACAAAATCTGGATATAATACTAATAACAGAAACGCACTTAAAACCACAACAGAGCTTCAAATTAAGATACATGACCACCTACAGAAACGACAGATTAGGAGAAAGAGGTGGAGGAACGGCGGTGCTAGTAAAATCAACAGTCAGCCACGCCCCAATAGAATTTAACAATTTGGAAAATATTGAAGCTGCAGGAATCAAAACCCAAACAAGAGATGGCATAATAACAATAGTGGCAACATATTTGAGACCAAATAAAGAACTACTATGTGAGGATATAGAGAAAATTACGACGGTTGGTCCGAAAATACTGGTGGGTGGTGATCTAAACGCCAAACATCCATTATGGAATTCAAGAATTGCAAACCCACATGGCAATCAACTACTTCAGGTGGCAGGAGAACTAAACTTAAATGTCTTTAGTCCGGAGATACCGACCCATATACCGGCAAATCCTTATCATCAACCAGATGTCATAGACATCGTGATAACAAAGAATATTCCACGTATACTACAACCAATAACAGTAAACGAGTTATCGTCAGATCATAACCCGGTGATAGTCAAGATAAATAACTGGATGATCACAGCAACACCCCCAAAAATAACAAAACAGGTAGACTAGGGTATTTTCACAAAAGAATTACATAATTCAATCAAAACCAATTATAGAATGGAAACCGAAGACGAAATAGATGGCGCTATAAACCACCTGATCAAAGCTATCCATAAAGCTAACTATAAAGCGTCCATAACAACAGTAATCCCACCACCCAACTGTAAAACAGACCTTCCAGAGGACCTTGCAAGACTAAAATACATAAAGAACTTCCACCGCAAAACATGGCAAACGTACAGAGACCAGCAAGAGCGAATACTGACAAACTATTATAGAAGAAAACTGCAGAAGAGGCTAAAAAAACTAAACACTGAACGTTGGAAAGAAAAAATGTCAAATCTCACACTCCAACACCGAAACGCTTGGCGTCTAATCAGACCATTAAAAAATCCTAAAACAGCGACAAGACCAATGACCACTGAGGATGGGCAAATCTTCGAACCACTAACAAAAGCAGAGACCCTGGCTAATTATTTCGAAGAACAATATGTAACTCCCATAATACAGCAAACGGACGAAGAAAAGGAAGAAGAAAAAATCAAAGAATCTGTTTCCACATTCCTAAAAGAAGACATGGGAGATTACACTGATTTGGCTACACCAACTGAAATAAGGAATATTATAAGGAAACTTAGAAACAACAAAGCCCCAGGAGAAGACAAAGTTACAAACTGTCAATTGAAACAATTGCCTAGGAAGGGAATAGTATGATTAACGAGAATAGTGAACAGCTGCTTGAGAAAAGCCTACTTCCCAGCAGACTGGAAAAAAGCAAAAATAATACCAATCCCCAAAGCTGGGAAAAACCCATCCTTGCCAGCAAATAATAGACCAATTAGCCTGTTGAATTCCACAACAAAAGTTCTGGAAAGAGTTGGGTTAACAAGAATACAGAAGAAACTGGCTGAACAGAATACCATTCGCAAAGAACAGTATGGTTTCCAACCTCGCATGTCAGCAACAGAACATCTTCTACACCTGGTTGAGAATATAAGCAAAGGGTTCAATCTTGACTAATCCACAGCAGCAGCTTTTATTGATGTACAAAAGGCCTATGACAAGGTATGGCACCAAAATCTCATATATAAGCTAATTACCCAAACAACAGTTGATAGAGCAATCACTCATTTGATAAAAAGCTTTTTGGAAAAAATGACTTTCTACGTAGAAATGCAAGGTATGCGATCTTCAATACATCAGATGAGGACAGGAATCCCACAGGGATCAGTATTAGCACCTACACTTTTTAATATATACGGGAACGATATTCCGACCATAAATAATGTTCATGTCGACCAATTTGCTGATGACACGACATTTTTACCACGGGAACAAAACATATGGAGAACATCACCAGAATTAAAAATGAACTACAAAAAATAGAGCTATGAAGTACACTAAATAAAATAACGATAAACTCCGAAAAATCCGCAGCAATATATTTTACACATAAAAGACCGGAACTAAACCGTCACCTGACTATATATTCGGAAAGCAGATACCGTGGAAGAACCATCACAAGTACCTAGGAGTTACTATCGACAGAACGCTCACATTTCATCAACATATAGCTGAAAAACGGCTAAACGACCTAGGTATTATCAAAAATCTATTTCCTATACTGATTAGTCATTCAATGAATCTAAAAACAAAACTCCATCTGTACAAATCATTAATATTACCAGCAATAACATATCAATGTCAAATTTGGGGAACAACGTGCAAAACAAATCTATCGCATTTACAAATATTACAAAACAGGTGCCTCCGCCTAATCCTAAATGCTGACATAAGTGTCTCAAATGGAAACAATAGGCAGAGTGGTAAAAAGACTAACCAAATCGTTCCATCAAAGACTCGATAAATTAAGCCAAACAGAAGACAGACTGGAAAACATTGGAATAAAAGTCCCTAAACGGTGGCACAGGTACAAAGTGCCACCATCAATTATTCACCCACCAATTTGAATTACCAAAGCATCAAAGGGGTTTTTACAAAGATCTCTCAGGAGGCCAAAATTTTCCCCTTAAAGTGAAAAATGGAGAAAACAACAAGAAACTATTAAAGCCCTAGCCAGGACGCCAAAGGTGTCGGCGCCAGAAACACAATAACATCAGCAAAAAAAAAAGGTAAACGTTGTATTTGCATCGTGACAATAATTCAACACTATTAATTTTGTGCAATATGGTTTTAAATCTAGTGCATTTGCTACAACTTCAGATATTAAAAAACATGGAAGATGACCCTCATAGACAGTTCAAGATTTCCTCGACGTCAAGAAAGTGTTTAATAAAGTCTGAATACAAAAATTTAAAAATTAAACTACGAGCAAACATGGAGTACTCGATACGTGAAACCAACAGAAATTTTCTCTCATGAAAAAGCAATTTTATTCCGTTGATGACCAGCATTCACCATTATATCACGTAAAAACAGAGTCCCATCCAGGGTATCGTGATGTCATCAGCACTGTTCAATATGATAAAAATGACCGGTGATGAAGAATGTCTAATGTAATGCACTGATGACGCTGCCCATCACACCACTAGTAACAGACACGACGTTATCGTAAGAAGACAATAGAGGGGTTGAGGTCAACTCTCAGCTCTGGAGTGGCAAAACAAGAGTATATAAATAGAAAGCATTATTATAGCAAAAAGTATAGCCCGTTCAGTTAACAGAGGCGGATCAAGGTCACTATGCTCTATCGCACTCCACCGCCTTTACATGCGAAAGGGGGGTAGGCAATGGGAGGGGTGGCGAGATGAGTAACGGGGAAAGGGGAATATGACCTTGAGCCGGCAGTTGAAGCGAAACACAGTATAGTTGTAATTAACGTATTCCACAGTTGGTGTTTCACAAATTGATACTTGACAACTTTATTTCACAGTAGTATACTGTTTCTACAGCAAGGAATCTTAGGTATAGATCAGGGGCGTAGCTACTATGGGGCTAGGCGGTGCAGTGCACCGGGGCCCCTAAGCTCAGGGGGCCCCAAAGCGCAGTTCAGAGGGCCCACGGGCCTTCACGACAAACTGGCGACCTCTTTCTTTTTTTTTTTTTAGCTCTACCGTCGTATAAGGGGGCCCCTAAGACACAGGGAGCCCCCTCACTAAGTTACCCTCACTGCTAAGGGGGGCCCCCAAGCACAAATCAGCGGCCCCCAGCCTCAGCTCACGGGACCCCTGCCAGCAACACAAAGCAAAAAAAGGTCGCCCATCTGGCCTGAGGGCCCAAATTAAATTTTTTGCACCGGGGCCCTTGTTGACCTAGCTACGCCACTGGTATAGATCCTTAATCATTCTAACCTATGCCTTACTAACTCTGCTCTGTGGCTATGAAGTATGGGGTATAGAATCAAAAACGAACATCACTTGCACAAGAAGATTGTATGTAGAATAAATCTCTCCGACTCTAACTGCACGTACAGTACCCAAGTAGAACCAAAGAGCTACAAGCCATTAAATCTGTTTTTCCTGTAAAGCAAGCAATAGCAAACCGGAGCACTACTTTACTGTCAGAAAATACGAACTCAAATCATGGCGTCAATATGAAGTAACACTCGGTATAATAACTGAGATAACGTAAAGGAAACATGATCCAAGTACGGTTTTAATTAATATCTTGGCAGCGATGATTAAAGTTTGGTTACTCACTTAAGAGTTCAACAAAATGTAGCCCAAAAGCTATCCTATACTATATCAACTAATCAGAAATTCACAATAAGCTAACATGACAGTAATTTTTTAAAAATAAATAATAATAATTCTAACTAATTTATCAGTCAGATTGTAACGATACTATCGAACTAACACAGATCGAGAGGAATATCTGTGAGTGGGGATACCTTTGACGGAGTCTAAACAATATGGCGACAGTCTACAGTACGCGGCAATACCGTGTGGACCTAATGGCGGGAGTTGCCGACTGATGAGGACAATACCGCGGCAACGATAACCTAAAAGTGTTCGTAACGGTGCAACTAACGTGTACTGTAATTTCAAGTATTATTCGGAGTGTTCAGTGTACGCGGACGAGGACAGTGCTCCGAACTTTCTAATTATTGTGATAGCGGCACCGCATACTATTTTCGCCTACTCGGTTCGAATCCCGCAAACTTTGGTGATAGAAGTTCGATTACACGGGTCACTGTAACTGGTGGATACTTCGGCGGTGTATTTTCGTGTTTCTCCAGATAATGAAGTTGCGTGTTCAACGCAAACTTTTGTGATTGGTGTGGTAGTAATTCCTACCCATTTTAGTAGTATAGCTGCCACCACGTGCTGCTTCAAGTGATTAGTTTTGTGAATAACTTTAATTCTTAGTATTAGTTGTGGAATGCCCACTGGCGACCGGACAAAATTGAACCTGTAGTAATAGGAACATTTAATCACGGACTTAAACACGCCGCATTGAATCGTTCCACCAGGACTCTGAATTTTTGCTAATACGTGAGGTGCCTTGCAAGATCCATATAAAATCATAAATTTAAGTGATATTTATAACTGTGATTAAACAGAAATTTGAGATTCAAATGTTTAATTAAAACAGCTCATTGTGTAGGAGGCTAACTACATAATCCTAGAGTCTCTATAGCACGGCTTAGTTAAACAGTTATTCGAAGCGTGACTGGGGCTCTTATGAGATATGGACAGATGTAAATGTGTCCGACAAGATTGCGAAGGCTAGAGCAGTCATAAAAGCTTACGTTTATTGCGGCTATAAAAGAAAGCGGAAACGAAATGGGATGTCGTAAAAAAAGCGAGAAGCCGTGATTGTATATTGTTCTACGACAAACGTTTGAACAAGAGGTAAGGCCATCACCTTTCACCCCCATAACCAACCCTTCTCTGTCAATACCACTCCGTTTCTATCACATATCAGAATATGAAAACCGACTAGGAAACTGCAGGGCTGAAATTATTCCGTAATTTCGTCCCACTAATATTTATGTATAGAAAAAGGAACAGGAGAAAACAACGATAATTCCTAGAAGAGATTTTTGATGCCCTCTTTCATCGTAAAAGCCAGCTTTTTCAAGTAATTTGTTTATTCGTATTGGTAGTATACAACGGTGATTGGGTAAGTTATCCTATATAACGTCCTCTTCAATACCAGCTCCATGATGCAGTAGCTACAGGCGAGAACAAAAAAAACGCCATTACTTTTTTATGGCTTTACTCCACGTCAAAGTCGAGGTGATTAAAGGCGGGAATGAATTGAAGGCAAGTAACGAGAAGGATTTCGGTCATTGCCTTTTGAAGCAACCATCGACAACATCCGTCTCGAGAGATTTCGAGAAAGCATGGAAAATAGAAATTTGAATGTCCGATCAGGGATTTGAACCCGCGTCCTTCCGAACGCAATAACGTTACCGCTCACTTATAGGGATTTAGTCGCGCGAATAGATGTCATAGTCTTGTTGCAGTACATTGTACTAAATGAACTCATTAACTTATAGTATTAACAATCAGGGCCGGGACTAGGATTTTGGGGCCCGGGGTAACCAGTTGGGGGCCCTTCGCGAATCCCTCAGACCAAATAGGTGACCTTGTCGAGTGGGGGTCCCCTACAGCCGGTGATCGGGCCCCACTTAAGCCGAGAGGGGGGGGGGGCTGGGTACATTTGACCCGTTTATCCCCCTCTAACGCCGGCCCTGTCAACAACGAATTATACGTGGAATTAATAACCTTCACAGAACTTGGGATTTTTACAGTTCTTTGCCAGCGATGGTAGCACACAGCCGATAATATTCAATGTGTTCCTAGTCGTTGGAAGAAAAAAAAAAAAAAAAAAAAAAACCTGTGTAAATCTTGGCGCCTAAGCTGTTTGTACTGGTACTGTAGTGTTTTCATTTTGTACATTGAACTACAATAAAGTAAATAATACCTATGTACCATGATTTCGATTTACGTAAATTTTTGTTTGTCCATGCCGGTAGGTTCTATACTAGACCACATGAGGGCTGGCATTGAGAACCACATTCCACAGGTTTCAGACAGACATAAGCCACTTATCTTCAGTAATGCCAGGTTTTCTTTCCTTTTTTAAGAAATTACTTGGTTGGTTGCCAAATTCGTGGAATGCCTTACGTTTTCTATCAAAGACGGTTTCGATATTGTTCTTTGTTCATTAGCAATAATTTTGCTTCCTAAATAACATGATTCTTTTACTTCTACCACTACTTGTGATCCTGTTTTTATATTTAATCTGATAACATTTTGGTTTATAGCTCAAAACATTATCATAATAATTTTTCATCCCATTAATTTTTCACTGACAGTATCGATGTTTCTCCTTGAACTGACATGATATATATTTTTAGTTGCTTGATTTCTACAGCTACATACAAGTTTAATTTTACATTGAACAGAATACAACTCGTCATGACAACAGTAATAACCGACAATCACTATTTTAAATCCTGCTACTTAAACAGATTATAAATTACTAGCAGCAATACCCGGCGTTGCCTGGATCAGAACATATCGTACGTTTAATGGTATCACGACCAGTCTCTCTATTTAAGATGTATACAGACGTATATTCCATTAAACGTATGATATATATAGTGTATACAAAATTAATTAATCATCGATGCGATAAAATATTATTATTTAAATAAAACACAGGTCAGAATAAAAAATAACTTAACTTAATAAGATTTATTTTTTTTTGCATGTTTTTTTGCATATTTACGTTTTTTTATTCACAGCTACTTTTTTGAATTGCTCCTCAAAAAACTTGGTTATACACTATATTTGCTCGGACTATAAATGAACAAATTTTGAGGTGATGCATCCAACTCGTGGACATGCGAAGTACAATTGGCGCTGTGAAAAGTGTGATTCTTTTAAGTTAACGTCACAATATCGGAATGTTTGGTCCTGTGCATTGTTGATGGTCACGGTGTAAGCTATCTTTACTCGGATTTGCAATCGCTTAAAAATCAAGGGTATTCGCGGTATAAATACCGTCTAGATCTTTCTTTGCCAGTCATTATACTGTCTTAGATGATATTATTCCGCAGTTGTTTGATGCAGAGTCTTGTACCATTATAAACTTTCGGTTAAATCAGATTCCGCAGTAAAATGACTGCCAAACCAACCTTTCAATTTTTTCTCTTCGATCCACCCATGTACGTTGCTAAAATATGACTGACAAAAGTGCACCGAACTTTGCCTTATATACTATCGACGAATCCAATTTTTGGTTGGGAAACATTCTACAACATTCAAATATACATCTTCGAGAGTGGAAATTTCTGGAATGTAACAAATCATTTTCGGCGTACTATTTTTTTTTAATATTTTAGAATTTTCTGGGAGAGTAAATTTTGTAACTTTCTAGTAAATTCATAAATGTTTTAAAAATTGTTTAAGAATTAAAATATTTAATTTTTTTAAAAAATTATTATTATATAATTCCATTAATAGGTTTTTCAATAATTATAGTTAATTATTATAATTATTAATAATACTGTTATTATAATTTTCAGCCTTATATACCTTAAGATCTAAATTTATTACACTTTTTTTCTCAGACGGCTTTATTTCAAATACAGACTAGACAGATCGCATACCTACTACATTATTCTAGATCATTTTAGAACATTTGAGATTTTTCAAATATTCTACATTATTCTAGAATATTTTAGTGTCTCCTTCACTGACACATGAAACGCCACTCAAAAGTTTTAGACTCTATTCATGAACACAATGTGTGAGAAAAATATCGATATATCTCATTACACATTTTTTCAACCCACACTCTCTCACTTCCACCCACTACGACCAATCGTCCTTACTAACCACAGGAGACCAACGGCTATCTATGATCACAACAGCGAATGGGTGGCAGTGGGTGGTCATGGAGAAAAGTGTGTATTTAAGTTCACTAAGTTTATAAATTGATTAATTTACATCGATATTTTAAGCAGCGCTATAATGCCCGGGGTTCGAGTCATGACCGTCACGTCGGAGAAATTTTCGTCATCGGGATTTGGCTTTTAGGGGAGTAAAGGTAGTACACCATTCCTAATCACCAGATTAAGTACAAAAGTCCTGGATTAAACCCAAAAATTCTCCGCAGTGCGTTTCAAGTGAGACCATACGACTCTGTGATTAGTTAGTAGTAGGTAAACCTTAAGCCTGACGGCCCCGTTGATGTCCGTCCAAAGATTAGTCCTGAACCGGAACACGAATGCATCTTCTATCTTTTATTCACTAATAACACAAACAACTCATTGCATTAAACAGAACAGACCCTTACCACAGTCATCCAAATATAAGAAAAACCCACTAAATACACTTAAAAGGCGAGAGGAAACCACCCCAGTTTAAATCTGCTAAGAAAAAGTACCCACAAATCAAATAGTTTAGAAGAAAAACATCTACATTTTTTAATTTTTTTAACATTTTGGGTATCTTGTCCTATCCAAAAATGCACAAAGAGTTTTTACAAATGGTATTGAACTATTATTCGTTCTTTTAGTATTAACTTTAACGCCAAGCTTGCTTCTTTTTTTCTACCAATAATATACAGGGCGTCAACTTAAAACCTCCCTGATTTCAAAGTACAATTAAACATAGAACCTTGCGGTATGTAACAAAAAAAAAAAAAAAGATTTATACAAGTATTTCTGGAGTGATGAAACCCATAGCCTCCACTACCCTTCTGCAGAGATCACCAACATTACGTAAATGTGAGGCATACCAATGTCTTTCATATAACCCTACAGGGGAAAAAATCCAAAGTGGTTATGTCTGGAGATCGTGATGGCCACTTGGTTAGCCCATCTCGTTATCCATTGCTGTTGAAATATTTTGTCCAAGAACTCACGAACCTGATTGTCTGTTTACTCTCGCATTGGCTTGAAATTTGTCATACCAAGCCTTAATTGTCTTTAGATCTGCTAGCACTCTATCCAAAAAATTTCAGGAATTGGTTTGGATAGCAGTTGGTGACGATGTTTCAGCATACCACACCATGCATTGCGCTCTCTATTGTGAAGTAGAAACATCTGATAATTATACAACACCTGAAACAAAATTAAAGCAGTAACTTAAACAAAATAATATTTAAAACGTCGAGTTCCTTTGCAAGGTGTTTCAAACCGGGAGGATCTATTTTTTTTTTTTTTTTTTTTTTCGAATCACCCATCTTTGGGGTACGTCAGATCAATCACTTCTTGGATGCTTACGTTTTCTTCTTCTCCCATTATTTCTTCATTCTATCTGATCTCTTCCTTCTTTCCTCTTCTGATATTTGAATCGGTTTTCTGGTGTTTATCGCAACTTGGAACCTCTTACTTTTGTCTTTGGTGACGGTCTTGGCTGTACCATTCTTTAACATCACTTCGGTAATCTGGAGTTCTCTCAAATCCTTTTCCACTTCCTTAAACCAGTTGGGCTTAGTCTTTTTTTTTATAAAAGAAGTCAAAGATTTTTTTGTTAGTCTGTTAGGATTCATTCGGAATATGTGTCCATAGAAATCAATCCTTTTTTTTTTCTCATGGTTTCCGAGAGTCTCTTGGACTTTGCGTAGAGGGCTTCGTTTCTGTAGAAAACTTATTTGTTATTCTGGAATTTGGGACCCATGATCTTCCTCAAAATTTTCCTCTCTTTGATTTCCAATTTCTCCATTTGTCCTTTCCTCCCCATGACTAGTGTCTCTGCTGCATAGAGTGCTTCCGGCTTAATTACTGTGTTGTAATGTCTTATCTTTGTGTTCCAAGAGAGGCTTTTCTTATTGTAAGTGTTTTTGGTCTTCTGGAAGGCTAATTCCAATTTGGTCCTTCTCGCTTCCATTGTTTTACCTTCAAGGTTGTTCCATTCAATCCATTCCCCTACGTACTTGAAACTCCTAACCACCTCTATTTTATGAGCTCCTACTCGGACTCTCGTATGAGTGTCTGGTATATTTGTCGGAGCGTCTTGGATCTAGGTTTATTATGGGTTTTTTTTTGTTTTTTTTTACAAATATATTGTATTTTGATACAAATTCTTCGCGGGTTTGCCCCCGGATCACATTTTCTAACGACAAGCTTTCGGCGACTTGCACTGCCGCCATCATCAGGTCTGTTGTATCTATAATACGCCGGGAAAGACTTATCTTTCACATATTGTATTTTGAAACCATGGAGGTTTATGTAGTAAGACTGTGCCAGACTTTTCGCTTGCAGTCCATGAACGCACAGTGGCAGAAACCTGGGGCCGGGCCGCCTTGTCCTTGGCCACCACAACCTGTTCGGTCGGCTAAATCAAACGCACGCATTTCGCCGTCTCCGTCGACGGAAGAGTTTTCCACTCGATGAATACCAATCTGTTCAAATAAACCGTCGGCAAGCTCTCTGCCGAACCTGCGTTTCAATTTAGACGCTCCGGTGGGCTCCAATTTATACGCACAGAAAAAAGGGCCGGATAAGGGAAGGGAGACGAAGCGCTCCGTAACGCACGTCTAAATTGCATTTAAACTGTAACCCATTAAACAGAGGTAAATTTACCGTGCAGTTGAGTCCTGCAAGCCTCAACGCTGCACGAGCTACCCTCGGCTCCAATCGCCATGAAAGAAAGTGAGGGGTAAAAAAGAATAGAAAGAAAATGCGGGAGGACTGTTTCCACATTTCGGATAATGGTGGAAGCAGGGTGAGAGAGAGGCGTTCGGTCCGTTAATGGCAACTTCTGCGGTGATGGAGGGTGAAGCTAAAGTATTGTCCAGCGCGGAGGAATATATCTGCAAATGCCGGTCGTGCTGACACAAAATCTAACAGGCATACCTGCAAGATACTTAACATGCTACAAACATATGATGCTGCGTGTGGCGAAATACTGCGTTGCTGGAACAGCCAGAGCCTTCCGACAACGAAACGTGAAGTTAACACTGCAAGAAATAAATATTAAATTTCTTTCAGTCTTGTTGAAAATGGTGGAATCATTATTATGAAATATTGTTTAGCAATCTGCTTTTCATATCCACCAAAAAAGGTTACTTGTGCATCTGCAGTTTGATGATATTCATATTTACATGTAATTTAATGGCGGGGATCCTTTGCAAGCGAGAAAGGGAGACATTGGAGGAAAGGAGGAAGGTGAAGAGAGTGCTGGGAATGTTCAGGGCATATGTTGATAATGGGGCTTGTAGCTATATTGGTCAAAGAATTAGGAATAGTGCATGGAAGGAGAAAATCGAACATGACCACAAGCTGGCACTCGATTTCATGCATAAGGTACAGATAGAGATTTGCGAGGCAGTTCGTCCAGTTTCCAAAATCACTTCTACATGATAGCTACCTATTCATAATTCACTTTTTAAAAATAATCTATTCTTCGTAACAGTGCATATGACGAATTCAGAAATGCATCTCACTGTATTTTTACCTTAAAATATAAGGTGGATGAACAATGGAATAGACTGAGCGTGGTGGTTGAGCGGTAACGTTCTGGCCTTCGTGAGGACGTGGATTCGAATCCCATTTCGGTCATCCGGAATTGGGCTTTCCTTGGTTTCCAAAAATCACCTAAGATGAATGCAGAAATGGTTCTTTCAAAAGTCCATGGCCGAATTCCTTCCAGTTTCGTGGCCCCAGGCCTTTCCCGCCTCTAATGACCTCGACATCGACAAGGAAAAATAAAACAAGTGCAGAGGAACAGAGAAAATGTCGCAATTACATGCCGTGGGTTACAGTTGGTACTTAAGGAGCGTCCATAAACCACGTAGCTCCATTTTGGACTCCTGTTAACTCCTCCCCCTCCCCCACGTAGCTCGACGTGGCTTTTGCCTCTACCCCCTCCCCCCGCCCCCCACGTAGCACGTAGCTTTATTCCCTTTTGATTCCAGAAGGCATTTTGTACTGTTTTCTCTTGTCACACTATTGTAAATTACATATGGAGATAATTAAATAAAAGAAATAAGTATTCACATGCTGTTGTGTGTTCTGTACCTCATTTTAATAGTGAAAAAATTATATGAATCGAAAACTACGTGGCCTGGCTCTGAACCACCCCACCCGTCACGTAGCACAGCGTAGCCTTCCAGCCAACCCCCCCCCCCCCCCCCCCCCCGCCCCCCCCCCCCGCCCACACACACACTCAGAGGTTATGCGCATTTTTATATTAAATTCTTTCATTGCTTCGGATAGATTGTTGGCCATCACCTTTATAATTGATGCCAGTCCGTGACTCCACAAATTCCAAATGAACGCTTTCTCACTCTGTTACATCTGAAACTAAGTATTAATATCGAGCCATCCACAAACTGCTACAAATTCTTCATCAAATACCCATTCAAATTTTAACTTCAACATACGTCTCTTCATCTGTCTCCTTGTTTCAAGGACTTCCATTCCAGCTACTTTGTCGTAACACAGACATGAACAGCTCTAGCTGCCCTCCGTACCTCCTCTATTTTCTTTTTCGAGCTTTATATCTCGTCAACGTCATTAAAGGCAGGAACGGATTGGAGAGAAGGAACGGGCCTTTTATGAAGGAAGAATCCGGCATTTGACAGGTGTGATTTCTGGAATCTATGAAAAAGCGAAATTTAAATGGTCAACGGGGGTTTGAACCTGCGTCCTCCAGAATGTCAGGCCCGATCGTTTCTGATATATATCAAGGCTTTTGACTTTCCTTTATTTCAGATTTTTGTTCAGGATTATTAGTATCTTCCCCCTTGTCTGCCAATAGCACAGTGTGGTCTTATTTTTTTTTTTTTTTTTTTTGTAACTGCTTTACGTCTCTTTTTAACATCGAGGTCTTTAGAGACGGGAAAGGATGGGGGGCAAGGATGGGGGCAAGGAATGGGAAGGAATTCGGCCATGGCCTTTTGAAGGAAGCATCCCGGCATTTGCCTGGAGTGATTTGGGGAAACTATGGAAAACCCAAATCTGGATGCCCGGACGGGGATTCGAACCGCCGTCCTCCCGAATGCGAGGCGAGATCGCTAACCGTTACACCGCCCCGCTCGGTAGGTGTGGTCATCAAATCGGAACATGCAGATTTTTCTTTCCAGACCACTTACGTCAAATTCAAATTTATCTTTCACCTCTTTTATTTGCTTATGGCTTTATGCCTCACCGACGACGAGGTACCCAGAAACGGGAAAGGAACGGTGACAAGGAACCGGAAGAAATACGCCAATGGCCTTTTCAAGGAACCATCCCGACATTCGTGGAGTGATTATGGGAAACCATGTAAAACCCAAATCTGTATGGCCGATCGTGGATTCGAACTCACATCCTCACAAATGCGAGACCAGAGCGTTACCGCTAACCCACCATGCCCGGTCGCTTTCTTTATAAACAACTTGAATATTAGAGTGATTAGACTGCAACTTGCCTCATACACTTTTCAACTGACACTTGTTAACAAACGATATAATAAATATTCTGAACATTCTAAAATGGAATCCAAAATGAAGCACTAGAGTGGGTTTAGCGTGGGGGAAAACCTTGGAAATTCGATTAGTATATAGAGGTATTTTAGATATGTAACCGTTCTGGACTAGTTTCCAGGTCGCTGATAAATAGACACCCAATAATAAATAATAAGAGATTTTAATAAACGTTCTTTTACCAACGAAATAGTGAAGTAGAGATTAGCCAGAAACTAAAACAACCTAGATACAAGCATCTAAATAAGATTAATATTAAATAAGTAAGACAGCAATAATAAATTTACGCAGAAGCAGATAATAACCGCAGATGTTAGATCTTGATAATAACGCAAGAGATAATTAGGTCATAAGTCTGTATCAACAAATAAATAAATAATGACCGTGCGACCTGTTCTGATCTATTAGTCGAATTTGATCATTTCTGGATTTCTTAAGATCGATTGAAACAAAAAATATAAAAGTGACAAAAATGAGTTTTTAGGTATATGAGTCATGACCACATGAACCTTTTTTTTTTTTTTAAGTGCTTAACGTCTCCTATAACAACTAGGTCTTTAGAGACGGGAAAGGATGGGGGCAAGGAATGGGAAGGAATTCGGCCATGGCCTTTTGAAGGAAGCATCCCGGCATTCACCTGGAGTGATTTGGGGAAACCATGGAAAACCCAAATCTGGATGCCCGGACGGGGATTCGAACCGCCGTCCTCCCGAATGCGAGGCCAGAACGCTAGTCGTTACACCACCACGCTCGGTACCACATGAACCAATGTCGCTGAAATACGAATTTGACATACATTTGATGCTAACTGTTGTCATTTTTCTACGAAACGTGAAAGCTTTTTAGAAACGTTCTTTATGCTGGTGCGTTAGTTTTCGTTTCTTAGGCGGAAAAAATGAGCGATTCCAGTATTCGTGTATGAGAATACGGCAGATTAGCTGAAAACGCTATCAAAATGGACGACACATGACTCGATTTTTCTCGCTGTGACTTATAACGTTTAACTCGCTCAGCTAAACGGCTGGCGCAACATATTTTTAAGTTTCGCTAGCGTAAGATAAGCATTCGTTAGTCTGCGACTAACCGTCGTATCCAATCTAAAATTCAATAAAAAATAACTTTGGCGTATTTCTAATACATGTTTAGACATGTGCTTCACTGAACAATGTGCGTTCAGTTTGTGTAAAAATTCCAGATCTTGTTTGGATTATGTGGGTGGTCTGCTAGTCTCTCCCCAGCTGTAGTCTGCAGCAGCGAAAAAAACTTCAAAGCAAGCCGTAAAACATCAACAAGATACTAAACATGCTGCAAACATAATGCTGCGTGTGGCGAAATACTGCGTTGCTGGAACAGACAGAGCCTTCCGACCATGAAACGTGAAGTTATCGATTGCAAGAAATAAACATTAAATTTCTTTCAATCTTGTTGAAAATGGTGGAATCGTTATTGTGAAATATTTTGTAGTAATCTGCTTTTCATATCCACCAAAAATGCTTACTTGTGCATCTGCAGTGTGATTATATTCATATTTACATGTAATTTAGTAGCAGGGATTGTTTGAAAGCGAGAAAGAGAGACATTGGAGGAAAGGAGGAAGGTGAAGAGAGTGCTGGGAATGTTCAGGGCATATGATGGTAATGGGGCTTGTAGGTATATTGGTCAAAGAATTAGGAATAGTGAATGGAAGGAGAAAATCGAACATGACCACAAGCTGGCGCTCGATTTCATGTATAAGCGAGGGTCCATAAACTTCGTGTCTCAGCCTGGGGGGGGGGGTTGGCTAGAAGGCTACGCTTCCCTACGCGGGGGCAAGGGGGGGGGGGGGTCCCGAGCCCAACCACGTAGCTTTCCATTCATATTATTTTTCACAGTTAAAATGAGGTACAAAATACATAACAGCACGTCAATATTTATTTCCTTCATTTAATTATCTCCGTATGTAATTTACGATAGTCTGACAAGAGAAAACAGAATTTTTTTTTAATCAAAATGGAAAAAAGCTACATGAGAGGGGGGGGGAGGGAGGTAGAGTCAACAGCTACGTCAACCTACGTGGGGGGGGGGGGATGAGGAACGGTTCACAGAAGGAGAAAATGGAGCTACGTGGTTTTTGGACAATCCCTAAGGAAGTGGGAAAATTTTCATTTGTTGGTAAGGGTGTTAGGGATTGGAACAATTGGAACAAATTACCAAGTGAAGTTGTGAATAATTTACCAAAAATTAAAACTTGTAAACCGGAAAAGTAAATGGACTAATTTAAAACTCCAATTACAAAAGAATTTTAAAAAGGGGGTAATTAGGTGTCTGTGGGAATTGCCACAGGAGCGACAGCTCCATCGCAATTGAAATTAGAACAATAATAAACTGGGGATCTTGTAATCAAGGTACAGGTAATCACCAAGAAACAGTGTCCCACCCAAAAGGAAACCTGTCCAACATTGCTATGCTTTTCAGCGTCTCACATTTACTGTACTGCCGGCGCAGCGGCTGAACTGTTGGACCTATACTTAAAAATTACTCCTTACAAAAGCACTTGTCACGTATGGATAAACCATGCTATAGTTTTGAAATAAAGTAAATGTTATTGGACTGCCAAAACATATCGGTTTATCAAATGTAACGTTATAAACTGGCACAAGGTTTATAGCAAGCAAATAATAAGAAATACACGGCTTCATTTCATCTCGATGTAGATTGCATAGATTTAGATGTGGATTCCGTTATCAAATTTTACGTAACAATAACCGATTGGGAAGGAATCTCATAGAGTTAAATCTGTTAATATGAGGAGGTGTTGACATTTTTATTATTATTATTGTTATTAAATACGTCTTGTCAGTTTCACTAAACACCTTCTTGTGCGTTATTGGCAACTTTTTAGTTTCGATAAACTCCTCCAACAAATAAATGGAAACTTTCCCACTCACTTATAGCTGGAATCCATTGACATTCATTCTGTTAAATATTCATTCTCTATTCAAGGATATTGTTAATTTCTGAAAATTTTGTGGTAATATATATATATATATATATGTGTGTGTGTGTGTGTGTGTGTGTGTGTGTGTGTGTGTGTGTGTGTGTGTGTGTGGTCTTGCGACCTGGTGACAGAGTTTTAATTTAACATAGTTTAACATACTGGACCCATAGTTTAACGTGAAGTCCGAACCACCGAACGTCTGGCATAGCTTATATGATCCAGCAGAACTCTTAAAAATTCCTGACCCCAGCGGGATTTGAACCCATGACCTTGAGTTTTCAGTTGAAGCTCCTGAACGACCTAACTACCAGACTAACTTTTGTTTTAGATTAAATCGAATATGAGACACTATGTGAAAAATTAATTCAAGAGTCAAATCCAGAAATATTACAGTTCTGAAAACCATATGTATAGAGTAATTTAACATGAAATTGTGATATTAAAATAACGTAGTGTATCAAATGATCATTACAAACTGAAATAATTCATTGATCTTTGTGTCTCTTGCTAAATTTTATTTTTATTTTCGCCCAATTCAAACATGAATCCATTATCATCTTCAGAATGTTATAGCCGTGGAAACCGTTCGTCTTTAGTAATTAACTGATGTCACCACTTATCCTTCTCATGCCGAGCGACTAACTGTAAAGTCGAATGCCAGTCGAAATCGTTTTTATAATCGAGAAACGGTTCTCGAGGCCGTCGAGTTAGCTCTCCGCAATTCCATCTGCCCCTCCATCTTCTCGAGCAACATGGAGACGCCCTAATGGGAGACAACTCGCGTATCGATTGCAACGTAATCTAACGTCAACGCAATAACACTTAAGCATGTTTTTTTTTTTCCTTTTCGTGGCGAGATGGAAATTACTGAAAATCGACACTGGTAGCCATCCTCAGGCCCCTGTGAAACGTCGAAATGTTACGTAAAATTATATAGTACCTGAAAAATAATGAAACTAAATTTTATTACAGTAGGCTGCGATTTGTAGTTTTAAACTCATTACGCTAACACTTACCGAAATTAATTAGCCACCAAAAAATTAAGGAATGGAATACTGAAAGATATGTCGTATATTTCCTGTTCTTCTGTAACGGTGTCATATGTGTACTTTTTTTTTTTTTTTTTTTTACTTATTGCTTTACGCCTCGTCGACGGCTTAGGTCATTAGAGGCGGGATGGGACTGAGGACAAGGGAAGGGAACGAATTCGGCCATGACCTTTTTGAAGGAAGCATCCCGGCATTCGCCTGGAGTGATTTGGGGAAATTATGGGAAACCCAAATCTGGATGCCCGGACGGGGATTCGAACCCGCGTCCTCACGAATGCGAGGCCAGAACGTTAACCGTTCACCCACCACGCTCGGTCAAATGTTTACTGTTTGTGATATATAAAATAGAATTATGCCTGCGAAAAGTATTTAAATTTCACTATGTTGCTTATATCCTGGACACAAAAAATCTAAAACAATTAGGTTCATAACCACATGCGGAATAAAACTGAACTTTTGCACGCAGTTTAAAAAATATAAAGACATAATATCTAGGACATATGAGGAAAGATACCAGCTGCTGTGTCTCTCCACCGTAGGGAAAATTGAAGGAAAATATTTCGGTGGGAAATCAAACATTTTTTGACGGAAAAACATAAGCAAGTAATTCAACAAAACATCAGTAAATATTTTCTGTTCTGCTAAATCAACAATGTCGCTTTCTATGTGGACTGCATAAGAGTGAAAAGATAATGGAAACATTAAACAAATTATTTATTATCAATGGCTTTTTTCAGCATAATATATTTATACATTCATTAGCAATCGAATACTCATGTGAAAATATAAGATAACGAAATATGATTTATAGCAAGAAATATATGAAATGTTATAATATCAGAAAAGTCCATTCATTATTAATATTAATTAGGATGGATCTTAAGGCCAAATGGACTTATGGATATTTTTATTGTTTTAAATTGCTCACAATCTTCCTCCACAGCTAATTTATTACAGTCCTTTGTTTCCTTACCTACAAATGATAGCTTTTATCCCCTAAAAGCAAACATTTGTTGTGATGATGTTCTCTTCTGTCTTATACAAGTCGGATAATGTTTTGTTTGTATGTACTTGTATATCGTAATAATGTATATATATTTCCTTCATCATAGCGTTTAGATTTCGTAACACGAAATTACACTCAAATCACAACGGAATTTTGTTTTCAAAATACTGTTCTCAAAATCTAACAATGAGTAACGTCTCTCCTTGAGGATTCATTCTTAAATTTCCACCACAAATAATTCATAATTGAATAGCAGCAAAACGAAAAACGCAAATAAACAGATCAGCCAGAACAATATGACCACCTACCTACAATCGATTTAAACCAGTCCAGGCGTAAGCAGCGTCATCTGGAGAGGAATGACTGCTAGTCAGACACACGCACGGTGCATGTAGTATCAGTGAGCGTGCTATCCGTGTTTAAAATGGGGAAGGCGCGTGATTAGAGTTTGACCGAGGGCAGATTGTGATGGCCCAGAGGCTCAAGGGGTTGGCCGGCCGCCCCTCATTACAGATGTCGGATATTGTAGGCTGGGCAGACTGATAAAACAAGACAGGCGACGAACTATGGCGGAACTAACATCAGAATTTAATACTAGGCAGAGCACAAGTGTGTCTGAATACACAGTGCGCCGAACATTCCATACGATGGGCCTCCGCATCCGGCGTACCATGCATGTGCCAATGTTAACACCACGACATCGGCAACTACGATTCAAATGGGTACGTGACCATCGTCACTGGACGTTGGCGTAGTGGCAGAGCGTTGCATGGTCTGATGAATCCCGATACCTTCTTCATCAACTGATGGGAGAGAGCAAATCTGTCGTTTTCCAGGGGAACAGCTTCTTGACACCTGTGCTGCGGGACGGAGACAAGATGGCGGCGGCTCAATTAAGCTCTAGGTAACTTTCATTTGGACATCCATGGGCTCAGTGGAATTTGTGCAAGGCACCATGATGACCAATAAGTATTGTACACAAATTTCAGACCACAAGTAAAAAAAGCTTTATAACAGTAAATGAACGGAAATTAAGCAGTTACATAACGTAGAGTAATTGTTTTCCTGTAAATTCGTAGTTGTTTTGTTAAGATCGGCCTAATATTGGTCGCGATGCAAATTAGAGAGTTGACCACTAAAACGTCACTTATCATAAGGAAACATATCTCAATAAGTTTTTTGCTTTTGTGTCTAAGACGACTTAAATGCAGCCATCAGCCTATTATGCATGCAGAAGTTTTCAGTGTAATCTATTTCATTTTAAATACAGCGGTGCTATTGTTGGTGTTGCTTACTTATACCTTCAAGAAAAAATTCTTTACCTTGCGATATTTTGGGATTTCAACAATGTAATTCATTACAAACACATTTTCTGCCTTCACTGTTTCGTCGAACCACATACCGTCACCAAATTCGTTCCAAAAAAAATTCTCATTGTTTCACGCTTTATTTAATTATAAGTATAATAAAACAGCGTTGTTCCAAAATAGATTAATGCAAATTTACGACCTAACGACACAGTTCCAAGTTTAGTTACATCTGTTTTCCTCACACCTATCGTGCAAATAACAGGACACGTTAGTTACTGAACGCCTAATGCATATTGAAGCCTAATATGCCTCAGTATTTGTTGTAGTTTAGCACAGTTACAAAAATCAGCACCTGTTTCTTTCATTACATGCTAAACTTGTAATATACCAGCATGCTTGGACCTCACATTTCTGGTACGTAGAGTAAACAAAAACCAATTTCGTGAAATGGTGCCTGTATAAGACACATCGTTTAGTTTAGTTTTTAATCATTTAAATTGCCTTCACACATGCCATGTCACTAAATAATCATAGTTAGTCAACTACAATATTATCTTTGCGTCAGTGTGATCTTTCGCGCCAGTTCGTTCCGGTTAAGAAACGAGTGTTCATCATTGAAATATTTGGCCCCTATCCGTTCAGATTGCAAACAGAAAATCATTTCTTGCTCTGTTCACCGTTGGTGTAACATTCCAGATGGATACCATGCTACTTAGTGCAGGGCATGACAGATTTCTCTCTTGTTCATAACTATCACTTTTATCCCGGCTCTAATGAATTCACCGAGCGTGGTGGTATAATGGTTAGCGTTCTGGCCTCGCATTCGGGAGGACGGCGGTTCGAATCCCCGTCCGGGCATCCAGATTTGGGTTTTTCATGGTTTCCCAAATCACTCCAGGCAAATGCCGGGATGCTTCCTTCAAAAGGCCATGGCCGAATTCGTTCCCATTCCTTGCCCCCCCCCCCCCCCCCATAAAGACATCGCTGTTAGAGAGACGTTAAGCAGAAGAAAAAAAATCTAATGAATTCGTGACCGACATAAAGTAAAGCCACAAATAAAATAAAAATAGATTTCAAACTTGGGCTAGTCTAGTGGAAGTAATGTTAGTGCAACATAATTGCTCACACACGATACATGAACGAGGTATGGTAATTGCATTGTCTGTCGCTGTTATCCTAATGCAGTACTGATAACGTTAGCAGCTTCGTTGTTCCTATATTACTGCCGGCGAGACATAATCCCGCCGGTCATCAGCTCCAATCACGTGTCAACTCGTTGGCCCCTGTTAGCCTCTCGTCTGATCGCCGAGTCTAATGGGGCAGACACAACAACAGCTTCCCTGTATCACCAGACCGCAAAGGGCACTTCCAGAACTTCGCCAAACTGTGATGAGATTGTAGCAAGTTCCACTGCCTAACTATCACTATAGCATGCTGCAGCAGACACCTCAACATGAAACGGAAATTCATTTCTACGAACAAAGACAATATGTGAATTTCTGGTTCTTTGAATTCGTGCTCTTTAACGGCTTTGGCCAGGAATCTTGCACGGTTAATAGTCTCTCCTTCAAAAAATCTCCTGAGCTAATAGTTTAAAGCCGAGACCTTTTATACTGTTGAAAGACGGGTAATATTCTCTATGACTCTCAATAACTTTATTTTGTACTCTAAAGAATTCTGGCAGCTTTTGTTTCATGCTTATCTAACCAGTATAACGTAACATCTTTTTGCAATGATCGTTCTCTGTTAAATTTGATCTATTTCAGGAATTGTTAAAATGTAACATGTGTAATATTTTCAATACAATCATATCTTATATATGTGACGGCTCAATATAATTGCTTTGTTGGAGTTTTAATCATTTCTTGTATTCAAATTAGCTGTAAATACGCCCCAGTGTGTAAGCCTTACGAGTAACAAATAAATATCAGTTTTTATCACAGTTTCGTTAGTGAAATACAACTATTGTTTTCATCCTTTTTACTTAAATTATAAATAATTTCATAATTCAAAAGTGGATACAAAATTAAGTATGCAAATTAGTTTATAAATTAATTTCATAGCTAGAAGTGGTAGTACGGGTAAACAATTAATTAATTCATATGAATTATTAAAAAATTAAAGAACCAAGCCAAAACCCGTCATGTACCTACTACAATACGTAGCACTGAGATGTAAGCTCTCAGATTTCTACTGCTGTAATTAATTATGTATTGTATTCGTGCTAACATTTAAAAAAAAACACACAACAGAAATGTACATAAATATTCTCCTTTCGCCATCCTGCATACCATAAATTAATGAAATCTATACACGTGTGAGGTTACGAACCAGTCTTGTAACCTCATTAAAAAACTTCTGTTTTTTAGTCAAGGCATCCAGTTCCACAAGCGATATATGCAGAAGAGTAACGAGAATTTTCGAAAGCGACTGGGTTTCTTTTATTCTTGCCTTGTTGAGGACGCGTTATTTTGCGTTTTGGTGAGACTTTCCCAGGATGGGTTTGTTGATATGGACAAAGGCCTATGGAATTCTTCTGACCATTCCACCTAACGACACAAAGAAAGTTTTGCTTCGTAAAATAAAAAGAGAGGGCAGTTCATTTCCAAAGCTAGAGACGTTTATTAGTATTGTAAACCTGACCTTGTCGACTTGGCCACCAGCTTGTTCTCGTGCGCTATCACTGCTTATCGATTCTCGTGTTGAAGTCGAAGCCGCAATGCCGCTTAATTGCTGGTGCGGGGAAGCAACACCTCGCGGAGAAGTTTTTACGCCGTTTTTAGTGCGTCGAGTTGGGGCAGTTACGGGGTCGCTTGACGACGTTCTCAGACGGCAGGTGCCTGCGATAAAACTCCACGCTAACCCTCGCCACATTCATCAGGGAGGCAATAAGTCGGGATAGCGGCTCTAAAGCATTACCGCAGTTTCGCTGTTAGGTTCATATTTACTGCTGAAAGAGGTTTCTAATTGTCGTTTGGGGAAATAGAGATAGCATTCTCAGCTGTACCTGCGTCATGGTCGAGCTTACTCAGTCAATCAACTTGGGTCAGCTTGTTGTAGTCCCGGTGGTAGGTAAATTTTCATCATTTCAGATTTTTCCAGCATGGTAGGAGAGGCATACCGAGCTCACTTGTGTCTGGTATGTGGGAGGACGTTAGTTCAAATCTTCGCCCTGCCATCCCGATTTTTATTTTACATGGATTCCGAATTGAGGCAAATATGACAGGGTGGTCACTTCAAAAAGCCATGGCCGGATTCCTTCCGATTCCTTGTTCCCACTTCTCTCCCGCCCCTAGTGACTCGATTTCGATATGGCATAAAAAAAGAAGTGCTGGTAATGATGTTTGATTTTATGCTAAAACAGCTGCTTCCTTCAAAAACAACCATGGTGAACATTGTCGATGTTGTCTTCTCTCCTATAGAAAATGTGGCAAATAGAAATACTTACTACGCTGGAAATAATTTGTTTATACTTACGGAGTTAAAATAATCATTGTTTTCCAATTTGCGTTTTTTTTAAGTCACCATTTAAATACAATCATTATCACTGTCTAAAAAGTACGCTCTTATTATGTACATCTCTTCTTAATGCTCGTTTAGGTTCTTTTAAATTAACTAATTCCTTGTAGAAATCGTTAAGTTATTTTTGCTCATCTTTCAAACAACTTCTAGTCTGAGACGCAATAGAAGTTTTTCTCTATTTCCTCTGGAAAAACCAAAGTTAATATGTACACTTCTCGTAAAATCACGCACTATCATATTCCTGGCATCACGCCTACTTATACTACTTAAGCGGGAATGGCAATAAAGCGACCAACAAATTAAAATAAAAGAAGAAATTACAAAAAAATATAAGCACATCGTAATTACATTATATTTCACATGATTTAAAATTTCGAATCACCATATTGTGTGTCAAACTGATTGGTTTAAGTGCAAGGATTTCCTTAGTGCGTATAGAGTAAGGTCATCCGATACTACTGATGTGATTAGTCTGCGGGCTGAAGGGTTAAACTTGGCGGCTCTATGAGGGATTTTAGCATCGGCATCTGCCTGCTTAAGTGAGAGGTCTGGAAGTTCAGTAGCTAATCAGTTAGACGCTCCATCCAGCCAGACAACTAGGAAATTCGTTATATCGCTATTTATTAAAATAAGTAAAACTAAAAAAACTGATGAAAGTTATAGAATCCTATGCCACGCGGATCCGACAAGCAATTGGTAATCTTTGTTATTGCCATTTCTGCTTTTATACATCTTTTTGGTTTACTTTTATTTGTGTGTACTGAAAATTCCTGTCGCAACATTTTGTTCCTATCGTTCGGAAACTTCTCTAGGTAAATGGTCCCTTCCGCGTTCCTAGTAAATAAATTCCCGCAAAGTTACAGCTGTGTAGTGTGTCAGAACTACATTTGCTGCATGACCGCGCGCTTCCTGCACGCAATATACGTGACGCACTAACATCCGTCCACTTTGCACAGTTCCAACATCATCATTCACTGCTGATTGTACTAAATATGAAAAATATCTCTGGGAGTAAAACATGATCACTCAGTCTGGAGGGTGAGTGCTAGAAGATTCGATGCCGGGAACCCAAAATTCTGGATCCCGGAATACCAAAATTCCAGATCCCACCTCTCCCCCCCCCAAACGTAACCCAGCGTAACTTTCCAGCCAACCACACCCCCCCCCCCTCCTTAGATCGAACACGTAGCTTATGGACGCTCCATTTTATCTATGACAAATAATATGAATGAAAAACTACGTGGTATGGCTCGGACCCCTCTCCCCCGCATAACTCAGCCTAGTTTTGTATTCAACCTCCCCCCCTCCTAGATCTAACCACGTAGTTTATTGACGCCCATTAATATTCTTTGCCAGTTTTTCGCATTTAGGCCGACCCACATTCACCGCATCGCCAACTTTGCGGATTTTCCACTAAAACTGGTGGTTTCGACCCCCCTTTTAGTGCAGAAATATTGCTTTTAGTGAATAGTGGTTTTTCCTAATGCTTCAGTAGAATTCAGTTTCAATTAGTGAAAATATGATAGCTCAAATACTAAGCCACTTACTCTTTTCGAAATATATTTCTACCTTACTTTAGCAGTATTTACTTTTACTGCGTAGGAAACATTGAAGTTGACTGAGATTTTTTTCTCATTTCACGTTAAAGGGTTCAATAACAGCTAATTGAATTGATTATTATCGATTAAGGTTTCTAAGAATATTTAATCGATTTATTCATTTAATTTAATTGATAATGTCCATTTATTATAAAAAATGGGCGCTATTCTCTAATGTCATGATCATTGATTTAGTCAAATATGAACACTGACTTTGTGATATTCAACTTTACAGATGATTAAACCATTAAATTTCTACTAAACTCGGTGTTCGTGCAGAAAATATTTATTAAGTTCAACCAATAAAATTAGCTGATGAAAATTATTAATACAGACGTTTGAACGGATAAATATTTTCAACTTTCCCATACTCGATCAATAACTTTGAAATACCTATTAATGTTATGAAGCAAATTGGTACCGAAGAATCGTATCAATCTACTGATGATGAAAGCACCGAAAAAAATTATTTATCTGAAGATAAGTTATTATAGAATAGCAATTGATTAAATAATTTGTTGATGATTCGTATAATTATTAATTGCATGTTGCTGTACTGATATTTTATACAGAAATTTAGTGAGTATTATTTAATAATAAAGGTAACCGTATTAACAATATACCTATTATTTTCTTTCGTAATATCCACATATTTGTTTGGTGGAATATTTAGTGGTTATAAGAGTAGCGCCGCTTTTTGTTAGTGGTTTTCTGGTGGTTTTTGGAGTTGAATCTGGTGGCCAGCTAGTTTAACGGTTGGCAACACTAATCGCCGTTCATTTTCTTAGCGTAACCTCTCCTAATCTCGAGGTCAGGATTTTCGGCGAGTACCATTAGCCTACCGTTAGATAAACACCGTCCATACTTTATGAAACGGTTTCTTAAACGTTCGGTCATTACGGTACCAAATACGCCACGGCGGAGAGGACGCATGTCTACGTCTTCAAAATGGCGTGGTCGGAAAAAAAAGACGGATTTAGAAACAGTCTTTACGGCATTCTCCATAACATAGATTTTTTTTTTACTAATGGTTTTTCGCTTCGTCGACGTCGAGGTCGTAAGAAGCAGGATGGGACTGGGTGCTAGGAACGGGAAGGAATTCGGCCATGACCTTTTTGAAGAAAGCATCCCGGCATTAGCCTGGAGTGATTTGGGGAAACCATGGAAAACCAAAATCTGGATTCCCGGCCGGGGATTCGAACTGGCGTCCTCCCGAATGCGAGGCAATAGCGTTAACCGTTCACCCACCACGCTCGGTTCATATAAGGATTTTTGTTTTTATTGTATGGGCAATAGTAACCGTGTTTTGGACGCCTCCTAGCTCACGTACTTTGAGGGACTTGTGAGTAATGATATGGAACCTATTGATTTTTCGGTATTTCGGCAGATATGGGGACTGTCCTACCAAAATGTAACGAATTTTCAACTATTTCTGAGAATGCAAGGAAATTTTCTGATTATGTTTACTGATTTTACATTTTAATGTTGACAACTCATTTCATTAATGTTTCACGGGGAATTCCTCGATCGATTATATGATAAGTAGTTACCTATTGCGAAACGTTTCCAATATCTTTTGGGGAATACCGTTGTGCCCTACTTTTCGACAATTTTAGGTGATTCCCATGCTAACGACTGTAGCTTTGGTCAAAGAATATTGTAAAAAAATTAAGAAGATTTAAGTCTATATTTCTACGAGTTTGATTGAGGTTAGATATCTTTTGTTAAATAACGCTATAAACGAATTAAAAATTACTCTTTGATATTTTGACTCAATTTGTTTCACTAATATTCACTAGTGCTTATTGAATACTGAAATTACTTTAAAAATTCTCTTATTAGTTTTTAATTTATAGTATATCCTGTAAGTTCCTATTATTTGACAAATATAAAGAAGTTTAAAATGACGCAATAAAGTTTGAAAAACTGAAATAACTTGAATTTCATATTTTAACTTAAAAAATACCCTCACTGCCATCTAATTACTTCGATTTATCATACGAAGTTAAAAAAAGTACATCAAAATTAACTCCATCTTTGAATGCAAGCTGGATCCAAAATTTTCTTTCCCACTTTTGGAGACAATTTTTCGTCCAGTTGGCGGCTGCGGATTGCCACCAATTTGCTGCAACAGTTTGAAATCAAATTGGTAACAAGTCTTGGAGTTCCAAGTTTGGTAGTCAAATTGGTGTCAAATGGATATAAATTCTTGGACAGCAAATATTGCCCAGTATTTTGTGGTTAATGGGGTAAGTATTTTTTTTCTTTTCAAATATAGATTTTTGGTGAAAATATACCGAAACTGGTGTGCAGCTCTACCGATTTCGCATTTGGACGTTGGAGACCGCCGCTCGTGGAGGTGAACGCGGCAGTATTAGCTGGGTCCTCAGGAGAATGCAGTTAAGCCCTCTGGCTGGCCGGTGCTGATGCCTCGGCGCAGCACAGTGTTAATAATGCAGGCGGCCCGCGGCACCTGTTACCGCCCACCTGCCTAACCGCCTCCAATTACTGCTCACTCCACTCTCCAGGCGCCTCGCCGGCCAAAACAACCGCCCGCCGCGCTCATTTTCTCCTTCTCACCAGCGCCTCTTTTGTACACTCATTTTCTGCCGCCGTAAACTTGCTGCACTGTTACATGCGGCCCTGGGCTGATACAACCTCCGCACTGCTCCTCGTAACCTAGTCCGAAAAACTTTGTTGAATCCACAAAACGTTGTCACAGAAGACAACTAAAAATTATAAACCATAGCAAATACGTTTCTAGTATTCGAAGTTAGTGTCCCAACACTAATCAGCCACTATTTTCTACCCCGTGATTATACCCTGTTCACTGCGAACTGGCGGCTCAAGAGCATACTCCCCTGGCCCCGCTCCTCAACGCCCCCTCCCGTCTTTCTACCGAAATGAACGCTGTGTCTATAGTACGCGTCACGTACGAAGGCGGGTGGCGCAGCGAGAGAGAAATAGGGACACAGGGTATTCGACGTTGCCGCATTTCCAGCAGGAGACGAGCGACGTAGAGAGAGGAAGAAAGTATAATAATTACGCTACTACTACTAATATTATTGCTGTGTAATTATAATAAAAATAATAATACGCGTATTAGCAGCGCTTTATGTGATAATACTATTAAGAGAGACAGGAACGTCAGCTGCAGGAAACAATGTATACTCCTGTAACCACGACAAGCGCTGGATTGTTTCTGAATTCGATATGCTACTGGCAGAGCGATGACGTACCTGCGCAGTGCCTCGCTAAACTGGGTCGCCTTCGTATGTGGCGCGCACTATAGTAAGGTAAATTTTTCCCTCCGCATGTAGCGGAGTGGGGATAGAGCAGCTGACCTTGACCTGCCTCATTTAACTGAATGGGCAATGGTGCAAGTAAATCAGGGGATAGTTAAGCTGTTGTTTAGATATGAGAATCTGCGGGAAAGACAGAGTTAACGAGGTATCAGTCGTGTGTTAGATGCAGCATGATATTAGAGCTAACGTAACAGTTATGTCATTTCGCCGTCCTCAGTTTCCTCTTATTTTCTTACCGGTATTTATGCAGAATGCTGGGACTTTGACTAAACAATTATGGTACTATAGTCCGTTCAGTTAACAGAGGCGGCTTGAGGTCAGTCTGCTCTATTCCCACTCCGCTGCCTTTGCCCTACATGCGAAGGAGAAATCGGGCACTTACCTACTTGGACACAGTGTTTAGATCGGAAATGTAGAAAGGTAGGAGTAATGGGATGAGGAGGTGGCTAGATAACATGATCTTGATCAATCAGTTGACTTTTTTTTTTACTTATGGTTTTACTTATCGACTACTCGACATCGAGATCATTATAGGTGGGATGGGACTGGGGCAAGGATCGGGAAGAAATTTAACCATGGCCTTTTTGAAGGAAGCATCCCGGCATTCGCCAGCAATGCTTTGGGGAAACCATGTAAAACCCAAATCTGGATGCCCGAACGGGGATTCGAACCGGCGACCTCTCGAATGCGAGGCCAGAACGTTAACCGCTCACCCACCACGCTCGGTGCCAACAGTTGAGGGTGAACTGTGGAGTTTTTGGGTGATTTTGTTCTCCCCTCAGATTATATGTGCGTTTCTATCTTTCTCTTTCTGTAGCTATTTTAGTATCCCTTACTCAAGGACAGGTCGAGATGTATACTTCGCAGTCTTGCCGCGCATGACAAAATACTTCGATACTGGAAGTGATAAGATGTGCTGACTCCAGGTCCAAATATAATTTTATTTTCTCTTTCGTCGTAGTCGAGATCATTAGGTGTGGAGAAAGACTGGTGGCAAAGGACTGAAAGGAATTCCGCCACGGCCTTCTTAAGAAACTATAGTGACATTTGCATGTAGTGATTTACGGAAAATATGAATAACCGACATCTGAATATCCAGACACATATTAGAACCCCCGTTATTCCGAACGTCGGGCCCTAGCACTATTCGGCCACCAAGATTCATACGATTCGGAGGATGTTTTCTGTAGTTGTGTGTTCAGCCACGTCTCCGTCGGGGCCGGGACCAGGTGCTGGAACTTGCAGAGGGGTTTGCTAATGCAGTTTTTTTGACGGTCTTCGGCCTGGTTAGTGGTGGCACCGCATCCGCGTTGATCCCCGTGGGGAAGTACTCCTTGCCTCACCATCCCTGCTCTTTACCTGGGTAATTCTTCAGATGGCATAATTCAGCGGCAGCGAGTGTTGATGCTGGACGGTGGGTGGTTCGGGTGATGTCTGGGGGAAAGGGGGGAGGAGGGACGTATGGGTATCAATTCGGGTATCCCCGTTGAACAGCAACAGCATCCCGGAAACGTTATTGAATACATATATCGTACCTGCTCTATGCCTCAAAAAATACAAATTAAGCAAATTCAATAATACAAAATGCTTATGCAAAAATTTTGACAATATATGAGCAATGATTGTGGTTTTCACAATTATAACCCGACTTACATGATATTTAACTACCTCGACGTCAACTGGGTGTAATGCTGAAGTTAGAAAATGAATCGAACAACAATTTTTGAGGAACATGAAAAAAAATAATAATCAGTTTTATGAGAATCCTACATACGTGCTCAACTTTTTGCCTCAGATTGTTCTGTTATACTAATATATACTCTTATTATAACTTTGCCTGTATGGGACAGAGATGTAAGGAGTCATATACTCCAACTTTGCAATTAAAATTCCAGAATATGTTGTCCAAATGTGATCCTCTACAGCTTTTGATCCAACGTTGGAACAAAGATTTGTAACCGTGAAATTTTGTACCGAGTCTTGAAGGAACAAGTCTTGAAATTTCTGCATGAGATTCCCTGCGGACGAAGTATTCGTTAAAATATCCAATTATAAGGGTAGGAACATTATTCAGATTTAATAAAGTTATATGAAACTTTGATATTGTTTTATTTTGACATCTGGGAGACCTAGATAACTCGATCAGATTCAAGATGAAGAAAATTGTCGACGAATAACAGGACCGTTGCGGTAGTTTGGAATGTAATCGAACGGGTATTCGGGAGTAAGCAAACCACCACCAATGAAATTTGTGGAATCGAATATCGTTAGTGACTTTCTTCATGATTCTTTTGATCTCAAAGTTTTTTTATAATACTGGATTGTACTCATCATGCCATGTGTTGACAGCATTCTGCGGAGTCAGCACACTAGAAAAAACAATACCTCAAATGGCACTGCTTTTGAAATCTATTCATCTGTTTGTATATTGCAATATTATTTAATGTTCGTGAAAAAGCACCGTACATTGAGGTCTAGCAGATGTTTCTAAAAATCTTTTGTAACGTAATACATGTTCAGAATGAGGTTTGCTGAGATCACTTATCTGCTATTCTTCGTAGAAAAGAAAAAACTACCTGGAAAAAAACCACGGCTGTCCTACGGATTTTCCCTTAGTCGTTTAGGACAAACCGACTGTTGTGAAATCAGCCATACCTTCCCATTATTCGGATTCAGCACCGGATTACATAAGACCTGTAACAACCAGTCACGAATCGAGTGGCTCTCCTCTGTACCCTCTCCACTGAGTCAATCAAGCCCTTGCGATACGGATCCCAAACTGCATAACAGTAATCCTGATGCGGACGCACTAGTGTTCAATCATTTTCTGATGTGGCCTCTTAAAGTCATGATTTTTTCAGATATAACTTGAGCATTCTTCTTCAAGTCGCGCGATCTTGGGCGATCCTCTGCCAGATAACTACAACAACCCTGCGTATATCCTTGTCCCATCAATCTGGTGGTCTTCCTCTCGGTCTGTGGTGATCTCTTGGGCTCCATTCTAACACTGTTTTTGTCCACCTCTAGTCTTTTCTCCGTGCAATATGGCCAGCCCATTACCACTTCAGGGATGCTGTCTTCTCTAACATGTCGTGACCTTTGTAATTGACCTAATGTCTGTTGCCCTTTTCTAGATAAGCCCAACATTGACCTCTCCATAGCTCTTTGGGCAGTCCTTAGTTTACTTTGTGTGTGTGTTTGTGTGTGTGTGTGTGTTAGAGAGAGAGAGAGAGAGAGTGAAAACGTCTCAAATTTTTTCGGTGAAAAGCACCGTCATTTTTTTTAAATGAAAAAGCAACAGCTATCATTTTATTAGGGAGCCTTCTAAAAGAAGTTCAACTATCCGACAACAGATGGTGGGTTCATTTGCTATTACGTTGCTCAGGGCCAAACCTTTGAGTTTATTGGCACAGACCCTAAAACATCAGCTTTTGCGTATGGTATGCTGTGTGTTGCATTTTCTAAGAGTCAAGAGGTCAACTACAGTAAAAGTATTCTTTTCACACGATAATTCAAACAATTCTCGCTATACACTGGATTACGTATTATGGAAAGAGGTCTTAGGTTCAGATAGAATTGCATAAAAATTTGTTGCTAATCTAAAATGTATCAGTTACCGGTCTAGAATTTAGCAGGAACCTTCTGAAATTATTTTCGGAACCGATATCTTGGTACTTCAAAAGCAGACACCATGTTTGCAAGTTTCACACCATTCTTAGATGCTTATCGATGACAACTCACTACAATGTGTTTTAAGACTTTTGCAACTTTTTTTTTTTTTTTTACTTATTGCTTTACGCCTTGTCGCCGGCTAAGGGCAAGGAACGGGAAGGAATTCGGCCATGGCCTTTTGAAGGAAGCATCCCGGCATTCGCCTGGAGTGATTTGGAGAAACCATGGAGGCATGAACGTTAACCGTTCATCCACCACGCTCGGTGCAACTTAGTACTGGTTTTACTTTTCTTCCGTAAAAACGTTGGTAGTAATTCATCGTACAATGGTTGAATAATACGCTTATATCTTTCGAACAAACACGCTGGTTATCGAACCAGTGATTTAGATTACTAATTATTCCGCATATGAGACAGCATCATCATATTCGTATATATACACGTGGTATCGAAATTATTATTCAGATCTAACCGATTTCGCCTTTATAAGTGAACCTGAATTATCGAGTTGTAGCACTTAGATTGACTTGACAATGGACAGAATGTACTCTAAGATACGATTCTCCTGCACACAGAAGCTACCATAGACACAGATAAATGGTCTGAGTCACTAGCGATGAGTAATGAGGCCAGTCATCGAACTGACAAGGCGCGGCGTACCCGCTTACAAACTTGAAAATGGAGACAGGGCAATTTCGTACTCCAATATATTAGCATCTGAAATGATAAGCCGTCAATACTTTACAGTTATGACTTCCGTTATATCAGTTATGTTGCTTGAAGCTGAAATAGTGACGGAAATAGTATTAAAATAATTTTTAATTTACAAAACAATGACCACTCAGTTAAAAATTTCAGAAAAAATTTCTAAGCCAATAAAGCTGGAAACTAATAACTGTTTGGTAATTTTAACGATAAAGGAAGTGTTAATGTGAAGTTACTTTTTGAGAGTTTTGATGATATTTTTATTATTATTACTGGAGTGAAACTTCTTTGGTCGCGATAGGGCGTAGTTTGTTGGCGTTACCCGTTACGAGTAACGCGTTATAAGTTACGCGTTACCAGTTACTTGTTACGAGTTACGCGATCAATGCGCATGCGTAGAACATTGATAATCACGTGACGACGTCAAACAGCAGAGACAGGATATTTACATCTTGAGGAATCGCCATTATTAAACATTGAGACATGCACCAGTATTTTTGATTATCAACAGCTTTCTGTTTATCTCTTATTCATTCATTGTTGATGATTTCAACATATTTTCTGGTCGCTGTTGCGATAAAAGCTTTCATTTTCACGCAGAAATATTATCATTCGTCTCTACAACGGAGCGCATCTGTTAAAGTTTTTTTTTTTTGTAATTAATTAATGAGCTAGAAATCTGTGCTCAACGCGACATTTTTAGCGAACCTAGAAGCTAGTTTTTAACGAAAATTTTGCATAGTCACACAAGCACCAGTGTTTTTAGTTGCTTTTTTAGTTACTGCTAGAAAACCTGCGTTGAAACCCGCCATTAAAAGATAGTTTCTAACGAAACTGACTGTTAGAACGACTATCAGATAATTCTGTCCAAAATGTTCGGGATTAGTTTACATCGCGATACATGTCGTGACTAACATGGTACTCATGAAAATTACTAATAATAACTAAATTCTTCATGTTTTATGCTGTAAGAAGTATATATTAGTCCAGGTTTCATTTTAACCCAACCACAATGTCCGCTAATATTGCCGCTATAAAATCAAACGATGTAGCCACATCTAAACACATAATAATACGCTCATTTCGTGAAATAACAACGCTTTCTACATCAGAATTACAAGTTCGTATAGCGCAAATTTTCACAGTCATTAATTTCGTCATACACCTTCAGTATGAACTGCAACTAAACTAAACTAGCGCAATAATACAGTCTAAATTCAAAATAAAGACTAAGGCTAGATACATTTCTCTACAATCTAGAAAAGTGTGATTTAAATTTTTGATAATTTTCATTTATTATTACTATTACTATCATCATTATCGTCATCGTTTTGACTCTACTGTTCGTTGAGGTCCAGGTCATTGTAACCGGTAAAAGATTGGAGACAGAGTGGGGAGGAATTCGGCCATGGTCCTATTAACAAACTATCCCGGGATTCACCTGGAGTGAATTCGGGAAACAATGGAAAACCGAAATCACGATGGTCGGTTGGAGGACCAATAATAAAACTCTTCCTCCTATCGCGAATCATCAATTTACCTAAAACCGGAGAACATATTTCACACAAATAATCATATTCGAAATGAAATAAATCAGAAAAAACAGATTAAAGGTAGGCTGGATTAAACAATGGACTAGAATTAATAGTTTATGTGTTGTTTTTGATGCAACTCACGTGTCTTTTTTTTTTGTTGTTTCTTTTATCAAGCTTTTATTATATTAATTTCCTCTGGTAGACATATTACCAATTGTCTAAATTAAAGCTCTAAAAGCTTTCTCTACTTCAAAAACAAGACGTCACAATATTCATATGAGATTATTGATGTCCATTACATTACTTATGATACACTACACCGAAAAATGTGTCATTACAGAAAAATTCCAAATATTTTGCAATGGTAAGAGTAGTGCAAAAATAATGAGAGATAAAGTGCTAAGTTAATTTTTACGGGAACCAAGCAGAAAAAAATTCCCTTAAAGCAACTAAACATACAATAATTTTTACAAATACTTCTGTATTAAGTGGTAATTAATGCTGTACTTGTATAACGGTTAAGCTATAAAAAAAAGTTATGAGTTCGGTATCCTCAAAGAAAGAGACAGAAATAGATTTGTAAATCCAAAATGAAAATGAAAAACTTGGCTGTGGCGTGCAAAAATTCAAAAATTAACATTCATCCTATTAATAGTCTCAACCCTACTTTCATGGATTTCACAGGTAGTTTTAGTAATTCTGGCGTAAACTGCGAAAAAAGTAGATGCAAATGCTTTCTCATTAAAAAGTTTTCAGTGTTATTTTTAGCAAACGGAAAATTACAAAATTTGCGTAAATGTAACTGTTTGTTCTGCAACAAACAACTTTTGAGCTTATCACACACAAAGCGGACTCACTGTAATAAAATGATGGTAAAACTGAAAACACCTCTGAAATAATTCCACCAAATTGCTACGGCACTGCAAACTCAAACCTTGAACTAACTCTTACATTTTTACAAAATTTTAATAATGTTTCAACCACAATTAATAAACGCGCATGGTCCAAACAAACAAGGTGCAGGTACGTAGTTGAGTTGCTAAAGCGATAACTGCAAGACCGACGTTAAATCCACTATTTGGGTGTGAAATGGCATCATTACCTCCTCTACCGATAAAAAACAGAAGCCTACTTCCACGATTGCGCCATATATTTCGTTATTATTGAGGTAAAATTATTCTTTGGAGAATGCTCTTCTCCTTACTGAAATATGTTAATTTGTGATATCAGTGCTTTGGGGTGACAATATGCGACGAGCTATCTCACACAAACGAGAATTTTTTGAAGCAGGGACGGACACTTTAACGCTCCTTAATGGTGCAACAGCAAGTTATTAGTATAGCGGTACCCTAAGGGAGCGTCCATAAACTATGTAGCTCCATTTTGTCTTACTAGGAACCCCCCTCCCCCCACGTAGCCTGACGTTTCTTCTGCCTCGACCCCTCTCCCCTCCCCTTTCCCCCGCCGTGTGACACACAGTTTCTTTCCCTATTAATTCCAGAGAACGTTTTGTACCATTTTTTCTTAACAGACTGTTATTAAAATTATTGCGTATATAATGAACACAATAGATATTTGAGATATATAATTTTCTATAATTATTAATATTCTGAATGAAATTTTGACATTAGCTACTCCCGCAAACGGTAAGTTATTCGGAAAAACTTCTCTCTCAGGTGTAGACAGGGATCTTTTTTTCTTGAAGTGATACTAAATACATTCTGTCATCACATTCTCCATTAAGGGAGCGTTCATAAACCACGTAGCTCCATTTTTGCCTCCTGTGAATTTTATATGCGGCCCGCCGAGTTATGACACATTTCCAGAGTGGCCCGCAAGATCATTTGGGTTGGTCACCCCTGGTTTAAAGGATATCTAAATTACAAACGGAGATAATCAAAAGAAGGAAATAAACGTCCACACACTCTTGTCTGTTCTGTACCCTATCTTAACTGTGACAAGTAATATGAATGAAAAGCTACGTGGCTTAGCTCGACCCCACCCCTCCCCCCATGTAGCTCAGCGTAGCTTTCTACCCAACCCCTGCCCTCCCCGAAACCGAGTCACTTTGTTTACACTCTTGTTTCTACAGTCATTCATTTACTTGATGCCACGATCAGTCAACAGGATATTGATTTGTCCATTGTGCAACGGAAATTATTAAGTTTCTACTATATGAAGATATTAATCAAGTAGAAAATTTTCATGGATTGTGGGCGCAATTTTTTTTTTTTTTACGGTTTTACGCCTCGTCGACGGCTAAGGTCATTAGAGGCGGAATGGGACTGGGGACAAGGAACGGGAAGGAATTCGGCCATGACATTTTTGAAGGAAGCATCCCGGCATACACCTGGAGTGATTTGGGGAAACCATGGAAAACCCAAATCTGGATGCCCGGACGGGAATTCGAACCAGCGTCCTCCAGAATGCTAGGCCAGAACGTTAACCGTTCACTCACCACGCTCGGTTTGTGGGGCCAGTTCGACAATGACACCCTCGAAATCTCAAGTGTACAAGTGGCTTAAGTTCTTACCAGAGCAGGTCCTGTGAAGGATAGAACCCGTTTATTTGCTGACAATGTTTTCATTATCATCTTTTGTGTGCGACAGTTTCCTGCTGCATGTTAATGTGAACTCTTAAGGTCTGCTGGTCAAAAATAAACGAGATTTCGATCAGCAATGCCCTGCTTTTGTGCAATAATACATCTCCACACTGTTGTTGCAATGCTAGCGATACTGTAAGAAATTCGGTGCTAACCTTTGGCTCATACTCTGTATAACCTAGATGTCATCATCTGACTGTAACTTTCTTGGACCTCTCAGATTTATGCGGAAAGAAACTTTCCAACAGAGACGAGGTAGAAAAATTTGTGCGCAGTTGGCTAGAAATTGACAGTGATGGAGATAAATGTGTAGACAATAACGAAAACTACATAAAGTAACGGGTTTGCTATATATATTAATCTAATTAAGAATTTTTTTTACAAAGATTTGTTCAAATCTTATCGACCCTCATTCGATAAAGGAATTATGACTACATTTTTTTCTAAAAAAAAGTCCTGATTCGATGTATGTTGCAATTTTCTCTTACTTTAAAAAAACACTTCATCGACACATCAAGAAGGAACTGATTGTTATCTAGGTTATAGGCTCGCTAATTTACGATTTCTTTAATGCGCTTAAGCAGGAAAAAACATAATAGGAAGAAAGATACTAAAATATAACTAAGCGATAAAGGACATTTTTTTTCTATTTACGCATTACTCATAAAACTTCACTTGTAGATCGGATCCCTTCAATTTTTTTCCAAATTAGTTTTATCAGGGTAAAAAAAAAAAAAAATATCGTACATCGATGACACAGGACAGATCCTTGATCGCAGAAAAATATTTCTTTACGTTTTTATGTCATCAGTCTCTCCACTGATTTCATGTAATTCTCAATTTCATTCCTCATTTCAGCATAGCCGTTCGACCTTCGTCATAAATTAACTGCCTAACGAATTCATTTGGTTTTTTTTTTCTTTTTTTTTGGCTTCACTCCTCGTCGATGTAATTAGAGGCGGAAAAAGAGTGGGGACAAGGCATGAGAAAGAATTCAGCCACGGAATTTTAAAGTGATTTGGGGAAACTATGGAAAATCTGGATTGCCGCAAGGGGAGTCAAACACGTGTCCTCCCGAATGTGAGGACAGAAGGTTACTGCTGACGCACCACGTTCGACACACGAATTCTTATCTTACTTTACAGTTCTCAAATGCTTCATTTTTCAGTCTGTCTGGGTTTCTTCCAGGCTTTTCTTTGAAAAAGAGCTTTCTTTGCTATTACATACAGTTTTATAGTCCTGAATCCTAGGTCAGATTTAGGGAAAACAATCTTCTCATTTTTTTTTCTTTTCTTTAAGAAGCTTCTTGTTGCTGTTGTAATTCCGTTATTGATATCGCATTTACTTCATCAGTTGTAATCTTGCTTCCTAAATAACAGAATTCCAACTTTTTCTTCTACATTTGATACTATTTTAATAATTAGTCTCCTGTTTGCATTATTACTGCTGTCTTCTTCGGAATACTTCTAGCCAAGAACTGGCGTTACGGTTCTGCATATAATTTTCTCCTCTGCTAACTTTAATCAAGAGTGAAATTGTTTCTTATTACAGAAATTCGTAACGTCAGCTCCGTGTCTAACGCTTCGTGTTCTTCCAGCTTGTAATTAGTTTTGGGAGCGACGGCAAGAGCCAGTAGGCTGGAATTAGTAGGACAGACAGACAGACAGACAACCACCCAGGAAGACGCGGGGCAGGTGTTATGCAGCTTGGATTCCAAACTGCTTTCATTATGCGCATCAAACAATACTTTCGGACACGTCAAGAAGCGAATATTAGTTACTCCTTTGTGATACCTTTCAACGGCTTGCTGGATTTCCGCGGAAGCTGCTACGAAACGCGAAGTTTCATAACAGGTAATTAATTGTAGCTGAGAATAAAGTGTAAACGAAAAGCCAGATGTTTCGGACGGAGATATCTGTTACAAGAACGGTATCTGGTGTCGAGAGAAAAGTTGTTTCTCCTTAAAGTTGGGCAGCCCGTAGACTCCAAAAAGTTCTTGTTTCCTAATATTTTCGGCACAACAACAACGCGCAAAAACAACATGGGTAACATGAGTTCACCACGTTGCACCAATTATTAAACATTTGAGTAGGTCGTAGTGTGTATTGACAAAAATGCCTAAGTAATTAATAAAGAAGGCAAGAATTTAGAAAAACGGATTCCCTGAAAGTAACACTGTGAAATAATGTACATACAGTGTGCAATTCAAGAAATTGTGGTTGACACAGGTTGTGCTGATATGCGTTAAATTGTGTATAAAATAGTTAATTAAGTTCGTAATTGTGGAGTGCTGCTTACGCGAGAAAACAAACATAGAATCAAACAGAAACTGAATCGACAAAAACATGATATCTAAAGCCGCGATTTATACATTTATTGTTTTTAACTTTTTTTGCATCTTAGCCCAGAGAAGTTCTGAAAGCCCGGTCACTTTTGATCGTTTTCCAACTGTAAACCCTTCTTCCTCCTGCTTCGTAGTAACAAATCTAATGGAACAACGGAAGTTTCGTCATCTAACTGAACCTAGTAACTTGTATTCTGTGTGATAATTTTCTACCTGTTTGCATGAATAGTGAAATTTCTTCGGTGAGTGTTGGGGACTGTTCCAGCATTAGCCTAGGTGATTACGGAAATAGCCTAAAAAGCAGTAATCGGGACGGCAGTTCCGTCACAGACCAGGTTTGAACTTTCGGCATAGTTCAGTATAGCGACACTTATAGACGGATACCAAACTAGTTGATACAGAAACTTCTGCAGTGGAAATGGTTTATAGGCCAGTGGAACAACAGAATTGTACCTTATCTACTGACCAAGGCTTCGTCAATCATTTATAGCACAGTGTATGTTTTGATAAACACAGCATATCAGATGCGAAATCGATTGTCCAGTGAGGTCGACTAGTTTTTCGGATCGGCGACCTAGGCCTAAGTCAGGTCAGAATCAGTAACAAAAGTTGGGGAGCAGGTTAAAAGCTTCTGAAATTCTGTTCTCCCGTTATCCATTACGGGAGAACGTTTTTGCGTAGTGCATGACATAACAAAGGAAGAATTTTCTCATCATTATCATCGTCCACACTTTACTTTCCACTCCTAACCGTCTGTACTCCATCCCATTCTTTATTCTGTCCTTCCATTTTACTTTCTCCTTTTGTATCGATAGTCGCATTTCAAAATTTTTACAGCCTTGGTAGCCATGCCTGGTGAGTGACAGCTGAAATTCGGGTCTCACATTACGATAGACCAGATGTAAGTTTTCCATGGTTTCTAGAAACCACTGCAGTCAAATGATATGATAGTTTCTTCAAAACACCATTACATAAGTAATCCCATTTTCTTGTTCGCATTTTTGTTCCAACTCCAATGAACTTGACGTCCGCAGGTCGAAAATAACTAATAAAAAATTAATTGTTTTGACTACCAACCAGACCCGCCGCTAGCTGTTTGAGCGCCCGCGTGCAATACCGATTATGCCGCCCCTGTCTAAATACAGCCAGTGGAGGATTTAGGAAATTTCCGAACCGAGTCAAAAACTGTGAGATTGCCGCCCCTTCCAAGATTATTTGCCGCCCCCATTGTTGCCGTTCCGAGTGTCGCCGGCCGCCCGAAGCAGCTGTTGAGCTAACAAAAAAAAAAAAAAACGTCGCCCGCTACATGATCGCTTGTTTTGCCGCCCCCCTCGATGTGCCGCCCGCGTGCGGTGCACGCCTTGCACGCCTTGCACGCCCGCTTACGGCGGCCCTGCTACCAACGTGTCTGATCTACAATATACATAAAACATCTGGAGAATATGTTTCTTACTTCAGTCCGTTTTTATTTACTTACGGCTTTACTGTTCGTCGAAATTGAAGTCATTGAAGCTGGTATAAGATTGAGAGCAACGAACTGGAAGGAATTCTACAATAATATTTTTGAAAATCAATCGAGACATTCATCTGAGATGGTTTCGCAAAACGACGAAACATAGAAATCAGAATGGCCGAACCGGAGATAGAATGTGTGTTTTCCTAATGCCAAGACGTGCGTCAACGACTCACTCAACTGGCTCGGTTATATTCATTAACGGTCTTTGCCGAAAACTTTCCTTCTGCTAGAAATTCCTTGTTTCTTCGAACAACATCCACTGCAAGTCACTAACGTTCCCAAATGATTTGACCTCACCAGAGGTTTTCCAACCAGCAACCAACACGATAACAGTGTCTTTTCCTTTCCCAACTCTCATTACTTTAATCTCCTCATCCTTTAGACCTTCAAGGGTCTGGAATGTACAACTTTAATTGGTTTATAAAGAAAATTTACCAACCTTCTTATCAACCAAAAAAAAAAATATGAACTTTACCCCCGTTCAGACAGTGAATACTGGACTAGTTGTTGAACCCGGCAACTGCCGGTGTTGTGACGTCAGCGACAGAAACGTACCTGTGTGCGCAAGGCCAGGTTGACGCTCTCTTCCTATTGGCGCTTCACAGCTTTGTCACGGCCGCGTGACACCACTGTAGTGAGGCCAATAACAACAGACTATAGATCCGTAACGGGGAGAAACATTACAAGACAAACAAAGACAAACTGCGCTACAAAAACTTCAAACAAGAAAAGAATAAACAGTTCTGTCGATACCTAAAGTTGCTTCGTAACATTCTGTATTTCAGTGCTTTAACGTGCTACCACACTATTTTCGAAGAGGTAATCATACGTAAACGTCAGCAAAATCCTGTCGGTTTCCTTTATTTATCTTTATATATTTGAGCGAATTCTACGAAGGTCTCCCATTTCGCGTAAAAAAATACAGGTACAAGCGGATATACACGACTATCTAAACTTTTGTACCAAACTGGCGAAACACAAAAACACGCAGCATTTCACGACTTTCCGCCAATTTATTTTTCGAATGAGACCGATATGTTTACCGAACAATACAGAGAATTTTAAGCAATAAAACCAGAAGAAAAACACAAATTTAATTACGAAGAAATCTTCACGGGTTTACCATCCGGTTGTGTAGTAAAAACACTATATTTCGGTGGCTATCTCTACTGTATTTTTCGGTTAGAAACCATTCTGTGCTGGTCTACCGACCAACAGCTACGTTTCAGTTTTTACAACAAATTTAACTCATAAAAGTACGGCTACATCATCACTTCTTTTAGTTAGGGAATTCTTGGTTTTTAGTAATTAGTGTGCTTCCTTATTAACATCTGCCAGCTGGTGTACCTGGTATGGGTTTTAGGGCGCATAGTGGACGCGGCGAATAGAAACCGTAACAGTAATATTAAAAAGGCAACATAGCTAAACAAAAGAACACAGTGTTTTTGTTTGTATAAGTGTATACAGTCTTCCTGCTAATGATAATAACAATAAAAATACACCACAAAAAAATAAAGCATCTTTAAACTGCAAAGAGACAAACCAGATCCGAAACACAATATTCGACATAAAAATATAGATCACCGGGAAGGATGGCTGTAAGGAACCAATCACCTTAAGAAATATGCCAATATTCCCAAGAACTTTGTACAAGATTGGACAACTAGCAGTTTAGTAAAATGTTTACTACGTTGCCCTTATCGTTTTGGAAGAAAGGAACGTACAAAAAAATATACCCCCAAAAACTATAAAAAATCGAAAAAAGAGGAAATGTTTGTTTTCTAAACAGATTCACAGATATGAATGTGGTAGGTCTGACAATAATCGCTTGCATAGAAAGTCAATGCTTACCATATATATATATATATATATATATATATATATATTTACCAAAGCCGCATCGCAATCGTCAAATTCATTACAGATAGTATCTATACAACCCATTAAGATGTAATGGACCCAAAACTAAGAGTACTTCGAATAAAATAGTATTCACGAATGGCAAAGCTACCACAAATAAAAACTTTCCATTTTTTGTTTGCAATTTAGAAGCTGTATTAGGTGTAACTGTTTTAGTATCTGCTGTTTAAATACAGGGTATGGTCGACATTTGAGATAAATTTCAAGTTCCTATTTAACACCTTTTTTTTTAGACAGACTGGGTATCAAAAATGGTTTAAAATATACAACTTTGACAGTCGCTCACATCTTTACTTCCAATTAACAAGTTTATCTAAGACCTCTACATAATATTACTCCACATGGAATAGTTGGAAATTTAAAAAAAAAAAAAGTATCAAATGGTATTCGATTTTAAATTTGAAGTCTAAAATTTATTTTTTCTGGCAGACGGATAGACTGTGAAGCAACAGAAAAAGTGCCGTGATTTCCTTCGAATAAGGAAGACCAAAAAGAATATCTTGCGCACCAGCACACAGGATGTAACAAGCAAGCGTATTACCATTGAAGACAAGTATATAAAATGTTTTATATCGGAATGCATCCCCACTTACGCTAACAACTCAACTGTGCCCATTAGTATTACAGGTCGGCGCATCTTCCAGCACAGGGAACTCAGATGCTATCTCAGGAATAATGACGGCAGCCTACTTTCAGAGCGACCTGCCGCACAAAATCGAGCCTTATCGCCTTCCACCGACCCAACAAAACAGATTACCCTGCCACAACATCGTAATCAATTTTTTGCCTCCTGTCTTCGCTCCCCAAGACGGGAGCGAACAACGGTACTCATCCCTCGACGCACCCATCATTAATAACCGCCCACGGGTGTCAGGGGAATACGGCCTTCATGGGTCAACGGCCGCAATCTACACAACTTAGAACATTACAATATTTTTATATTCCCGAGCCGCAAAAATCTACACCGATATTATAAATACAAAAGTATAACTGTCTCCCTGTCTGGTTGTTACGTTTTCACCACCAAAAGGCTAACCCAATCTTGATAAAATTCAAGAAAATACTATTAATCATTATGAAGGGTTATGATACTTTTCTCGGTATAAATAACATAATTTATCATGAAATTATGAAAGATAAGCGTGTGAAAGACTCCTTAATGCTACATCTGTTACTCAGTCTTTGTTTCTCCCGAGTCAGTTTTTTGTATGATTTACCGATTACTTTTATATACGGACACAACTTATTATATAGTATACAGGGTGGAGCATTTAATATGTTTTCTGGAAATATTTAGGAAAGAAAGCATTTTAACAAAAAATAACCTATATAAAAAATAATCGTACAGTAGGGGACTACAATTATGTGATATTGGTTTTTTCACAGGTGGCGCTGTTGTTACAACAAGGTCAACTTAATTCTTTTAAATGGGAACCCCTATTTTTTTTGAAGATTCCGATTCCTCGTGAAAAAATAAAAATAGTTTGCTTAACTCACTTTTCTGTTAGCCTCACGATGGCGCTGTAATCGCGAAAAATGAATATTCGCGTTTTTTGTGTATAATTTTAGTTATTGTTTAAATAATTACATGTAATTTTCATTCTGTAAACATGGAAGGTAATTTTAAAGGAAAATGACGAAATTGATTTTTTAAATGATTTTTCTTACTTATTTGCAGCCATGTCTACAGCAGGTGCTCAAAAATGTGACCATTTACTTTAAGACATTTTCTGACATTCCAGCTGTTCAGGCATCATTTCTGCAAAGGGTCAGAAAATGTCTGGAAGTAAATGGTCACCTTTCTGAGCACCTGCTGTACACATGGCTGCAAATAAGTAAGAAAAAGCATTTAAAAAATCATTTTCGTCATTATCCTTTAAAATTACCTTCCATGTTTACAGAATGAAAATTACATGTAATTATTTAAACAATAATTAAAATTATACACAAAAAACGCGAATATTCATTTTTCGCGATTACAGCGCCATCTGTGAGGCTAACAGAAAAGTGAGTTAAGCAAACTATTTTTTTTTTTCATGAGGAATCGGAATCTTCAAAAAAAAAAAAAAAAAAAAAAAATAGGGATTCCCATTTAAAAGAATTAAGTTGACCTTGTTGTAACGACAACAGCGCCACCTGTCAAAAAACCAATATCACATAATTGTATCCCCCTACTGTACGATTATTTTTTATATAGGTTATTGTTTGTTAAAATGCTTTCTTTCCTAAATATTTCCAGAAAACATATTAAATGCCCCACCCTGTAGATCTCGATTTGTGCTGCATGCAGTCAGTAAGACCCAAGGACAGACACTGATTCACTTCGAAAAGACGTATTTTCCTATTGGCAGTTATATGTAGTCCCTGGAGGCATAAGTTAATATATCAGCTCAACGTTTTGTATTTACTCAAAACCCTCACCAATCCAGGCAAGTACACCGTGGGACTGCTTATCCAGTGTGTGCAGCAATATTGCCAGTGAAGAAATCTATGAGATTCGTCAGTCTTCTGCACCACACGTGATTCCTGACATCGGAAGAACTTGTAAGGACAAAGGTGTCCTATTCATAAGTAACCTCATTGAACACTATCATTGAACATGCTATCAATTAGTTATAAACGAGCCAACGTTTACTGGTAAGGTCTTTGTCGATGAATTAGACTCCATGAACCAAAATTGTCTAAATCTGTCAACGATTGCTTTGTGTTTGTGGAGAATCCTAGGCATGCTTCCTGAGTATCATTCCACGTAGATCAGTATATCTCTTTATCTCACAGACACGTTTCGGTGGTTGTTTCGATGGTGGACTACGAGGCCAATTGCAATTCTTTCGATGATGCCGCGGAAGATCCTGACCGACTTTCTAGCAATCGCGTCATTCGCTGTTTCATGAGGTTGCGAAGTACCTACCATGTGTGTATTGTACAGTATCTAGAAATCTAATCATAGGAGCAGCATTGATGAGGACTCTGAAATACAGTGGCTCTAGTGATGGACAGCAGGTAGTGCACAGTGGTCTGCGGATGTCATGCGGACGCCATCCTGCCGCAAGTCAATCTGCCCTTTGTCTGTCTCACCGCACCATGCAGAGGTCAATGTCCAGTCCGCATGCAACTGGGGCTGCTGTCAACTCAGCTAGGGGGGCATCCACAAATTACGTGAGGTGTTTTTCCGGATTTCTGGACCCCCCCCTCCCCCCTGGTGAGATCTGGCCGGACCCCCCCCTGGTGAGATATGGTCCGTGAGAACCCCTTCCCTCCCCTAGAAATAGCCCTCGAAACTTTTGTAGACTTTTTTTTTTTAGGTCACACCCTAACTTTTTTGACGAAATACCTACCCTCCTGAAATTGACTTTGGCGCAAATTGTAGACCTTTTTTTTTGGCTCTACTGTCCCCAAATTTTTCGCAAAATCTCACGTAGATTTCCGTAGACCCCCCCCCCCCTCCCCCCTGGTGAGATCTGGTGAAATTTCGCCGGACCCCCCCCCATTTCACCTCACGTAATTTATGGATGTCCCCCTAGCTGCACTTCACAGAATCTACTCTCATCTAATAGTGCTTCCACCATTAGTACTCTAACTATACAGCGTCAAGCATCATGTAGTGGGTCTATTTTTGTCAGACGCTTCTCCAGACTTTGTAGGACAAACAGAGAAATGAAACAACGTTTTACGGTTTTTATGGCTCTTCAACAACAGGTCACTTCTAATGCCGGGTCTTGCCATCAGATTCCTTCCGAAGATGATTAAGACGTTTTCGAACGTGATGAGTGATTTTATGTGGCATTTAGAAGGTTTCTCGTTTAAATGCAGGTCTGTTTACCCCGGAGGATCTTTCCCATCTACAATTGCTCGCTTCAGTATATGTCTATCAATACCTTCCCTAATTAAGTATGTGAAAGGTTGACTCAACTTTTCAACAGTCTTTCCTTTTATTTTGAATGAGTTGTACTTATCCTTAAGGTACGTTCTAAAAGATTCCATGTATCAGCTTCACGTCATTTTTTCCTAACGTGCAAATCCATTATACAGGGTCTTACAAAAAGGTACGGCCAAACTTTCAGGAAACATTCCTCACACACAAACAAAGAAAATATGTTATGTGGTATCCGGAAACGCTTACTTTCCATGTTAGAGCTCATTTTATTATTTGTCACTGTTGTTATATTTGTAGTGGCGGATATGTTCTTTAAGTCTCTCCGCCACAGTGCGACCTGTCTCGCCGATATAAACACAGCCACAACTGCAGGGGATTTCGTAAACACCCATGAGCTGGTGTGGGTGTAATTTGTCTTTTATCTTTGTCAGTGACTGACCAAGTTTGCAGTTTGAATCTGAGATCAGGAGGGTTTTAAGACCCAAAAAACCTATGGGAGACGTCAACTTATCCCATGATATTAATGTGCCAACAAAATTCGCCTGTCTCCCATACATACAGGGTATCACAGACCGGATTGGGAAATTGTTAAAGCGGGTGGAGGTGCGAATTGTATATAAGGCTAACTGCAAACTTGGTCAGTCACTGACAAAGGTAAAAGACAAATTACACCCACACCAGCTTATGGGTGTTTACGAAATCCCTTGCAGTTGTGGCAGTGTTTATATCCGCGAGACAGGTCGCACTGTGGCGGAGAGACTTAAAGAACATATCCGCCACTACAAATGTAACAGCGACAAATCCGCCGTAGACCGCCATGCTATTAATACCGGGCATGAAGTAAAATTTCAAGAAACGAGGCTACTGTGGAGAGAAGACCAGTGGTGGCCCCGACGGGTGAAAGAGGCAGCAGAAATTTTAAAAAAACACCAACAACATCAACGAAGATAGCGGCCTCTTACTCTGCGATGCTTGGCGTTCGTTGCTATGTCAACATAAACAGTATCTCTGACGATGGCTGGAGGATACCAGCCGAAAGCTTAGGTAATGAAATAAACAACGCGGCAAAACCCGAAAGTCAATTAATCATGAACAAGATTTATGTTTGTTTATACCTGCTGTTCTTGACTACTGCCTCATATGTGTCTGGCATTAGGAAGCACATTCCACAGGCGTTCCTGTAAGACATAACTAGCTGCCGTGACGTATGGAACAACATAGTGTTTATCTGGCAAGTTGTACAACATTCTGGAGAGATTTCGTATACACTGGAGATATGTGGTCAATGTTATCTCTCCCTCCTTTTAAACTTGTAGTACCTCAACTCTTCTCTCTGCCTGTGGTCCTGTCCGTGAGGGTTCGCTGCTGAGGCGGACAGACAAATGGCGGGCAGCGAGAGCTTATCGCCAGAACACTTGCGATTTATACGGCTCCCCGCAAGCGCGGCTGACGCGGCCTCAATTTATTAGCGAGCCGAGGTTTATGGCTCCAAGTAAGGTCGCCCTAACTACAGGACAGCTAGACGGTACCACTGTCACCAGAGCTGCGCAAGCGAAACTCGGAAAGACGTGTGGCAGCCCCAGGTCTTCCTCCCGTCAGTAATTCATTCGCTATCCACGCTCGGTATATCTGGCCAAAGATTATTGTGAAAAATCTAGAGGACCGGAATAAAAAAATAATTCAGAATTTACGTGCTTTGAATGTCGGTGGGAATGTTTCAGCTGTTTTCGGCGTAGGTCACCTACGTAGACATCTAGCTGACAGAATATCGCTATTTAATACTAATAATTAAACACGGAATTTAATCATTTTTACTACCCCTAGTAAAATAAAATGATTTAATATCATGTTATATATATATGTCAAAAGCCATAATCTCCTTTCATACTTAACGGAAAACAACACATAGGTATAATTTAAAGAATAAAATTATACACTTTGGTCACATCATATTTTAAGAAATTAATTTTTCCGAATTCGACCCTTAAATACGTAAAAATGTCAATATTTTTTAAATGCTGTTTTTTGTGCCACGAACCAATTATCTCCCCGTATTCTTCACCGAAATCGATAAATGAAGTATCATTTTAAAGATTAAAATCTCCGCTTTGTTGACATCATTTATTAAGAAAGAATATTTTCGGAATTTGACCCTTAAGGGCATAATTATCAATATTTCTACAAAATGTTTTTGTGTCACGAGTCATTTATCTCCCTTGATATCTAACCGAATGTAGATGAATAGAGTATTATTTTAAAGTATTAAAGACTGAGTTGTGGTCACAACATATTTTAAGTAAATAATTTTTCGAAATTTGATCCCTTAAAGTTTAAAATTATGATTATTTTCATAACCTATTTTTTTGACACGGTCTATTTATGTTCCTTCATAACTAACCGAAATCTATAAATGAGGTATCATTTAAAAGGTTTCAACTCAGGCAACATGATAAATTAAGTACGAAATTTTTCGGAATTTGAGCCATGAAGGACAAAAGTAATAACTGTGAAAGTCCGCATGTATGAGACAGATCCAAGGTCACTAGGATAGCAGCATTACATATCACACAGATAATAATTAAGTGCGTCTCTGACGTCGACTTTTGTTACGTACCTATAATAATAAACAAATAAACAGTTGATTACAAATGGGGCGGTTGTTATTTCGTCCTATTACAAACCACCAATCTAACTATTCATAGTATTCGCGAAATTTTCGCACGAGTCATCTAGTACTAGCCTTAAAAGAATAATTAATCAGACAGTGCTGTCTCTATGTACAGGAATTGCCTAAACGTTTCATGAGGTTTCAAAACACTGATATTGAAAAGTATACTACCCACAAAGAAGAGTGATACATGAAAAGGTACACAAACTCACCAAGTTTAAAAGCCCGTTTGGTATCTGGCGTGCACACTAGGATAGCTGCAGTGGGCAAGATGGGGAAAAAGCAGGAGGAGAGTTTTTGTGTGTTAGAATATGCGAAGTTCTCTGTGTTCTTTGGTTATGAGAAATGTGCAACGTGCATTCGTACGAAAATACTGAAAAGCCTAACCAAGTTGCCGGAGCATTTTACGTTGGTATCACTAGTTCCGTGACACTGGTTGTCTGTGTAAAAGTACCAACACGGGTCGATCACGTGTCTCAGAAGAATCTGTGGACAGAGTGTACTGTACCTGGATATGTTGCAGTTGTGGTTGTTTCCACTACTGACTATGATTCTTTCACTTTCATCCTACAACAGAACGCGATTACAAATGTCCGCGACTTTCTCAACAGAGAACTGCCATATCTCTGGATAGGGCGCGATGATCCGAGTGATGTTTCTCTGTCGTCATTGCCCCCTAGGTCGCCAGATCTGACGTCTTGCGGAGTTTTGTGAAAGAGAAAGGTTATGTACCCCCAGTGCCAACAACCTGCAAGAATTACAGGAACTGATCACTGCTGCTGTGACGGACATTGATAGAAACTGGATCGCAGTTGGATGTGTGCAGCGTGACCATGGGCACGCACATTGAAAATTTATAGTATGTACCAGAAACTTGGTGAGTTTATGTATCTATTCGCCTATCACTCATCTTTGTAGGTCGTATGCTTTTCAATACACAGTATTTTGAAAACTGAGCGGGGCGGTGTAACGGATAGCGTTCTGGCCTCGCATTCGGGAGGACGGCGGTTCGAATCCCCGTCCGGGCATCCAGATTTGGGTTTTCCATGGTTTCCCCAAATCACTCCAGGCGAATGCCGGGATGCTTCCTTCAAAAGGCCATGGCCGAATTCCTTCCCATTCCTTGCCCCCATCCTTGCCCCCCATCCTTTCCGGTTTCTAAAGACCGCAATGTTAAAAAGAGACGTAAAGCAGTTAAAAAAAAAAAGAAAGTATTTTGAAACCCAATTTATCATTTAAGCTAACCCTGTATATTCGTTTAGGCCAACTATGACCACGTTAAGCCTTCTTTTGGCTTGAATAAACGTTGATGTGCACACATCCATGATACAACTAGGGCTGTTAGCACTATAGGAGACCTACAATTTAACGTGGAATTCGAACCAAGGAACGTCCTGACATAGCTCATGTAATCGAATACATCTCCTACAATTTCATGACTCCACCGGGATTTGAACCCGAGACCGGAGCACCGAAATTTGAAAACAAGTTCCCTAACTATTGAGCCATCAGACCACTCAGACAACTAAATATTTGGGTATGAATGTTCTACAAATACGACGACTCATTTGCTTCAAAAACCTCCTTCCAAATTTTATTTTTGTCAGTTGTGAGAGAATACATGCAAAAGAGCTTATTTCGCACAATGAGCAGGTTCAAATAGGTTATAACAGCGTGCTACATAACTTTCGATAGTGTTTTATCATTGATTTCGATTTTCAACGTTTTTCTGAAATCACCCAAGGCGAAAGTGGGAATGAGTCCTTCAATAGTTTATGGTTTAATTTATTCCACTTCCTTGACTCCAGTTCTTCTCTGACTCTAGTGACTTCAACATAGATTAGGTGTAACTAAAAAAAAAAAAATAACAGAAGATAGAGATATAAATTACCCAATTATCTTTCAAATTAACCTAGCTTTGCTAACGCAGACGATTAATTTGCTGCCTGTCGATCGTCAATCTTCTGTTCTCCATAATCTGATACTAATTACATGGAACAAAGCATAATACAGTTAGAAACCAATCAGAACACAGAATTTCTATAAAGTAGAATACCATTTAAAATAATAAAATAAAATAAAAAATGATATAATAATATCGAAATTCTTAATGTCATGACTGGGGAAAATTGCACGACCTAATTATAGATTCCATGGTTACCGTAAGAAGACGCCTCATGACGGTTTCCCAAAATTTCTTCGCCGTTTTTATTATGGTAATGGTACTCCATATCTTGTTCTATACGACTATCTTAATCTCAATACGGAGGGATTGAGTTAAGCACGTACTTCCATTTACTCAGTATCAGAATGAAAATATTGTTGTAAACGAAAGGTTTAGCTAATTTACATTCCAATGACACCACCGATGCCCATTTAACAGCAGGCTGAATGAATTTCATAAAAGAATCTAGAGTGTTTTGAGACTTAAACCCAGATCCTCCGCATTTGAAGCCAATACACGCAAGTGATTCACCGAAGATATTATACTAATACATATTTTACTTAGCTCTCAAGTTAAAACGCTTTGGCCCCGCATTCTGAAGGACGCGGGTTCGAACCCGCGTCCGGGAATCGAGATTTGGGTTTTCCATGGTTTCCCCAAATCATTCCAGGCGAATGCCGGGATGCTTCCTTCAAAAAGGCCATGGCCGAATTCAATCCCATTCCTTGTCCCCATTCCACCTCTAATGACCTCGACGCCGACAAGGTGTAAAGCCATAAGCAAAAAAGAAAAAAGAGACCAAATTCAAATTCACTGCCCCCTTTCGTTTGCCAGCTCTTCTTCTTAAGGCGCCTACTCCTATCGGAGGTTGGCGGTCCACATAGGACGTGACATTACAGCATGGAAAGCCTCTTCTGACGTGCAGTTGTACCTTCTGGGAATGTCCTTCAGGCACGAATATTTCTTCTCCTTCCAACAGATCTTTTCCCCTGTACGTTTCCTTCAATAATGAGCTGCAGTAGCTGGTACCTCTCGCCTCTCATAATGTGTCCTAGATACTGAGTTTTCCTTTGCTTTATAGTGAGTATATGAAGTACTTCTTTTGAGTTTTTCAGCACCCAAGGCATGTGTAAGAGACGACGATAAATACACATTTCAGAAGCATCACTAATAACTTTTAAAAACTCTCGTAAGCTATAAATAGATAGCGAAGGTATTTTTAAAAAAAATCTATTCGTTGCTGATAGAAAATAGGCAATTTGGACGCAAGAATCATTTTTGCATTTAACAACGCTGATGATCGATCTCTAAAAGAGAATTCGCTATATCCAGTTATTGAATCGTCAATCTGTATTTGACAATCCTGTCTTTTTTTTCATTTTTGTTCATTTGCGTGATCGTTCGCATGGTAGACAGACAGCAGATAATGTGATATCGATAGCTGCGGCCGAATCGCTCGCGCGCATCTCGACGCGGACGCTGATTCCGATCGAGTCACTGGTCGACCGAGCAAAATGCATTTCGTGTCGGCATAACGACAAAACCAGGCGTGACCCGCGGCCAAAAACTGACCGCTTCATGTACGTTTTTTAGTATGATGTTTGAATATCTGTTGCTAGCTGCGATATGTTGGATACCATCACAGATACGTATATCTTCCAACTCAGGAATAAACTCGTTTAGCAATCAGAATGGTTATTAAACAGAAAAATAATTAGTGTAAAACTAGTGTTAAAGTTACTGTGAAAAAAAATATTGCAAATATACGATCAGGTATGTAGAAATACATTCTTTCTAGAACGAAAAAGAAATCGTGTAAGACATTTATTCGTTTGCTCCTTCTGCAACGTGAAAAACTTCTAAGCATATCTGGTCATTACCTGAATAAAAAGTTTAAAGAAATATTTAATACCAATTCTCATATTGTTTAAAGAAATATTTTTTAATTAATGCAAGATAACAATTTTGAAAGAAGCAATTAATTTGAGGAAGGCAAATTAGATAAAAAAAGTGTCATTTCATGCTGTAATTTTTGAAAATATCGTTTGAATTGTTGCAATTTGGCCACATTATCTCGGATTTTGGAAAACGGGTTGTTATACCTGAAAGTAACTAAACATATTAAAAGAAAAAAAAATCATTTTACTGTAACTAACAAAGGTACAAGTTCCTCCAACAAATGCCGAGAGGCAATTAAACGATTAAAGTACCGATGCTTTTATATTCTGTACGTTTATAACCACTGGCGAGAATTTAAAATTGCCATAATGTAATTATAATTAGTTAATACTTCTTTATCTGTTGGAGTATATATAATATTCACTGAGAAGTGCAAGGGGAAGAAGAAAAAGTCATCAACTTTCCCCGAATCTTGTGGAGTTTTTTAAAATATTTGCACCCTTATTTCGTTTCTGACAAGTATAATCTCGTTATGGTATTCGCCTAAAAATGGTCTTCAGTATTAATGAAGGTGTCCGGTGGCAAAGATGTGAAATGACGCCTATCGTTCCAACCAGAATTCAACACACATTTCATGCAAACTGTTAAACTTAACTAACATTGCGTCAAACATTAACATGAACTTGTATTAGTAAACTTGACAAAAAAAAAAACCTAAAAACTGTGCAGTTTTGTAGATTTGACATTTTTTTCGGGTATTTATATGATTGTTTGCATTTTTCTGTAGAACAGCTAACCATTATACGAAATTGCACTTGATAGGTTGGTATGAATTGCTTTCGGCGTCAACCGTAGATTACTGGTATTGCACATTTACTCTGTTTTATAATAATAAACTTGATGACTCTAAATAAAAATGTATTTGTTTGCTGACAGTACAGTCAAAACGTTTAATGTCGGGATGGTTAATTCAAAAGGCCACGGCAGAATTACTCCGGCTTGGTGTAAATCAAGAAGCAAAAAAAAAAAAAAAAAAAAAAAAAAGAAACAGATATTTTATGGATCTCGGAACAGATGGTTCAGCACATTGAATGTGAAATATTCCCCACCAAGCATTTTATACAATACATTGAGCTCGACTAGAGAATATTTTATAGGAATGCTTGGTTATTTCACAATTGAAGATTATCCATCGTAGCTCTAGATGGAATGGAAGCCAACGGGTCTCGATTGAATAAATGTGTATGGCCACATGGATTCCTGACAGGAGAGGGAAATTCCAGAGAGTATTACTGTCGTTTCATTAGTTCACTTCTTCCGAACAGTTTGATCTGAACAACCTTCATCACACTGGAGATGAGACTGTGCGACTTACATTTTCGATGTCTCCGAAAAAAAAAAAAACATTCATGATCTGGTGGAAATATGATCTTTTTCTGGCTATATGCTTCCTCGATGTTGAGGTAATTAGTGACTGGAAAAAAGGACAAGAAACGGTAAGGAATTCGGCCTTGACCATTGTAGGAACAATCCCGGCATTTCTTTGCTGTTTTCGCAAGAAACCTTCTTGATCTTGCGGAAATATAATTTTTTCTGACTTAACGCCTCGTCCAGGTTGAGGTAATTAGTGGATGGAAGAGACTGAGGACAAGGAACGGGAAGGAATTCGGCAATGGGCATTGAAGGAACAATCCAGGAATTTTTTTGTTGTCTTCGCAAAAAAGCTTCTTGATTTTGTGGAAGAATAATTTTTGTCTGGCTTTGCGCCTCGTTGCCGTTGAGGTAATTAATGGCTGGAAAAGGCCGAGGACAAGGAACGGTAAGGAATCCGGTCATGGCCTTTTGAAAGAACAATCACTGTATTCTGCTGGAGTGATTTGGGGAAACCATGGAAAACCCAAATCTGGATGGCCAGACCGTGATTCAAACTCACGTCTTCCCGAATGCGAAGAAAATCGATACCGCTAAACCCACCACGCTCGGTGGAAATACTCAAATTAAAATATCATATGCAAAGTGGGTTGGATTGCTGTTGTGTTCTTCGAGAAGTTAGAACGCTGCTCTCGGTGGATCTGCCTGTGGAACTATATCTGAAGTTCAAGCAAGTGCGTAACTTCGAACGAAAAAAACCATCAAACCTTATTTTGGCATTCGGCAATGCAAGACAGCTAAAGCTTAGGCTGGTACTTATAAACCATATACTAGTCACTTAGAAAGTTGATGTATATAAGATCTTCACCAGGAATTTAATCAAATTAGAGTAATAGGTTTATTCACGAAATCAAAAGTACTGGTAAAAATTTTAGAACAAATATTTGAAGCATGCAACACAGAGGCTAAGTTCTATTACCTGTGTCGGCGAATAATATATTCTACAGCGGAGTACATAACGATGTACTTACGATGAGTGGCTGCATGGGCTCTGCTTGGTTGTGTGTCAGATTAATATCAAATATTAATGAGCCACTTGCGTAGTATATTAACTGCAAAGCTATCGAAATGGAACGAGTAAGACTTGCGCTTAAGACAATGGGTGGTTAACTGAGCTGGGTGAGCAGTAAAACATTCGAGAGGACGCGGGTTCAAACTCCCATCCGGTCATCCATATTTCGGTTTTACATGGTTTCCCGAAATCACTTCAGGGGAATGCCGAGATAGTTTATCCATGGCAGATTCTTTCTCGTTGCTTGTTCCCAATCCTTTACCGACTCCAGTAACAATAAAAAGGCGAATGCTGTATGTAGGCGAGCCACCATAAGCTACTGGTGAGGCAGCAGGACATAATTGTTTGCACATACGCGTTGTTAATTGTTTAATCCGAGGCGTCGCACACAGGGGTATTTGACACAAAAAGTCGATCAAAATTATTTCTACGTAATTTGTATTTTTGTTTCGCTTCTTTTGTGTATTGGAACTTATAACTGTGAAGTAGGAGTAATAATAAAGAACACGTACTGTGTTCATACACTTTATAACATATTAAGCTAATATTTACAGAATACCTAAACAATAATCATACATGTACACTAGAATATCATTCTGACGAACCGTCCCATCCTTCGTCGTCGGAACCTTCATCTTATGGCCCGTTCCCTTCTTGAGTATTCGGGTCCCATTAAAGTAATATTTTAATAGTTTCTGGATTGAATGATTTAGATGTTTTGCGGGTTTTGTGCCTGATGAAGCTCAAATACGGATCCTGAGTTAATGAAAACCTATTAATGACATCTGTGTTGCACTAAACCCAACTAAGTTTTCTGGAGTGTCTCGCTAAACCCGTCGAAAATATTTGTTTCTAGCTTCTGCTGCTGCTTCTGACAGAGTGCCTATAGGCAAAAGTGCATAGTCTACAATAAGTGGGCCCTCAATCAATACTTCGTGTATAGGTGACATTGGATGCCACGAGTACAGTTCAGTGTACAGTACATCTTAAATTTTTCGTGACAGTGGGGAATATTTTATATACATCTTGTGCCCAATAGATATCATTCACATAATAGTATAAAACCTGTAAATCAATGTTTTGTTAATACCTATTATCTCTGCGGGCCTCATTTGGTAAAATCGGTCAAATCATCGAAAGATTTTCTAGGCCGACCCACAGTGGTCGGATTGGATTTTATGGGGATTTCGATACATCTTTTGAACCAATCATAGTATTTTTTAAAAAAACACACTCTCATTTCTCTTAGCAGCCTGCCATTTTCTTTTAATTTCAAATTTAAGCCTTGAAAACTTTTGTTCGAACTGTTGCGTTTGTTCGACCGTGAATGTCGGTTGATTTGAAATATTTTCCTCGACTAATTCCAACTTTTGCACGAAATCATTTCCTTTCTCGTATTTTATCATATCATAAATAACTTTTCGGGTCATGAGCATGATACCAGAAGATCCCATAACAAAGAAAATCTTAGATGGATTAATGTGACGGAAAAAAGTAGGTTTGTTTCATTGTAAATAATCTAGAATTTTTTAGAATAAATAGACGTTTGTCACTTTTTGGCACCTAATTTTCAATGAATCACCAAGACAGTACACTAAACTAATACCATACAAGAAATCAGACTCGGGAAAGGTCCGGAAATATAACAAAATCACTCTTTAATACGTTTCGTAATATAAAAATCAGTACAAAATGAGTCAGCTTACAAAAATGTACAGAAATAAAGTTGTGCTATACTTTTGGATGTATGTTACAATTATTTCAATTATAGGTACCTGGCTAAACAATATCCATGATTAAAATCACCGCTACTCACTTAACATCACTTACAAATTAAATTGGTACAACTTATAATTTTCTTGTATTTTCTTGGTAACAGTACGTGGGTCTACGAATGTGCTCAGAAGATGACTGTTCACAGGGTGGGGAATGAAGCTTATCTAAAAACTATAGCTGATTGTGATTCTGTAGACATTTGCCTCGAGTCAGGTATATACGGGTTACTTGGAATTTGCTAAAAAAAAATATTTGACTTTTGATCGGCTTTTTGTATCAAATACCCCTGTGTGCGTCGGTTACATGGTATTGGTTTCTGTGGTAGTATTATCTCTCTCAGACAGTCGTGTTTCATCCCAGCCGCATAATATCTCGTGATCAAACAGCACCTGGATCTTAACCATTAGGGTAGTTTCAGACCAGTTTACTTTCCTCGATTAATCTGATGCATCGGAGAATGTCTTACAACTAAGATCAGTGTTCGTCGTATGCGATTAATCGGTTGTGCAGCAGAAGCTGCGGGAGGTAATTCGGTTGGCCTATATCCTGGCAGGCTGCAGCAGCATCAGGTAGCGGCTGGATTATTAAACAGGTGGGGGCCGAGCTCTGTGCCTGTTAGCGCCCACTCGAGCTAACGAGGCCTCTCTGCACGTGCTACATACTGTACGTACACGTGTGCTGAACCGAGCACTGTGCGACAGAGCGAAAACACGAAAAACTTCATATCTACACATGAATTCTAACATTCAGCTATCATATGTATCTAAAAGGCGCTTTTTTTGATGTCACGAGCCATTTATCTCCCTTCATGCGTAACCGATCGATAAATTAGGTACTATTTGAAATATTAAGGTCTCTGTAACATCATATTTTGAGATAGACCATTTAAAAAAAAAAGAATCGATCCATAAATGGGAAAAAGTATTCACTATTAAGGTCACCCTTACGAGACAGTTCATAGCCAAGCCACTAGGATTCTCCGGCGTTGATAGTGATCGCGAACCACATGTTACAGAGATATGGATATACTGTGTGTTTTGTTCAGCTTAGTTGTACCCCGGTGAGGTCTGTGACTTTCGGCTTGCGGGAAGGGATAGCTTCCGGTGTTTAGGTCAAAGTAGAAGGTTGCCATATAGAATACATCAGACGCGATCAGAAAGATATTGCTGCAAATGAGCCAGTTTCCTCTTTACACCTACTACAAACCACCAATGTCTGTGTTTATCATATTCTATTCGCAAAATTTTCGCATGGTCAGTGTTTTGCAACATAATTATTTTAAAAAAAAATTATTCGCGAAATTTTTGCAGGAGCCATCAAGGAATGAGCTATTTTTATCTTCATAAAATTTTGATACACTCATAGAACAACACTCGCCTGAGCCAAACGACGGACCTATTTCTTCAAGCCACTGCGGACTGTTGAAGTAGCTTTCATTGTGTCGTGCTGAGAAGTTTGTCCGAGGTTGTTGCAACAGTGGTTAGACGCCTGGGAAAGCTGCAAGGCCGAGTGCCGAATGCTTCCTACGAACAGAACTTACGATAGACGTAACATTACATCTCGATATGCTGATTCGACATCTATACCAAAAATTTCTTATGCTCATTCGGCAGCACTCATCTCGATAGCTATTGGCTGGAGAACGGTGACGTCACCCACCAGGTCTATTCTTGCAAAGGAGCGTCCATAAACTACGTGTCTGCGTCTATGGGGGGGAGATGGGTTGGATAGAAAGCTACGCTGGGCTACGGCGGGGGGAGGGGGTTATTCCCAGCCAAGCCATTCATTATTATTTCTCACAGTTACAGAACAGAACACGCCAACAGCTTATGGATATTTATTTCCTCCATTTAATTAAATGTGTGCAGTTTACGATAGTCTGACAAGAGAAAACAGGACATAATACCTTCTGGAATAAATAAGGAAAAAAGCTACATGCCTACGCGGGGGGATGGGGAGGGGTAAAGGCAAAAGAGCACGTCAGGCTATGTTGGGGGGGAGAAGGGTTCACAGGAGACCAAAATGGAGCTTACGTAGTTTATGGATGCTCCAAAATTAACGGTGACCAGAGATGTTACTTAAAATCTAAGGTTATCTGCGCAAATTAATAGCTAAGCAACTGCAAACAAATGAAGTCCCGGAATACTTTCATTAAGTTTGGTTTACGTAGCATTTAGTTTTAAATTAAATACGTTAATTTAACTAAAAACTTAGGGTACAACTTTAAGGCAGAAAAAACGTCCTTTACGATTCAATGAAGGCCTTTCCATTGTTGCTGCTGGGTCATCTTAAGGAATGTAGGTATTTACTTTGGACATCAGATTTGAGGTTCCATCGTACTTGATGTTAAGGCTCTTAAAAGTAAAAACTGATTTTTTTTGTGTTTTCTTTACTTTTTAAGTTGAGTGCGTGTTCATTGCAGCTTGGTCATTACGTTATTTACTCTGCCGTCTTAAGGATTTAGCAAGATAGTCTATGTCCAGATTTAATGCTTCTATTATTATTTGAAAGTACCTTAAAAGTCAATTGATTTTTTCAAATTTTTCAGAGGCAACGCTTAGAAAGAAAAACAGATCAACTCTGTATTTTAGCAGATCAGATTAGATCAAGCTTTGACCCTAAAAACTGAAACTATTCTAGACTCGAGAACAAATCCAAAAAACCGTCATGGGCTTACACTAACCTATAACAAACCTTTTTTTTATGCAATAAGTTGTAATTCATGGTAGTTATTCAAGAGCATTTTTAACCGTGCTGGTATCAACATTGTGTTTACAGATCGAAGAAATCCTTTTTCACATAAATATTTAAAAGAAAAGTAAATACATAAAAATAAGTGGCTGCAATTTAAGCATTTTAACCTTTATCTTAAAAGTAAGCTACAAAGTTGTTTGATTGTCAGCTTATAAGCGTAACCGTGCCCAATATGCAACTCGCAGAAACAAATCTACTAGCAACCTGGATTTAATAGGTGATAAACATTAATATCTATTACGGCTTAGTCAATATCCTGTCTAAAACTTGTATGGGATTCTAATGCACGATTCATCCACCGTTGGTCAGTTATTGTGAGGAACCATCCTAGTATTCGCATCCGGAAAAACCATGGAAAACCCAGGTCAGGATGGTCTGGACTTTCAGTCTGATGCAAAATGTGATCAGCATGTTTCACGTTAGACACAATTTCTTACACAAGCAGACTATCACAAATTCTTAAAAAAGGAAATGGGCTCCCTTGCTTTGCATCATTGGCTTAGTATTTTTCTTTAAAAAAAAAAAAAAAAAAAAAAAAAAAAAAAATGTTCCAAAACCCGATGGTTTGTTGGATCATCCCGAAGGAAGCATACTAAGCCACTGTGTCAGAGATAGGACGGCCAGTTGCTTTACTCTGGGACCTACAGTTTAAAATGGAATCCGAACTATGAAACGACCTGGCGTATATTTGATTATTGTAGGCCATTTTCTTCTACAGTTGCTTGATAAATTAGTATTTGTTGTTTAATAATACGCCATTACAACTGTTGGATATTGTTTTTATTTTCCGGGCTCGTTTCGCCTCTCGCCGAGGTATCTTCAGCGTACAGTTTTGATTTTACATTTGCATTTTGAGGTGTGGTCGTTGCTCGCCTGTGACCTCAACCAGCATGTTGTTTTTTACACTATTGCACTTGGTATAGTTTGCTCTCGTGACTTGACTAGGAATCAATTTTGAGGCGTAGTTTTTCAATGCACGACATTGTCAAACTTTATGTGTTGTGACCTGGCGTAGTTCATATGATCAAACACAGCTCATAAAAATTTCAGACCCCGTCTGGCTTCAAAGCAAGCGCCTTGACCATTGAGCTATCAAACCGCTTTAATATTTTTACTATACACAAATTTGAGAACTGACTTAGGGCGTAATATCCCCTTTATATACCACAGGATCAAGAGAATGAGTAAAATTATATAAGTATGAGAACAAAGAGACACCCTTTAGGAAACTTTAAAGACGCCGTTTTCGACGGATTTGCTCTCCTTTGTGAACATTTGGAGACACAAAAGAGACTATCATCCCGCCCCAGCCTACCCTCCCGGATTGGCTAGGAGTAATCGAAGAGCACATCCACTGATGAAGCAAGGTAGAGTGCCCATCTATTCTCAGACGATCCAAGGAGGCTAGTCGGCCCAAAAAATTTGGAACCATAAACGGATTAAATTAACTGCCACTCGGCGTTAGAGAAAGGCACTTCTCCATCACGGCGGAGGAAAGGGAAAACAGCAATTCCCGAAATGGCCGTGATCAAAGCGAGGCAACGAGACTCATTGCCATTACAAATTTAGGGCCCCTGAGAGCGGGAGCTCCGGCGCGCACAGATCGATGGCGAGCGAGTCTGGGCCGTAGATCAATGCTCCTTTTGAAGAGCGCCTCGACTTTTCACTGGTAAATTGGCCGGAGTGGAGTCTGCAGAGATCAAACGACGCCGATCACCGGGTCACGGGCAAGGTGGGCGCTCCGTGGCGGGCTTGCGGCTGGACACACAGCGCCAAAGGAAGTTGAAGACTGGCCAGCGAGGCGTACCAGAGCCTTTGGTCACTTGAGGCGATAGGCAAACAGGCTGTGGGATACCACAGGTAGTTCTCAACTGTGTGGTCGGAAGACACGCTTTCGGTGTCCATCCTTGAGTGAATAACAGCCGTCAGGGAATACGTTTATACCGCATCCACAAAGGCAACTGCGGAGGATGTGGTTTTTAAATCTCGATTGTTTACTATGGCTGTCAATAGTTCGTACAAGAACTGTTCTCTTAAGTTACAGTGATTACACAATGTCATCCTAGTCCATGAAGTCAACATTGTACCAGTGAGTCATTCTCAAACAGTGATATTTGAGGTCATGGTTGTTCCATAAATTGATTGGCTGGATGAGCCATTCATGTGGTCAACAGATCGTTTCTTTGAGGGATGGTGGAAACTCATAACGCACACGTCTAGCAGCCACACTGGAGATCGTTTCTGAATATAGCCTAAGGAAGATGTGAATTCATTTATCTGAGTTTTTGGTCACCTGAGCGTGTAATTTAACAGTTAAGGTGACAACAGGTACTTCTAGTCGCGGCCATACTCACGGTTTTCATCGCTCCGTTCCTTTTTTGTGATGAGTGAATGATACCCTGCCAGTAGCGTCCACGCCTAGAGGCAATGATTGACGCTGATATTTTCAAATCTCGCCTATTTATCCGGACTAGAGTTATAAATAGTTAGTCAGATAGATTTCTTTGATGTCAAGCTAGTATTAAAAACATGTGGATTAGTCATTTGGTCATCCAAAGACTTTCGAGGAGGGATGGTGGTAACTCGAAAAACATGCTTCTTGCTTTATGCCTTATCGACGTCGAGGTCATTAGAGGCTCTAAAGGACTAGCGCCAAGGAACTTAAAGGAATTTAGACCGGGCCTTTTGAAGGAACCATCTCGGCATTCATCTGGAGTGATTTGGAGAAACCATATAAAACCCAAATCTATCTGACCGGGCGGGGATTAGAAACCGCGTCCTCCCTAATGCGAATCTAGAGCGTACCGCTCACCCACCAAACTTGGTCTCACAATGGATATCGTTTAGTAAGCTTCGAATATGGTCACGAAGTGAGTATGTCTGCTTTGTTCCTGGGCTATTATCGACGAGGACCGCAATATGGGCCAAGTAGCCAACCAATCAAAACAATCGTGTGACAATACTACACGTATTTTACTTCGACAGAAAATGTAGTCTCTGCACAAAAAGAAACCCTATAATACCCAAATATGTTATCTTCAAGCTTAATCTTCCATACATAGCATAAAATCTAAATTTAAGACGTCCCTTTCGAATCTAACTTGGAATTTTCGGTAAACATGAGGTTTATCATTGCGTACTCGCATAATCCTCCTAAAGATTCGTGTGATTTCATTTCATTACTGAAATCAAGTACGACTTTATCTTATTAAGTTGAATAAGAAACCGTTAGAAACATCGCACGTTAAAGCATACACCATGCGACTTACTAAGGAATAGTTAACCCAGCGACACCTAACTCTTTGCGCAAAATATTTCGGTTTGTTTTTCTTGAAACAGGAATTATATGTGAAAAGAAATAGTATTTACAGAATAATTTTGATGAATAAATCCTCTGTCAGCTTTCATTTTTCCTCTTTGAGGCTTCGCGATTGTAAGTTGCAAGTCTAAAGAATAATGTCATTAATCATTGCAGCAAATATGAAATAAAATTTTCCATGTCCCGCAAACATTATAGTTACATCTTTTCTTTTTCATAACTCAGTCGCTCGATTCGCTTTGTGATTTAACAAATTCTTTCTCCCCTACCATTGCATCGTTTCCGATGCGAGGCTTTAGTTATATCTGAAGCATTAAAAATATAGGAGTGATTTCGGTCATATCTCACTAATATTTGCTTAAACGGTTTTTCATTTAGACCTGTCGTTAAACCTCAGTTAATTGCTGAAATCCAATACAGAGAAGGGAAATATTTACAGAATGTATATTCCACAAAGCTCTCACCAGTATATCGCCGGTGCGTGCTAGATAAACACAACGTTTTACTACCGCTTTCTGCTGTTATCATACACCACGATAGCCACGGTAGCAGTCAGAAAACCGATAAAGCAGAGGTAATAATTTAGTGCTTTGTTGCAGACTGTCTGGCGACATTAGAAGATCTCGGCACCAGATGTCCACTATCGAAACGTCATATTTATTTAAGGTAATATGGAGATACACCTGTTAAGATTTCTTGATGTATGATAGACTATCCTCTGTTCGTTGGCAGAAATTGCCTGTAGTATATCAGAATCTACATCTACATCTATACTCTGCAATTCACAATTACTGTTGGTGGCAGAGGGTGCTAAGCACCAATCCTAATTCAGTGCATTCCAATCCAGAACAGAACGAGGCAAGAAAGAATACATAAATGTATAAGTACGGCATCTTATTTCTCGAATCTTATCCCTCATGTCATTGCGACCTAAATAGGTTGGCGGAAGAAGTATTTCGTTGCACTCGTAAATTAAAGATTTTCGCATATTCTCCAACAAATTCAAACGAAAACTGACTGTCGTCTGTCCGCCAGACAATCCCAGCCCAACCCACGTATCAGCTCTGAGACACTTACATAAGGACTGTAACTAGCGGTCACGAATCGAGCGGCTCTCCTCTGTACCTTCTCCAACGTATCAATCAATCCCTTGCGATACGGATCCCAAATTGCACAACAATATTCGAAATACGGACGAACTAGTGTTTTTTTACGCAATTTCCTTTGTATGAGCATTACAACTTCTCAAAATACGACCTATAAAACGTTGTTTAGAATTAGCTTTACCTACGACTGAAGTTATGTGCAAGTCTCATTTCATGTTGCTTTGTACTGTTACGCCTAGATACTTCAGGGAGTCTACCGTGTCAACAACTGAATTGTTAACTTTGTAATCGTGAGAAAACGGGGTCTTTTTATTACTTATTTGCATTGCCTTGCCCTTATTGCAGTTAAGTGTAAGCTCATTTACGGCACCATTCCGAAATAACATCCAGATCACGCTGAATTTCTAAGCAATCGTCAGAGCACTTCACTTCCCTATAAATAAGTGCATATGAGGAACATCTGGGTGGGGCAACGTGGCTTACCTGCACAGGGCGTAGAGCTCCCGAAATGAACTACTTGCGTAAGGCATCGCAGACTGGGTGACCAAACCTCATTCCCTCCCTATAGACTCTGCCAGATACCGGAGCGCTTAGAAGGTGCGCAGCAGCGAATGTGAAAACACTGATAAAGACGGGATAAACCTCAAAAGAAACAGGCGAGGGAGCGAGGAGAGGGAGAAATAACACAAATACTGCCGAGTGGTATAAGAACAGACGCCTAGAAGCGCTGCGCCTGTATGAGTCGACACCAGCACATCGATAATTATCTGCAGCCACTTCGAGTTATCGTTTCCGTCTCTATTTCATTTCTCCTCGCATCAACAGCAGGTGTTATGTGGTTGAGATGAAGCAAACTCCTTAAACTGAGCGAACTGAACTGAATAACTGTTAAGTACACCAACTTGTCACCTTTTCTAGGCCAACTTCGTGCAAGGTGACTTTCATTAAGAGTATGTTTGGGTTCTATTTAAGAAGGCCATATATAAAGAATATGTTATGGACTAAATTAAGTGAATAAGTTTATTTAATTATCGATGTCTCGTCAAAAACACAAGGGTTGGTTTGATCCTGTCATTGTTTGACAAAGAGAGAACGGTCGGTTCATCTCATCATTTTTTATTTTTTATTTTTATTATTATTGATGGGAATCATATACGTCGAGGTTATGGTAAATAATTGGGATCAAGGAACGGGATGGAAAATTGACAGGGCATTTTAAAGGAAACTTCCCGGCGTTTGTCGGAAAAGAATGAAACGCCGAAATCAGGTTATCTGTATCGGGAATTGAATTCCCGTCCATTCGAATACGAGGCATGAGCTTTAACGGCTAACAACTGCTTCGTGTGACTTAAATGAATGTGAAAAATGTAGTATGTTGATTTCTGTTGTAAACACTAACATGAAAGAAAAAAGGGAGTTAAAAATTACGCTGACCCGTTGTAACATCCTCTTAGTATAGTAGGTGGCTGGCGAGAACTTTTATGTAGTCAATTGACAAAAAAATCACCATCAACAGTTGTAACATCTCAAGAGCTTAGTAGATATTAATTATTAATGATTTTTTAGTATATGTTGCAATCGGCAGAAACAGGAATCCACTCATCATTTGGAAGGGATAAGAAGCAGGTTTTGCAGAAAATATTGCGTAACTTAAGCAAATATTGACGTGTTTACAGTGCAAACGGTATACATAGACCCGAAAATTGGAGAGGTGAAACAGTCGCGGCAAGAAGTTTATATGTAGAGGCAAACTCCAGAAAACCATTCTGAGAGAGTGTGTGTAGCAACATATCACGCTAGTATTTTTTTGAAGAATTGTTAGTTAAGAAGAGGTTAGTAAAGTAAAAGGAGAAAGGTGACGAGTAGTGAACACATAAAGCGTTCAAGAAGGTAAATAATGCGACGGTCCAAGTGACGTTTTAGAAAATTGAAGAAGTTCTAAAGAATGTTGCCTTAAGAAGACGTTTAGCATGTTTAAAGAAATAGTAGGGTAGCAGCATTGAAAATACCGTAGGCAACAGTACAAGGTTTTAAAGTTAGTGCTTATGCTTTTTTATGGTAATAAATATCAACTTTTTAATAGTAGGCAACTCTTATTGTTTGAAACGTTAATTCGTGAAACTTTTCAGGCAAATTGAGTAACCTGAATGTTACGTCATACAGTGCCATCGGTAGGCGAGGCTGTTCCGGGTTCAATGTGCCTGTTTTTTTATATATATATATGTACTACAGAACCGTATTTATTCATTCCATACTTAAATCTGGAAGGTTTGAGATATTACGCAGGACACCGTTACAAATTTTGATAATTATTAATTGCGCATTAGTATCGTTTCTACGCTGCCGGATAGATATAATCATCAGCTGCCTTACTGCTGCTCTTAAGGCCATTTACCGGGTTTAAAAACACATTAGTGGATATATGCCATTACGATAAAATCAAATGCCGGTAAGCCAATGGAATTATACGTCATCGTTTCACTTTTCAATGAAAAGGATGTATCACCTTAAAAAAATGTAGATACAATTTCGGTTTCTCTCAACTAAGCACAGTTACGAAAAGGAATGATAAAAGAAGAAGTTTTTATTCGAGACGAAAATATGCCAATCATTCCACATATTCATTGATATTTTTTAATTAAATAGTGCGGAATAAAAAAGAACGTAACTATCAAGAAATGAAGAAAGGTAGCGACTCTCATAACACCTGAACATCTTTTGAATAGATTCCATTGTTTGCGACATCGAAACGGATTTAATAGTTACGACTATTGTTTCGGTTGCCGCGTACCGTTTCCTCCCCCTTGTTGTTCCTGTAGAGCTGCTGACTTGTGAGAATGGGAGGGCCGTGTCGCCCCCGCCTTGCAAGTTATAAATTTCTCCTTAATTAGCAGGCTATCGGCGATCTATGGCCTGCCGTTGCAATCGCTCAGGGGGGCTTTTAGGAGAACGAGGCTCGGGGCGGCGTGCTACTAACCGTTCCCAAAACATTAGTTCCGGCTTCCTAACTTGGGGCACTAAGTAAGCAAGCCTGGACGCCGTGGTTGATCTAAGTTCAACTTGAATGCCCCGTGTTATAGGTTCGCAGAATGTTTACTTCCAACTTGCGCCACGCTATCACGATGAACATTGGAAAACTTAACCCTGTGTTATCTTAGGGTGTTATTCAACACTTGGTAACATATCCACACCATGTATTTTTTTGTCACTTACACAATCCGAGAAAATAAGATAGCAAACACTACTTTTCGGCAAAAATGACATGGAAATATTTGATTTATGAAACATGGTGTGTGTGGGTATGTTATCAACTGTTGAATAACATCCTAAGATAACACCGGGTTAAATTTTCCAATGTTCACTAGCGACACATTCCGAATTCGTACAGGTATGCTTTGTTACTGGTAAGTTACGACTGTCTATAATTCTGTATATTTATGACTTATGTCAGTGAACAGATTATTAGGGGGCGTCCATTAATTACGTGAGGTAACTCTCTGGAATTCCGAAGCCCCCCTCCTCCCCTCTGGTGAGATTTTTTTACCGTCATTTGAGGACTTTGTTTTGGCTGTACTGTCCTTCGAGTGTGAGATTTCCATCGACTTCTCCCTCTCCCCTTGGTGAAATTTCGCTGCACCCCCTCCCCTATGTCACCTCACGTAATTAATGGTCGTCCCTTTACCTGCCAAAGATGAAAGTACTCTAATATTGGCGTTCCAAATCCTTTGCTCAGTTGGTTGTGCTCCGTGATTGTTTCCAGTGCCTAAAACTGGGTTAGCTAGTACATGTCCCGGTTATGGAAGAAATTTTTATTATGGCCGGAAGGGTAGGAGAGGTGGTGGTACACAATTCCTAATCAACAGATTGTGTAACAAAGTCCTCGGTTTAACCCCAAATTTCTCCACAGAGCGTATGGAATGAGGGCATACGACACTGTTCAAGGTGATTCTTTCGTCGGGTGGGGCGTTAAGTTTGGCAGCCTCTCCTTAGTGTCCTTCGGAACAATAGGGCTGAATGGGCCAACACCGGATATCACCATTTTCGTTCTTTCGTCTATCATTCATTCAAAACGCAAACACAATACACTGAACATAGACATACCCTAGTCATCCACACAAAACAGTGACATACGTACACCTCCAACAGTAGGGAAGGAACAGGGAAACCACCCGAAGTTGTAGTGGGTGTTTGGGTGGGAGAAGTGTGAAAACCTTTTTACTTCTTTTTTTTTATCATTTAAAGAAAACCCTAGGCTGCTAATTTATTGGTTACTCATACTGCCGTACAGGTGAGGCTTATTTAATTTTAACACATTCATTTATTAAAAGAAAAGGAGCCAGGCAAAGCCTCGTCTTACAATTGCCAACACATTAATAAACAAACAAAAATTTAAACACTACCATATTTTTAATTGATCGTGAAGCAAATCCCATCTCCATTGTCCCTGGCTGTCGCTGGCGCAACTACCTGACACGACTCCTGGGTGACGGGCTATTTGGGAGGTCCGGTAGATGTTAAAAACCCTCTCTGATTATCCATTTCATTATTCCTTTTATATGTTAAATATAAAAATGTACGGAATGACCCATTTTCGTCATTCTGTTACAAAGTGAATTTCTCAAGAAAATGGCGTTGGAAGAGTAATACCAACTATGGCAATTACCAAATCTACGTCACCGAGTAGTAGAGACAATCCTCATGTTAGTTTTGGCCTGTAGTGTATTGTTCACTACATGGAAAAATATTTGCAGGAAACTAGACCCGTAGCTGACACAGGTAGTCGGTACAAACAAACATAACAGTTATGTTGCGGAATGTGACTTGGGACGGGTAGCTATCAGTGAAGGAACAAAGCGTGAGCGCTAGGGTGACGCGCTGGGGAGAGTACAATTGATTGCGAGCTGAGTGGTGGGTGTGTGGCCAGCCTGCAGAAAGAGATGTACGACGACTAACGCCGGTGCGGTCTGTGGTGGTTCTTCTGTTCCATGCCGTTATGCGAGAGGACGAGGGTCTCCTACAGAGAGCAGGAAATGGAATCATTGCGTCGGACGGCTACGGCTTTGTCAATATGTAAAGCAATAACTGGATTCCTCATATCAGTAATTTCAATTATTAATAAACAAAAAGTAATCTAATTCTTAACAAGAGGTGAACACCACAAGCCAAAGAAGTTTTTAACGAAGCATTGATATCTTCTCTTATTCCTGTCATGATCAATGGTAAAATTTGAATTAACATGTAATTTAAAAATTACAGCTTTGAAAATGAAATCTCGTTAAAAATAGATACAAATATATCTAAATTAATTTCTAATTATTGCAACGATTAAAATTGACTTTGATTAATTACTTACTCTGAAGAAAATGAGATGTGTGATTCATCAAAAAAACTATCCAACATATAGAACTTACTCTAAAAAAAAGAAAAAAAAACTAGTTTTAATTCTTTTTATATTGTATATTTTATATCACTCAGGGTAGGTGGTGTTAAGAGGAATACCGCAGTGTCTTATGTGTTGTAGTCCCTTGTTTATATTTGTTTATTTATTTTAAGAAGAAACATGACATATAATAATTCTGTACAGATTGAAAGATAGAAATAACAATTAATTTGTATCAAACAGTGACAAATAATAACTACAGAAAAATATTAATAGTTACAATAAAATGTAATGCGTTGGTGCTGTATATATTCTGCATGAGCCGGCTGACGTACTTCGTATGCGCTTCTCAATTGTCTATCCACAAAACTTTTGGTACCTCCAAACCTACAAACGCAAATTGTAAAATCATTGGAAAAGTCGTTTTTATTTACATTAAGCTAAGAAGAAAACGAAATAATTCATTTTGATCAAGATCAAGTGAAGGAAAAATAACTTAAGCCTCACAACTAATTTTATTGTAAATTTAAATCTCAGACACCGTTATTGCAGATTTATTCAAACACAGAGCTTTTATTTGTAGTTATTTCAAAGCCTGCACAGCGCGGAGCTGGAGTAGTCGGCAAAGGCCTCAAACAATTTCGCATTCACCAAACCATTCATTGAAACCAAGTTTTAGAACTGTGTAAATGGAACGGAAGATACTTCCTGAACTGAAACTTCTTTAAAAAATAAGTAAATAAAAAAAGTCCCAACATCGTTGGGATTTAAAATTTCCTGCTTACAAAAAAGTCATGCTTTAATTTATAGTACTTTTATTTCAAAGTATGTCAGTCATATCAGATATCCGGGGATATGAAATTGGGATGGTACCTATGGTTGCCACCCCTTTTTTTTTTTTTTTTTTTTTTTTTTTTTTTTAAAAAGTACATTTGTGTTTTGTATGGAAAAAGTAGAGTACAATGTATAGAAATAGAGTAGTTTAACTTTTTGACGCGGTCCACAAATACATATTCTTCCCGACAACTTCCACAGCAGTTAAATTAAAATATGCTACGATCTAATACTTTATTAAGTTGAGCAAAGATTTATACGTATGTATATAATCTCTCCACTTTGTATTCGTGACAGAAAAAATTCTCAAATTTAATGAAAATGTGGCGGATACAGATAAAAGAAATTATTTTAAATATTTTTGGAAAATATTCACTTTTACAGAATATTCACTTTTACTGAATATTCACTTTTACTGAATATTCACTGCCATTTTTGGAAAGTTGGAAAAATCTTTAAAACTTTTGTCATCTACAAGTTTTCCATAAACTCATTCAGCAATATTTTTTCTTTTTATAATAACTATAAATAACAAATTGTAGTTGATGCTGATTTAAAGCTTCAATAACAAACAAAACGTTCATATCGCAATGTTGATTTTAAATTAAATTTGTTTAGTGAAAATAACCATTTTTTCCAGTGAAATCAAAGCGGTATACAATAATCAGTAGCTTTGTCGTTCGGATACTATTTTTGTACGTAAAAAGATAACCAGTGGTGTGAGAACGTCTGTTTGCTAAAAAGGAGTATTTTATATTACTCTACTACTTCCGTAATTAGTAGAGTACGCCCTCGTGTTATAGAGTACAATATTCTATGATAGAGTACCGATGGCAATCCTAGCGGTACCCACTGCCTTCCCCCATGTAAAAGTTGTTATAAATTTTGATCACTGTCACGGCGTGTGTATTCAGTTTAAATCGATGTTTCTCTTGTGGATGATATATGAAAGAAGAAGATAAGAAAGTGATGCCGGCTTATTGAGAACTACTCTTCCGAAAGAGACTAAATGTACTCTCGAGTTTTACACCCCCACCTGGCCGACGCATCGCCAGTTCCGTCAAGTCCTATGCACTGTGGAGAGGTTTGAATTTAAGCCAGGACATTCAAAGTAGATAAGCAAAATGATGAAGGAGATAACTGGCTTACCTGTTCGACTAAACTCTGCCGTGTCAGAAACAATTAGTATCACAGCTTAAACCGCGGTGTGTTAACTGCCGTCAGCAGATCATGCAGGATCGGCGAGTCAGCTGTTTGGCAGTCGCTCATCTAATGCGCGAGCATTAACGGCTTAAAGGACGCAAAATAGGAGATTAATCAGCGCACCCCCCCCCCACCCCAACACCCTTCGTCATTGCATGCCAATATAACCGCTGATCACAATGGACTGATTAAACTACACTCTTTGGTCACTAGAAGACACTCTTATGATCTGAAATAGTCCCATCTATTGAGCACAAATCTGAAGGTTCAGCAAATCCATCTCAGCAAACTTTGCAGAGTACCATGTCAATCTTCTAGAGGCCTCTTTTATAGACTCCTCACATGTTTTTCATGGCGTAAGTTTTTATGTTACGATCCGACTTAAGGCGAAACGAGTCCAGCAAAAACAAGGATACAGATAAATGGAAAGACTCGTGGTGTGGTCGTAATGACGTGGGGACAGAGTTTTTATTGTTCGTGCATTTGGCCCCTATCGTAGCTGCTTTAACCTAAGCCGGTAATCCTACCGAGTATAGGGAACCTAAAGATATTGTGGAATCTGAACCACAGAAGCGTTCGGTAGTGCTTCAAATTACACAGTAAGCTGTGCCAACAAGCTGCACCTTTGAAAATTGCCATCGGAACAGGGATTCGAACCGGGGCCCTTTCGATTCCCAGTCAGAAGCCTTATCCAATAGGCCTCCAGACTGCTCAATGATGTAGATGTAGTTAGGGGTGAAAATGGGGGGTCCTTGAAGGACAGTAGAGATAAAAAAAAATATCTACAAACGAAGTCGATCTCAGCGTTAGGGGGGAGGGTCCCACCAGATCTCACCTTGGGGGGAAGGGGTGGTTTCCAGAAAAACACCTAATGCAATTAATGGACAGCGTGCAGGAGCACCCCACATCTGACACCAAAGTTTACCCCTTCTTGTAGTGACGCTGACAGCTAATCGACAAGAGCGGACAGGACAAACTTCTACTGGAGCCGTGGATAAGGCTCGATCAAAGTCGACCATTGTTCTGATATGAATATTCATAATGGGTTCCCCTTACGGTATACTATTTACACTTAACGGTATGTTCTAGGAACTTTTGTGAATACAGAAAAAAAACGGGCAGTAACAATTAAATTACAATGAAAATCTAAGTTCAGCTGTTATACTGATGTTTTCTGTCTGGTTAGAATCAGGTGATTATACTGACAGTAAAAAAATATCCTTTTCTTTTTACTCATACTCCTAGCTCAAATACAAACTTTCAGTTTTATACTAAGTGAGGTGATATGGGGAGAATAATTTAAATATTACAACAAGAGAATTACTCGATAAGAGCATACCAGAGTTTACAATGAAAGATAAATTTTACACAGTAAGTCACACTCATATGATGCATAAATCTCCGAATAATTTCCTTAAGAACAACTGACAGAGAAGAATTACTATGTTACAGAATTGGAGAGTAAGAGAGTAGGAATACAATATAAAACTAGGGCATGGCTTCGACTTACAATCGAAAAAGGTGTTGGCGCAAACCTAAGCTTTAGGGACAGCATTCTTTTCGAAGCGATTGAAATTCGCCTCGCGTCTGATCTTGTAAACGGGAACTGTGGTTTCCAACTCAGGGATACTTGGATGTCGGTTATTAAGGTTACACATCGTCAACGTTCCGTGTTTTGTACTCAGCGGGAAGCTAACTGCCAGCAGAAGGGCTCCCTTCTCACGGCCCGCTGTTATAGATAGATCGGCGCGGCTGGCAAATGCACGGGCCATGGGAAACCCCCTTAACAACGCCCGCCGGTTGTATGCCAGTCAACCAAAAACGTTCTTTTGGCAAGCTATTAATTACAGCTTTGCCGACTTGTTCACATTTCACCTGAAGATGACGATACAGAGTACAGTCGTAGGAATGTTGTGTGTTAACAACTATTAACTCGGTTAGTTCCCTGTGAAAAATATATCAAAGTCGTTAGATAATTACTTATTCTTTTTAAGAATTTCGGGCTCGTCGACAAAGAGGTAAATTAGAGCTGATTAACTGTTTGTAAGGAATTGAAAGCAAATTGTCCATGAACTTCGCATTAACCTACAACCAGGGCCGGCGTAAGGGGGGGGGGGGGAAGCGGGTCAAAAGTACCCGGGCCCCGCCGCCTGATGGGGGGCCCGATCACCGACTATAGGGGCCCTCAGGCCATGAAGCCAAGAATACGCCCATTGTCGCCTGGCCATTTTGTAGAGCTATATAAAAAAAAGACGCCCATTTTACCCCGGGCCCGAAATTCCTAGCGCCGGCCCAGCCTACAACGAAAACAGACCAAAAACCTAATAGAGATTCAAAATATTTTCCCCACAGATGCCGGGTTTGATATAATTTAGATTTCAAAGACTGGAGAATAGGAACACCAGGAAACCATGAAACTGTGCTCTCAATTATCATTCAATTTCAGACCTTTAATTATATAATGGCATTATATTTAGTCGATTATCACAAGCGTCTTAAACATTTTATAGTTACTGCTCGGAACAAAGCCTCTACACCGTATGATATTCGTCCACTCACTATTTTATTCCACTCCGTTCCAGGTCCTTTTCCTCTTGTTAAAACCCTACAAGTATCTGTAACACAGGTTTAATTCTTTCTTGGCATCTTTTCCCCCTACCTTTCTCTTCACAGACGGAAACCTTCGTAATCTTGATATTTCATCCATTGTTGTCGTCGTTCCACTTTTTTACTAACTTGCTAACTATCACTTTTTCTTTTCTTGTTATCTACACTACACGCGTAATAGACTCCATTGCTTGTATTCTACTTCTGCTCTTCTCCTTCACTTCTCCAAGTTTCTGAGCCGTGCAACAGGATCGTCACAAAATAGGTCCTTAAAATTACCATTTATATATTTGAAAATTTTATTTTGGAAAACGAAACCACAAATCTCCGTGCACTCCTTTTGTCATCCCGCATCATTTTCTTTTGAACCGTACAATCAACGGACAACCAGATTGCAACGGGTCTGGGATCTGATCGAGTTTTCAACGATTGCACTAGTAACTAACAGAAAGACAGGGAACTTAGTACAGCTGGAATTACAGACCTAGACATTTTACTACTTACTGTCTACCCTCTCTACTGTTAACTATATGGTTAATGGTTCCCCGTGATTATGATCGTAATTATTTACGTTTATTTTGTGGTTATAAACTTTCTAACAGTTTAGCCGTTACGTAGTGGTAAAGATCACACGACCTTTCGAAAACAATCTTTTAACTCTTTCCAGATTTAATTTTAGCAGTCAAATCCAGAGGACGAGAAGTCTCGCATAGCTTAAATTAGATTAAAAGTTAATGGACAAAAAAAAAAAAAAAAAGAGATAGAGTATATCGGTCATATTATTTTTGAAGAAACCAACCCGGCATTTCAGGAGTCCACGAAAATCCTAAATCAATATGGCCGGAATGGTCCTAAAAGCCACATCGGAATGTCACTTACCTACCTGCCTTCGTATTAGAAATAGAGTTCGATACAGAACATTCCTAGAATAATTCGCTACCACAAAAAATCATTGCCTGACACAAAAATCAAGTTCTGTATCAGTTTCCATTATTAATTGGCTGTGATCTTACGTTCGGTTGACCTCCAAATTTGGATTAAGGATAATCTAACGAAAGGAAAAAAAGTGCTATGCTATGCTAGACAGCGCGCATCCTTGGAAATTGGCATTTACGACCACGCTGAAAGTTTCTACATCACGATTAAAGACGGTAGTTCGGTTAATCGTTTGACAGAAGAAGAGAAGCATCAAGTGCAAGGGATCACGTCCACCCTGAACGGCAGGTTGATGAGTGTTTTGATTCGTTTGCGAAAATACTACTTTTTATCTCTGGCAGTTTATGACTCGTGAACTTTTCGGGACAGGGTGTTAAAGGGTGGGGAGGATGGAAGCTAACAATCCCAGCGTTCTGCATGTTTACTACGAAAAATCGCCTAACAACTATAATCAGGCAAGCATGGGTGAGGTGAAGTCTTCTGGATACGAATCGGGTTCTTCCGGTACCAATACAATGCCTTACAACATAATCATAAGATCAATCAAATCATCGGACACTGTGTATAAGTATCAGTGATACCTATAACCTCCACTGGTACAGAAATTTGGGATTAATGTGAATCAGTTAAGATTTTTTAAGATTGTTAGCTATTCCGGATACATATGCATCTAAATTGATGTGTATATGCATCATGGTGTAGTTAACTGTATTTTTCCAACCAGAACTAAGGATGGGACAGTTGGGAACATATATGATAATACGCTGAACCTCGCTTCGAGGTCAAGGACTCGCAGCCTCCTCGGGAGCGCTAATGGCAGCGCTTCCTCCCTCTGGTCTAATGTATGCGGCACACTTTGGAAGAGCACAGCAGCGGCAGTGCCGGCGGTCGCCAAGAAAAGAAAAACTTTTCTCATTTGTGTCAGGATCCGCGCCCGGATTAGAGGCGTGACTCCTCCGTCATTGCACCCCGCCCACTCCTCCTCCTCCTCGGCTCTTTGCATAGCAAACCGGGCGCGATAACTTGAAGCAAGGCCCCGGCGCGGCGGGCGACTCGCGCACCGACCGCTAGTGTTTTAATTTAACTTAGCGAGATTGCGCATCCGGCGAGAAACTGTTCGCGAGAAGGCGTGATTTAGTGCGGCACAACGCGTGGTAGCATCTGATTCGGAAATACTAGAGCCTTCATAAAAGCTCACAAGTACCTTCAGGTCGATACCACCTCTCTTTGTATATCTTTCTTTAGCTACAAGCAGACACAACAGCGTATCGGCTAGCACGCTGGATTCACAATACGACGATTGGTGGAGCGTCGAAAGCCTAGAGAATCGTTGATTTTAGTTAGGTATTGTGGCCTTATTATAAAAGCTGCCAGTGGCTTAGTGCGCTGAGGCGCCGTACACTGGATCGGGGAGGTGTAACGGGACCTGGCACGAACCCAGGACGCTACGTACTCCGATGGAGGTTTACCGCAGCCATCATGGCGATTGTCCGAACGTTCTCCAATCTCCGTCTCATAAATAATAATACCGCGTGGTCGTAATGACCTGGTGACAGTGTTTCTGTTGGCTGCGCATCCCCCTCCCCTTGTCGTAGCCGCCTTAACCAAATCCAGCAATCCTACTGGGTACAGCGGACCTACAGTTTAACGTGGAATCCGAACCACGGAAGTGCTCTCCCGCACTTTTCATTACAAAGTAAGTTGTACCTGAGGTGATGGTCGAGTTATGCCCGCCGAGACAGGAATTTGAACCGTGGAATTTCCGATTCCCAGTCAGATGCCTTAACCATAGAGCCACCATACCACTTCCGTCTCAGGTGGGAAAAAATAGTTATTACTCGCTGAACATAGTTAAACCTTTCACAGACATATGGCAACACTTCGCTTCCCCCCTAGTACGTATTAGGACCTGGTAGTACCTATAAAATGCTAGGGGTCGGCAAGGGCATGCCACCGTAAAACCCATGCTCCAAATTTGACCATGCCAACGATGAGTAAAACTCATCGTAGGCAGTCGACCCCAGAATGTTTGAAAAATGTGATGAAGAAGAAGAAATTTAGACATTACTGTGTTACTCAGCTATCACACCAAACAGTATTTAATGATTTTATAACCACAATTAAAGAACGATAAAAGCAGAATAAATAATGGTCAAGGCAATCTTTCGATTTAAAAAAAAAAAGAACGAAAGAAGACTCGAGTATCTTATCCACTTGCATGCCATCCCAACTATGATTGTACAATATTTTCAAACGAACCTCTTAAAACGAATCACTTAATCCAACTGTGGAGTATGCCTTAAACAAAGTTTTTAGTATTGCAAGAGGACTATCAAAATTTGTAATCTTCCGTTACAATAATTCTTGTATACGTCGTAGAGCAGTATCTCCTCGGTTGAAGGTTCAGAGAATCTTTTAGTTCTGGAGACATCACGTCCAAAAGTTTTCAGAGCAGACTGTATCTGGCGCTCGATACAGTGACAACAGGTTCGAGACACACAACGAAATGAGTTTCCGTTATTCGGTCCTTGGCTGTTAGCTAGGATTGAAGATGGTGAACCATACCTAGTCACCAGTAGCTTTACAAGGTCCTGACTTATACCTCAAGCCTATCCGCGGTACGTATGGATTAGGGACATGACGCCATTCATAGTGATTCATCCGTCGCATGGGTACGTTAAACTTGGCAGCAACCTTGGTTCTCTTCAGAAGAATTGACATAAATTGGTGACAGTGATCACACCCGTAGCAGAATTTACGATCACTTTTACATTGGAAAACGCGACGGGAAATCATCCCTATTACGTCTCCCCGGAACGCTGATATACCCTCCATGGTTACTTATTTCGTGTAAAAAGCGTTGCTTTCACAATCGTTAGAAACAGTCGTTATGAACAGTATTAACAATAACAGAACAAAGCATAAAGATAGAAAGAAAAGGATAACAATCAACACCAATAAATTCATATTACGGATGACCAAAAGTCAGCAAGCAACTTGTATATTGTCACTGGCGTTAAGGAGGTCTTGCAGAGTACAGGTTGATGGGCTCTTCGGGCAATTGTATAGATGCTGAACGGGCTGTTATCCCACAGGTTTACAAGTAGTGTTAGGATCTTCGAGATAGCGTCATCTTGCTAAATTATCCTTTGTCCTATCTCCGTCAATTTAATACTGTTTAGCGCTCTTTATGCCTTCCAGTTAACATTTCCACCTAGTGGTTGTGGCTTCACAGTACCGATTGATTTACATGAATCATTCTTGCTCGCCACAGATTGAACCAGGAAGTTTCGGAGGCACATTTGACTGTGTCTTCCCACGCCCCTTGTATTTGCTAGCCACGCCGGTCCAGCTATCTACAGCGGGCTGTGAGAAAGGAGCTGCCTCTGCTGGCAGGGATGGCGCGCCTCTATCCGTCGCGCAGTCGGTAAACATCAAACGCCCGAGTAGCTGAAACGACACTAGCCAATGTGGTGGGGAGATGGCTGCGAGGAGGCGAGGGCTAACCTGTAGCACGAACTAATTCGGCTGCATGGCACGGCCTACAAAACCACGGGCCGTGGGAAGCCAGCATAATGTAGCTGTCATCCTGAAGGAAGCTTTTTCTAGATTTCAGCCTTTGTCTGGGGAGTTGATCCTGAATAATGGATGAGTAGCGTTTTGATTATCCTTATTTCTTTCCATCTTTGCTGCTACGCCCCGTCTTATATCACGGGGGGGGGGGGGGGGGTTCCTGCAAAACAATGTAATTTTTCAGTTGGTGGTGATCTGAGACAACCTGTAAGAGTTCTGCAGGTTTCATGGCAGCGCTTCGTCTCCATAGTTACTACGTACACCCCGATATGAGGTGCGCCTAGTGTTGCAAACTGAAAAAAAAATGTTTTTTTTTTTCAGATTTGTGAAAAAAACATGAAAAAAAAACTAGCACCCTCGTTTTTTTTCTAAAATTGGTTTTTTTTTCAGAAAACAATATATTTGATAAATTATAGTTTTATTTATGGAACTTACATTTTACATGTGTGTTTTAAACCTTACTAAATCATATAATATATTACATAATGATTCATAAATGTATCTATAATTTTTTATTCATCTTCTATGTCGGTACCACATTCACTAGTATCAGTACTACCAACACTAGTTCGGTCGGAGTTGGAATTTTCTGTTTCTTCTTCTGTCCCCTCTAGATCCATAACTTCAGAAATAGTTACATTTTCTTTTACTGGTTGTATTGCATGCAAAAGCTTTTGAGATTGCAATTTTAAATTGTGAGCAAAGTACACACTGTGAATGAAGACTGCGCCGATAGTTCTGTATTACGGTATTTTAAGTTTGAATTTAAATCTATTATCATACAAAATAGGAGCTTTATTTGTTTTCAATTATTCATAATTACTGACAATGACTCAGTATTATCACTATACGCTGCGAGTTTAACAAGTATACGAATATAAGGAAAGCACAACAAGTAATAAAAATAGGCAAAAAACCGTAGTTAAATTTCCTAATTTTTTTAAAAGATTCGTAGGTCTACAGATAAATTTGTAGGGCCTGGCAGCACTAGTTCAAATAGTAAGTATCAATTCAAACAATGGGGAAGGGCCGAACGGGGATTCCTTCTCACGCAACCTAGCCTTTTCGGGAAGTCCCCATTCGTAAATGAAAACTTCAGTCAATGTTACCAATATTTTTGTAATTTTTTTTTGTTTTCTACTGAACCAGAAAGATATAGTAGATTTAAAAGTAAGATAAATACTTAGTATAAACTCTAAAACAGTCATATTAAACGATAAATGCCTTAAAAATTTGAAATTTAGTAGTTATGAAAAAAAACATGTCCCAGAAAAAAAATGTTTTTTTCAGAGTTTTTTTTTCATGTTTTTTTTTCACGTCAGAAAAAAAACTGTTTTTTTACAACACTAGGTGCGCCCAATAATCATCTAGGAGTTTCATATTCAGCAACTGAAACACAGATATCTAGTGCCAAGGTTCAAGAGTCGTGTAGCCTGTCAGTTTGAGGATTAAGCTGCTCTTCGCACACTATTCCTGGCAGTATCGTGCGTTGTGTTGAGTACAGTTATCTTGCCTTCAGTCGAGGCCACAGCTCTCGGTATCCGATACGCCAGGCTTACTGGGATCTCTGGTGGAATGTCAGCGTAACAATGTTGCGTGTTCTTGGGCTGCTCTCCCCTCCCGCTCAGAAATCCTCTAGTGGAAGCCAGGCCGAGAGCTACCGAGGGTGAGGCAGCCGTTCTTCGATCCACGAGGGGACCAGATGGAGCGGAGGCTGGCTGGGGGACGAAGGCAGGAGTGCAGGCGCCGTGTCTCCATTCACCGTGCACCTACCTACAACTACCTGCCACCACTACTACCAACTGCAACAAATGCTGCCAAATTGCGAAACAGGAAAAAGGATTTCGGACAATGCTCGGCAAAGCACCCATTAGCGATACAAGAGGACCGGCAAATCCTGTTATACGGTAACTGCGAAAAGCGCGCTGGAAGAAGTGAGCGAACAAAAAAATTGCCCGTCATGATGAATCGACTGTGAAACCAATTTACATGTTTGAATTTCAAAACTGCGTTCTCCGCGATTCGCTCTCGTGGCGGAGCGCAATGTTTCAGCCCTCTCCGTCGCTGAGCGTCGGGGCAAAAACAAAAACACTGCCGGAATTTAATAACCAAAGAAAGCAATGTAACATCATTACGGCAGCATTCAAAGCGCTGTGAAATTACCAGCCCCGAAAGAGACGTTCTCCTTTATTTCTCTGCCCAACTATCATTCCCTTTCTGTCTCTCTCTTTTGAATCTAATTTTAGTAGGCAACTCTGCCCACTGAAGATTTCGATCGATACGCATAATTCACATTTCAAAATCTACATTTATATTCCGCTGGTCGCGTCGCTTGCATTACGGCCCGGAAATTAGAACCGTCCCTTCACTAATGGAGTGACAAAGCCCGGGGACTGCTTCACCGAAGCTGGATGCTTCCTCGTCGTCTCAAGCCAGGGTCTTCCTACACCTAGCTATCGCACTTCTTCGTAACCACTGACTAATTTCAGTAAGACTCGGAGCAGGCATATCACGGATTTTTTTAAAAATTTATAGCTCTACTTTAATTACTACTGTAGTTCGTAATATAACCACTTTTTCTGCTTATGGCTTTACGCCTCATCGACGTCGAGGTTATTAGAGGCGGGAAAGGACGGGTGGCAAGGAACGGGAAGGAATTCGGCTATTACCTTTTGAGGAAACCATCCCGGCAATCGCCTGGAGTGATTTGGGGAAAACATGGAAAACCCAAAGTAGAATGGCGGGACGGGAATTCGAACCCGCGTCCTCCGAAATGAGATGCTAGAGTGTTAACCGCTCAACCCTCAAGCTCGGTAATATAATCACAAACTTGTTCCTTTTACTTCCCCTCTTTCTATCAATTAATTTCGCGCTATAACTTTGTTTGTGAAAGACTATGTCACTGACGTATCAGAATATGCTGCGAATATTATATAAAATAGCCATGAACGTGTGTCCCAATGTTTTTAATAATTATTAATTTCTTTAAATTTGCATATTTCGTTAATAACAAAATATTATCAGCTGTGCCAGGAGTGACTAATCTATTTTGACTCATTTTTCGGCAGTAAAAAATTGTTTATTATGTTTAAAGTGATGTTTAAGACATTCTAATTATTTTTATGATAATTAGAAACTATTAGCATTTAATTTGTAGTGAAATTAAGAACTTTTACGTTGTTGAAAGGTTATTAAATAATAACTGATTTCGCTTGCCGTCAGCCATTTTTCTAGTTTTCTTGTTCAGCTGGCAGTATCTATGTCGTATTCGAGAAATTTCGCTGTTCATTAATGCTCAGCTAAAGCCCAGTGGAGTTGCCGTTTACCATTCACAGCTGCACTGATCGGTGTTGTCTATAAAATGGTTTTGTATGTACCTCGGTCACTTAGTAGAAAAGTACGACTGTAACACTTTATCGTCGTTATAAACAAATTGTGAATTAAAAATATATCTAGGACTTCACCATTTATGACTTATCACATTTATCACTTATGGGTACCTAAATAAAATCAAATATTTAACTTTAGTGAAAGTGAAAACCACATGTCGATCGAAAAATCAGCATCTTCGCAAAGTACTTATATTAGGTCTAACTTGTACAAATCGGTGCTGCGACTTTAACTATAAGCTGCCATAATTCCCCCCAACAAATTGGTGCCAATTTTCTAACAGCCTTCTTGATACGTCGAGAATGCAAGTATTTCTAGAGAGGTTTTGGACCATTCTTAAAAGGTTTCTTCCATTTGTAGACAGCAATGGAAAATAAAGTTACGTTCACGAAATTGACCTGCAAGTCATTCAATAATCTGTAAAGATTTTGCATTTAAATTGCAAGAAATTTAAAAACAAAATATTCTCTCACGCTTGGCTACACTTCAAACAAATTACTACGCATTGCGCAGAATTTGTTTCTTTTAGAGAATACTATCCTGTAATTATTACTTAAATTGGAAAGCATCCTCGTTCCTTCCCAAACAACTATACTTTTTCTAACGGATTTAGAAATGTGAAGATAATACCTTTTTCTACAGAGAAAGTTTTGGAAGCACATCTTTTAATCCTTCGAATTTTCTTTGTTGTAATTTCACTTGTGAACGTGGTTGCCGGAATCACCACCATTTTCTCACTAATCGCTTTCTGAATATCATAACAATTCTTACGAAAAAGCAGAAAAACTCGGTCGCCTATTCTCTGTTTAATAATACGAATGCAAACAGAAAATCAGTTTTAATTGCGTTTGGCCTAACGGAGTCATTTAAGGAGGCTGTAATTAAGTTACTTTCAGAGTTGCAAAGGTTTTTCGCTTTTCGGAGCCGAGTGGAAGCGAACTGTTTGGGGTTCGGATCGTACGCAAGCCTCCACTGTGATAATTACCAGGCGCCCTGCCGGGATTAGAGCTTGGTTTGGTTCGGGCGACCAAGGAGCCACTTTGCATTTCTTCTCGAGAGCATTCCTGCCTCAATAGAGGACTCTCTCGCCAACTCGGCCGAGTTTACCTCCAAACGCAGGCCACCACAAAAGGGACCCAACCTAGGTATGTATAATTGAAGCTAATCTACGTCGGGTGATCAAAGAAAAGAGCTGCCCCGTACTGGTCTTTCCAAAGGCCATTAATGAAACTCGACCGACCCCTTTGCGGGTTTCTTCATGTAATACGGCGCAGTTTCAGGTTTCAGCAGCTCAACAGGGGAAAACGTTGGATCAAGCAGAGGAAGAAATGGTATCCGAATATTTCGTTGATTACCTGTAAAATAAAGCATCACCATCGTAAGCAGATACTCATTGGTGTATCTATATCACAAACTAAAAGGGAAATTTAATAATTACTTTTTGAGCAACACGTAAAGATTGTTCGATCACTTTAGTAACAATACCATTTTTGCTTTTTTTAGCTGGTCGTAGTGATTATGAATTTGACTGAGAAGAAATTCTGCATCGGCTTCCTCAAGGAAACATTCCGACATTTTCCTGGAATGATTTCTAGAAAGCCAGACACAAGCGTTAAGTGCTCTCCCAGCTTCAAAGTTTTTTTAAAAATATATATATTTTTAATATTTACTACGGCGAATTTCAGGGATTGAATTCCAAGACTATTACATTCATCTAATTAATCTGAGTACCGAATAGAGCAATGAGACATTAACAGTCATAGGTCCTTCGTGAACCATGAATGTAACTTAATCTTATATATTTTGTTTCTTGAAGGTTAAGAATTAAGGCGGGAAAAATAAGATTTTATGTATTCTAAGCATCATTCAGGATACTAACCTGTAATTCGAATTGAATATATGCTTCAGAAGACAGGTTTTATATCGCTGTGTTAAATGACCTTTCTGTCAAATATCTTGCCACATGCCGCTCACAAATGCTCAAAGCTCTTCGTTCAACTTTTTCCACCAGTTATGAATTATATTGGTCCTAGTATTCCATTGAATACTTGATGCATCACTGTCATTTTTTTCTTGGGACTTATTCCTTTGAAGACCAGTATAGGATTCCCTACTTTTAAACTCACACTTTTGTTCATACCATTTCCCATGGGTAATACGTGAAGATTTTCAGTCCAACAACAGCAAATTGGTGAAATAATCTATCTCTGCTTATAAATATTCATCCCCGTTTTTTTGCTCAATTTTTAAACTAATATTCCAGTTGAATACATATTCGGTTCTTAGTTCTCATTCTTAAACCTTACGATAAATATGTAGCACCCTCGATCAGCTTAATGTTCTGTCTCGTCGCTTCCAAATATTTGTTTGCTCAATCGAGGCACTTACACGGTTCTGGAAAGGCGTGGAACTATTCTTATTAATCATTCCTATTTTACACTTTCAAGTTGGAGGAATAGGACGTAGTACGGAAGGCAAGATAGAAATAAGATTTATGATAAAATTGGTAATGAATATCGCCTATCATTTAAGAAGACCTAACACACCTAAGCTTATATCGTTTATCGAAATCCAAAAATCTCAAGAGTATCCATTTTTCGTTGCTACTACAATATTGGATTCATGTTTTTCACGGGTAGCACTAAGCAATGTCATCTCATTCAATGTTAATGGAAATAGGACACTACTTCACGCAATGGACACACTCACTAAAGGTAGGCAGTGAAGTGAACTTAGTTCTTCCTCCCAACACAGATGCAAAATCAACTCCACGCCAATCTAGATATCTAAAGCTATACACTAACAATATAAACTTTCTTTAAAAGTGAACTTTTTTTTTTAAAATTGCTAATATAAAACATATTTCAGATAATATCCTAAGATGCAATGAAGTGTAGAATGTTATTTTTTCCTGGGACTGAAAATAACTTTGTCAACTACTAAAACCATAAAGTCCGTAAAATAATCTGAGAGTCTACGTCGTACACCAACTATCTCGTATGTGAACTGTTAGAATGAATGATCAGATCTGCTTTCTGCCTTAAAGGAAGGAGAAATAATACTTCTGATTAAGATAGAAAACATAGGGGGACACAAGCATTAATTTCGTACATACATTTCCAGAACCATCATTCTGGGGAAAGCTAATTAAGTCATCGAAGATAAGGAAAACGCATCCGTCACGTTGTAGTTATAACTCGATTATCGTCGGCACCAACAGAAAGAACTGAAAAAGAAGATTCGTTGAAGTAATATCTAGTTACGAGACACAGATAAGTAGTACAATAAAATAGATCATAAAGCTGGTAATAAACTATTATCATACAAGCGCGCTCATAATATTAATTTTTTTTTCTCTACAAACATTAGCTGTAAAGCGTTTAGCATTTAAAACAATTAAACTAATGAAGGACATACCTCAACGATAACTGACAGTTTTGGTCATTCACATCACTCATTACAAGGTAATATGAGTTTTAAAACGAATTAAATGTGTCAGAAGTAGCTAACAACATTTATAAAATGATTCTAAACATATGTTTGGATGTAATTAAATAAACACTTGTGACAAGAAAATTAACTGATCATTGCCTAGTGGGAAATAAATCTTTTCCAAGCAAAACCTTGTTGAAGCAGTTAAGCTAGTTGCTTACAAGGCAGAATTCCCGCAGCAAACATATCTACGTCAGTAAAACTGTTTTGAAGTAGTTTTACTTCCGCCCAGTGCACCAGTAATAAACCGCAAGTATCCAGCATTCTTATAATACTGTTCCCTTAATGACAACTGGGGCACAAATCCTGCTGCAATATCTGGAAGACAGTAATAAATAGCAGCAATAACAACGGCGCTAACTTTTACATCGCTCGGGATTCTTCAGCGAGCGCAGTACACTGCGTATAATAAAGCTATTCTTAACATTCATAGGAGTGCTGCAATAGTCCTAAAAACCTGCCGCTGGTTACAAACGAGCGGGCAACAGATTTCGCTCAGCCACCGCTTCATCTCCTCCGCGACTCAAAATTAAAAGCTGAAGTTTGCACTTCCATTAATATCACGTTCAGAAGATTTAGCCGTCGCATTTTATTCGGCCATAACGGGTTTAAGTCCCTGGGGCAGTAAATAGCCCCCCGTTCGGAGGGGGGCGCGTAACTTTCTCATTTCGGGCGCAGAATACAGGCGTGCCAACATATTAAATAAAAACGTTTTCCTGCCCCGCGCGGGCCACCCTCACCGGAAACTTGGGCCGGCAGCGCTATATCACCTGGAATATCCCTAATTTGCATATAGATTAAAATACGTGATTTACGCGCAAGGCGAGAAACGTCCCACGCACCGACGCCCGCTAAAAACAACACATGTGCGCGCGCTCGGACCAGCGACTGATTTCCAAATTGTTTTAATGTCCTAACTGGTCCTCCCGTGGAGGCACAGTGTTTCATTGTTTTCCAATTGCTCTATCAACAGTTAAACTCTTCGATACCTACAAATAAACTACGAATTACTACTTATATTTAAGTTTTATAACTATATTTTTTAAATTATTACGACACATAAAAAAAATTTAATGGTTTAAATAATTTAAATGCACAATTTACGAGGTCTATCCAGAAAGTAACAGACGTTTTGAAATAAAAAATTAACAAAGTAAAAAAAAAAACAATTTTTATTATATACATTTTGGAGGTAAACTCTTAGGCTATTTTTCTACATAATCGCCATTTAATTTAAGGCATTTATCATAACGTGGTACAAACTTTTCAATACCCGCTCTGTAGAAATCTGCCGCCTGCGAGCTCAACCACTGGTTTACACCGGCATGCAGTTCAGCGTTAGTGGCAAAGCGTTGCGTCGCGAGCCACGTCTTCATCACTGGGAACTGGTGGTAGTCGCTCGGTGCCAAATCCAGGCTGTACGGCGGATGATTGAAAACTTCCCATCCAAAACCATCCAAGAGCTTTTGGGTACGATTGGCCGTGTGTGGACGAGCGTTGTCGTGGAGAAACAAAACTTTCTCGCAGAGTTTTCCCCGACGCTTGTTTTGTATCGGGCGTCTCTGAGTTGATTGTATGGCCACGTTGAAGAAAATCAACGAGAATCACTCCATGAGCGTCCCAAAACACAGTAGCCATGATTTTTCCTCCTGACAGCGTTTGCATACACTTCCCCGGTTTCTTGGGTGAATGCGTGTGTCCCCCTTCCATCGACTGCCGTTTTGTTTCGCAGGTGACGTGCTTTGCCCAAGTCTGGTCGCCAGTTACGATACGTTCCATAACTTGGTTTCCACTTTTGTCGTAGTCTTCCAGAAATGTCAGTGCTGCAGAAAGTCTCTGTTTTTTGTGGTCTTCCGTTAGGATTTTCGGAACCCACCTCGAACAAAATTTGTGGTAACCAAGTTTACCAACCACAATTTCATGAACTAAACTCCGTGAAATTTGGGGGAATTGTTCTGAGAGTTCCGTAATCATGAAACGCCGATTTTCACGAATTTTTTCGTTGATTTTCGGCATCAATTCATCACTCACAAGACTAGGCCTACCACTGCGATCCTCGTCGTGTACATTGGTTCGGCCATTTTTAAAATCAATGCACCACTGCCTCACTCGGCTTACACTCATTATTCCTTGGCCGTACACATCACAAATCTGGTGATAAATTTCAATTGGTTTGTGATTTTTTGCCAACAAAAACCTTATCACAGCTCGCACTTCACAACTGGCGAGATTTTCTATTGAAGCGCTCATTTTAAAATTCCACTGTATACAAAGTACGACAGGCACGATGCACAAACTACCACGGCTGGTTGCGTACTGAGTGTAGGGACACTCTGACTTCAAGATGGCGGCGCTAGCCCCTCCCATTACCGCACCAGATCAAAACGTCTGTTACTTTCTGGATAGCCCTCGTATTTTCTGCCAAGAAACAACTAGCAATATTGTAAACAATTTATAACTAAGCAAAATCAATTATGTTTTGTCGATGAGCAGTGACCAGCGCATTTGAGAACGCTATAGTCCGGTCTGTTAACAGAGGCGGCTCAAGGTCAGTCTGCTCTACCTCCACTCCGCAGTACTTATCCCTACATGCGAAGGCGAAATATACCACGCAGCTTTCAGCTCGGCTACGTAGGAAGGGAAGGGGTGATGAGGCGAGGAGTGGAACCAGGGAAACATCACCTTGAGCCCCCAGTTAGGATTCAACAGGATATATCTCAGTCACTTACAGGTTAGAATGCATTGTATACATCATTACCAGATGAGTATTACTGAATAACTATTGTAATTCTGTTATGGTGTTTTGGTTATAGTCAAGGGTAGAAGTTCATGACAGGTTGACCTGATATTGCTAAAATACGAAGTTGATCTGTGTTTCACCCCATGGATTCCCTTTGCCAAATCTGAATAAAATCTCTTGAGTTTGAAGAGAGTTAGAAATAACGATAGAAGTACTGACCACGAAGCACGAACAGAGACGATCTCGCTAAATAGCTAGAGACGGCAGAGCAAACAACGTAATGACCCAGCTACAGTGAACATGCACCCAATGTAAAAAGCCAAAAAAGAGCCTTAAAAAATTAATTCAGATTTTTATTTTTAATAGTCTTAACATCAAGTCTGATGTTCAATGTAGATACGTACATATCTAAAGATGGCCGAGAAGCGTGATTGAAAAATGGCAACGATGGAAAGGACTCCATTGAATAATAAAAAGTACATTTTTATTCCGCATTTTTTTTTTCAGTCGTAAAGTTGTACCTAAGTTTTTAATTAAATTGACATTATTAATTTAAAATAAAATGTTACGAAAATCAAACTTAATTAAAGTATTCTGGGAATTAATTTCTTTGCAGTTACTTAGCTATTACATTGCACCCATAACGTCAAATTTCTAGTAACATCACTGGCCGCTGTTAATTTGCCAACGAATGTCGAGCGTGTGACTTCATTGTCAGCTCCAGCCAATAACTATAGAGGGGAGTGTGTGAACCTACGAAATTACATCTAATAGTGTGACGTTATTTCTATGCTGAAGAGGCTTCGGTGGTTTGTGTGGCCTGTATAAAGTCTCGTGAAATCTTACCGCTTTGCTGTTGGTTTTTCCATTATAGAAATTTTTTTCATGTTGCACGCCATTAGGTGAAAGAGCACCGTCAATGCTTCAATTTATTGGCTTCTTAAATTATCATGTTACATATTTTTTTTCCTAATATCTTCACCTCAATTAAACACATCCTGGGCAGTTGCGAGTTTTCCAAAACTTCTTAGAGTCCCTCGTCTTTCGTATAAATCACTAGTAGGTAGTAATCAACCTGTAGAAAAGCTGGCAACAATCCTACCGAAAGAGAGAAAAACAGCACCTGCTTTTGGTACAGTAAACATTTTATTGTTATGGCGAGATCACTACAGGTAGGAGGACTGGCGCAAGGAACGGGAAGGAATTCGGCCATGGCCTTTTTAAATGTAGTATTTGGGGAAACTATGAAAACCCCAAATTTGGACGGTCGGATTAGGATTCGAACCCATGTCATCCGGAATGCGAGGTTAGAGCGTTACCGCTCACCCACCACGCTCGGTGATACATTATATCGGAAATTTTCGATAATTTACTCCAAGTACCTTTATTCAATACATAGTGTTGACTTCGCCTTAGTAGATCACGGAATGCCGAGGTGGCTAAAGATTCTAATAATTTCATTTGTCATCAGGATTGATTTTTAAATTTCTTATTATATCACAATATTTTAGTTGCTAATACATAAAAAAATACATTTCAAGAGAAACCTCTTAAGCGACGTCTGCAACAGTTTTGCGCTTGCTGGCTTCATCTTGGCATCTTCTCTCAGCCATTGGCTTGAATGGCAATTGCGCGGTACAAGGAGGAGGTGGCGATTAAATTCAATTTTTCGGTCTATTCGAGTTGGCACTGTCTGCAGCTTATTCGTTTTGAACATGGCTTGTTATTTTCTCAAACAATACATTCTTTATACACTAATTAATCGCTGGAAATATTAACGGTATTTGTAAGCCTACCACAATGATAAATTGATGATTTAAGTAAACCTGCTGATCCTAGCAGCTTAGAGGTCAACGTGATTGCCTCAAATTACAGGGTTTGAGTTCGGCCTTAGGAATGAGCGTTTTTAATCTAGTATAAAGTTCAAATGTTCTTCGTACGTTGTCTGCATTGTCTTGTAACCGAAATTCGAGATACTAAAATATGTTCAAGAAGAATAAAAAAAATGTTGTAGCTATATGGCCTTATCATCAAAATGTAATTTAAAAATAATAAAGCTTGGAATAGCAGTTCACCATTTCAAATATTGTTTATTTCTGTTACACATAGTACATTCGCGTATGGCTAAGAGAGACATTACTAAACATTACTGTGCTTGGTGGAATTATGAATAGTAATGTCACAACTATGGATCCACGATCTCTTTTCTTCCTTAGCGGTTTCGACGACGACAAAGGCCCGGATAGGATTGCAGACAGGATGGGAAGGAATTCGGCCTTTGTGTTGATTAACTCCCTATCCGCGCATTCGCCAGGGGTTATTTCTGAAAATTATGTAAAATCTAAACCCAATGGTCGAACAAGGAATCGAACCAAATTGTTCTCAGGCGCCAGATACGAACGTTCCCACTCACCCACCAGGCTCGACTGGACATTACTGACTAAACCAAATAACAGAAAAGCTCAAATCGCCGACGTCGCACCGACGCTGGCTCCACAAATGACCGCAACCACGGTAGGAGTCAACAAAACGTTGTTTGTGATGTCGTTCACACCTTCATCCTGCGACCTTCTTCAGGCTGCAACTGCTCAGTGTCTGTCTCCGAACGCCCTTATATGCTTGCAGAACAGTTTTGCGGTTGGCTACCTTAAATGGCCAATCATGGGGCGGACGTCCGTATTCACGCGGCGAGGAGGGGAGTTAACAGGCAGCGTGATCGGCACAATGCGACGTGCGCGGTGAGCTATGAACTACGAGCCGCTGTGATAACGTGGGAAAGGTCAGACCCTCAACACGAGACGTGAACCACTTGAAACACTACACAGATAAGTAGCCACTATGTAATGTAATTAACGGAAAATAATTTTTGAAATAACACGCCATAATGGACATTTCAAATATTTCCTCAAATCCCTACGTCATCACAGGTATGGCTGGAAATAAACTAATTCCGTACGTGAGCACAATGATTAGGGAGCGTCCATAAACCACGTAGCTCCATTTTGGTCTCCAGTGAACCACCTCCCCCCCCCCACGTAGCCCAACATGGCTTTTGCCTCTACCTCCTACCCCCCCCCCCCACGTAGCCCGACGTGGCTTTTGCCTCTACCCCCCCCCCCCCACGTAGCACGTAGTTTTCTCCCCCTTTGATTCCAGAAGACACTTTGTACTGTTTTCTCTTGTCAGACTATTGTAAATTTGGTACGGAGATAATTAAATGAAGGAAATACATGTCCACGTGCTGTTTTGTGTTCTGTACCTCATTTTAACAGCGAAAAATAGATATGAATGGAAAGCTACGTGGCCTGGCTTGGAACCCCCCCCCCCCATGTAGCGCAGCGTAGCCTTCCAGTCAAACCCCCCTTTTTTCCCCAGACCAAGCCACGTAGTTCATGGACGCTCCCTTAGGGGCTTGCGTTCTAGAAAATCTATACCCGGATCAAGAATTCTCGTTTTCCATGAATAAAAGTATGTCCACACTTCCAAAATACACAAGCATCACAACAAAATAAGATAATTGGTTTAAAAAGAAATTGCGTTCTTATTACTTCTGCCTTAACGAATTCATTTAGAAAGCAGGGATACCACGCGGTGTAATTACATTCATTTTTATGTCCCTGCACTGCTAGATATGCGCGCTGACGAGAGGTAATGCAGTAAGGAAACAGGTGTGTGTTTCAGTTTTCATTTGTGCAATCTGAAAATGAACAATTAACCACGAGGGATGCATAACATTTGCGCTTCCTGCGTTAAACCACGTCGCAATGGTAGAGACACTACAAAATTTCATTAGAGTTTCACAGTAAGACTACTACAAAATTAACGGTCGCCAGTTGAAACACATAATAATATACAGGCATTTGTAATTAAGTGTTGTATTCATCTTGTTACGTTTTTGCTGAAGTGATGATAACAGACTTCAAAATAATTAAGATCAAGTTAGGAGAAATGTATTTACTGGAGATAACTGTGTAGCTTTAAGATGCCAAATACCATTTACAAAATAGGAAATAAATAAATCTTCAATTTTTTAAATTATGTTTCGCATGAAGTATTGTGAATATTTAGAAGATTGGTAAATTCGTGGCTCCAAATTAAATCAATGGGAATTCCAAATTCTACGCACCATTTGTCAGCAGACAACTTGTAGACAATCCAATGCAACTTATCATTTAGAAATCAAAGACAAACTGTGATTTTTCTGTGTGATAGTCTTTTGCTAATATGGAATAATACTGCAAAAAGTAGACAAAGTAGTATTAAAGTGTCAAACTACGAAGGGTGAAGTGTAAAGGGGCGATAAAAAGAATTCGACCTCGTCGTTCGTCCATGAAGAGTTTATTAAAAATTTTAATACGCGTAAGAAAGAGAATTGAAAATTGTTTTTATGATGATATTGTCCTCTTGAATAGCAGATTCCAATGTTATCTGTTATCTATAACCAACCTAAGAAAAGTCTAGACAAACGAGATGTAACCTTCCCGCCTAGTATTCTCAGGCACACACAAGTATTCTTTATTCAATTTATGATTCATTATCTGCATTTCGGTTTACCATGTTTTTCCGAAATTTCTTCAGGCGAATGCAGGGACGATACTTTTATAACGGTAATGTCTTATTTCCTATCCGTAATTCAACTAGAGCTCTATCCTTTTACTGATGAACCCAAATAAATTAGACCCGCTAAGAATAATAAAGCTATGAATAGTACGGTAAATGTTTTTAGTCACTCAAAATTTCAGTAATAACTCATTTGCCAGCACTTTATAAAGTCGATAAAGTGTAAGATTTATACATGGGTTCAGCGGCAATTACGACAACGGTATAGCTGTGTTATGTAAATACAGTACCATAAATAACTTGCTTGCTCGCTTCCTTCTCTTAAAATAAACCAGTGAAGTGCTTAATTTACTTTACAACGTCCTGATAAGTGGTAGCCACTAATACCGTTATTATTAAAACATAAACCTTCTCGGCATAAAACGGACTGTCGTTTGTTTCACTGTTCTGTTGCATGGTAATGACTATAGTGTCGTATCACCTTAGGGAATGTCCATAAAACACACAGCTCCGTTTTGGCCTCCTGTGGACCTCCCCTCCACGTAGCCCGACGTGGCTTTTGTCTCTACCCCCCCCCCCCCCCCAATCACGCGTAGCACGTAGCTTTTTTTCCTATTGACTCCAGAAGACATTTTGTACTGTTTTCTCTTGTTAGACTATTATAAATTACATACGAAGATAATGGGGTGTAAGGGTTTGGGAGAGACTATACTAGTCTTTTCCAACCAAATGTCAACCTCTCCTTCACGTGGTGCACCCCGTTTGCACGGACGAGGCTCTGGCGACTGAAAGATTCCCGGTATAAGGAGTCACCCACTGCTTGCCAACGGCCTCCGAAAGCAGGGCGGAAGAGCGGGGAGCGGTTCAGGGCACCCTCTTGCCCTTGGGGTTGGAAACGGCCCCTAAAGGCGGATGAATCAGAAATGATCAACGGCATGGGGATGCAGAAGGCAACGGGAAACCACTGCATTAAAGACCCAAAGGGTATCCCGAGGACATGTAATCCTTTCAAATTACATATATCATGATGGCTTCTTCCTGGGTAAAATATTCCGGAGGTAAAATAGTCCCCCAATCGGATCTCCGGGTGGGGACTGCTCAGGGAGGAGTCATCAGAATGGATAGAAACATTCTACGAGTCGGAGCGTGGAATGTTAGAAGTCTGAATACGGCAGGTAGGTTAGAAAACTTAAAAAGGGAGATGGAACTACTCAAGTTAGATGTTGTTGGGATTAGTGAGATTAAATGGAAGGACGCACAGGATTTCTGGTCTGGGGAACACAGGATAATTAGCACACAAGCTGTCAATGGAGTCACTGGTGTAGGATTTGTAATGAACAAGAAAGTAGGGAAACGGGTGAGTTATTATGAACAATATAGTGACAGGATTATTTTGATGAGGTTAGAAACTAAGCCCGTCCCAACCACATTAGTACAAGTATATATGCCAACGTCACAGGAAGATGACAAAGAAATAGAAAAAATATACGCTGAAATTGAAGAATTAATCCAATATGTGAAAGGGGAGGAAAATCTAATAATCATGGGTGATTGGAATGCAATAGTGGGAGAAGGAAAAGAGGAGAATACTGTAGGAAGTTTTGGTCTAGGAGAAAGAAATGAGCGAGGAAGCAGGTTGCTAGAATTTTGTGAAAGATATAAGCTAGTAGTGGCGAACACACTGTTTAAGAACCATGCAAGAAGAATATACACCTGGAAACGTCCTGGGGATACAGGCAGATATCAGCTAGATTATATCATGGTCAAACAGAGATTCAGGAATCAAGTTCTAGACTGTAAAGCGTACCCAGGAGCAGACATAGACTCGGACCACAATTTGATAGTAATGAAGTGCAGGCTGAAATTCAAGCGAATAAGGAAGCAGTATAAGCAGAACAGACTGGAAGTGAATAAACTGAAACAATCTAGCACAAGAGAAAAATTTGCAGAAATGGTAGACTTAGGTCTAAGAATTAACTGTGAAAGGAGCTCAACCGAGGACGAATGGAATGCATTAAAGACCGAAATAATGAAAGCTGGCAAAGAAACCTTAGGCTTTAGGGAACAAGCTGCCCGAAAACCTTGGATCACAGAAGAAATTTTGCAGCTGATGGATCAGAGAAGAAGGTACAAACATGCTCAGGATGAAGCAGGAAGAGAGCAGTACAGGCAATTTAGAAATCAAATAAATAGGAAATGCAAAATAGCAAAAGAAAAATGGCTACAAGAAAAGTGTGAAGAAGTAGAAAAGGAAATGGTCGTAGGAAAAGTAGATGTTGCATATAGAAAGATCAAACAGAATTTTGGAGAAATGAAGAAAAGAGGTATGAACATTAAAACTGCCGAAGGGAAACCTCTTTTAAGCTCAGAAGATAGAGCTAACCGATGGAAGGAATACATTGAGAAACTGTATGATGGGGACGACTTGAACAATAGTGTATTGGAAAAGGAAGGCGATATCGACATTGATGACTTAGGAGATCCTGTTTTGAGGACAGAATTTAATAAAGCTCTGAATGACTTGAAAGCAAATAAGGCAGTTGGAATTGATGAGATCCCTGCAGAACTTCTTAAATCTCTAGGAGAGGAAGGAATCGAAAGATTATTCAAGCTGATATCAAAAAGTTATGAAACAGGAGAAATTCCTACTGATTTTAATAAAAATATCATCTTCACACTTCCAAAGAAAGCACAAGCCGACAAATGTGAGAATTATCGCACCATTAGTCTAACATCACATGCTTCAAAATTACTGACCAGAATAATATACAGAAGGATGGAAAGGGTAGTAGAAGAGATAGTAGGTGAAGATCAGTTTGGGTTTAGGAAAAATCGCGGTACAAGGGAAGCAATTCTGTCTTTAAGATTAATACTTGAAGGGCGGATCAAGAAAAACAAAGATACTTTTATGGCATTTGTTGATTTAGAAAAAGCTTTTGATAATGTTAGGTGGGACAAGATGTTCAAAATTTTAAAGAAGTCAGGCCTAAAGTATCGAGATAGAAGAATACTCTATAAACTATATAGGAATCAAGTGGCTGTAATAAAAGTAGAGAATCACGAGAGACATGCATCAGTTAAAAAGGGTGTGAGACAAGGTTGTAGTCTATCCCCATTAATATTCAACTTGTATGTAGAAGAAGCAATGAAGAAAGTCAAAGAAAAATTTCCATGTGGCATAAGTTTTCAGGGAGAAAAAATCAGTATGCTACGATTTGCTGACGACATTGTCTTATTAGCAGAGAGGGCTGAGGATATTGAGAAGTTATTGAATGGCATGAACAAAATACTGAAGGAAGACTTTGGACTGAATATAAATCAAAGTAAAACAAAAGTGATGAAATGTAGCAGAAATGATACCAATACTAGCAGATTAAATATAAAAATAGGATCTGATGCAATAGGAGAAGTGAGTGAGTTCTGTTACTTGGGAAGCAAAATTACAACCGATGGCCGAAGCAGGAATGATGTTAAAAGCAGAATAGCACTAGCAAAAAGAGCCTCCATGAAAAAGAGAAACCTTTTAGTTTCAATTATTGATCTAGGAATTAGAAAGAACTTCTTAAAACTCTATGTGTGGAGCACAGCACTTTACGGTAGCGAAACATGGACTTTAGGAATACCGGAAAGAAAGAAACTTGAAGCATTTGAAATGTGGTGCTACAGAAGAATGCTGAAAATTAGGTGGACAGACAAAGTAAGAAATGAAAGAGTTTTGGAAATGATGGGTGAGAAAAGAAGTTTATGGAAGAAGCTTACGGAAAGAAGAGACAGGCTGGTAGGTCATATTTTGAGACATGCTGGATTGGTTAATTTGTTAGTGGAGGGAACAGTTGAAGGTAAGAACTGTAGAGGTAGACAGAGATTAGAATATATGAAGCAGATAATTGAGGACGTGGGTTGTACGGGTATGTAGAAATGAAGAGGTTAGCACAGGATAGGAAGGGATGGAGGATTGCATCAAACCAGTCTAAAGACTGACGACAGCAAATAAAATATATACCCTTTTCATTACGTTTTCACTTAACATTTTGCTAAATAAATAGACTGATGGCAGATACTATGGATAGTGAATAGTAATGACTAATGACATTGCGGGTTATTTTATGCTCAGAACATCACAGCTTGTCAACTACTGGATTTTTACAGCCAGGAATTTCGGAATTGGCGAATGAGTTGTGATAAGAAATGGTTCCAGATTTTCATAGCACGTATCAGAAAAAGGATCTGGATGAGTTAAAGATTCGCAATGGCTGGCCCTGCCCAATGCAAGGTACTTATCTGCCAAAAGTATAGAAGAAATCAAAATAGGTTCTTCAAACGAATTAGTAGCGTTATTTACTTTGCATTTCTTTATTAGCTTTTGTAACTTCCGAGCAGTCAGTCATGAAGGGGAAGTTTATTTTTAGAACTGCGTTCCTTATTGAATTGCGAATTATGGAGGAATCTGTATTTCTCACCTTTTCACGAAAGAAGTCCTTGATTTTTGTACGTCATATCAACTTTAAAGCGCCTTGAGACTGTAAGCCAAACAAAGGGAATCTCATCAATAGTGAAAATAAGTTTATTAAGAAAATAAACTGCTGTAAAATAATAACTGACATTCTCTAGTAATTTCTAAATTCCAGCTTCGATTTGATTCGGGCAACCACAATCTTCCTCGTTTCGTTCTTTATTAACACAATTTTGATACCAGCAGTTGTGCAACTGTCCAGTAACACATGACGTATAATAATTAGCATAACTAGTAAAATCAGTCACTATTTAAACGTAGTTTATTACTATTTACGAATGCTCCCGCATGCAACTTCCAGGAATTATACGCTCCACAAATTCCAATATCTCTTCCTGGAATACAGGTACGATGATTATTCGCGAATGCCCCCTCATGCGGCTACGATTGCCTGAAGCATATGCCAGTAACAGTCAGGAGGTCGCCGTGCAGATTCCAAACTCTCTGACTGGTGGAAAAACGATAATTGGTAGGGGAGAAGCTGAGAGAACCCTTGCTGCAGTAGGGTCACCATATCGCATCTGCTGCAATCTCTTTCGGCAGCTTCCAGCTGTGTCACTTTCGTTAACAAAGCTCCAAGCTCATCATGGCTTGTAATCAAGAATTTGTTCAATACTTCCACTGGGTTATTAAAACCATGGATTGTCAGTTCCTGGAGCAATGAGGAGAGCTTAAGTGTTGCGATCTATCTGTGATTCGTGTAACTTATATTTACTACGATAAGCGTATTTTTATTTGTGAAATTTGTAGTTGATGATGTGGAGATTGGGCTAGGTGACTGCGGAATCCGGCTAAAAACCGCAATCATGACGTCATGCGGGGTCCAGGAGTCAAACTTGGTCCCGTTGTAACTCCCCGATCCAGTTTCGTGGCGCGCATCCTCACTGGCTGGATCTATGTAGCTTAGATTTCAAGTTCTTATTTTTTTCTGTGAGTGTCAGAATTTTGCTCACGCTGTATACTGTTCGTGGATAGGTCATTGCCGTTGTCTGCTACCCCATGGCGGTCTACTTTGGCACACTAGCTCCGGCTGAACCTCGTCTGCATCACGTCCGACAAAACAAACGAAGCGAGCGATTTGCGTGAGAGAGTCGGCGTTGCTGGAGTATCTCAAGCATCCCAGCTGGCGAGAGTCTACACCTCGGCCAAAACAAACTGGACTCCGCCACTGGAGCCGCGATATTACAGCTGGGAGATCAAACTCGTGTCGGCATTTCTATATTCGTACCCACCAAGATGCGACTCCTTTTTCTTGTCATCAGTCTCTCGACTCTTCCCATCTTGTGCTAGTCTCTACATCTCAGCATATGTATTACGAGTACTTTGTCAGATATATTCCAAACTTCATCTTTTTTGAAAGTTCCTACTATTGACTCTAACTAATCCCTTTTATTAAATTGTGACCGACCATCCTAACTTTTCTTCCTTCCTCTTCTACAAACTTCTTTAATCATCCAATATTTTCAAATCACGTTCATATGTCCAGTTAATTTTCAATAAACTTCATACACTATGTCACAACGTCCTTCAATTTTGCTTCATTGATATATCCCTGAATCCATGTATCACTTCCATACAACTTTTTTCCTAGATCAATGTTGAATACTATACAATTTCTCGTTTCCAAGAAGACTCTTTTAGCTACTACTATTCTGATTTCTAGCTTCGACCATCAGTCGCAATTTTACTTCCTAAATAACAGAATTCTTTCACTTCTATAATCCTATACAATATCTAACTGTCAATTATATTATTTCTGATAAATTTCACGAATTTTTTTTTCTTTCTTCGGCCTACATTTAGTTTGAATTCTTCTCCCATTAATTCGCTTAAACCATCCATTAATTTCTAAAAAAAACCAATCCCTTTTCTGGTAATAGGACATTTCGTCATATAATTCAACCACCATACCATTGTTTTATTATTGAATAACAATTGCAAACTCAAATCATATTTCCACTTTTTTTTTTTTCCTTCTCCACATATTTATGGATTTTAATGGTGACAATCGACACGTTGCTTCAGTCTGTATTTAACTTACATTTGTCTCATGTAATTCTCTACAGTACTGTACCACTTCACTCTCAAGCAGATTATAAATTTTCATCTATTTTTCTTTTAGATTTGATGTCTTTAAAAAAATTTCACCTTATCCCATCTAACTATAATGGAAGCTTTTTCTAAGTACATCTCTTTATCGTTACGAATTCTATTTTGGCACACAAAAATGTACTGCCCAACAGTGAAAAAGCAGATTTTTTTCTTTTGGATTACATTTGTATCACATATGTACAATTTAGAATTCGTTATTTGAATTACTTTTTTAAGCATTTTATAACTGACACCCGTACGGTACCGTGTTGTTACCAACTGAGAACCCGAGTCAGTAAATTTAATCTGAAATTATTTATTCTAACTTGGATAGTATATTCTTTGATTAAAATAAGTTTTTTCTTAAAAAAAAAAAAATACTCTCAAAACTAAAGAAAGAAATTTGATATGCATTAAACTAATTACATTTTTGAAATATAGGTCAAAATATTTTAACTAATAGTTCTAAACATGGAGATCCTGTGTAATACGTTATTCTAAAATAAAAGGCAGGTATGCGAACGGCTGGAGAGGTGCCCCTGGTGAGTATCATGTATGTGAGCCGCAACTCTTACGTGCTGCTCAGATGAAATCAGCATAACGTGCAGGCGCAACTGTCGTATACGACCACCGTTGCAAATTTCTTCAATTAGGTTATGGGAAATAAATGTGACCGTGATCACTGGAAGATGAAAAAAAATTCAAGACAAGATTACAGGATTTTAAGTCTAATTAATTAAAATTTGTGGGCTAAAATCAAAGACAATTTGTTTCAAACCTGCTTGCTTTGGACGAAGGTCCTTTTTTTGTTGTGCGTAAATTTATTATATTGGTTTTCTGAAGACCTCACTGGAATTTTGGTTGTTGATTGAGTTATGGACTCAGAGCTGCCGGCCGGAAGAAGCTAATTAAAAACTAATTACTTCGCCTCGGCGAAAACAAATATATTTCCTGAAATAGTTATAACAATTTTCTTTTATGAGAACTGTAAGCGATGTAAAATATGCTTGTAGAATTATTCAATTTATCGAAGTTTGCATCACAGGCGTCTCGAGTTCATCTTCATCGATAGTAATTTCGTCAAGCATTTTT
>JARYHS010013631.1:129640932-129707930 GCA_031002005.1 Vandiemenella viatica | reverse complement strand
AGAATTCCCGTAATTTCGACAGAGACTATATAAACAGATCGGCTGGACAGAGCAGTTAGTTAGTTAGTTGACATCATTCAGTGTTATAGAGAGTTTCATTCATCCAGTTAGTTTTAACGAAGATTATCTTTGCGACTGTTCAGAAGTGCATCTCTGTATTGTATCTATGCATGCGAATATCGCTGACTTTGTTTTGACGACAATAAACAACTCTTCAACGTAACCTTTTTGGTGGATTTTTTTAAATTAATCAATATAGTAATTAAACCACCGAAGACCCTAATATGGCGAACGTTGACAGGACGAGAAGTAATTAAATCATCCAAAGAACGTAATAACATGTCACCGGCATTTTCCAAGGCAGTGAGTGTTCATATTGTTCTGGTAGTTTGATATAGAGCTGTTTTGATTAGGATCGCTAGAGTGTTACCACACCGCTCGTTGATAAAAATAATTCTACTTTTTTTCTGTCAAGTGAATTCCAGTGCAACTGTAATTATAGTTCTCGCTGAAGTGTTATTCTAAGTTAAAAGTGTGCTATAGATGCACAATTAACTTTTCCAGGCTTATCTAAAATGTTTTTATCAACCAGTTTTCATAACTGAATGAGTTATAGAAATGATGCCCTTACGATACCTGAAAAAGAGGTTTTTCCCAATAATTGAACGTTTGTACGAGTGGCTGGTGCCAACATTTCATTCATAATATTTAAAATTACGGAAAATTACATAACGCAAACATCAGTTGTATTCTTTATATGCGCAATAATTTTGACGATAGTCTGTCAAGAGAAAACAGTTAAAAGTCCTCTCGAATTAATAAGGAAAAAAGCTACGTGCCACACTGGGATGGGGGGAGGTATCTAGGCGAAAGCCAAGTCAAGCAACGTAAGGCGAAGGGAGGGAAGGAAGGGGATGAAGAGGGAGGCCTAAATACAGCCACGTAGTTTATGGACGCTCCCTAATGTTAAAATTTGTAATAGGCAAAATCTTTGTAATAAGCTTTATAAAGCCTTTTTTAGATTTTGTAAACACTTTTTTAAAAAATCCACCCTAGTTAGAAGACACCTTTACAAAAAGAAGTTCATATCCCATTTTACTCTAACATCAATGGACAACGTTCTTAAGTTGGCAGTCATAAACAAATAAATTCATTCCCACCGAGCTTAGTGGCCGATCTGTTAGGCTTCGGGCCTGGCATTCGATAGGACTTGAGTTTAAGTCCCCCTGCCCATCCAGATTTTGTTTGGTTCTGCGTGTTTCCTCGAAATTACTTCCGGTGGAGCGGCCTAGTGGTTCAGTGGTTAAGGCATCTAAGCGAATACCTGTCTCGGCGGAGATTATCATAGGCACATAAACCGACCTTCACCTCTGACAAAGCTTGCTGTGTAGTGTGAAATACGCTAGAACGCTTCCGTAGTTCGGATACCACGGTAAACTGTAGGTCCCGTATACCCGGTAGGATTACCGCGTTAGGCTAGGCGGTTACGATAGCGGCGGATTGGGCAGCCGATAAGAAACACACTACGGCCAGACAAATTTACTTTACTTTACTTCAGGTGTACGCGGGATTTTGCTTTCAAATGGCTCTAATTAGTATCTCAACGTCGGCGATGGATAAAGTAATTCTCGTATGGCTGCAACGAAAGCAGAGTTCGTGAGTGTTTGGAGCAATACGTTAAATGTGTCGTATACCTAAATGTAAATATTGAGCAGATAACGAAGTAAAAAAGGTAAAGTCAGTTCCCTACACATTTTTAACTCGCCTCACGTTTTGAAACACACAGAAATCTGAAAATTTGTAGGCCTCAATTACAGATGGAATTTCACGTATTCTCTGTAGAAATTGCAACAAAACTTACGAAAGTAATCATAATATCGATCTGTGTAGAGAAAGATGCGATAAAATTTTCGAAAAAAAATATATATTTCTGATAGTATCGCTAGTTCGGCCGAAAATTATTGAGACTGCCCTCCTTAAATCTTTTCGACAAGAGGAAAAAAATTAATACTTTCAGTTTTCAAATGCTCTTTCGAAGCGTTGTTCACAGAGAACAGTAATCGGCCTTGTTTTAATAGTCATCTTGCAGATAATTTTCCGAGACATTTGAAGAGACATTTGAACTTAAGTCTGTAAATGCCGCAGTTTACATTTAAACATCAAAGTGTTAGTTTATTTAATTAAATCTTGGTTTGTGCCAGCTCCTATTGTAGAAAAATCCATTTAAACATTATATTTTTTTGAATTTTAGAATCTTCTCGGTTTGCTTGATAAAGAGACTCACTTTTTCGTGTTACAATGACATATTTTTTAAGGGATCAAATATGGCGAAGGTGGCAAAATGTAGCGGACATAACGAATGAACACAAATACACATTTGTTTTGTTTTGTTTTTTGCAGTGAACATTTTCCACAAAGTCAAACCACATCACGTGGACCATAATCCCCTGCGAGTGTAAACGTGCTTGGCGGGATGGCGTCCGTGGGATCCGTCCGGGCTGACTCTGTTACAGTGCTCTATATATTTTTACCAATGGTGTCATTAACTTAACCCCATGTCATTGAGCAGATCATACTATCTGAGAACATGGCTAAAATATTTCTTGCGCGTAGCTATCCGCGTTTTGTGTACTGATTTACTACATAGAGTGATGATGGGGAATGGGATAAATTAACAATGGAGGCAGGTAGAATAAATATATCAAGGTTTTGATATTTGCTAGTGATATGGAAATAGTGTAAGAAAAGAATGGATCATAGGTATCCTTATTTTAGATAGACCAAATTCAGCTTGAAGATATTTCTGTATTCCATGCATGAGGGCATTTATACCTGTTGAAATGTTAATTTATGATTATTTAATTAAGTAATTAATAATTGTGGCTCATTAATGAAGGATGGGAATATGGAGCTATTGAGGGGAATGTAATTTAGTAGGACAGATACAGAATTTGTTTAAATTTAACATTTTACTTTGAATCAATTTACACAAAAATAGTCTGCCATTAGCAATGAGAATATCTGAACTGAACTTTTTTAGGGGTGTGTACTGAATTAGGATTATTGTGCGAAGTCTTGCTGAACACTCAATGTTATCGACTCGATATCTACGCTCTCTGCCTATCGGCGTTGACAGCACCATGCTCATTCACTCGACAGTTAAATCTGGTTAGTCTCTTCCATACTGCCACACCAGTCGTTGACCTTGCAGAGCATAATACTACAAGTGAAATGATTTTGGCGCAGGAGGCTATCCACAACCAAGCACTTTCCTCCTCTTCACGAGTTCCACATTCGCTGCTTATCACTACTAACGCGTTACAACTGGGGTTGCGACGATGCCTAAACTTTTTAATTTACAGAAAATCGCTGTCACCGGTTGTCCCGGCTAAAGTCAAAAGCTTCTACAACTTTTTTCCGTCACATCTATTAAAGTGCAGACAAAAAAATAAAAAAAAGTGAAGCACTCACATGTGGAGAATGAAGCTTCACAGGTTCAGAGGGTACGTGGTAATGCTACAGTAATTAAAAATTCTGTCAAATTTGTAGAAGTTCTTGGCTGTATGAGCCTACTAATCAGTATGAAGTTGCACCCCATATGTCATGGATGCACGCACTGATTCGGTTGGGAAGGGTATCGTAAAGCGATTGTATCCTCTCCTGAGGCAAGCTTGCGCACAACTGCTATAATTGGTCCTTGGTATCCTGGATACTGGTACTGGAACGGAGTTCAAGACTCATCTGGTACCACACATGTTCTATCTAGAAGATATAAGGGGATCTTGCTGGCCACGGGAGTACCCCAACACCACGCAGACAGTTAGACATGCCTTATGTCGACGAACATAGTGCTGTTTTTTTAAATGGCACCACAATACTTTCGCATGAGAGGTAATACATGAGTGCGCACCGAGCGTGGTGGCTGAGCAGTTAACGATCTGGCCTCGCATTCGGTCCGAATCCCCTTCTAGGCATCCAGATTTTGGTTTTCCATGGTATCCCCAAACCAATCCAAGTATTCTTCCGGGTTGCTTCCTTCAAAAGGACTTGGCCGAATTCCTTCCCGTTTCTTGTCCCCAGTCCCATAAGTAAAAAACAAAAAAAAAATCATGACAACACAGGATATCCGTGACGTATTGTTGTGCCGTCAGTGTTACCTTAGTGTCTGGAGTCACACCCGAGAGCTCCTCACACCATAACGTCAGGAGCACCCGCCGACGATGATCAACCGAGATAACTTCAGTACATCGCTGAACTCAACGCCATGGAGTGATGAATAGTTACTTTAAATGAGATGGTTCTTTATACCGCGCGTGGTGGTGTAACATTTAGCGTTATGGCCTCGCATTCGGGAGGACACCGGTTCGAATCCCCGTCCGGGCATCCAGATTTGGGTTTTCCATGGTTTCCCAAATCACTCCAGGCAAATGCCGGGATGCTTCCTTCAAAAGGTCATGGCCGAATTCCTTCCCATTCCTTGCCTCCCATCCTTTCCCGTCTCTAAAGACCTCGCTGTTAAGAGACGTTAAACAGTTTTAAAAAAATGGTTCTTTGAATGATAACCAGCATGAATTACAATCCGATATTTATTTTTAATTAATTGACAAATCAAATATTTACGAAACTTTATTTTGGAGAGTTTAATACATTACAAGGAAAAAAAAATTATTAATGAATCATGTGTTTCAGAAATAAGAGAGAATCTTTTAAATTTCACTAAAATACGAAACACATAAAGTATCTTTTTTTTTTTTTTAAAAAAAACTTATTCCGCAACCCTAAAGTTGGTTGGACCGTCCAGAAGTAGGCATAGTAAGCCATTGTTTCAGAGGTAAACGGCCAGTTCCTTTTCTCTAAGAACTATATTTTTACGTGGAATCCGAAGCACGGAACGTTCTGGCGTTTATTCCCCTTTTTATTTTTTTATTTTTTTTTTTTATTTTTTTATTTTTTTTTAAAAATACTGGCATTTGTCTACCAGGCTACTTAGACAGAATTATGTAAAACGTAACTGTTTATGGTTGCAATCAGTATGTACTACACTCGGCGTGGTACAGACGACACAAGACGCCGACTCCGTTGCAGGTGTCGCCGGTTCGAGTACGGCCTAGGGCATCGGTGGTTTTAATTAAGTGTTATGTCCGTTCTGTGTTGTCCTGTCATTTTTAATCATCAATAACACGAGAAGATTCTACATACACAATTGAGGAATAAAAAAAGGAACACAATTGCTGGCTAAATGGCTACAGAGCCGATTAAAATTTTCTTAAAAAAAAAAAGACAAACATAGTTCTTAATTGAAACCATCCATGCCTCAGGCCGGAATCGAACTGGTGACACCTACAACGCGAGTCTAGTACGGTACCCACTGAGCTGCCAGACCGCTACCTATAACTTATTCCTTCCATAAAATTGGGGTCTATGAACGACGGATAACAGCAGAAAAACAATTCTAGGGCTCCCTCCGTTTGCCATGGATTACGGAATCGTATAGAGAAGCTCGTGGTTTGTTTAGTGGCGCGAAATGAGGAGAATGCGTTTGGGCACGACTCAGCGTGTAGCACTATAGCCACCTTGCAGGCAGCCAGCTGGTCGCCCGACCTCTGTTCCGGACTACCGTGCGCCGGCCATCCAATCTGATGGCCTATTCAGCCGGCCAGAAAGGGCACATTGATTTCTTACAGCCGAGCAACTGGACGCCTAATTGGCGACGGGCGCGCTCCACGGCCGAGCAGCATTTAACGGCACGCTGAACAAAATTACGGACAATACTTTTTTTTCGTTGTTTTACAGTTCAGTTACCTGTCTAAGCCAATCAGAAATTTGGAACGTTGTACCGAAACAGAGAGTGTCGCTAATTAGAGCATGTTTGTAACAAGAATAATACCTTTTTTTGTCGAATGGTATTCAGGTCCGTCGAATGGCAATCTAAAATGGTCGCCATCTGTAGGAGAATAACGGCAACTGTGTTCTGTATATCTATACTAATATTATAAAGCCGGCCTCGGTAGCGTAGGGGCTAGAGTGCTAGCTAGCTCCGCGTACGGAAGGTCGCCGGTTCGAGTCCTGCGGAGGGCATGGGTGTTTAGTGTTGTGTCTGTGAATGTCTTGTCCGTGTTGTCTTGTCCGTGTTGTAGTGTCCTTGTGTCAATACTTGATAGCAAAAAAATCACATTTAGCTGGCTGTATGGCCCAGTAGCCGAATACCATTTAAAACAAAAACAAAACAAAAACTAATATTATAAATGCGAAAGTAGCTCTATCTGTCTGTCTCTCTGTGTGTTTGTTACGTTTCTTGGGCTAAACGGCTACTCCGATCGTGATGAAATTTGACGAGGAGATGCTATTTGACATTACGATGGACATGTGATACTGTATACATAAGAACATATTGTCATTAAATTATGAAAACTATCTAAACTGTGAAAGACAAACGCATAATATATCTCTTTGTAATGCGTAGCGATAGAAACCAACGATAGCGTAGCGTAGTGATAACCTGCTTGCCTCTTAAGAAAACTGCCGTGTGGCTTCGGGTTCAAACCCACTGTGAGCAAAAATTTTCATGAATATTTTTTCATAGTTTGAGCCAAGCCTAGGATTTTGTTGTAAGGATACCATGTTCTGGCAAATCTTTTGCGGTAGAATAGTGCCCTAAGCGTTTACTTTATTCATGGTATACTGGTTCCACAGGCAGTTTTTGTGTTATCTAACTCATAATATTATATACGCGAAAGTAAGTCTCCTTCTTTTTTTTACGTTTTGACGACTATAAGTGTATACCGATGACAAGGAAATACTTTGTATCTTTAGGAACGAAATAGGATACTTTTTTCCGATATGAATAACAGTTTTAGTCATGAGACAGTTTCGAATGGAATATCGATGGCGTTCCCGTCAAATTATGCCGCCTCAGTGTTGTTTGGGACATATCTTGGTAATTTTCAGCTTTGGATATCTAATTCTAGCAATCGAATTCTAAATCCACATGTACGAAGTCGCGGGTAACAGCTAGTTAAATATAAATGTGTTAGCATCAAATACGTGATTTTTTGGGAGGAAATTGCAAACTTTGTCAGCTTTGGCATAGATAAATTTGGGAAAACATCTAAAACCATAATCATGACGGCTGGTACATCATGCCTGAGGTTTTAATCTGACAATGAGTATGTCGTACCTACCCGTTTCCTGTGTGTGTGGTGTTTTAATGTGCACGGCATAACTGTGAGGTAGCAGAGACATAACACAGATTTTGATTGGAGGATAGGAAATGGGAACGAAATCGAATATCACCTATTGTATAGGAACAAAGAACCCCATCGTCCTAATATGTGATGGCTGCAAGCATTGCTATGTGCAAATCTTATCCCAGAGACCTTCCAGATAGCTTTTTTTTTTTACGTTTAATATAAGAGATGATTGTTAGATAAAAATTACGGGTAAATTCCATAGCATTCAGAAGGATACAGTACGTGTTTCCAAATCCGAGTCCAGCAATCCAGATTTTGATTTTCCATCGTTGCCCGAAATCCCTCCAGGCGAATACCGGGATGGTTCCTTCAAAAGGTCATCCTCTCCCGCATCTAATGACGTCTACGTCACCAGGTGTAAAGCAGTAAAAAGAAACAATTCATATCACCTCCCTTATATTTTGCATGTTCTTAAATTTGTGAATATAGGCACAAACAGATTTCTACAAGTATTAGTAAATAAATGATCAAGATTAACGAATGTTTTTCATCTGCGTTTGCCTTTTCGCACACACAAGTCACCATTTTTTACCGATAATCTTTTCTCAGTTCTCTCGTGTTTGCTGTATTTCTTTTCTTGCATGAATCTCTTCTTCTACAAAGTTCCCGTTTCTATATTTCTTTTTCCTAGCGACGAATAATATACGTCAGTAACAGAAATTACGTCTTTTTTAACAGTGGCTATAATTTTCCAGAATCCAGAATGTGTGTGAGGAGAACGGTTGTTAAATACGAAGCATTCACTGGCGATAAGACCCATATTGAAATATCAGGAACGTTTAGATGCCGCATGTGGAAGGTAAAGGAGGCCTACGACTATGAATAACCAACCACCTTTATTTATGCATAAGAGAGTCTGGAGGATTACTACTGAAGGATAGGGAGTCATCGTGTGAAATAGAGCTATCGATTTTAGTGGTGAACAGACCAACATATGTCTCAAATGATTTCGGAAAAGAACTGAAATCGGATAGATCCATCCTAATACCACGCTGTATGATCTCACTAACCCACACTGATTTTTAAATAGAATTGATTATAAGTTTTGCGAAATTATCATTCAAAATAATGCGTATATAAACCGAACATAAATAAAAGTTACTATGTGTCTAAGAAATTAAAAAAAAAAATATTTTAGTGAAATATTTATTACCCAATTAATGGTAGTCTCCGTCGAATGATACATCCAATTTTTGTCAAAAAGAATATCTGTTTAACTATGAAATTTGTTAAAATCACTGATTGGGACATTTCTCGAAAAACCATCAACTGCAGAAAAATTGCAGTAGTTTTCCTGTAAACTACAACAGGATATATATCTCTATAAATTTTGAAAAATTTTCAGATTAGTAGTTTTGAAAATAATGTGGGGAAATGGTATGTTTGTTATGATTTTTCGTTAAAAGTTTGGAAAAATCACGGAATAGAAAGGAAAACACAAATATTTTGAGATTCGCCGGGTTCCAGCTTTCATTTGATTCCTAAGAAGATCATCTAAGGAAAAGTATGTTTCATACCTCACTAAATAAACTGTAATTTTTTCACCCCTATTCATGTTCAATTTTTTTATTAGTAAGAACTGAAAAAATTCATAATTATAAATTTTGTAAGTTAAAAGGTTCAGAGGAACGGACAGATGGACGATTGGGCGAAGGTTCAATTTCTTATTCAGCATGTAAGTGCCTTTTAAGTTGTACTAAAGTACTGTACACGACAAATATTAATTATTACATTAATTTTCATTAACTGTCAGAATCACGATAGTTAAATACTTCTTTGTATGCACAAATTTCGTAAATCTAGTGCGTAAAATACGAATTGTTGAATGTATAACTGTATAGAATACGCACTTCTGAAAAACAAGATTTCATACCGTAAAAATATGCATAATTATAACTTTTTGTAAGTTAAAAGTTTCTGAAATTATGAAAATGGACAGATGGACAAATAGGCGAAGGTTCAGTTATTTATTAAGCATGTATGGAGCCCTAAAAGTGCCTTGTAGTTTGTGCTAAATGACTATACACGACAAATACTAATTATTACATTAAATTTTTCATTCCGCTACCAGAATCACGACAGTTAATTACTTCTTTGTGCATAAAATATGAACTGTTGAGTGTATAACTGAAAAACAGGATCTCATACCGTATATTTGAACACTTATACCGGTCCTCTTGTTTCGTAGTACCCACATATCTAGGCAGCAAGACGATTTCGCTCTGCATTAATCTGTAGGATGCGAGGAGTTTGGTCTCTGAGTAGCATAGCCCAGTTCCCCCTCCACATCCTGTGGAATTTCCTCCGACGCCTTCCAAACTCAAACACCAATTTTATTTTCAAATAAAAGCTGCCGAAAATCGTTCTGCCCTGGGAGGCGCTTTGCGTCTGTAACAGCTTGGACCTTTAAACTTTCAGGATTGGGAAATGGAGGTGTCAGCAAGCAAGAGCAGAGTTTGCCGCTCGGCATCTGGTGCGGCCTTTTCAGCGTGCAAAGTGGGTCTTTAGTCGATGATCGATCGGAAATAACCTTGACGGCCGACTACACACGCACAGGCAAAATTACGGCTCGGAAATCGCCATCGGCGTTCTTGCACGTCTTCCCTAATGGAATTTCAAGTCTGTCTGGCGGTTCGAGTTTTCCATAGTTATCCCCGCATCCGTGTACAATACAACGTATCTAGTAGTCATTTTGACTGGAACCGGGATTACTTCCATAAGTGACTGAGCCACCAAATATCCATGCAGGCAGCTCTCAACGATTTGAAGTGAAACTTCTTTGGGCGGTAGGGTAAAATTACTAGCGTAACGCGTTACGAGTTGCACGTCAAGTTCGCATGCTCTACGATGTCCTGCGCAGGCACACTTAACGTTCTACGCATGCGCACTTACTGTTCTGCACGTTCGCACTAATAAAGTTAAAGCTTAAATTACTTTAATACTCACTGAAAATTACTGAGGCAGACGATATACACTGGCGGAAATTAAAACCCCAACACCCAGTCAGGAAAGGTGGAATTTAGGAATCTTTGCAGATATATCCAAAGACATAGAAGAAATGATAACAAATTGAAATGGATGAGGCTAAGTTTATTATCTTTAAATACAGGTGTCAATAAGATGTGCGCCCACCTTAAGCACCAATACATTCGCGGAACCTTGCCGGCATGGAATCAATAACTGTTCGGATGTCTTCCTGGGATCTGTCTCCTTACGCCTGCATGTCTTGTGAAGTCAGTTGTTACACAGTTTATGCTGGATGACAATATGATCTAATGTGTCTACTCCTGTCCTTACAGACATGCTACATTGGGGGTAAATCTGGGTACCGTGCGGTCCAAATTTTGATCGTAACCCCTTGCAAGGCTTGTGTTGCGATGGACGCAGTATGAGGAAGGATATCATCCTGTTGGAATATGCGGTTTGGATGGTGGCCATGAAGGTTATCACAATAGGGTGCAGCACACAGTAGTTGGCTGTCATTGTACTTTCAACAACAACCAAGCGGTGTAACGGTTAGCGTTCTCGCCTCGCATTCGGGAGGACGGCGGTTCGAATCCCCGTCCGGGCATCCAGATTTGGGTGTTCCATGGTTTCCCCAAATCACTCCAGGCAAATGCCGGGATGCTTCCTTCAAAAGGCCATGGCCGAATTCCTTCCCATTCCTTGCCCCCATCCTTGCCCCCCATCCTTTCCCGTCTCTAAAGACCTCGATGTTAAAAAGAGACGTAAAGCAATTACAAAAAAAAAAACCAACAACAACAACAACCAACTCAGTCCTGCTGTCGAAACTGATTGCCGTCAAATCATGACACCAGCCGCTGTTGCCGTGTGACATTCTGAAATCACAGCAGGGTAAGCCGCTTCGCCACTACGCTTGCAAATATGTTCTCGATTATCACATTGCCACAGAAAGAATCGAGAGTCGTCTGTAAACACAAATGTACGCCATTGACGTGTCCATTTGTGCCTTACATTACACGAGGTTAGACGATTCTGTCAATGAAATCAGGTTAATGTAACACTTCTCATAAGGATCAGAGAGTGTAATCAAGGTTCAAGTAACTGATTTACAGTCTTCCCGTGACTGTCTCTCTCTGTAACACTGCTTGGATCTGGTCTGCACTCGCCCGTCTGCCAGCAACAGCCACCCACACAATTTGGCGGTCTTCACGTGCTGTTGTCCATCTGTATGGACCTGGGCCTGCCCTAGGAGTATTAGAGCCATCTTCCATCTACTGTGTAACAAGTCTGTATACTGACATTGCACTACGGCCAATCCTTCCGTTGGTTTCACGATATGATGCACCCATTTCAAACACGCCAACCCTCCGACCTTTTTCACAGTTAGACATCTGGGTGTAGAGGCTCGTCACTCTTCGTTTTGGCATACTTAGCGACCAAGAACTTGTGGACAAAAGAGAGTCATGCTACACCACACTGTTCACCACTTATACGTTAAAACACACAACAATTTTTCATAATAAATAGCGTCGTAATTCTCACACTATTTCATGTAAAGCTTTCAATTTTAAATCATTTAGTACCCTTCGTGTGGGAATGCTTGTGATAAAGGAATGAAATTTGGCCATAACCTCTTCAGTCCCGAGGTATCATATATGATACCTCCAGGAATTATTTTTTTCTCGGGCCACTGCACAGCTGACCCTTTTCTGGAATATCGTATCATCTACAATATACATCGCGCTTCTCACAGCTCATATGTTCGATCTTCTGCTTTTGGCAGCCCTGATTAGAACCTTGGGATCCTGCAACTGTACAACGTGTCTCGTAGAAATAAAGGTAAAGATATACATTTTTTCCATGAAATAAAGTAACATGAAGCAATAAAGTTGTGTGTATAATTTTCCTGCTTGACTCCCAAAGTAACATATATATACCATCTATAAAAAATTAATTATTGTTTCAAAAAATTTTTTAATGGTCATTCATTGTTAACTAGCATTAACACAAAGTAAATAACACAATAGTACTTCTCTTGCGCTTTTAGTATGAGCTCGGGACTGAAGAGGATAACTCCGCCTGGGTGTTGGGATTTTAATTTCCGCCAGTGTATTTACATCCGGAGGAGCCGTAATTACTGGAATTACTTATTGATACATGCCTCAATACTTTTATTTGCTTTTTGTTTATTAGTTTCTTTCTGTTTATCTACATTAGTTCGATGTAGATGATTTCCTTATATTCTCTGATCACTGTTATAGTAAGAAAATAAATATGGAATCACGTTTATATCGCGATACAGTGAATGCATTAATGCGTGTGCGATGAAAGCACTAATTTTTATGCAGAAATACTATCATTAGTATTATACAACAGATGGAATTAATTATTTAAGCTTTTAAAAATTATGTAAGTTATTAGCCAGAAATCTGCTTTCAGTCCCGACATTTTTGACGGGATTAGAAGATAGTTGTTAATACTTCACACCCTTTTTTACGCTAGGTTAGGGAAAAATATATCGATGTATCGAAATATTGTTATTTTTCACAAATTAATCAATATTTTTAATCTTGATATAAACAAAATTGATATTTTATTTAGAGTATTAATTTTAACTACCAATTCGATATTTATGTACGAACACAAATCAGTATCCAATTTCTTGTATTCCATGTATATGTGTATAGTGGATAAATGTATATACGTATATGATCTGAACGCGTCTTAAAAAAGTGAATTCGCCGTAATTTAAGTTTTTCATCAGCGGTTAATTAGTTAAAAAAGAAGTTAAATTTTAACAGTTTTACATTAACGTCAATGTCATGTTTGGCAACATATTTGAACGTTATCGGTTAGATTATTTTTAATTAAGTTGAAGAATATTGATTAAGTATTCGTATTGCGAATTTGAGGATTGACGTAGATTTCACAAATTAATCAGTATTTTTAATCTTGATATATCCAAAATTCATATTTTATTTAGAGTATTAATTTTAACTACCAATTCGATATTTATGTACGAACACAAATCAGTATCCAATTTCTTGTATTCCATGTATATATATATATATATATTGGATAAATGTACATACGTATATGATCTGAACGCGTCTTAAAAAAGTGAATTCGCCATAATTTAACTTTTTCATCAGCGGATAATTGGTTAAAAAAAGTTAAATTTTAACAGGTTTACATTAACGTCAATGTCATTTTTTTGTCAACATATTTAAACGTTATCGCTTAGATTATTTTTAATTAAGTTGAAGAATATTGATTAAGTATTCGTATTGCGAATTTGAGGATCGACGTAGATTTACAGCTTCTGTTTTCATTTTTTATTATTATTGATGATTAGAAGTTGATACGTTGATGAAATATCTGATATGCCAAGACTCTGTGTTGTCCGAAACAGTGGCTTCTGCAGTTAACTCATTGGCACCGGACAACAGGTGTAGATTAACGGGGCAAACAGAGAGTTCTTTTGATGTCTACATCAGACGAAAACTGGTTTGATTGATTGTAAAAATATATAAATTAATAAAGGTTTCTATAATTTCCATATGGGCTTTTGATTTTACGAATTTTCTTAAATATTTTTGGAAAATTACTGGCTTTAGGAAAAAATGTCTGTATATCGACTTATCGATTTTTTCTTTCGATACATATCGATTCTGTCTGTAAAAATCGATGCGATATTTATCGATATATTTTTTCATTTGCCAATCTCTATTTTACGCCACTTCATTCTCGATATATCTTAATTTTCGACTGAAAAAATATGTTGGATTTGAATGACATTTTTATGGTATATAATGTACCTGCTGGGACCTCTAGCTCCTGCTATTCTTTTTATGTATGTCTCGCGTTGCCAGCGGCAGTGGAGTTGCCCTTGATTTTCCTTATAAAGAACGCTGTCCTGATGTCCTTGGGGACTCGGCCGTGATTCCTGTCTTCAGGATTAGCTCTGCTGACAGCGCACTGTCTGATATTTCGTGTGCAGGAACACCCTTATGCATTTAAATGCGATATTTGTTCTCGCACGCCTTGGTAAAGGGCGAGATCGATAAAGTGGCGGCATCTGTTGAAATTCACGTTAATTCTTCAGAAACAAGAAACGTACACAGTATTTTCCCCGAGGCGTCTAGAGCTCGAAAACTGTTACATTTCCATAGCACTTTCAGTTAGGTGGGTATCAAGTTTTCTGTACAGTAGTTTTCGAGGATTCTGCTGCAAATTGACATCGTCTGTAAGGAAATAGTTTCCTCGGAAAGCTGTGCGTGGAAATAAGCATAATGAGGCTCTCTGAAGCTCTGCCATCTACTCTCACAATCTGTTGTTACCAGTATCACGTTCTTCCAGAGAGCAGAGACTGGTGGTTCTTAGATGAGAATATGCAGAAAACTCAGATCCTGGCAACAGGTCAAAGACATCTGCAAATTTTCGCACGAGAATAACTAGTTACTACATTCCTGCAAATAATCCTATTGGTAAAATAAATATGATTATTTAATTTTTATATTTAAAGTAACTCACTTTTAGAAAATCGTTATCCAAATAAATTCGTATTTAAAAATGTATAATAAGTAATTCATTTTGTTATCACTGATCCTTTGTTGTACTTCTATTAGTAGCTGCTTAAACACAATATAGAAGTTTGAAGTAAAACTGAAATAAATTATATTGTTTGTTTTCCAGTTACCATCAAGAGATACAGTAAATTGGATGTTTATATCACTTTTATTTCAGAAGCAAACCTGCTTTTTTTTATTTTCAGAACTCAGTCACGAAAATGATAAAAATGTAATGCTTATAATTTCCTCATGTCCGTCCGTTCGTATGTTATATTGTCTCGTAATTACGCTCTCTTGGTATCATTTGTTATGTTTTTTGACAGAAAGGTGTTATACTGGTACAAAACAGATTCGGAGACTAAACGAAATATGATATTTACATATTGAAAGTGCACATAAATGTAATAAGGAGATAAAAAACTAATATATCCCATCTAGTGTAGTATTGTTGAACCGGAATTTAAAAAATCAATCAATTTTTCTGTTTAGTTGTGTATTTTTCAGAGTTCGCTTCTAATTTTACAGCCTTATTATTGAACAATAACATCATATTTTAAGGCGATTTGGTTTGTAAGGTCTTTCGACGAAAACTGTACTGCTCAAGATACAATGGCGAGTTTTAGATTTTCACATTATTCTGTTGGCATGTAACTTAAGTTTACGGTCTAAATGGGCAGCATTTTAAAACAGTTATGTAAATATAGAAAAAAATGAGTGAGTTATGAATCATTTCGTTTTCGGTGCACCTTGATTGATGTAAAGGGTAAATATGAGGAGTCCATGTTTAATTATTATTATTGTTATTTGCACATATGTTCCACATGTTTGTCAACAAATGTTGTTCAGAGCCATGTCTAGCTATGTTGCAAAAATTTAAAAAATAATAATAAAAATCTATGAGTTAATGTTTTTGGAATACTGAAAAATTACTGCAGGCTGAATGACCTGGGTTCAATACTTGACATAGCCGTGCACTTTCCCGGGGAGCTTCTGAAGAATTTGGGACCTGTAAGAACAATTACATGTTTTGATCCATAGAATGTCTGATAACTCGCGTATATTAGGTGATTTGTTTTCTGCAATTGACTTGAACATCAATTATCATGAGCTCTTAGCTTCAGAAGGTATGTCACTGTACTTCTGTGTTATTGTTTGTCTAACAGGTGTTCTATACATGAGTAGCGTTTTAAGTTTTTAATTACTTCTCTATTTTGAATTTATGTAATACTTCATTATGTACTGAACCCAAAATAAATAGTGGAGTTTGAGAGGAAGATCGCTAGAGACTTCCTCAGAAGCTGCAGTCAGATCAGTGTTTGTCGTTCTTCTAAGAACTGCTCTATACCAGCTAGCACGTACTCAGTCCTTATCACTTCCTGTCTGAGGACCTCTCGCCCAGCAAACCGTCCCAAAATAGCCCTCCGCAAAGCTGGCACTAACAAGTTCACACTCTCTTCCTTCACCAAGCTGCCTTCTCAGCAGGCCTAGTCTTAAACCGCAACGCCGCTTGAATATCACGATAGGCTCTGTTTAAGATGATAATACCGTTCACGTTGTTTTTAATGAGTAAATATGTTTAGACATGGTTGCAGTAACGTGGGATTCAAAACATTTATTATTATTATTAATTTAATTGCGATGGAGCATACGCTCAAGTGGAAATTCCTTCAGTGAACTAACCCTTTTTATTTTATATTTAATTATCTTATATAATTTTAGTGTTAAATTCCTTCCTCATCTACTTTTGCGATTTGAGAATGTTAATTTTAACTCCTGCAGCGTTTTTGGTAAATGATTCATCAGTTTACTTGGTAATTTGTTCCAATCCTCGACACCCTTACCCACCCACAACAGAAAATTTTCCCAGTCTCTTATGCATAAAATCGAGTGCCGGTGGTCATGGTCATCTTTTCCCTTTCAAGCTCTATTCCTAATTTTTCTACCAATTTCTTTCCAAGCTCCATCGACAAAAAATGCCTTGTATATTCAATTTCTCCACCATTTTGCATATTACTGATGTAAAACTAATCGGCCTGTAATTTTCAATTCCATTTATCACCCATCCTTTATGAACCGTTACTACTGTAGCTCTTTTCCAGGCCTCTGACGAGAAGGAAGACTCCAGACTCATTTAAAATAAAATTTCAGGGTAAGGTACAGTACTGTATCCCAAATCTTTAATACATCTGCAGTAATATTATCTATACCAGCCCCTTCGGGTTTTTTAGCTTTCTGAGTTCTTTCATAATTTCCTGAGAATCTATTTCAAATTTTGTAATTTCTTCATTCATACTCGTAATTATAGGAAATCTCCTCTGATTTATTCCCTCCCATCACAGGATGATTGATAGTCGCTAGTGATCTCATTAAACAAGTCACTTAACATCTCTGCCATTTAAAAAACCTCATTGACTTAAACTCAATTATCTATTAGTATAATAGACAAGCTGTCACACTGACGTCATGTCACGGGATGACGTATCTATGACGTTGCGCAATGACGTCACGCTTTACGATGATATTTTTGCGAATGCACGTTATTTAGTAACATTTCCAAGCATCAGTGAATAAATTAACTCACAGAAAACTGAAATAAAAGTATGTATTGCGTTAAAATCGACATATCAATCATTAGATGCTTATTTTTACGTAATATTCTTTTGATATATAGAAGTATTCCTTAAATTATTTGTCCATAGATATGTAAGATAAAAGTTCGTTTTTCCAAGCATCGGTAGATAAATTAACTCATAGAACACTGAAATAAAAGTATGTATTGCGTTAAAATCGACATATCAATCGTTAGATGCTTATATTTACGTAATATTATTTTGATATATAGAAGTATTCTTTAAATTCTTTGTCCATAGAAATGTAGGCTTAAGATAAAAGCTTTGTATTTCGTGCATCAATGTAGAGAAAATTTTGGTTAGAGCATTACTTCGCATGGATCAGAATTACTAGTTAATAAATAACATGTTAAACAGCTTTAAAAATGTATTCTCAGATATTCAGTTACAAGTTTCAGTTTAAATTTGTTCACAACATTTATAAGGTGGAATCAGAAAAAATCCGAGCGTTTGTCTTCGACGATGTGTAGGACTGCCAATGAACAGCATTCAGATTGGAGGCCGGTCATGCTTCTGCCGTCGAACTGCTCTGTGTCGCTGTCGCCGCCGCCGATGGCCGCCCTTGGTTCTGCAACCGCCGCTTTATCTGAAACAGCGTGACGTCAGTATGTTGCGAGCATGGGGTCCACCCCACCCGCCCCCTCCGTGGACCCGGCCCCACCCCTGCCGCCGCGGTGCTTGCGGCCGCGGCGGATGCCTGCTGCTCCAGCGGGCGCAGCAATCGCAGGGCGCTGCGGCGCAGCTCGTCGCTGCGGCGCAACACCCTGCGGCGGCGCAGCTCGTCGCTGCGCACTGCTGCGTCCACTGTCGCAGCCGGCAAACGCGGCAGCCGCAAGCACCGCTGGACTCCAGACCTCAGACGGAACAGCCAGCGGCCGGGATGCAACCCCTGCCCCAAGAGTCTTCAGCGAGGCGACGAGCGCTTCGACTGAAGACTCGATGAGGCCGAGGTTCCATCCCGTCTGCACACTGTTCCGTCCGAGGCTGGAGTCCACTGTGGCCCTGTCGAACGCCGTCTTATATACCCTTTCAACAATGGCGGAGACCATTTCCGTGGAAACGGACCGTGTCGACACAGAAATCTAATGGTTACCGTAGATACGCTGTCATAGCAGGCTTCGAAATTTGGTATATTGTTCCAGGTTCGCACGCAGTATTCAGTTGATACGAGAATTCGAAACGATCCACATCTAAGATTAGTTTAAAGACTTTTGGGTTTCGATAACAGAGACCAGAATGTGATTCAGCATTGTGTTTTTAATTGAAGTAGTTGATATCAACGGCATCGCTAAACCTCCAAAGGCTCTTTTTATTCAAGAGAAATGATACTTCTGACATCCGAGGTGGTTGCCGACATGTTAAGGTGAAAACACGTACAATAATCAGCGATTAAGTGTGAGTGAATTTGGCTGCCACAGAACTGAATCCATATGTAAGTTTCCGTTCTTAGACCATATTCTTTTTATTTTATTTTAAAGTGACAGGATACGTGTACTTTACCCATCATATCTTCTTTTTTCTGCGCAAGGAGTGCGTAGGCATTCCACCATGGTCGTTTGAAGGAACCATCCCAGTATTCGGCTGGATTGATTTCGAGAAACAATAGAAAACCGAAAGCTGGATGGCTGTACGGGTATTTGAAGTCTGCGTCCTTCCGAATGCGAGACCCGAGCGTTATCGCTCACCCACCAGGCTCGGTTCATCTAATAGTCTAATCGTGTGGTCGGTAAAATCTACCGCATTCTGACCTTCTTGGTGCTAGTGTAAATTGCTGCTTCTTTTTTTTTTTAATAAAGTTTTTAGTTTATTTATTTGATGTTATTAAGACCTATTACGAGTCTCAATATAACTGAAGAAAAAAATTAACACCGTTAGCAATAGAGGAGGTGAATTTCGACTCAAGGCTGGTAGCTTTACGAGCTATCTGAATCCCTAGCGTGTTTGGATGAATAACTGGCGAATTATCAAATTATTCAAATTACTAGTTATGTATAATTGTCTGAATACCTTTCCTTCCCGTCTGTTTTCTAACATAGCAATATAAATTTCCAGATCCATCGGTCAGTTGTACCCCTGCACCAGTAATAAATTATAGTAATATAATAATACTTTAATTATTATTTTAATATATATAAGTGAGGCAGTTTAAACTGGTCCAATTTTTTTTTTTTGTTGAAACTTTTGATACACCAAGAACTTCTCTAAATCACGCGTTTGATCATTGTAAATTATTATCCCATGATACCTGAAAGGTAAAGAAACTCTTTAACTATAGCATCGTGTCTCAACCTTTTAAACTTGAAGAGTAGTAAAATCTACGGATCACTAATTTACATACGCATAATTGTTCGTCTATTTGTTATCGGCAGTAAACGAAGTTCCTTAAAACATAAACACACGTTAACTCTCTTTAGATGCCGACGGGAAACTGACTTATTATATTAAAAATGCGGTCATATACCACATCTATGAAATACAAGATGTTTGTTTGTTCACTGAAATATTAATGGCTTTTACAATGTTTGGGTTATATTTTTATGGTTTATACTCTCTTATAACCTTATACAGTAAGAATACTGTATGCATTCTAAGTTAACAATTTTTTTTAATTTATAATTTGTTATTACATTTTTAATTCAATTAGTACCACCTACCGTGTCTTTGGGTAGAGAAACACTGAACTACATCAGTAAATACTAAGGGAGGTTACCTCGACGTTTTAGAAGTTGTAGTTAGGTGGCTTGTGTTCAAATTCTAAATGTATTTAGTTTGGTATTATTGCCCTGGAAACCATGAAGTATAGATCTGCCACCTGACTGAGCTTTCAACCGGCCACGCAATCCGCCTCTGTCATGGCCTTTGCTTATTTCAGTCCTGTAATCGAGAGCTATTGCGAAATTAATAAGAGCTCCAGCAGTACCCTGAAAGTAATAAAACAATAAACACGCTCTGTGTTTGCAGCCTTTCACTCAAATATTTTCATTATTGTTCTTTTTTTTTATTCTAATTGCTCGACTGCATAATAAGGTTGAAAAAAAGGTATTTAATTAAAAGCTCCAGTGTTCAAGGGAGGAATTGAATCTTTGACCTTTTCAGTGCGAGATCATTGCGCAAGGTCTACGCATACATGATTTGAAATGCACTAGTACTATGAAATCAGAGTACACAGTATGATTTTCATATCTGGCAGGTTTTCAGTAAGGAAACATTAGTAACAATGTCACAGGTTGTGGTAACACTTTAAGCCCATGTTTGACGAATCAAAATTAGAATAACAGGAAAATTTTCTCCAAGGTATTGTCCTTAACTGCTTTTAGTCCTAAATTATTATCATGGCCCAATCATAAAAGAAATTTCGTTTGCAACATGAAGCAGCATAATTACCTCGAGTTTGGCCGTGCTACTTAAAGTACAAAACTGGTGCTTTCACGTATCGGAAACAAACACAAATCACAGAACACATACTGTAGCTTACACAATTCTCACAATAGTTGAGCGTTATGCTGGCTCAGTAGTTATGCCGGCTGACTGGAGATCGAAAGGTCCCATGTTCGAATCCCTGTCTGGGCGGAGATTTTGAAAGTCCGTTATCTCGATCTTCACCTCTGGCGCAGCTTGCTGTGTAATGTGAAGTACGCCAGAACGCTTCCGTGGGTCGGATTCGACGTTAAACTGTACGTCCCCTGTACCCGGTAGGATTACCGACTTAGGTTAAGGGTAGCCACGACAGTGACACATGCACGACAAATAGAAAATCTGTTAAATCTGCAGCCGAACCACCTTTCGGGGTCTGCCAGCCAACAATGCCTTACGGCCTTCCCTTTCTTTATCACAATAGTTTATAAGTAACCAGAAAACGTTAAGAAGAAACCATTCCAATATGTAGTCCTTGGAAATTTCTGTTTAAGGTTATATCGAAAGTAGGACCCAGCATTAGAGAGAGAGAGAGAGAGAGAGAGCGTTGCCTGGAGTATTGTACGAGATGAGGTCATTCAAAACGTTGTATAACACAAAACTGACCCGCTGTAAACACAGCAACTGTGCATTTTACAATAACCTCATAGTACTGCCATGTGAAATTACGAAAGGGTATTTGAATTATAAAGTAGCTGCTCGTTCTTCCCATGACTTCGTGCACATGGATCACAGAAGCATTCGTTCATTTTTTGTTGAATTGTAGATTATAATATTAATTTAGTAAAATTTGTTGAGAATTATGAGACGAATCAACAGAGTAAGAGATATACTGTCTTCTCGTGCTTTTTACTCTGCGCAGCTGTTGCTTTCCTCACAAAAAATTCTGTGTCTGGCTACAAATTTGCTTTTAACTATTTACAACACATTAATCCTTCTCTGAGAACCGATAAATTAGTTAACAGTCTGACTAACTCATCGGATTTGCGCTCGTCTTCAAAATTAAGAATTCTGATTCGAATTCCGGTGAGTCCAAGAATTTTTACAGGTATTGATTTTTTCACATGAGATATGATAGGCCGCTCCATGTTGAGTTTGCATGTTAAACTGTACATTCTAAAGGAAAGGAACTTTCCGTTATAACTCTAACACACTGGCTTTGTACGCCTCCTTAGGGAGGATGCACTTAACCGTCTAGTTATGAACTCATTTAAGCTTACCAAGAATAACTGAACTTGTGTACAAATCCTAAGTCAGATCATTGATGAGAATGATGGTGAGGTATGATATACATATTTTTGAAGGAGTGATATAGACTTGTTTGCGGAAATAATCACAGGAAACACCCGGTATCTGAGATGATAATGGAACTGGGTTGTCGGGCGTTGGAACACAAAAGGCGCAGAACAAAGTGATGAGTGTGTAAGGTATACATTGGCGATGGGTGTAAATTTGGTGTAGAATTTGGTTTATTATGCAGAAGGTAAGAGATGATCATTAACATACATCGGCTCTAGTTTTCAGGCATATGTAAGTCTGGCACTTTTCATTTTATTTAACGAGTCAGGGATTGGAATAAAGTTGAAATGGTAAAAGCATCCACACTTTAACGCAACATATAGAATTATTTACGGATATTATCACTGGTACAGTAGATGTATCGTATTTAAAAACAACCATCTGAGTATTCCAGAATACTGTGCAAGGAATAGATGAGGACATCTACCGTCATAAATGAAACCGGCTGGAGAGATCATTGTTGATTACGTTGATGGATGATGTATTCTCCACTTGGTGATCAATTTTGTGGAAGGCGTCAGGGACAGGCTGCGTAGTGATGGGGTTTGTGAATGGTAAATGCAAGCCTAATAGGAACCACGACGGAACGAAGTTTAGGGACAATGAGTGTGAAGGGAGAGGAGCCTTGAGGCGTCTTCCCCTACGAGCACAGTGACTCACGACACATCCCCCTCGACTTCATTCACTGTATGCTCGTTGTCGCCTGCAGTGCTGAGTGATGCAATGGACCAAGCTCGGTGCATCTCATACATTAATTCGTAACGGAACCGTGCACTGTAACCATGATTACACGTATTGTTCGCTATATACTACGCTGCGGGCGGAGGTGGGGGAATGGAGGAAGGGAGGGGAACGTTCAAACAATGCGTGCCGAAATATAGAAACGTATTGAAGAATATACAGGTCTATACCAAAAGTAGTAGGACTGATTTAAAAAAAAAAAAAAAAAAAAAAAAAAAAAAAAAAAAATATTGACGATGTCTTTACAATTCCTGAATCCTCTTCGAAATAGCACCCTTAGGCAGCTACACACCAAAAATTACGCTGCCGCCATTGGCCGTACGCCTTCTGGAAGTCAGTTTCGGGGACGCTGTTGAGAGCCCTCGTCGATGCTGCTTCAACGTCCTGGATTGAGTCAAACCGCTGTTCCTTCAGCTGCCTTTTCATCCGTGGGAATAAAAAAAAAGTCAGTTGGAGCCAGATTGGGACTGTAGGCGGGGTGCAGCAACGTGGCAACGCTGAATCGGGCCAACAGTTGCCTTCTTCATCCTCCCGTCCAATGAAAGCTCGCATGAGCAAATCAAAGATCAAGACAATGCTGATCGTGTTTTTTGACCGTCGTCGCGGGGTGATTCATAAGGAGTTCGTTTCCCCTGGGGAAACTGTCAATTCGAACTTTTACTTGCAATTTCAGCCCACCTGTGAGACCGAGTGAATCGCGTCCGACCAGTCATCTCCGCCAACTGGACACTGCATCACGACAATGTGCCGTGTCAAGGCGCGCCGTCATGAGACAACTGTTGGCCCGAATTGACATTGCCGCGTTGCTGCACCCCGCCTACAGTCCTGATTTGGCTCCATCTGACTTTTCTTCCTCACATGGATAAAAAGCAGCTGAAGTAACAGCGGTTTGACTCAATCCAGGACGTTGAAGCAGCATCGACGAGGGCTCTCAACAGCGTCCCCGAAACTGACTTCCAGAAGGCGTATGGCCAATGGCAGCAGCGTAATTTTTGGTGTGTAGCTGCCTAAGGGTGCTATTTCGAAGAGGATTAAGGAATTGTAAAGATATCTTCAATATATTTTTTTAAATTATCAGTCCTACTACTTTTGGTATATACCATGTATATCATAGATATGCCATTTTCCAGCAACCTTTCAAGATGATCTTCGGTCTGCCATATGTTGTTCTACCAAGATAAAGGTCTGAGAAAATTAGAATAAAAATATTAAAATTGTAAATTAATAGTTTCGTAAATTCACTGGAATGTCAACTAAATTATTCCTTTTATTTTCTTTTTCTTCCTCCTATCCTGTGTTAGGTCTGGTGGCCTGTTACAGTTTCAATCCATCTTCTTGATGGTCTTCGTACATCTCTCCTGTTTCTGGGATTGTATTTGCGGATTTTTTCCGGAATCCTGTTCGTCTTCAACCGTAGTACCTGATCTATCCATAATGTTCTGTAATTTTGTACAATTTGGAGAACCGGTTTAATTTTGAGTTCCTTAAGGATCTCATCTTATCTTTTTCTATTAGGTTGTGTGTAACCACCTGTTTTTTCATGAATCCTTCTATTGTATTATATAATTAATCGGTTCGGTATAGTAAAGTCCTAGTTTTATCAACAATGTTTTGTATTTCAGCGTAGGATCCATGTCGTTTTCTCATTGAATGTCTACTAGGCCTATGCTAGAACTCTTCACGATCTCAATTAATACTTAATTACTAGTTGAAAGAACACGCCAATGCAACTGTTTAGTTTATTTATTGCTGCGTCGTACGCGTTTCACCTCTCATCGAGGCGTCATCAGCGACGAATCTGTGTTACAGTTTTTATATACAGTTTTATCCTATTACTACATAATTATGGGCATGAGATATTTTATAGCTAAAAGTTACTTACTATTTACATTTGTTACTCTGGTATGTAAATAGTAAGTAACTTTTAGCTATAAAATATCTCATGCCCATAATTATGTAGTAATAGGATAAAACTGTAACAGATTCGTCGTTGATGATGCCTCGATGAGAGGTGAAACGCGTTCGACGCAGCAATAAATAAACTAAACAGTTGCATTGGCGTGTTCTTTCAACTAGTAATTAATTAAGCAACTGTGGAAACATGGCCTGCAACAACATCGCATCAATTAATACTGTTAAATAACATTTTTTTTTTAATTTCTATCCTTCCAGATCTTCCGAAACCAGTTCTGTACTGATCCGTAACCAAGCTGTAGAAACCTCAAAGTTAGACTCGCTGGTAATGATTAATACCTTAACTGGCAAGAAATACCGACATCCGTTAAATTTCTTCTCTGCACCGCAGTTTTATACAAATTTAAATTATGATGAATTGATACTTCTTTCAAAGTTTGTTTCTTTCAGTGCGGGAAACAAATAAACATCAACGCATCGTGGATCACAAGAGAGTTTTTAAGTTACTGCTATGCAGATACGTACGCCATGCCACAGAAAATACTTTTTAAATAGCTAATCAGGTGTACCAAAATATTTCATTCAAGGCATTTTTTTTTGATAACTACTTATTCCACGCTGAAATATGGCCTCTCTTTCTCGTTTAACACACGCATCTCTAGTGCGTTTTTATTTTTACCGCGCTCCACACATGGTGGTTTTTTGTCAGTCACATTCTTCTAACGAGGGTCTCTGAGGAAGCAATAGATTCAGTTGTTACTCTCTTTACTACCAATTAAGGCTCTAACAACATCCGGCGTCTGGGACTACCATATTTTGACTGTTTTATTAGTTGATATCTTTCTTCCAAATAGTATTAAGGAATTCATATTGAATGACATACGAGAAGTGTTGCTCTGTGAATCTTACTTTCCTGTACCCTAGACAACGATAGTAAATTCTGTGGCATTTTTCGACGATAATACGTTCTGCCGCATTTAACAGAGCCTGTATAATTATCTCTCAATATTTTATTGCTTGCAAATAGTAAAAAGGTGATTTTTATCAACCGTTTCCGCTGTTTCGAACTTTACTTTTTTTTTATTAAAATATGTTTATCTTCCTCTATTCCAGTTTTATGGTTCCCATGCAATGTGAATGTGTTGTACACAAGGCACGGAAAGAATTTCGGCTGTGGCTTTTTGAAAGAAGGAATGATTTCGAGGAACGACGCAAAATCTAAATCAGATGGCCTCACCGGTATTTGAAGCACGACGCCTGGACGGAACAAAAACAGTTTTATAGGATGAACGGAATCCTCTACCCAAAACCGAAATGAGAAGTAGAGAATTGAATTTTCTTCTCCTTCCGGCATATCAGCTTTTAAATTTTATTCCTTACCAGCGATTACATATGGATTTTTTTGTTTTTTGTTTTTGTTTTACTTATGGCTGTACGTCTTGTCGATGCCGAGGTTATTAGAGGCGGAATGGGACTGGGGACAAGGGACGAGAAGGAATTCGGCAATGGCCTTTTGAAGGGATCATATCGGCATTCGCCTGGAGTGATATGGGGAAACCCTGTAAAACCCAAATCTGGATGCCCGGACGGGGATTCGAACCAGCATCCTCCCGAATGCGAGGCCAGAGCGTTAACCGCTCACCCACCACGCTCGGTATACGGATTTTCCCGCAGACTTCCTCGTCATTTTGCACCGCATGTTTTGCCCCAGTCATATATGTAGATCAAGCCTGGGTTATAGCCCAAGCTTTTTCTCTGTTATAAGTTGAACTCGAAACTGATTTTCACTGTGTTCGTTTACGTTTTTATGTTAAATTATGTATACATAAACATTTTTCTTACTAACTCAGCTTTAAAACAAGTTTAAAACAAAGCTTCTCATACCATCGACCACTAGCAATGTCTGGAACAAACAAAAAGATTTACGTCATTATCAGGGCCGTATTTAGGTTCTGTAGGCCCCTAAGCTATATATATATATGTATATATACGTTGCAACCAAACACCCTCCAGAAAGCCCGCGGAATAATAAAGTTTTAGTAACAATAAAAAACAGTAGGCCTTCTTATTAAGATAAAGCAAACGATAATAGATGATTAACATCACCAAAGCACGCAATAAAGAAAGATTAAAAAGACAATATTGATTATTCACACAAGCATGTCAACAAAAACAGCGACTAATATATTTTTATTTTTGTGAGCTCCTAGGCTACTCCTAGGTATCCTATGCTTAAATGCGACCCTGGTCATTATACTTGATGGAGCGATTTACAAACACCTACACGAACATCGAAGAAGAGAAGGAAATAAGTGAAGAAAACTATTACTACAGGATGACACTACAGGGAAAAGTCTCTTATGATAGCATTTATGTTATCTTACAAGCAATGGAGAATAGAAGACAGGTGAAACAGGAACTAAACGCATTGAGGTTATGGAAAATTACAGGAAACAGAATCAAATGTTCTCCATAATATCTCTTGCGGAAATAACAAACTAAGGCGTTTGTGCTGTTCTCAAATGTTCCGAACGGAATTATGTTTGTCTATTACTTTTCTGTTCATAAATAATGTTTGGAATTGTTTTGAACTTATTTAACGTGGTATTTAACTAATATTATGGGTATAACACACATTAATATCAAGTGTAAACCACCATACTTATAAAATATATATATCATATATAAGTAAGTTTGTAGCTTAAAAATATTACCAAAGTAAGCAACATTGAACGTTGTGTAGGTTAGTAGTTGGAACGATAACTGTGTGAATGTTATAATTATTTCTTTCCTCCAAATTCACTCACACAAGATTACTTCAATTACAAAAAGTGGTTATTTGAATCTGTTTTACACCGAAATGTGATTTAAAACCACATAGTTTTGCGATAGTAATATAAAAACTCTGTGATCTGTGTTCATTTCACATAATTGTATTAAATAAGGACGTAGTAATCTAAGTTCTTTTGGCTAAAAAGTGTGTTCAAATTAAAAAAGAAAAGAAACTAAAATTCTGGTGCTAATTACAACTTATTAGTTGTTAATGAAGAGCGATACTTAAAATTTAACTCTACAATCAGTGTGATTAAGGCAGACGTCTTTGGCTAATTAACAATGAAATAAGATGACAAAGAACCGAAGTCTTGGCCACGAGATTACAGATAATAAGAAGGGAGTGATAATCTGGGCAGCTAATTTGATGCCTAATGAACGCTGCGGCTTACTGCTGTGGATCAAGTTTTATCGGAGTTTGCGCTGTTCAATGTAAGAAATTAACAATGAAATACGATCCAATTCTTTTTCTTGCTTCTTCTAGCCTTTTATATATACTGATCTTTTTTATCATGATAATCTTTACCCCAGTTGTGTTGTTCAGAACAGAAGATGTATTTAAAATGTGGAGGATTTTTACTGAGCATTAAGCTTTACCAGAAAATGCGAAATACGTCGACCAAACATTTGAATCGTATTACCGATGAAAAATGAGAAAGGACCACGTATTATCCATAGGATTTTTATGAAATCCGATGAAATTACAAAGGAACTGCACATGCTCTTGTGGGAACGTCTGTTTTAGACTAGTGCAATATCGTCGAGAAGCCAAATGACAGTGTTTCAATTTTGCGAATTATACGAGTTCAAAGAAAGGCATTATACTTCGTAACTGGATGTTAAGACAATATGATAGTGTTCCCGAGTACTCTGGGTGACTTAGCGGGTTTGATCTCGCCAAGGCCATTCCGTAGTTTCCAGAAATCACGCCAGGCGTATGCGGAGACAGTTTTTTCTAAACACCGTGATCCCATACCTTTCATCTGATTCATTGGTGTAATAAGGTGGCAGGACGGGCAAAATGACACGAGCTCCCAAGCGGAGGGGACCCCCGCCACGAGGCCGAGAGAGCCTGCACCGTCAAAACAGACCGCACCCATTGTCGCTGCCCAAGATCTGCCACTGAGGAATGGCTCCATCCGATTAATTTACCATGGGTCCCAATGGTATAATTATGCCACTGATTTATTTCATCTCCCAGCACTAATAATCTCGACGTCGATAAGCCGTAAATTTCTAGCAATACGAAATACAGTAAAAAAACAAGAACAACACACATAAAACAGCAAACAAACAAAAAATAAGACCAGCATGAAACTAATAAAAGTAAAAACCAACAAAACCAATAAAACAAATTATAAATGCAGTGAAAACTGTATTGTAGAAATAAGATCAGCTGTACACAGTTAGGCGGGTTTATATTGTTTTCGTTCAAAGTGCTAACGGAATGAAGAAGATATTGTCTTGTTCACCAAAACATTCTCTGCCACAAATTAGTTCTTTTCGAGTCCTTATTTGTTCGACAGTTATGCGTTCATTAAGATGCTGGAAACCACTGTAGGGCAAAAAGTGGAAAAAGATCGAAGAAGCTGGTCCTCCTGGGTTTAACTTTGAATGATTCCCGTAAACGGTAATCCGAATGGTTTGACCCGCAATTAAATAATGGTCTTCGAGAATACATGGCCCGAATGTAACCGCACAGCCAGCAGGCCCGAAACGTAACTCTTAACTGAGTTATGTGGTTAAATATCTATCTATATACAAGGCTACTTTGGTCACCGTGTCATTGCATCCGTAACGCTGACGTCACACACCCGGCCTTCGTTACCGGACTTATTGCGACCAGAGATGTTACTGCAAAATTGAAGTTATGGGCGTTATTTAATAACAATTTTATTCAGTTAAATACACTCCTGGAAATTGAAATAAGAACACCATGAATTCATTGTCCCAGGAATGGGAAACTTTATATACACATTCCTGTGGTCAGATACAACACATGATCACACAGACAGAACCATAGGCACATAGACACAGGCCACAGAGCATGCACAATGTCGGCACTAGTACCGTGTATATCCTCCTTTCGAAGCAATGCAGGCTGCAATTCTTCCATGGAAGATGCCAAGCCATTTCCACCTGGCGCCTCAGCTGGACCATCCTTCGTGCTGGACGTGCAGACCGCGTGAGACGACGTTTTCATCCAGTCCCCAAACATGCTCAATGGGAGACAGATCCGGAGATCTCGCTGGCCAGGGTAGTTGACTTACACCTTCTAGAGCAGGTTGGGTGGCACGGGATACATGTGGACGTGCATTGTCCTGTTGGAACAGCATGTTCCCTTGCCGGTCTAGGAATGGTAGAACGATGGGTTCGATGACGGTTTGAATGTACCGTGCACTGTTCAGTGTCCCCTCGACGATCACCAGAGGTGTACGGCCAGTGTAGGAGATCGCTCCCCACACCATGATGCCGGGTGTTGGCCCTGTGTGCCTCGGTCGTATGCAGTCCTGATTGTGGCGCTCACCTGAACGGCGCCAAACACGCATACGACCAACATTAGCACCAAGGCAGCAGCGACTCTCATCACTGAAGACGACACGTCTCCATTCGTCCCTCCATACACGCCTGTCGCGACACCACTGGAGGCGGGCTGCACGATGTTGGGGCGTGAGCGGAAGACGACCTAACGGTGCGCGGGACCGTAGCCCAGCTTCATGGAGACGGTTGCGAATGGTCCTCTCTGATACCCCAGGAGCAACAGTGTCCCTAATTTGCCGGGAAGTGGCGGTGCGGTCCCCTACGGCACTGCGTAGGATGCGACGGTCTTGGCGTGCGTCCATGCGTCGCTGCTGTCCGGACCCAGGTCGACGGGCACGTGCACCTTCCGCCGACCACTGGCGACAACATCGATGTACTGTGGAGACCTCGCGCCCCACATGTTGAGCAATTCGGCGGTACGTCCACCCGGCCTCCCGCATGCCCACTATACGCCCTCGCTCAAAGTCCGTCAACTGCACATACGGTTCACGTACACGCTGTCGCGGCATGCTACCAGTGTTAAAGACTGAGATGGAGCTCCGTATGCCACGGCAAACTGGCTGACACTGACTGCGGCGGTGCCCAACCGCTGCGCAGCTAGCGCCCTTCGACGGCCAACACTGCTGTTCCTGGTGTGTCCGCTGTGCCGTGCGTTTGATCATTGCTTGTACAGCCCTCTCGTAGTGTCCGGAGCAAGTATGGTGGGTCTTACACACCGGCGTCAATGTGTTCTTATTTCAATTTCCAGGAGTGTAACAGCGAAGATATGAATTTCCAGAACACCGAAATAAATGTTTGCGTTTCGTTTAAATTGACATATTAATTATTAGTTATTTTTGTTTATTTGTATTCAGTCGATTTAGATGTTTTCGTGTACTATCTGACCAGATATATCGCTGTTGCAGTATACTAAGAAATATGTAAGAAACTGCCAGAACATTGCGTTCAACTGGCCACTTTTCATGGCTTTAGAAGCTATCTATATTGGATGTAGATTTTTCATTAAATTCTTTGTTACTGTTTTGTTATGCTCGAAAAATAAACAGCAGGTACTATGCGCTATACCTATAATTTTTTATAGCCTTCGAAGCTAGTTTATAATAAATGGTAGGATATTTTCCGCGATAATCCAAATTTTATCGTATCAACAGTGGCAAATAATAAGATTACAGACTAATGCACGCCAGAATAAGGGCTAACTTTAATTTAATTGCGATGCAGCGCATACTCCGGTGGCTATTTCCCCACACACCCATTTTTTCCACTTTCCTGCACCCCCCTACTTTTGCCATCAACAAACTTCAACTTTTAATTCTTTCAACGTTTGGTAAATTATTCATCATTTCTCCTGGTAACTTACTCCAATCCCTGACCGCCTTACCTACGAAGGAAGATCTTCCCACACCTTTGTGTCTGAAATCGAATGCCATCTTGTCATGGTCATCTATTCCCTTCTATTCGTTACTCATAATTCTTACACCAATATGGAGCAGAAGAAAAAACGGTGCTGGATTGAAATCTACAAAGATTTAGGAGTACTTGAAAACACAATTTTAGAATGATTTCCTGGAAGTTGAATACTTGGTTGAGAAAAAGAAAGTTGTCCACAGACGGTAAGAAAAGGAAATCATTTTTGCATGTACAGCGTACCAAACTGAAAAAATGGAATTAAGTCATAGAAAACCATTGATTTTGTAGATTTTTATATTTTTTACGTTTTAATTATTAAATACTGTATTGTATTTTACTGTATTACACCGCTATTAATTATTTGTCATATTACTTACTCGAAAAATAGTTATGCAAAGCTAAAATTACGGATAGCATAATTAAATTTCGCTATAGGGAAGTTCAACTGCGTACTCTTCTGAAAGTTTCGCTGATAGTTTGTGATATCGAGATTTCAGTTTTCCGGCGCCTTTTGTTTTGGTTTCATTGTAATCTATAATTGATGTTTCAGAACTAGTAATTACAATTGCCAACTATCCTTTAATGAAGTTGCAGGCAATTCCATTAAAAGTTGTGGCTGCAGATTGAATTAAAAGAGTGAACAGTTAACTACAATAGGCAAAACCATTATAATTATGTAGTTTTGTTTTTCGTAGTAATTCTTGCTTTCATTCTCAGCGGCGGTGCTTTCGTATTATGGAATCACAATGTGCGAATGCAGATATCTTTCCTACTTTTGGTGGGACATCTATTGTTGTTGCGGTTAAGTGTTTAAATAGTCCAGCGTTACCATAAAACCATATGCATGTATTACAACAGAAAAGTGTATAATTAAGTTTTTTGTATCTAAATAGACAAAACATAAGTTTGTATACATTATATGTCGATATCAACCAAGAATAAAAATATAATGAATAACATATCCACATAACATGAAAATATATTTGTAGATAACACATTAACGAAACCTTCAGATAGCTGAGCATGATAAATCTAATCAAGGTGTTTTTTTTTTTAGACAGTATTACTTGTTCCAGAGATGATGAAAAAGGATGTAAAAACAACTGAGGAATATTGTTCTTTACTTCTCATACTTTAATGACTTAAATCGCCAGTGTGCCACAGATATCTAAGATGTAGCAGGTACTACGGATCACTAGCATGACTCTGCCTCATTCTGATCGCAGAGGCAATTTCTCTTGGCATCAGTACGCAACAATACTACTAAACGAACTATCAGGCCGTTCAGTGGTGAACACGAATTATTTTCTGAAACTTCAAAGCAAAAGTTCTGCCGATCTTATAGCACCAATCCACGCAAACGCGCTGTTCACAAGAGTAATTCACTTCATAGAACCATATTGCTTCGAGGGACGTTGAGAGTTCCAAGATGCGAGAAATGTTGGTTGCCGTTAAGTGCACATCTTCTCAAAATAGATTTTGGAATTGAGCATATAATGCTTATTTAGAGGTCTACACATTTGACCTCGTTTACACTTTGCGTCCTCGTGTGTGGTCCGTGGCTAGTGCATCTCATCGCCTGCTTCATCACCGTTCCGGGCGCAGACAAGTGACTGACGAGACACGCAACTTGCTGGCGACGACTCAGGACTCGAGTCTCGGATTAACTAGACTATGTATTCGTACCTTATCGTACAATAGCTACACTGAAGAGACAAAGAAACCGGTATAGGCATGCGTATGCAAACACAGAGAGTACAGTAAGAGTACGGCCCTGCGGTCGGTAACGCGTATATAAGACAACAGGTGTCTGGCGCAGGTTCTACAATGCTGCTACAATGGCAGGTTATCACGATTTAAGTGAGTTTGAACGTGGTGTTACAGTTGGCGCATGAGAGATGGGACACAGCGTCTCCGAGGTAGCGATGAGATGGGGATTTTCCCGTACGATCATTTCACGAGTGCACCGTGAATATGGGGAATCCGGTAAAACATCAAATCTCCGACATCGCTACGGCCGGAAAAAGATCCTGCAAGAACGGGTACAACGATGAATGAAGAGAATCGTTCAACGTGACAGAAGTGCAACCCTTCCGCAAATTGCTGGGAATTTCAGTGCTGGGCCATCAACAAGTGTCAGCGTGCGAAACATTCAACGAAACATTAACGATATGGGCTTTCGGAGCCGAAGGCCCACTCGTGTACCCTTGCTGAGTGCACGACATAAAGCTTCACGCCTCGCCGGGGCCCGTCATCACCGACATTGGACTGTTGATGATTGGAAACATGTTGCCTGGTCTGACGAGTCTCGTTTCCACGGTTGGACGTGTACGGGTATGGAGACAACTTCATGAATTTACGGACCCTGCATGTCAGCAGGGGACTGTTCAAGCTGGTGGAGGCTCTGTAATGGTGTGGGGCGTGAGCAGTTGGAGTGACACGGGACCCCTGATACGTCTAGATACGACTCTGACAGGTGACACGTACGTACGCATCGTGGCCGATCACCTGCGTCCTTTCTTGTCCATTGTGCATTCCGACGGACTTGGGCAATTCCAGCAGGACAATGCGACACCCCCGTCCAGAATTAATACAGAGTGGCTCCAGGAACACTCTTCTGAGTTTAAACACCTCCGATGCCCAACAACCTTCCTAGACGTGAACATTATTAAGCACATCTGGGATGCCTTGCAACGTGCCGTTCAGAAGAGATCTCCACCCCCTTGTATTCTTACGGATTTATGGACGGCCCTGCAGGATGCATGGTATCAATTTCCTCCAGCACTACTTCTGCGTGCTCGCGGTGGTCTTACACGATATTAGGCTCTTCAGTGTATGAGACTACCATTCATCCGAGGACCGTTGGCTGTCAAAACGTACCCTTTTGCTCAACATTTCTTACTAACGTTGAATGTTTGTTGAATCGATACTTAAAATCTCTGTTGTATTGGCAAGAGTTTTGCTCTCGTACCCTTAACAAGCACTCTGCACAGTAGTTGGTACTGATATAATAACTTGTAGAAAGGGAATTATCTACCACACTTTTGTAGCGCTACTGAAGTACGAGTGCTGCATAATTCAGGGCAGAAAAGCTGGTTTTAAAACCAAGTAGCTCTGTCAACTGCGATTTCCTGCAACGCACGGGGGCTTTCGTGTACAATTACTACCAAAATAGTATAAACTTTATTTTTTGTTAGACTTGATTATGTTTTAGAAAATTGTCTTTTAAATGATATACGAGTATATAATTCAAAAGAAAAGTTGAAAAATTTCGCAAATTTCCAAAAAAGACTTTTACTACATCTACATCTACATATATACTCTGCAATTCACAAAATTGTGGGTGGCTGAGGGTGCTCAGCACCAAAGCTAATCTCTTTGTTTTGCATTCCAATCCCTAATGGTACGAGGGAAAAAGTAATTCATATAAGAATCAGTCCGGCACCTTATTTCTTTAATTTTATCTTTCCTGTCCTTCCGACTCAAATAGGTTGGTGGAAGAAGTATTTCTCTACTCTCAAAAGTGAAAGTGGGAGTACGCATGTTTTCCAATAAGTTTAAACGAAACGTGTGTCGTCTATCTACCAGAGACTCCCAACCTAATCTACTAATCAGTTCTATGACACTTTCATAAGGACTGTAGCAAGCGGTCACGAATCGAGCGGCTCTTCTCTGTACTTTCTATGTACTTTCTCTATACTTTCGATCAAACCCTTACGAAACGGGTCCCAAATGGCACAACAATAATCCACATGTGGACGCACAAGAGATTTGTACGCTATCTCCTTTGTTTGTTCATTACAATTTTTCAAGATTCGACCAATGAATCATAGCCTAGAATTTGCTCTACCTACTAACGAATTAATGTGTATGTCCCATTTCGTGTTCCTTTGTACTGTTACTCCCAAATATTTAATAGAATCGACCATATCAATAACTGAATTGTTTACCTCGTATTTCTGAACAATCGGATTATTTTTGTTAGTTATGCTCATTGTCTTGCACTTTTTACAATTTAGCGTAAGTTGCCACTCAGCGCACCAAGCCAAAATAACATCCAGATCACGCTGAATTTCTAAGCAATCGGCCAAATTTCTTACTTCCCTATAAATAACCGCATCATCAGCAAACAATCTAAAAAGGCTTTTCACTTTGTCTCCGAGATCGTTTATAAAAAATTAAGAAAAGAAGTGGTCCTATTACTCTTCCTTGAGGTACACCCGATGTAACATCTAGATTAGAAAAACTTTCTCCTTCAGCGACAACATACTGCGACCGACCAGTTAGAAAATCCTTTATCCATTCACAAAGCTGATCCGATATACCGTACGCTCGAAGTTTCGCTAAAAGGTGGTTGTGTGGCACAGAGTCAAAGGCTTTCTGGAAATCTAAAAAAATTGCATCTACTTGTGAACCTGCATCGATAACTTTCATTACGTCGTGTGTAAATAGGGCCAGCTGTGTTTCACATGATCTTTTCTTCCGAAATCCGTGTTGATTTGTTGTAAGCAAATTATTATCATCTAGAAAATTCATAATGTTCGAGCATATAATATGCTCCATAACTACATGTTTACTATCAGATTTATGAAGTTCCCTATCAATTAAAAACATATAATTTTTGGTAACATTAAAGTATTTAATGTCTCAGTGTCACTTATTTAGTTGTTTTTCGAAACTATAAACTGCAGAAGGATAATTACGGTTTTCTTGTAAACTCTAGAGGCTTGTATTAAATTTTAAAGAAAACTTAGTGTCTGTAGTTCCAGAAATAAGGCGGAATGGTATTTTTTAATGTTTTTTCGGCAGAAGAATCCACAAACTGTTGAATAAAATCCACGCTTTTTGAGAATCAGCAAGTGCTAGCTTTTTTTTTAGACCAATAAGGATCTTCTTCAACTCTTTACTAAATCCCCTATAAATATTTTCACCTCCATGATTTTTCGGACATATATGTTATGGTTGTATTAAGGTTAGCAAGAACGAAACTACTGCGTAATTACAAATTTCTGATTTATAGAGTTAAGAAGTTATGATGTTTTGATAGACATACAAAGGAAAGAATTCATAATGGTATTTCACTTTATGGTTTTACGCATCGTCGACGTCCAAGTCATTATAAGCGGGAAAGGAACACAAAGAACGGGAAGTAATTCTACCAGGTTTTTTGAAGGAACCACCCAGGCATTCGCCGGGAGTGATTTCGGGAAATCTGGATGGCTGAATGGGGATTCGAAGCCGCAGTCTTCCGGGTCTGTAACTGCTCACCCATCAAGCTAGGTCATAATGGTTCAATTTTTCACGCAGATTGTACGGAACTATTAAAAAAAACGTCTTCCGTCATTTTGTTTTGTGATTTTGTAGTTAATAAGTCATTTATTAGTGCCATAAAATTTTGAACTTGCATTTCAACATCGGAGAAATACAGACAAACGGATTTAAAAAAAAAAAAAAAAAATCCGGTAATCTAATCGTTAGCTTAAGAGCCAGAATCCGTTACAATCGTCAGTTATCATAAGCTGTTCAGACTACATAACTGTGCTTGTCATATTTAGTTTTCTGTACTAACAGGTAGTACACGACCTCATAACATGGGTTACCCGTTATGGAAGCGGGGCGTAACGGTTAGCGTTCTCGCCTCGCATTCGGGAGGACGGCGGTTCGAATCCCCGTCCGGGCATCCAGATTTGGGTTTTCCATGGTTTCCCCAAATCACTCCAGGAAAATGCCGGGATGCTTCCTTTAAAAGGCCATGGCCGAATTCCTTCCCACTCCTTGCCCCCATCCTTCCCCCCCCCCCCATCCTTTCCAGTCTCTAAAGACCTCGATGTTAAAAAGAGACGTAAAGCAGTTACAAAAAAAAAAAAATTGATAATACAGAATGTTTCGTGCAGTATAAGTAACTATTTGACACTTGCCTCAAATGTATGCTTCTAACGAAGAAAATGTCACCTCTTATGTGCGTAGTGTTAATTATGTAAGCGACTGTTTACATTCCGTAAGAAGTTGTAGTAAAGGTACCTACTGCCAAAATCTCTGAAGGCAAGCATGGGACATTGCGAGAGGAAGAGGTTTGTATTGACTTCCATCTGCATAACACCATTACAGTGATGGTATGGTCATACCCACGTTTAGCTACTCCAAGTTCAGAAAAGTTACTTCCCATCACATCAACATTCAACTGCCTCAACTGACAGTTGAGGCAGTGAGAGTCAGCTTGCGACAACTAGAACATATCTGATGAAGACAGAAGTGCTAGCTGTCGAAATGTCGTTTTTTTACAACACCATCCGGCTGGACACCCGAGAAGATTTTGTGACATTGATTTGGTCAGTGGGAACGTCCAACGTTGACGAGAGATCGCCATTTTTCGTATAGATTTCAGAACTGTCAATTTCTTTCGTAACTAAACACTCTCCATGCCGACTTACGGTCATTGCCGTTGGCTAGCCCTACCGTGTGTGGGAAGCACAGACATTCATGAGGCCACACAACAACCCGGTCCAGCTTCATCAATGGAACCCGCCTTGTTTATTATTTAGGGCTTCAATTACGCCGGCTGTTGAGGGCCAATATCGCGGAAATCACGACCAGCATGCGGGCTTATTGCATTTCATCCTCCGCAGAACAATGGCTGCGGAATAGAGTCGTAACAATGATATTATTGCTGCCGTATGCACCCTCCACTGGCGTCTGAGTTATGGCATATCGATGGAGATTCGCGGACTGGTGAACCATCTGGCGTGCGAGGGAACAGAATGCGGTTGCGGTAGGCGAAAGTAGATTTCAGCACTAACAACGTCCCCAGACATTGAATACGACCACCAGCGGAGCTGCATCTTATGATGTTAGGAAGCCAAACTTGAAGTTGTACAGAAAAATGTAAAATTCGTGTTGCCGAACGTTGTAAACGAATTTTATTTGTTTGAACCGGGATTATGGGACATTCTGGTGAACGATAGTCAAACAGACTGTAAGGAAATAAATACGGTTTTAGTTAGGACTTTTAATTAATATACGACGTTGTAGTAGTGGAGCTATGTTACGTGACACAATGTTAGTGCTTATAACTTATTACTTTTACTAAATGATACGAATGCTGTCCGGTCGCCAGCCTGGTAAGCTTTACTATTTGGATACTTAATTAAATCACACTCATATGGTACATGCAAGAAGCAAATTAAAACACATACACACGTACCAGCATTCACAGTTCACGAAGTTTTATTACACTTCAGTTACATAATCCAAAAGCAAGCAACCAGACACTAAAACTAGTTTTCGTCACCAAAGAATGCTGTTTCGAGTATAAATAAGGTTTGAAATAGAGAGTAGTAGCCCCGTTATTATTCATTAAGCAATAGAAGTTCACCATAATCAGTCTACAGCAAACCATATTACTTAGAACCAACATACACACTCTACAAAATACTTCTGCACTGTTCACGTAATATTCTGTTCATCGGAACATCGGTGATGTCGCGATAGCGAGTTATTACAGCGTACTCGCGGAACAAACACTCGCGGCCACGACCCGCTAGACTTCATCGACTGTACTCTACTCCGTCGACCTGTACCCTATCATTGCGCGCTAGCCGACTGCACAGCTCCAAAGACATTATAAGTATATCTGCGATCACATTACCAACTTATAAAATGTGTGTAATGTTCAGATTTCAGTTTTTCGCGGATTAAGGAAATGAAACTACGTGAATGCCGAGATTGTTCCTACAAAAAGGCTGTGGCCGAATTCCTAATCCCATTCCTCTTCCGGTATTAACAACTCGGCGCCAATGTGTCGTGGAGCCATACACACACGAAAAAAAACCTACGAATACTGTACAGCATAAGCCTTCTCTTGTTTATATAAGAAAAGCATCAAATAGATTGAATCAGATGGTTTCAATAAAAACATAATATTTAGATCTTAATTTGTAAATTTATTATTATTTGTGTATGAACCTTATCTGATCATGCAAAACCTCGATTCTCTCCATAGCTTGTAATGTGTTTTTCCTCTGGGTAATAAGAACTATGAATTGTGCAACGGGAGAAGCTTAAGAGTTGTCATCTGTCTGCGATTCATGTGACGTATGTTGTCTATGATAACTGTATGTTTAATTTGTGAAATGTGTAGTTTATGATGCTGAGATTGGGGACCGTCCCAATATCCGTTTAAGAGATTGTGGAAAATCGCCTAAAAATCGCTGTCAGGATGGCAGATATGCGGGCACCAAGATTCGAACCTGATGAAAATATTACACACTAAATTCAGTTGCGTTGTTTACGGTAGGATTTTGCCGTACTAGACACTCCAGGTTTAAATCTCTAGCTTGACGTATCAGCTGTCGCCATTAAGGTTTTTAGGCGGTCGTTCTTAATCATTTAAAAAAATGATCGTATTGTTCCCAAGTTCAGCTTTAAAAATAACGTAAAACACAGATACATTCATACTTAACATACAGAATCAAACTTATTCGGACTTTGTACCTCCATTATCTGATAGGAATTCGGAGAAGGCAGTTGGGAGACTAATCTAGTATTCACTCCTAGTGTGAATAATAGTTTGATATCGCAAAACAAGAAATTGAGGAAGAAATGTTTAGATAATCTGAAACAACAATGGAAGATACGCTGGAGTTATAACATGCGCGGCTTCACCCAATTTCCAAGTGAATGTGGGGATGGTTCCCTGAAGAAGACCGTGGCCGAATTCCTTCCCGTTCCTTGCCCCCATTCCTTTCCTGTCACTAATGACCTCGACGTCGACGAGGTGTAAAGTCATAAGCAAAAGATTCACACAATTGCCATATACGGAATTTTCAGTCTGTTATGTTACATCGCATGTATCCAGAAATTCGTATACACCTACTTTATTCAATCCACTGCTTCAAAATTAAAATCCCGTATTAAAGTTGTTTCCAGCCCATTGAAAAGCATTATAGAAAAATCGTGTGTTGAGCCATTACAAAGGTACTGTTCTAGCAACGTATCCTTTCATGGTACAATCGTTGATTCACAGCACTAATTTCGAGGCCATGTGGTTCCATAGCTACTGGATGGCTGTAATATGCATCTATTTACTAATTTTTGGGTTGTAAAAGTATGGATCGGGTAGAACTTGAAGCTTTTTTGCCAGTGCTTTATCATCATTGCAAAACTTCTTTAATTTTTTGCTTTCGTCTTTCCTGGACTTAATTCGAGGTCTCCAAACTTGAAAATATGATTTTACAGCCTTATATAAAAGACAAGAATAATTTTAAACCTGATCGTAACGATCAAGCTTGGTATTCTGGGAGACGTGGATTCGATTTCCTCTGTGGCCTTTATGATTTCAGTTTTCCACAGATTCCCAAAACACTCCTGTCAAGTGCCAAATGGTTCTTTTGAAGGAACATGACCGAATATCTCCTTGCCCCTTGGTCATATTCCTTTTCAGCCTCCATAAACCTCAAATTTGACATCTATACACCACTAGCCAGAAAAAAGTAAGTTGAAAAATTAAATGTCGTACGCAAGCGTTAAATTTTGTCATGAAACTGCAAGGGGCATGAAGCTCTTTAATTTGTTTAAGCGGCTGCCTTCATGTTATAAATTTTAATGTTTTTAGAAGAATTTGAATCATATTCATCTCTTATTATAATTATTAATTAATTTAATTAAACTGCGTTGTAGCACACATTCTGGTGGCAATTCCCTCTTTGATTTTATTTTTTAATTATAATATATAATTTGAGTGTTAAATTCCTCCCCGACCTACTTTTGCAATTTACAAATTTTAAATTCCTTCAGCCTTTTTGGTAAATTATTCATCACTTCACTTGGTACGGAGCGTGGTGAGTGAATGGTTAACGTTCTTGCAAAGCATTTGGGAGCACGCGGGTTCGAATCCTCGTCCGGGCATCCAGATTTGAGTTTTCCATCGTTTCCCCAAATCACTCCAGACGAATGTCGGGATGCTTCCTTCAAAAAGGCCATGGCTGAATTCCTTCCCGTTCCTTGCCCCAATCACATCCCGCCTCTAATGACCTCACTGTCGACGAGTCGTAAAGCCCAAACAAAAACAAAAAAATCTTGTCAATTTGTTTCACTCCCTGATACTCTTACCCACAAAAGAAAATTTTCCCACTACCATAAGCATGAAATCGAATGCCAGCTCCAAAGTGTCTTCAAAGAAATTTAATGATAACGTTGAAGGTAATTTCTACTTTGGCAGACCGAGCGGGGTGGGTGAGTGGTAACAGTCTGTCCTAAGATTCGGGAGGACGCAGGTTCGAATCCCCGTCTGGCCTTCCAGATTAGGGTTTTGCATGTTTTCCCTAAATTACTACAGGAAAATTCCGGGATGGTTTTTCAAAAGGCCATGAGCAATTTCCTTCCCGTCCATTCCCCGCAGTCCTTCCCCGCCTATAATGAATTCTACGAAACGTAAAGCCAGAAGCCAAAATAAATAAATAAGAAGTTAGTGAAACATGGGACAAACTGAGACGAACAACCTAAAAGAGGACGCGATACCCCTTGGAAAGAAGAGCGTTTACAGGCCCATTCTAAACGAATGAAGAACTACTGAAAATTAAACTCGCTACCAATAGCACGAAGGCTTAACATGGTCCTAGTTGGCCTCAACTTATATATATATATATATATATATATATATATATATATATATATATATATATATATATATATACGAGATAAGACAAATTTTCCACGAACTTCTGATAATTTTTTTTAAATTCTTTCAGAGAAACCACTTCAAAACGAATAAGCATCATAGGTAGTAGGTATCCATGTTCTGGGATCATATCGAGCACCAGATAATCTTTTGTTGCTTGATTCATTAGTGTTGACATCTCAGCATTCGTAGAACAGAAACCTGAGTTCTTGATTCATAGTTTATTTCTAATATTTCGAGCTATACTCCTCCGAACTTCTAGGTCATAAAGGTGGAGGGGGACTGGGCACAAGGAGCGGGAAGTACTTCAACCATGGTCTCTTGAGGGAATCTTCCCAGCATTCGCCTGGAGTGATTTCGGAGAATAATGGAAATCAGGATAGTCGGTTAGAGATTTGATCCCGCATCCTTCATAATGCTAGTCCCGAGCGTTATCTCTCACCTACTCTGTCATTCAGATGTTAAAAGCCATCAAAAAAATCCTTGGTTCCAACTTGATTTGAACCGTATTAATGCCAATAACACTGTATATGTTCCTAAGACTCTCAACAGATCCGTAAATCATGACTATGAATGCGTTAGTTTTTTCTCTCAAGCTTGGGAATAGAAACTTTCTTCTCTGAAACTCTATTTTCTGACGCAGAGCTTCCCAAAAGCCGCGTTTCTTATAAGAGAGACGTTCGCTTCTTAGAAAGGCAATATAAAATGCCAACTGTTCCAAGGGGATAAACGGAATGACTGCAGCCTCCAGTCTGCTGAATAAGAGATCTGCGTCCTCGCTTTGAAAAATCGACCCCTGTGTGAGTTGGGCGTGGGCCGAACCGGTATCGATCCACGCCGGGCCCTGAGATATTGTCGCCGGCCGTCAAATTTTTCCCTCAGGAACCGTCCGCCCCGCCCGGCTGGGGTCCGGCCCTGCCCCTTCCCCCAGACCCAACTCCCGGTCCTAATTCAATTCGGGGGACGGCGCCTCGACGCCATCTTGTCCTCCCCTATCGTCCAGCTGCCCCTTGGTCCAGTGCATGCGACACAGCTGCCGTCGGCTGGATACACTCTGTATGAATGCTGACAATCAGCATGTGGCGAGAAGAGGTCACCGCTCTCTACCTGACAAGTGTTGCCAACTTCGAAGTCAGTGTTTATATATCTGGATTGCCGTTTCTATAAAAGCAACGAGTTTCTTAGTTTAAATTATAGTATTACTATCCCTTTATCACAATTACCTATTAGGATCTTGTGTTCGGATGTAAGTTGTTCTACGAACTGAAGCACACCATATAATGTTATATTATTTTATAGATCTAAAACAAATTCTTGAAAATTGATCTTGAACCAATAACACAAATATAATTTAATAATACTTAAATTAGTACTTCCCTTTCAATAAATACTCAAATACAGTGTTTCTGCTTCTTCTATTACAATATTTATTGGTCACAATCCACATTCTCCATAGTTTCAACAATTTACAAGTTCACTTCATAAATTCACAGTACACATTAATATTATTCTTCTCAAATTTTATTATGAATAATATTGGTTTTATTAATTTCTATATAACACGGAGTCTTTCATTTCAAGCCGTTCAACAATCTCATAACATCTTTGACTTGACATCCAGCGATCATCAATTTTATCCTTTGACCAAAGATAAAATAGCTTCCCTACTCAAAGAAATATATTAGAAACAAACATTTAAATTTTTTGTAATAGTTCCTTCTAAAATGTGATTTTCAACTAAGTTTATATCAAAAAAAAGTTTGATATCACATGAAAAACCACCCATTTGAAGTGAAACTTTAGTAGTAGGAATACTTCTTCCCAAACTCGACAATTGGTGCACCTGAAATTTCCTTCCGTTCAAAGATAGTTTCTTTACTGCCATTCGTTTTCTTCTTTCCTTGACTACGTAATTGCTAGTGTAAGGTGAAAACTGAGTGGTCTGATGGCTCAGCAGTGAAAGCGTCTGACTAGAGATCGAAAGGTTTCCGCTTCGAACCACTTCCTAGGCGGGATTTGTTCAAAAGCCCTTAGTCCGACCATCACCTCTGGCACAGAATGTTGTATAATGTGAAGAACGCCGAAATGCTTCCGGGGCTCGGATTCCACCTAAAACTGGGTTCCCAATACCCGGATCCGGCGAATTGTACAGCCAGTAGAAACCCTGTCACCAAGACATTATGAGCACACGATCTTTTAGTTGAAAATTGACTGTTAGTGAAAGAGTTTTGTACTTTCATCTAGTACATTATTTCGAGATTCTTTTCCTGGGAAGAAGATACATTTAAAAAACAGGAAGAAAATTAAAGAAGAAAGCCAATGCTCCTAGATTAATGGTAACCAAGAACTATAAAATCGTCTTGGATTATTTCGAACATGAACATACAAATTACAATGTTCTTGTGGTATTTTTGTTGGTATGAACATTCGTTTATCAGCAGCATTTTGGTCCTTGAATTCTGGAGGTTATCGGTTCGATCCCCGGTTTGGCGATGCAGATTTTGGTTTTCCATGTATCCTCCAAATCAGTACATGTTCTTTCTTTCATAAAGATCATAATCGTTTTCCTTGACTTAGCTTGTCCATAATTCTCTCTTGGTCCTTGGAGTAGGCCAGATTAAAAATAAAAAGGTAGCAAAAACTGTTCATAAATGTCATTCTGGATACAACACACACATACACAGATTATGACGAATGTAGTAAAGATAGACTAAGGTAATTTTTAATCTTTAACATAAAAAAATTGAAATTTCTTCGCTAGAATTGGAAACTGCCTTTTATACTTCCTATTCAACTGCTAGGAACACAATTTTCATCATCCATCACTCTAACTTGGCCATCAGAAGCTGAGTAGAGCAAAAATTTCAGGGGACGATGTCAGTAACGTTGAGAATTTGTCGAATATTCTGATGGTAGCAATGAAAAGGATTCTGATCCACGCCAAAAATGAAGGTAACGATGTGCGTTAACACAAACCGGCTGTCAGTATTGAAGCGAACAGCTTTTACTTCCTCTTTTAAAATTAAATTACCTTTTATTTTAATTTTTTTACCAACAATATTATTACTGAATGAAATAATTGAGAAGGGGAATTGAGATTTTACTTTACAGGTTGGCAACACCGTTTCACGTACGTTTGACATTAACATTTATTACAACAATTACTTTTCAATTACAATTAAACAATCAACGTGTAATACAATAGTTTAAATATCTATCAGTTCTCAGAGGTTTTGTTATACTGGTATGTCCTTTCACTAAACGCAGCGGGCGATGAGAGTTTCTAGGGTGACTGGGTTTATCAATACGACACTTCTTTGTGGTTATCAACATCTTTGTGCAGTTATCAGTTTTCCAGAGGCGCAAAGTCTGCTTCCAGTAGCATTCCCTGCAGAGTTTAAACGGGCAAAGATCATAGCCATTCTGAAGCCTGGAAAAAGCCCTGAAGTTTCAGAGAATTTTAGACCTATTTCACTGCTAAGTACTACTTACAAGTAATTTGAAAGGATCATCTACAATAGAATCAGTCCAATTATTTTCGCAAACCTCCCAGTTGAACAGGCAGGTTTTAGACCTGCAAGAAACTGCGAGAATCAGGTCCTGGCCTTGGCAACTCACATAGAAGCAGGATTCGAGAGACGATTGAAGACTGGTGCTGTATTTGTTGACCTTACCGCAGCCTACGATACAGTGTGGCGAGAGGGTGTGGTATATAAACTGCTGAACATTTTGAAGTGCAAAAAAATAACTTGTCTGATCAATACCATGCTAGCTAACCGAACATTCCAGGTTGTCTCAGACAATAAGATAAGCAAAGTAAGAAGAGTGAATAATGGTCTGCCTCAAGGCTCAATTCTTGCCCCACTTCTTTTTAATGTTTATATTTCTTGACATTCCTCAAACAGAATCCAGACAGTTCTCTTATGCTGAGGATCTGGCAGTAGTACAACAATCTGATAACGTTCAGCAAATTGAAAATAGTTTAACAGCAGACCTCAAAACCATGAGCAACTATTTTCGGAAATGGCGTCTCGAACCCAGTTCCAGCAAGACGGAAACTAGTGTCTTCCATCTTAACAATCGGGCGGCGAATCTCTCACTTGACGTTCTTCTTGATGGCACTCCCATCCGACACAACCCCTTCCCCAAGTATTTGGGAGTCGTAATGGATCGCACCTTGTCGTACAATAAACATCTAAACAACCTTGCAGCAAAACTAAGAACCAGGAATAATATTCTGCAGAAGTTAACTGGCACCTCCTGGGGAGCATCCGCCTCTACACTCCGCATATCAGCACTGAGCCTAGTGTATTCTGCAGCTGAGTATTGCTCATCTGTCTGGATAAACAGCTCCCACGTCAAAAAGATCGACACAGTTTTAAACCAGACAATGCGGATAATTAGCGGATGTATTAAGACCACTCCACTGTACTGGCTACCCGTTTTGTGTAACATCGAACCGCCTGCAATAAGACGACACACTCTCCTAATTGCCCAATATAATCATATCTGTCATAACGTGGATCTGCCCATCCATGACGACATGGATAATATGTTTGTGAGACTTAAATCAAGAAATACAAGTGTAAAAACTGTAAAACTGATTATATCTGATAATTTTAATGGGAGAGAAGCTTGGAAATTGGAGTGGATAGCCTCAGCCCCACCAGAATGACACTCCCTGTTCGACAGTCAACAGGCACTAAAGGGACTCGACCTTCCTCGTAAGACCTGGGCAGCTCTTAACAGAGTTATGACTGGTCATGGAAGATCTGCTTCATCTTTGGATACATGGGGAATGAGATATTCACCGAGATGCGACTGTGGTAAGGAAAAACAAATCATCCGTCACGTGACATTTGACTGCCCACTTCGAGCCTTCAGGGGATCACCGATAGATTTTATGAACATATCAAATGAAGCTTTAGATTGACTACACTATGTTAATTTTGAATTTTAATTGTAATTAATGTTAAATTGTATTATTTTTGTGTAATGGCCATAAGCTAAATAAATAAATAGCCCACCTGCTGACCGTCGGACTGCGTCATCCACTCCGATGGCGACATGGAACACAGAGCACCACCACCAACCGTGCTAACATTAGTCGCCGCACATCATGTTCTTCGGCTGGCTGGCGACGCACACAACCACAGAGCTTGCCATCCACTGTCTCTCCACACACCCTAACGGCTCCTGGGTACCTGCCTCAAGGTCGCATACCACAGCAGCCCTGTCACCCATGTTTGAACTGTCCACCTGTGTGAGCTAGGAGCCCAGCATATCGCGAATATTACTATGCAGTGTAGCGATACACTACAGCATCAACGAGTTGAAACGAAAACTTCAACTCGAAGACACTCTGAAATGTCCCTACTTGGAACATTTATCTTACTTCATTTGTTATTACGATAAATATTAAGATCTATAGTTTTTGAACAGCTATCGTGTACGAGCTCGACATTATCTACTTTTAATCGAAGATGTTTGTTTATGCGCATCTCGTCACTTGTAAGTACAATTTCTCTAAATGACTTTTGACTAATCAAGTCAAACAAGAAGCTCCAGTATTTACATCATTAATTTCAAAGTTTTTATGATTTACACAGTGACAACTCCAAAAGACAAGCACAACACTTAAAACCATCCATTCCCCTGGATACGCTAGTTTCTACCCTACTCATATCAGAGTTACATACGAATCAGAACAGACGCAAGGTACCAAAGATACTGTTAACCAACAGTACGGGGTACAGTGACTGTGTTACTTCCTCCACTTCGCTTAGTATATTTACGTGCTAAAAGTTAGCAGCTCTGTAATATACGCCACTGCGCACATTGAAACGGGACCCCGGTACTATTTCTGGCGGTACAGTGGCGCGTGAAATTCTGGCGACAGGTTGGTGAATCACGGCCAGTGTTGGGTGACGGGAGTCTTACATCACGTGTGTTGAGTCGGTCGCCAGCCTGCGGTTCCCGGCCCGTGAATCACTCGCGCCATTGACAGGCTGTGAGGCGGGTGGCGTGCCATCCGTGAGCAGGCGCACGCTCCGCTAAATGAGCGGAACGCTTCAACCGCAAGGCGCGTTGCCGAACACACCAACAGCAGTGAGCGGTTAAGGCGCGTGTGACGGCGCGTAAAGGAAACATAAATTTAGCTGTTTTACACGTGCGCCAAATGGATGTTTCGACATGCATACGCGTATGTGTTCTGCACAGGAATCTTGTTAAGAAACCAGTTAATGTAAGCGCGGGATCATTTTTAAAACTCAGAAACTACGAGCGTTAGCCCCGAAGTTGTAATAAGAAATGATAGGGCACGTGACCTCGTATCCACCACCGTAAATAAACCCAATTTACATAAGTTCTATACATCGTTACAGGTCGAAATTAGGCGTAAGGCGATTAAATAAACTCAATTGATTTAATTTCGGCATATTAATTAACCTATCGCGAATCAAGCTTTATTAAACATTTTTCAGTGTGAAAGGTCTATTCGAAAAAAGAACATTTCACATTCTCTGCTGGACAATGTTACAAAAAAAAAAAAAAAGTTCGTACAGATGTATCAAATGTTCTCGGGCTTCCCGCTGGGGAGCCGTGCCAATTTGGGGCAACTTTTTGAAGTCGGCCTCCGAGTTCATCAACTTCTTGCAGTTTCAAAATGTTACCTGAAATGGCCAAAATATTCAAATCAGAAGTGATGCAACTAATGTCACTTTGTTAAACAACTCGTGCAATTTTTTTGCATCGTTTAAGAACTCATTATAAGCTTAGGCTCGACTCTTTTCACCGAGTGCAAACGTTAGTATATCCATGTTACTAATTGTACATTTACGCAGATTTTAAATACCTAATGCTTATCTCTTTAATTTATCCTTGAACATCAAAATCTCAAAATGCTCCTAAGAATATAGGTCAACGACGTTGATATTGTACATATCGTTCTACACATTTCTGATAACTTTTTAGCCTCAGGCAATGATAGTACACCGGAACTACGGAAAACTAAGTATGATAAAAGTTTGGTAATTATTGGGTAAGAATAATAAATATAATTTTTTAGACTCTCTGTAAGATTGTTTATCACTATAGTCTAGAACAGTGTATAGAGAAATACTAAGAGCGGGAATTTTCCAGACAGCAGCCATAATTAAACCTTTATTACGGTTATAAAATACAATATTTCTGTTAGTTATTTTACACTAACATTTCCTTAAGCTGTGTCAAAGTGCGTGCCATTTCAGGTACCCGTTTAGTATTGAGGATGTTATCCTAATGTGAAAGGGTTAGTAAGATTTACTGCAAGTGTGGATGACTATGATGGTCTGTGTTGTATATGAGATATAAAAGGAGACGGGAAACCTGGTGCCCAAACATTTAGGCCTACTCTTCCGAAATATACGAGTAGTAAGGGATGCGTCGAGTTTTACGTCCGCATTCGACGGACATATCACCATTAACTGTATTATATGCTCTCATTCCTTACGTACTGCGGAGAGTTTTGGGATTTAACCCAGGACTTTGGCGCACAGTATGGTGATTAGGAAATGTGTAGCACAACATCTCCTAGCGTATCGGCAATGTCTTGACGAGGAAAATTTCTTCCAGCACCAACAACCGATACTAGATGACCAGATATTACGCACCAAACACCATCCACGCTATCATAACCGCCTGAGCGGGTTTTCACTAGGCACGACATTTAAATAACCTTTATCTATTATTTTTTTCTGTCACTAATGGCATTAAGACTCGGCCAAGTCGAGGGTATTGGAGGCGAAAAAGGACTGCGAGAAAGGTGCAGGAAGGAATTCGATCATGCCCTTTCTCTTACTTATGGCTTTACGCCTCGTTGAAGTCGAGATCTTTATAGACGAAAAAGACTGCGGGACAAGAAACGAGAGAAATTTGCCATGGTGTTTTGAAGCAACCATTACGACATTCGCCAGGTACGAAACCATGATGAACCGAAATCTGAATGGCCGCAGGGTGGTTCGAACCCGCGTCCTTCCAAATGCGAAGTCAGAACTTTAGCGCTCACCCAACACGATTATAGTTTTATTTTCCAGGAGCTTTTAAGGATTGTCTATCAACGAATAGCTTATATGACTTCACTGCGAATTGCATGATACACCGATTTAACTGTACCTTCAGTTTTAGCAATCTGAAACAGAAAGCCGACGCTTCTCCCTTTGTGAGATTTTGCCGGATTCCCCCGTCCCCCTATTTGAGCCCATATTGTTAATAGGCAATGAACGCCTCATAATAGTCGGTGCACAAATTAATCCATTTCCATTATCTTCGTCTACATATTTAATATACTACAAATTAGTAAACATGCACAGGTTTTCGGTGTATAATTACGAGATTGGGAGAACATGTATCTTACCCGTGATAGAAACGGGTTTGTCAGATCCATAGCATTTACACTATTGGAGGGATTAAATGACTAACGGTGGCCCCAGCTTATAGCAGCTCCCGGACCCAGCCCTTGTATGAAATTTTATTTGAAAAATTATGTATAGCAAACTGTGAGTTGATTAATTATGGTTTCGTATAATTTTCTTGTAATTAATTATGAATTTGTGTGAATGAATATTTTTATGGAGAAAAACAATGTAAATGCTATGTGATATGTTCCAAGACGGTATTATGCTTACGGAGCGTGGTGGGTGAGTAGTTAACGCTATGGCCTCGCATTCGGGAGGACGGCGGTTGGAATCCTTGTCCGGGCATCCAGATTTGGGTTTTCCATGGTTTCCCTAAATCACCCCAGGCGAATGCTGGGGATTTTTTTTCAAAAGTCCATGGCCCATCCTTTAGCGCCTCTAATGCCCTCTACGTTGACGAGGCGTAAAGCAATAATAATGTATTAGTGAAAACAGTGCTGATATAAGGAGTTGCGGTTGTTAATGCTGCTTATTTCCGGTTTTTTTTTTTTTTTTTTTTTTTTTTTTTTTTTTTTTTTTTTTTTATTATAAACAGCAACTTAATTCTCCCCATTTCGTTGCGCATACGAGTATATTTCTGGCTATTTTTATCACTACGTGATTGATTTCCTTTAGTGAATTTGTTTTTGTATGACGACTAGCAAAATGTTACATTTTTATTTTTCTACTTACAACACAACGAGATGTGCAATCTGTGAGCTTTCCATTCAATTAGTGTCGGTTAATTACCTGCCGAGAGTTACCAGACTGCCTCTGACAAATTACGTAAATTATTAACATTTCCACATTAATTGGTGTAACAGCGTGTTGTGGTCGAGAAAGGCCCAGTCTCGTTTCGAACACATGCAAGCTGAATGCTCAATTTTGTTTTAATTAAACGCAGTTAATAACTTATAACCGCCCAAAAAATGAGACGTATTGTTGTTAATTGTAGAACTGATAATCACTGTTCCGAACGAAATATCACTTAATTTACTTAGCACAGATCCTTGATATTAACATTTGAACATTCGTGATGCATTTTAACAGGCTACCTGATACATTTCGTCATGTTACAGTTTTCATACAATGTAGCTCAATACAATATTTACAGATCAGGATTCGAACATCAATGTGACAGCTCAACTGTTACTGGCCAGTGCAAAGATCCTTACGATGCTAGCTAATAATATTCAACTTACATTAACCAAAGACTACTCCACCAGAAGATGGCGACAGTGATTGTGATCGCCGAAATATCGTGTAAGGACACTTCCTTAACTCGGCTCGTTATCCTAGAGCATTTCATAAATTTTTAACGCCGAGAGAAACTTTGTTCTTATGTAGTATATATAATGATAATATTAATAATATTAATAATAAATGGTTGGAGGGTTGTGAGATTGTCACAAATTATATTAATAACACAATATTTCTTGCATCTGCACATCAATGTTGACAGTTCACTTTATTTGTAGTCGAGATATTCCAATTCAAAGAACTAACAAATATCAGGAGTGTCGCTTCACTTCGCTGAACTGTGCTTGACGTACTCGCGAGTAATTATTCTGCTGATCGATTTGTGTTTAGTGCATTGTTTCACTTGTTGATGCTTCTCACGCCTTGCATAGCGAACCCGTTGCGTTATTTTAGGCAACCAATTTCCAGTTCAAACGACACGTGTAAACTTCACTGCGTTTTATTGTGTGTTTGCTTTAAATTACTGGTTTGTAGGTTCGTGTTATAAAACGGTAGCTTTTATTTTAGGCTTCCAAATAATGCATGGAAGCTGCGACATTTTGTTTTATATTTTTGTTTGATGAGCGCAAACGTTTAACAACATTGACGAGGGTTTTCAGGTTGCTACCGGCTGCCGATGGACACAGTGATAATCCTTCCTACCTAGTTCACATCCACATCAAATGCGTTTGTAAGCATAATGGCAGCAGGAAATTAGAACAGTCAAGTCCAATTCGCTTTTAACGGTTTTGTAATAACCAAGATTTTTCCGATGTTGCTAGTGTAGTGGCTATCACGAAAGCCTCTCGTCGGCGCGATATGGGGGTAGCCGGTTCAATTTGTTCTCCATTTTTGGTAGAGCATAGACCCATACCGTACATTTCACATTTCCACGGATAATATACTCCCTCTGCCACGGAAAATACTGACGTTCGTGAGAAGGAAGTGATCTTTGACAACACGTATTAATTTTTTTTCTTTTTTATTTTATGAAGAGAATGTTCTTCAGGCTCAGACTCAACTGCTGAGTTTTTGAAATTTTGACAGTCGTATTTTGAATTCTTTCGTGTGCTGTGAATCAGCAATAGAAAAGACAAACACAGCCCCTGAGGCTATAGTGCGCTTCACGAACGATGGCGGCCCAGTTTAGCGAGGCTCTGCGCATGTACGTCATCACTCTGCCAGTAGCCAATCACATTCGGTAACAATCCAGAGCCTGTCGTGTCAACACGAGTGTTGAATGCGATGTGTTTGTGAATTGTACAGTTGCAAATCAGTGAGCATTGCAATAATTCCTATTCTAAATAATGGAAGATGAACAACATAAGCGTAAGGTTCTGCATAGTCAAAGCAAAAAGCAAGATTTGAAAGTATATAAGCATTTTAAGCGCGAAGCAGACGTGAGAGGACCGATCTGCGAGGTTGCCAAAGCTCAAGAGAGCGTGTGATACTAGCCTTAGAACTGTACTGCCAATAGTCGAACGCGGTAACGTCGCATATTCTATGTCAACCCTATTTCTTTCTCTCTCTGCGCGACCCGCCATCGTTCGTGACTCGCACTATAGGCCCAAAACAGTAAGCACAGAAAATTGAGGACAGCGATCAAGGAGAAGTGAGACTGTTGCTTTAGCTACTTCGTTGAGGTTATGTGAACCCCATGCATTGTGATACACTATAACCTCTTCACTCTGAACTGGCGGCACAAGGTCATTTTCCCCTTATCCGGTTCTCACCTCACCTCCCTTCCCTTTCTTACCCCTCCAAGTAGTGTTCAAGAAAATTTCCCCGTGTGTAGGGGGTAAGGGCAGCGGAGTGGGGATAGAGAGGACTGACCTTGAGCCGCCTCTTGAAACTGAACGGGCTGTAATCACTTCTAATACGATTATTCAAACAATTCCTGAATGATTCATGTGATGCAACAATTCATTATCATTGTTGAGATTTGGTCAGATAAGTTGTTTCCTTTTCCTCTCTGGGCGTTCGACGACAAAATCGTTATGCCGAGAGAGTATTCAAGCGGTTCTGTGAAAAAGATAACTGGGAGAAAATCAATCATGACTTTGACCTGTAATGATCTCTGGCAATAACTGGAGTAATTATATTAGTGGCAATAATATCTCTGGCCTTTGTTAATCTAACAGCGAAAGCTGGCTGTGTGTCAGACACAGTGACCAAGCTCAGCGTTTTATTAGTATGGATAATTTTTTTTTCTTTTAACTACACATCACAAATGAATCATAGATTTAAAAACACCTATGCCTGATCTCATATTCAAATTGTTGTCACCCAGAAAGAGAGGTTAGAGAAGCAGCCAATGTGCTCCCTCGTCTCTACAACACAAATACGTCATCTTTGTTATTGTTTTGGTCTTTGCGTCGACAGGAACTAAAAGATCGAGAAAAAACATTTCTCCGTGTACGGCCGTCGACTGCGACTATCCAGAAAAGAACTTCGAGCCGGCAGCTTGCCCGGTATCCTGCCTTCAACACCGCTCGCACGGTCGGACCAGGGGGGCGGAAGGAAGCGGGTGGACGGGAGTGCTGATGGACGGTCTCCACGACTCAGTCCAAACCCCTCTTTTTTTTTTCCTGGCTGGCAGGGTCGGCTGTCACCCGGCCGGAACAAGTCCGCCATAAAATCAGTGAAATATTGTGACAGTGCTGATAATGGGTGCGCCTGCCTCCTCTGACGTTAATCTCGCAGCCCGCTGTGGCGGCGGCATACGTTATGCTTGCTCTGAGATACAACCGGGAGGTCCGCCACCCAGACACGTGGCCTGCTGTCAAAACGCCAGCCACGTGTCAGTAGCCAGCACTCAACTCCACGGACAGGCTTCCTCGCTTCCGGCATGCAGTGTTACGAGTATCTACCTCCTGCGAGGAGATTGGTATGCGTATCAAATCTCAATCCGATCGCACCAACAACCTGAATATCAGCCTTAACCACAGTAAATTTTAGGCCATTGATATTGCTGAATAGTCTCTTGGGTGCACTACATATGAGGGGCCCCACCCAAAAATAACCGGAATAGCATTGCCATCGGCGGAGCTTGTGTAGTACGCGTTTCTGCCGATAGGCGTTTATAGCGCAACCCATTGTCAGTTCAGTGCCGTCTGCGTGGTCGACCTGGCTTGTTCTGTTAATCTGCTGTGATTGTTTTTGATAGCGCTGTTTTGTTATTGTATCGTTTGTGATGGTGGCAAGTTTAAGTGAACAACGTGCAGCTGTGAAATTTTGTTTTCTACTCAGTAAAAACGCTTCAATGTTGAAAACAGCTTACAAAGATGACGCTATAGGAAAAAATCAGGTGTACGAGCGGTTCGCTCGGTTTTCAAAATGGCGACATGTCGATTGATGACAAACCTCGTTCTGGACGTCCAACAACTGCCCGAATCGACGAAAACGTTGAAAAAATTCAAGAGCTTGTGCTCTCAGACCGTCGACAGACAATTGATCAACTGTGAGAGATTATTGGGTTATCTTGGAGATCGGTTCAGCAAATTTTAACCGAAGATTTGGGAATGAAAAGGGTTGTTGCCAAGTTTGTTCCTAGGGCTCTGACTGACAATCAAAAAGAACGTCGAGTTGGAAAATGTCGTGCTTTGAAACAACAGCTTTAAATTGATCCAGATTTTCTGTCAAAGGTCATTACTGGTGATGAGTCATGGTGCTATGGTTTGTTCCCCCACATCAGACCGTCAATCACTAATTTTATTTTGGAGTTTAAAGAAGCTTACGCAACAGTGTTCTTCAAAGAAGACCTGATTTGTGGCAGACAGGAGACTGGTTCTTTCACCACGACAATGGACCTGCAGACACAGCTGTCTCTGTTAGGCAGTGTTTGGCTGACAATGACATTGTTCCTCTGCCCCACGCACCTAATACTCGCCTGACCTGGCTGCGTGCGACTTTTTCTTTTTTCCACGCATGAGAATGGGCATGAAAGGACACCGATTCGACAACATTGAAGAGGGCAAGAAAAAAAACGAGGGAGGAGCTATCAGCCATTTCTAAAGATGACTACAGAAAATATTTTGACTAGTGTAAGCACCGGTGGTACAAATGTATTAGTTGTAATGGAGATTATTTTGAAGTGTATAATGTTGTTTGATAATAAAAAAAAATGAAAATATACAGCCTTTTTTTTAAATATATCGGTATTTTTGGGTACTCCGTGGCGTTTGGAAGAAGTCGGTTTAGTCGCCGGTCTGGCTAACCAAATTTGAAGACAGGGGTGTCTGGATATTTCCTTCGTAAAAGCTCAAGCCATTTTCCTTAGAGTTGCTTGAAATAAAACTCTCCTGGTCCTGAAGACGGCGACTTACCCAAGACAGAAACACTTCTTCTTCATCAGCATCACCTTTTCCCAACACGATGTGTCGGCTGCCTTTCATGAATTTTAATCATGGTCAAATTAAGCGCTTTTGTTTTCCACCCACATGCTCATGCTAACGCCTAGCATTTTGTACCTGCTAAAGCGTCATGCTAACGTACTAAGGGACAAAGTGAAATCTATCTGTCTGCGAAGTGTTTAACTATGTTCTGTGTATGATAAGCTTATTTTTTGTTTGTGAAATGTGTAGCTTATGAGACTGATATTGGAGATCATTCCAGTATTCGCTCTGATAATTGCGATAAACCTCTTAAAAACTACCGTCAGGATGGCTGGTACGCGGGGGACTGGGTTCCGTAGTTCCTCCCCGATCCGGTGTGAGGCGCATCAGCGCTTTTTGCCACACTGGCGGGTTACGAGCCAAAGATCGCTAGTGAAAACAAAAAATGTTGTTGCTAGCCTAAAAATTTTGCGCTCCAAGTTCAATACGTAAAATAAAGCCTGCCGGAAGGAAGTTATGACTATCCGGTGAAGGATTTGTAGGTCTTCGTCCATGGACTGTGAATGCTATGTCAGTTTGTCGAAAATCGTTCTTTGTCTTTTTCTACAGAAATATATATATATATATATTTTTTAAGTAACTATCATAAAAACTTATACTTGTTCATGTGCTTCCTAATATCGACTAATATGACATTATGAAGCTAAATTTAAACAGCGCAGTCACAGGGGAAAATGATCTACCGATGAAATCTTAAGTTGAGTTAGGTTTCTTAGACATCTGTGCTGTATGATCACATTTTCCTGTAGTATGGACGCTTAGACCGGCTGTCGATAGCGATCTTAATCGATTCTGCAGCTTTTCTTTCACCCCCCCTTATATCTGAAAACTCGGTTTATTTCAAATTTTGAGGAGTCCGGAACAGTACTAGTAACAGTGTTGTGGGTGAGAGGTAACACTCGCATTTCGGAGGACGTGGGTTCGAATTCCCGTGGTTCCATGGTTTCCCGAATCACTCCAGGCGAATCCAGCGATGGTTCCTTAAAATAACCATGTCCAAATTACTTACCGTTGCTTCCCCTTAGTACTTTACCATTTCTAATGAACTCGACGCTGACAAGGGACCGAGAATGGTGGGTGAACGGTTAACGTTCTGGCCTCACATTCGGGAGGACGCGGGTTCGAATCCTCTTCCGGGCATCCAGATTTGGGTTTTCCATCGTTCCCCCAAATCACTCCAGGTTAATGCTGGGAGGCTTTATTTCAAATGCAATGGCCAGTTTCTTTCCCAATTCCATACCGATTCTAATGACCACGGCGTCGACGATGCGTAAAGCCATAAGTAGAAAAAAAGGTTAATATGCCGTAAAAGGCTCTGATCTTGCCGAAAATAGATAAAATTGTATTTACTACTATTGACCAGGGTTCAAATCCTGATTTCGATTTATGACCTCTATGGAAATTTATAAATCTTCACTTCTGGAAAACCATTGATTTCTTCTTGAGATATTCCGTTGCAGACTACGTTATACCGGTTCCACCTAGATCTGTAGCATTACCATGTTGGTTCAACAGTGACCGATTCGGAATGTACGAGAAATTGAAACTGTTAATCACGCCATTACGGTCACATGAGATTTAGTGACCATCTATGCAAGTATATGTTCACAGAAGATCACTCCCCTGAGGTTCTAAAACATGTATCACAGACACAATTTTTGTTTTGTTTTTTTTTCCGAGGAATACATTGACTGTGTAACAAAACTAACGGCATTCCTTGTTTTATGAAATTTCGTAAATAAATATTGAGTCACCATTACTCAAACATCGAGCCTTCTGAGTGAACAGTTCCATCCTGGCATCCGGCAAGACGTGTGATTCCAGGTCAGGTTTCCACCCATTCTCAAAATCACGCCAGGTGAAAGAGCAGATATTTCCTTCGAATTACGAGGAGCGACTCGCACTCTACCGAGGATGGTGGGTGAACATTCTGGAGGAGGCGGTTTCGAATTACCGCCCAGTCATCCATATTTCGGTTTCCCGAAATCATTCCAATCTGATGCCGGGACAATTGCTTCAAAATGACATGTCGGAATTCCTTCCCGTTTCTTGCCAACAGTCTTTCTCCATCTCTAATGACCTTGACATCGACGAAGCCTAAAGTCATAAGAATGAGGATCCTAGCACCCAGCCCTCTGTCAGCTTGTAGAGTGGTGTTCTCTGTGTGGGAGATAATTTTTATCATTTATGCATTTATGATTAATAAAGGGGATTTTGATTTTATGATGGAACGTAAATATTGATTTTGCAAGAATCTCTATTATTTTAAATAGAGGAAAACTGTCACAATATGACATTTATTTTAGTATCATTGGCGATTACAAGTCTGAGCGAATTTGCAGTTAACATTAACACAAGCAGGCCAAATCATAAAAGCAATGCTCGGAGGTACAATTAGCCGTCATAAGCAAGCAAACAATTTTAATCCATCTCAGAATTAATATGCAAGGCCACTACGAATGAAGAATTATGTTATTCGAAAATAATTGAAATAGTTCTAGCAAATTATGCCGCTAACTCAGTTGGGTTTTCAGCTACAAAGTTAGAACGTGGATATATTCTCTCAAAGACGCTTTTAAGAGTTCAGTTTCAAAGGAATGGACAATGAGATGGCTCGGTCGTAATATTTTACCGTTGTAGTTCTGCGTCTCATGTCTGCAGCGATCGAAGATGGCCCACGGCATGGGAGCTCTGTCTGAGAAGGCGTCTAGAGTCACGCCCGTTCTGGTAATGCGCATCATAGCATTATTGACTGTGTCCCCGCGCGAAATCTGCTCCAGCAGCCGCCTCACTATACAAACCGGCAGTGTCAGATTTCCGACACCAGGAGTCGGACTGCAGCAGTTAGCGAGAAAAGCCAACTTTCGGAGTCCGCAACGGAATTAAGCTCGACGCTCTTCATCTCCGAGGTAAACTTTGGCTTCAACCTTGCAGTCTCGAAGATCACAGTTAATAGAAATTCCCAGTATTTTAAGTTATGTGCTCACTGAGCTTGGCCACCCGATGTCATGTGATATCGTCGATACCTTATTCGCCCCGTGTTTGGATCACATGCGGCCGAAAATATTTCAGGACGACACCCGTGCACGGGTGACAGGCATTCCCCGCTAGGTGAGCGACCTCTTGTTGACTGCCCACCTCAAGGAGACAAGAAGTGTTCTGCGGCAGAACCCTTTATCCCCGTGCGTTGTTAGCCGGTGACATCCTGTCGCCGGGCTAACGGGGAGGCCAAGATTCTCTTCAAGTCTGCTCAGCTCAATAATTGTTTAATATTCGTTGCAACAAGATACACTGAATGTTTACCATTGGCATTACAGTCTTCACACGTAATCTTGCGTACTTTTAGGATATTACTAAAAACAATATAGGTGGTCGCCCAAATATTATGAAAATTAATCTAACATTATGATTTATATAGTAAAAATGCGCCTTAGAATGTGGCGAAAAGCGTCACATTATAAGCCCTAATGCACTAAATTAACAAAAAGCTTATTTAAATAACTCTAGTATCGGTTTTCTATTACTTTTTCCGAAATTATATTTCGTTTAACAGTAATTGCTGTACTGTTCCACTTTGCACTGAAGTAACTCCGTCTCACCAGTAAACTTTGTAGCGTTGTTACTGAATGCTTTGTTGCACACTGGGCACAGGTGTTCACTTTGGCGCAGCGCTCCTTGTATGCATTACGTCTCCTATCATCGCTGTTTCGCTTTAGCGTCGGTAGCTCCCTTTGCATTTACGGGCGGTTTTTCCGGTACCAATATTCGTGTTTTATAGAAAGTGACCGGCTAGTGGGAGGGGAGCCGCCTTCCACCGCAGGGGGTTGTTTGCCGCATCTGCATACTGGGGGTGAGCGAGTGGATGCGGCGGTCGCTTCGAGAGGCTGAGAGAGGCAAAAAGCTGAGAGGTTCTCCCGCTAACTTACGACGCCCGCCTAAGTGCTACCCAGCCCCCATCACCACTCCACCTGCGCAGTCGCCAACTTCTTCACAACCTCATCTCGGTGGCTTCCTTACCCGCTGTCTGCAAAGTCGCAGGTTAATCATTGCCTTCATCAGTGTCTTTATTATGTGATCCAAACCTTCTGAATTTATTTATTTATCTTATGATCAAAGTTCGGAATCAATAATACAATTATATACAACTAGATGACCCGTGCGAAGATTTCGCAAATACAATGAATAGTAGTGTTGGGGATTTGTAATAGAGTGGAAGAAAATCCACCTCATTTGTTTCAATTTTTTACTTGTTTTGAGTAATAGGTGTTTAACAAAAGTCGACACCAGTGAAGCAGTTTATTAATATATCTTTGATATGTGCTACTGCTATTAGCAGCTAGGCTGTGAACTGTATAATGTGCGCGACTTTCACGTTTATTGCTTTTGCCTTTAAAGCTCAAAATCCGAAAAATTTCATTCTTTAGAAATGATGCGACCAAAGCAGAGACCTTAATCTTAAATATGATAGCTCATTTATCTATTGAGATTAGATATCAAGGGAGATAAATGGCTAATGATAAAAAAGTACGTTACGGAAATAATGGTAACTTTTCCCTTTAAGAGTCTAATTCCGAAAAATTCTTTTCCTAAAATTTGATTTTACCGATGCGGAGACCTTAATCTGTATAATAATAGCTCATTTCTGGATTTCAATTAGATATCAAGTCAGATAAATAGCTCATGACAAAACAAATGCCCTATGGAAACAATGATAATTTTTCCGTTTAAGAGTCGACTTCCGAAAAATTAATTTTTTTTAAAGTATGATGTGACCAAGGCTGGGATCTTAATATTTACAGTGATACCTCATTTATCTATATCGGTCAGATATCAAGGGAGTAAATTGGTCGTGACACAAAAAACGCGTTGCAGAAATATTGATACTTTTGCCCTTTAAGGGTCAAATATCGAAAAAAAATTCCTGTCTTAATATATGATGTCACCAAAGCGGAGATCTTAATCTTTAAAATGATACTTCATTTATCGATTTCGGTTAGAAATGCAAGGAGATAAATGGTTCGTGGCACAATAAAAACAGGATTTAGAAATATTGACATTTTTTGCCCTTTAAGGGTTGAATTCCGAAATACTCCTTTCTTAAAATATTAGTTGATCAAAGTGTAGACTTTAAGCTTTAAAATGACACCTCATTCATACATTTCGGTTAGTTATCGAGGGAGATAATGGCTTGTGACAAAGAAATATCCGTTCCAGAAATAATATATATATGAAATCTTTCGGTGATCCTCTGAAGGCTCGAAGTGGGGAATCAAAGGTCACGTGACTGACTGTTTGTTCTTCCTTACCTCAGTCGCAGTTTGGTGAATCTTTCATTCCCCATGTGTGAAGAGATGAAGCAGATCTGTCCAAGGCCAGACCTTACTCTGTTAAGAGCTGCCCAGGTCTTGCGAGGAAGGTCGAGTCCCTTTAGTGCCTGTTAACTGTCAAACAGGGAGTGCTATTCTGGTGGGGCTGAGGCTATCCACTCCGATCTCCATGCTTTTCTCCCGTTAAAATTTTAGATTTAGTTGTTTTGCATTTTTTCGCTTGGTCCTCTCAATTTAAGTCTCTAAAATTGTGTTTCCATGTCGTCGTGGATGGGGAGGCCGAAGTATGACAGATCATTTATATAGGGCAATTAGGCCATTGCCTTTGCAATGATAGTCGAAATCATCATGAAATCTAAATGAGGATCAAATGGCTATAAAAAAATTAGAGAATCATGAGAGTCGGACATCGGTTAAAAATGGTATGAGACAAGGTTGTAGTCTATCTCCATTAATATTCAATGTACGTAGAGAAATCAATAAAGAAAGTAAAAGGAAAATTTGAATGTGGCATAAGTATTCAAGGAGCTGTTGACATTGTCCTCTTAGCAGAACAGACTTATTGAGAGGTTACTGATTGTCATGAATAAAATACTGAAGGAAGATTTTGGACTAAATATAAATCAAACCAAGACAGAAGTAATGAAATGTACTAGAAATGGTAGCAGGAATAGTGGATTAAATATTAAAATAGGATCGGATGTGATAGAAGAAGTAAATAAATTCTGCTGCTTAGGAAGTAAAATTACAACTAATGTTTGAAGTAGGAAGGATGTTAAAAGCATATAGCATTAGCGATAAGAGCTTTCGTGAAAAGAGAAATCTCATAGTTTCAAATATTGATCTAAGACTCAAAAAGGACTTTTTAACACACGATGTGAGGAAGACTTAAGGAATACCAGAAAAAAAGGAAATTGAACCATTCGAAGTGTGATGAAAATTAAGTGGACAGCTGAAGTATAAAACGAACGTGTTTTGGAAATGAAGGGTAGAAAAGAAGTTACAGAAAGAATAGACAGGATATTGGGTCATATTTTAAGACATGCAAGATTGGTTAATTTGAAAGTGGAGGTAACAGTCGAAGTAAAACTTTAGAGGTAAACAGAGATTAGAATATACGAAGTAGATAATTTAAAATGTAGGTTGCAAGCGGTAGATTGAGATGAAGAGATTAGCCCAAGATAGGATTGGATGGAAGATTATATCAAACTAGTGAGAGACTCATGATAGCAAAAAAACCATCCCGTCATTCGTCTACAGTGATTTTGGGAATCTGGGGTAAACCGAAATATGATGCCAAACGTGGATTTGAACCAGAACTCTTCATAATGTAGTCAGAACATTATCACTCAGTACTATCTTTACTATCTTACGTGTTTAGTGGTAGTAGATCGTATTTATTTCAACACATCCGGGTCTAGTATGTAATATTTTGATATAAGAAACAATTGTAATTTTGGGTTGTTGAATATCCTGTCGATTTATAATGGCAAAATTATTCCTCTGGAGCTCTTTTCTCTCACTAAAAATAACATAAACACTGCAGACAATAATTGAAGAACTCAAACCAACTAGATCTAAGATTGCAAGTGAATATTTATGTAGGTGAATTGTTTTGTAAGTATTTATGTGGAAAAAAGTTATCTGTGGCAACATGAAATACGTATATTCGAAGTAACTCTTTAAACGTAACAATACAACATAAATTTTCAAGCACTGTCAGTGTTTAAGAAGAACATTGCTCTCTTACACAAATTTCCGATAGATAAGTTTATGTTGGGTTCGCGACGCAACTTTGTCCGAGAAGATCTTTCGATACCCTAAAATCGTTTTCGGCAACTAACGACCATCTAAAGAAAACTTCTAATCTCTTACTGAATCATTGTGACCGTAAACTGAAAGATTAAGCAAAAAGATCAAAGAATTGTTTTGAAAGGTAATCCAATGATTCAACGTTGACAGTAGAAATTGCTGATTCCAGTTGTTTACCAATACCTCTTTCTTCAGGTTAATTCATTTTATTACTGATAGATGAGCGGTAGAGACTGAAGCTTGCATTAGAGAGAACTTGGGTTCGAACCTTTTTACAGCCTTCCAGATCACAGTTTTCACGATTTATACAACCATTCTATGCGAATGACTATGGTTCCTTCAAAAGGCCTTAGGTGAATTCGTTGTAGTTGTGTCCACGGTTTTCTGTCACCTTGAACGAATTTGGAGTCATAAGCCATAAAAATTCCTACGGAATAAAAGTAAATAAAAAGAAAAGTCTTCAATTTACAATGAGGTTAGAGATTACATCATCATATTTTCCGCTGTAGATAAGACATGCATTGAGAATAATTTTGATGCAGATTCTGAGCGGGACATTGAGAATCGACATTTTCATGATCTCCTAAAGTCTGCTAAGCCAGATGGACGCATTGATAACCTACTTTAAATCATGGCTAATTATCTTCCTGTATCTTAGAGATAAAACACGACGCTATTATTATTAATTAGAAAACTAATCCGATCTCTAAACTGCACAATTCATAAAAAATCGACCCGGGCTATTGTTGCTAGTATGATAGATGATGTATCATTTATTTTTCCTGCGCAAAGTTATAAAATATATAACAGTGTTTGCACCTCTCTCGGAATCGTATAATTAAATCGCTCTTGTCTTGTTTGCGTGATTATCTCTCAAGCAATAGCTTTTACCCCGGTAGTTTCATGCAGCGTGTAACAACAACATAAAAACTGTTCATCCAAGCCAGGATCCGGTATAGAATGCTTCGCAGCTTTTGCCGGATGTTGTCGGAATAGTATCCGGCAGTACACCGCTGGGCCACTCTCTAACAGGGAACGCTTTCCACGCCAAAATATGCTAACTGAACTTAACACTATGCGTCATTTCACAAAGGACATGTGATAACAGAACGCATTTGTTTTAGTCATTACTTTCAGAAAACAATATGCCCAAAAGTGATCGCCATCATCTTCCTATGGAATACTAGACCTAGTGGCTTGTTACGATCTTCCTTCAAATGTAACTATGTGATAATTCAATAAAACTTCCTATGCCACTTTTTAATGCGCAAAATCTTAGATCTCCAATGTAATAACAATGAGAGTTGATATAAACCATCATTACCTCTAACATATGATTGTCCTACAATTAATATTTGTCAATTTTTATTTAGAATATCTGCATAACACATGACAGTGATAAACTGTCTTATCGAGCGTAGTAGTGGGTGAGCGTGGCCTCGCATTTGGGAGGACGTGGGTTCGAATAACCGTCCGGCCATCCAGATTTCGGTTTTCTATGGCGAATGCCGGGATGCTTACTTCAAGAGGCCATTGCCGAATTCCTTGTTGTTCCTAGTTCCCACTCCTTTCCCGCCTCTAATGACCTCGACGTCGATAAAAAGTAAAGCCATAAGCAAAAAAAATAAAAAAAATAAAAAAACAGACTTAGAGAACATTTCCGTTGTTAACTGATATTTACTCTTCTGGTTTGCGATTTCTAATAACTGTGATGACGTTTACTAACTTTGTACCTACTTTTAATTCTTTCCATCATTTCAGCGTCATTTTACCACGTATATATTAATTTCACCTGTGTGTTGTATTTTGAAAATCTTGTAACTTATGTTTCACCAATTTCCCGATTTTCTTGAAGCGCTCCTGATGACATACAATAGTCAATAATTGTAATTAATAATTTTTTAATTAATCAAATAGTGAAAATTATGAGAATTTATTTATTTCTAATGGGTGAAATGTTTACCGTCTAGGTAAATAATCTCGTTTTTTTTTTAATTGATATAATATATGTACATTTTCTACTTGCATCTGCCTGCAATAATTTTTTTTTTTTTTTAGAAAACTAACGAGTTTAAATTATGCGGTAATTGATACTTCTGTTATTAAATATACGAAAACCACGTTTGTCCTGCAACGATGAAATTTATAATACCTACGGTATTCATCTCCGAAATAAATGATAAATTACTGATTTATAGTGATTAAAATGTGTCAAACGAGATTATTTTCTGTGGTGAATCGGGCTTTCTTCTGCAAATGATGCGTAGGGATAAGTTATCTTTATGGTTAAAATGCTGAGAAACACTTTTTCGCTAAATCCATCCAAAGGAATAATTTACTTTTCTATATGTCTGGCGATCCACTGTACATTTCGCAATACATACTACTCTAGCATTGTAATTATCATTTAGTTTTGAGTTCCGAGTTTCGTAAAAAAAAAAAAAAAAAATGAATGCAGTAGATCTTTACAGGTGTTTTTCAGGGTATACCATCGAATTTTACTTTTATGCAGAACGTTCCGAACACTTCTTCTGCATTAACTTCTTCCAGAGTAATTGGCAGTTTGTTGGATCGCATTGATCGATCGCCATCATCTGTATATGACTGGAGTGGAAGCGGTCGGAACATTGTTCATAGAACGCAAAACTCCGAGGTAAGTTTTCTGCGTAATCACACGCCGAGAATTTCTCCTTTCTCACATTAATAGTGCTGTTATTAACACACCACCAAACCCCTCAAGAAAGCAACAACAAAAAACAGCTGTAAATACAGATAACTATTACTTTTATGTCTATTGGGATATTATAACAGTAGCTGATATGACGTTAATAGTTTCCAATCAAATGCCCTTAAACAAAATAGTAAATGACCAGTTAATAAACATAACTCTATTACTCAGTCTATAACAGCCAAATATCGAGAACATTTGTCAATTTTCTGCTTGACTACCAGAAGGTAGTGCTAGTTGATGTATTTTAAAATTTAAAGATGTCAGGAAATAGTGACGATGAACTGCCAACAACTTGAAGTTTGATACAAACTGATTGATTATTATTCCATTTATCGATTACGTTAAAATCTATAATTCCTACCCGTTCCTTATTCACAATCATTTCACGATGCTAATGACGAGTACCCAGATGAGCTATTTAGCACTAACAGAAAAAAAATAAGTAAGGGTCAGATTGCTACGAAACCCTACTCCTCGCATTCGGGAGGATGGCGGTTCGATTCCCCGTCCGGGCATCCAGATTTGGGTTTTCCATGGTTTCCCAAATCACTCCAGGCAAATGCCGGAATGCTTCCTTCAAAAGCCATGGCCGAATTCCTTCCCATTCTTTGCCCCCCCCCCAAATCCTTTCCCGTCTCTAAAGATCTCGCTGTTAAGAGACGTTAAGCAATTAAAAAAAAAAAAAGAAACCCTTCTAATCATTCGACTTCGGCTTATTATTGTTGTGTTCTGAACTTGTTTATAAATCTTTCAAAATTAGTTCAGATTTTAACTGCTTTAGAATGTAACAACAGTTTTGCTCTCAGTTAAGAAATGGGTGAA
>JARYHS010013631.1:129616181-129639932 GCA_031002005.1 Vandiemenella viatica | reverse complement strand
ATGTAGCATTAATTCTAATTGTTTTTAATATGTTCAATTGTTTAAGTATTGTTAATGTTCGAGAATTATCTGGCGCAAGCTTTTGAAGTGTTCTAGAAATTTCGGTAGAGTTTATTTAAAGTGTAATAGTACAATTTGGGTGAACCAGAAAAAGGGAGGGGGGATTTATAATTAAATCCTGAAAAATGAAAAATACATATAATAATGATGCTATAAGGGGATCTAATAGGTTACTAACTAGAACCATGAATTTCAGACACAAATAAAACCTCATTTATTGAGTCTTATGGCCTTACAAGGTCGGGTAGTAATTAACGTTACGTTAAACACAATTAGATCAGCAACAAACAAGCAATACCCGACGTTTACAATTCGCCGGAGTAAGCAAACAAAACTGAATGAAATATCTCAAACAAGTAATAAAAAAAAACAGCAAAGTTAACATTGAAATCACATGGCAACACAGGCCATCAAATTGAAGCTAACATTTTACTGTACAAAGGAAAATCCCAGGGGGCGCCGTATAAAGTGAATGAAAAGCATCAAAATTGAATTAACAAACAGCAAGATGCTTAAAAAAATTGAATTGAAATATAAATCCAGCTAGCTCAGAATTTAAGTGGCGGGAGCAGAGTCTTAACCCAGGCGTCGCTTAAGGGCACATAAGTCTGTTAAAAATCCACTGGATAGTGACCGTCGTTTCTGGTACATTACCATAGTATCATCGCCGTGATGGTGAGCGACAAACACAATGCCACTGCAGCAATGGAAGCTAAATAAGCGGCTACGACCGCGTTATTAGCATAACTTCCGAATAATGGCAAGCACGCCACTCAACATCTCGCTTTTCCAAAGCAAGAAATGATCAACCACAATGATCATCAGAAAGCGTGCCGGCTAGCACGTCTGTTCACCAGCTCGTCTTGGACCCAAGTCACGTCTGCTCATCAGCTCGTCTTGGACAGAAGTGTTCTCAAAAATGGCTCCTTCCTCTTCCTCGGCTAGTTGCTCGCCACATGCAAAAGAACTCCACGGAATTAGTATTGTAGCCCCCAATAAATGTTCAGGATTGGCTAGCTACACATTTCCGTCGTCACGTGTTTAATATCACGCGTCGCATTCGCTGACTCCTTCGCGCGTTTCCTACTTGGCCTTCGGGATAGCGGCAAGGTGGGGTAGTTCGTTGACCGAATTCCAACGGGACTCAAGCCGGGCTGGCCCGGCGTCACCTTGTCGCCTCGCCTGCTCCATTGTTCCACCCTCAACGGTCGAAATGGCAGTCTCTAGCCTTCAATATTTAAGCGTTCTGAGCCATGCGTTTACAGAAAAATTAATTTATAATAAACTATACCTTTGGCCGCCCTGGTTTAAACATACATTTAACCTATCCAGACAACCCTCATTATTTATAATTTATTTACACGTTCCAAGATTAAATAATTAATAAACTTGAATATAATAAAAAGGAAAAAAAAAGAAATATGAATATAATTAATAATGATTTGATTATATTCATTGTGGGTGACGCTGTCACACCACAATATACCTGCCACCCAATCAAAATAAAATTATGCCAATAATTTTATTTGAACTATTGTAACCCTACAGTTGCATCAAAATCATTGCCTACATTATAGTTTCATGGTTCCAGCTCACTCAAACTATCGCATACATGTGACCTCTTTAAATATGTAATACGACACGTGACTCTGGTTAACATAAATAATGAAATGTCTTATCCTAATATGCAAAGTAAAACATCATAAAACATTGACAGGTACATAGATGTAAATGAACGACAAAATAGATCTGTTCAATCAATAAACAAAATGATGTAAGCACAAGATATTAACATTAAAACTAGACAACTCAATTAATTATTTACAACGGGCTATGCAAATCTAGCACATGTGTTGAAGTTAGATAAGCAACAACAAGAATAAAGAATGCACCGAATGTCCATTATCAAGGCCGACACAAGTATGCCGAAACCACATAACATGAAAATCAAATGGAAAAGAAAAATCTTCCGCGAATTTACATAATTTAATCCTTCCGCGAATTTACATAATTATCCATACAATACAAAAGAAAGACGGTTCTCGCAAAATGAACTATATTATGCTTTCCAAACTACACTCGTAGCAAAGACATTATAGCGGTGAAACTAAGCGATCAGCTGTTTCCACTTTGCCCGCTCTGTTGTTGTCAGTAAGCGCTGTCCCGTTAGGCTGCGGCTCAGGCTACCTGTTTTCGTTTAACCTGATTACGATCCTTCCAGGAAAACTGGCGGTCGGCACAGCCGCTACTCCAAACAGCTGAGCGTCCTTTACCTGTTCTCGCTGCGTTAGCGCTACGCTTGTTAGGCAATTACGTGTCTTAAGACTGACACTCTCACTTTCTAAAGATATGCTCTACGTTATTACCTAACTAAATGTACATTGATCCTTAAGCTATATTTACAAACATCCGTCTAGGAACTTGTAGACTATGCTGTGTGAAACGGGCGCAAATTCCGGGCATTATGCGGGCCGACTCCGTTCTGCCGTCGGTCAGCATGTAGCAGTTTGGGGAGATAATCCGCTACTGAGAACGGTCCCGAATACAGCAGAAAGAATTTGGAAATTAATTTTCGCTGTGCGTCAGACGGGGTCATAGTCCTAAGTAGCACCTGCTGCCCGACGCTAAACGTTTGCGTCCGCAATCCGTCGTGCTTGCGTTGCCGCTTCGTAGCTTTCTCTACCAAGAATTCATGTGCTTTCTTGATGTCATCCTCGGGATTCTTCTCGGGTTGATCCTTAAATTTTACATTGATACGAATCAGACGCAGTCTCATCCCGCACGAAATGATCGTGAGTTTCTCATTAGCATCGGCATAGCTTTGGCTTTGACTGTGGTGCTGTCGTCAAGTTTCTCGTCAGTATCGGCATAGCTTTGGCTTCCGTGCTGGCGTCAAGTTTTCCTTTTTCCCGCATTTTGTCGGTTGGGTTCTGTGGTATGAGATTTTGCTCGTCAGCTGATGCGCATATAGCTCTTCCTCCGTTATTCAAATTGCCTTCGCGTCCCGCGGTGTCTTGCATTGGTTTGGAACTATTTATTCCAAGGCTCTGCTCACAGGCCTCATGTTTCCAATGCAACACCTCCGGAACCAAATTTGTCACCGTCTTATTTCCCCAATCCAGAATGACTTTACGTTTTGCTAAGAGGTCGCATCCAACGATCACATCTTGCGTCAAACCGGGTACTATAAGTAGTGGCAACATTAACTCGCTATTCGCGACTTTCACGGGGATTAGCGCTTGCGTGCTAACGATCTTTTCTCTCTTTCCTATTGCAGGAACCACCGTAACTTGCGTTGTGGGAATTTCTTTTAGCCGCGGATTCTTATCTTTCAAGCGTAGCAGAAATTTCTTAGACATTACGGAGACAGACGATCCCGAGTCAATTAAAATATTCGCCCGTATGCCATATGCAATAATATCTACACGGGGACACTTCCGCGCGCGCCCATGAGGCTGTCGCCGGATACCATATCTTCTTCTTCTTCGATATTTTTCCTGGTCCTTCGCCGCGCCAATAATTCCAAACTGCCGAGGCAAATGCTGTCGGAGTTTGCAGCGTCCCCCGAAAAATCTCATTGTGACGGCGGGGAGTTAGACGCGTTGTTAACGCCGCCCACATTGTTCTCCGTCGCCTTTGCACACCTTTCCGGTTCCGCGTTTTCAATTGAGATCGCGTTCACTGGAAATTCTTGTGGATACGCGGATCGGTTGTTTCCCGACCGCTGATGATTTTTATCATCCTTCCACTGTGCATTTCCGTTCTTCCATTTCTTCCCTCCATTACGATTGCCGGAATTTTGATTGGAAGATTTCCCATTCTGTCCATCAGCATAGGAAGCTTTATTGCCGCCATGCGGTCGCTTAGACTCGCTTTGCGCTTCGCCATGGTTTCGTTCCGCGTCTTGTCTCGCCAGATTATCGGCCATTTTCCCGATTCTGTCAAGGTTACCGACGGTTTTCTAGCAGTTCTGGTATCGTACGAATGACCACGGGGTTAATGAGTGACTGCACTTGTGGACCAAAGTGCGCGATCACCATCTCTATGAACTCTCCGTCCGTCATTTTGTCGTCGAATTGCCTACACTGTACCAGCAAAGTTTTCACGTAGCTTTCCATCGAATAATGCCACTTGGGAATGTACCTTCCTTGGTACAGCTTTATCCTCGCCTGGTTCTGGATCTTTTTCGACCAGAAGGTCTCAAGAAACAGGACTCTGAATTCGGCGTAAGATAAGTTAGTTTCGGACGCAATTTTCAGCCAGAGTCTGTCTGTTTCTGAAAATGATTCCTCGACTAACACAAGCTTCATGGAATCAGGCACTCCTTTGATTTCAAAATACCGCTCCATTTCGGTAAGATAAATCCTAGGATTTACGTCTTTGCGGGACCCAAAACGTGGCAACTTAAGCTCGATATTAGCTGCAGCGTACTGTGCGTAATTCGCGTGAACAATACTCCCGCTAGCGTTGGAATTACCCACTTCCTTCATTTTGGATTCCAACTGCGCCAGTTTTGAATTAGTGTTCTGCGCAAGTGTTTGCTGTGACGCTTGCAAATCCTGTTGTGCCGTTTGTACTCGTTCAACCGAACTTGTGACCTCCGACATCTTTGCATTTACAGCCTGCAAGCTTCGTTCAGTATTATCCTTAATCTCGTGGACAAATTCCGAGATCTGACCGAGACTCTGGTGGCTTTCTTGCCGCACGTGCTCGACAGATTTTTCGGTCGCGTCCAAACGCTTCGAGATTTCCGCGCTTGATTCCTGCAATGCAGTGCACGTTGCCTGAATCGTATCTGTGCGTCCCTCCAACACTGAAACATTCGCTCGCATCTCCGATTTGAATGCACTCATTTCACGGGTCATTTCCTCGCGAAAAACGGACAATTTTCCGTCCATGCCCTTCAACAAAGCACTTTGTGATTCAAATTTTTGACTTAACTCCTCCCGTTGTGAAGCTATTTGTTTAGTTAATTCCTCCCTCAATGAGACTGAACTTTGACCTTGCGCATCTAGACGCTTATTTATGTCCTCCCTCAACGAGATAGAATTTTGACTTTGTGCATCTAATTTCTGATTCAATTTCACCAGCATGTCAAATAGCAGGTTTTGGTCTTGGGGTTGCGCGGTCGCCGGTGGCAATTCTGCCGTTATTTGCGACGCACCATGTGTTCCAATATCTGCCCGCATGGGTGAATTTTGAACGGTTTCATTGTCTGGGGTTGGAAAAATCCCTAACTGTCCCCCATCTAATGATGCATTTGAATGGATGCTACGCGTACTAGGAGTATCATTGCACTCTTCATCCGCCAACGGCATTTCGCGTACTTCCGGTGCTTGATTCATCGCGTCAGTTTGCTCGGAAATGTTATGAACAATAAATTGATCCGCCCTATTAATGGTGCGCGATCTCAACTTCATAGATTTGATCGTAAGATACAAAATTTCAACTCCGAACAATTTGAACAATCGACAACGAACAAAATAAAACCGGCACGATTTAACTCGAAAAGTACAGCATTAAACAAATTTCGCGCATAAATCCCTTCAACATGAAATAAAACCCATCCAAAATTGAACAACAAGGAAAAACAACGATGTTTCATGCGACACAAATACCTCAACACATGAGCGAAATCAGCATAAAGAAAAAATCTTAACTTTTACCATGCATTAAAATTTCAAAAGCACTGACTCTATCTTTAATTTTAAACTAACCATGCTTGATACAAGTGAACGAAAATATACTTGAACAACTGATTGAAATAAATCACACATTTAGATTTAAATCAAGCATGGCAAACAAAGCAAATAAATTTCAACATAAAACTTATTCTAAATAATAAAATGAATCAACACAGGTCACATCCATGGATTTTTTTTAGACTTGTAAAATTCTCAAAATAATTTCGACTTGCAAAAGCCCGAAACGTTGGGTGCCAATTGTAATAGTACAATTTGGGTGAACCAGAAAAAGGGAGGGGGGATTTATAATTAAATCCTGAAAAATGAAAAATACATATAATATAATGATGCTATAAGGGGATCTAATAGGTTACTAACTAGAACCATGAATTTCAGACACAAAATAAAACCTCATTTATTGAGTCTTATGGCCTTACAAGGTCGGGTAGTAATTAACGTTACGTTAAACACAATTAGATCAAAAAAAACAAGCAATACCCGACGTTTACAATTCGCCGGAGTAAGCAAACAAAACTGAATGAAATATCTCAAACAAGTAATAAAAAACAGCAAAGTTAACATTGAAATCACATGGCAACGCAGGCCATCAAATTGAAGCTAACAATTTACTGTACAAAGGAAAAATCCCAGGGGGCGCCGTATAAAGTGAATGAAAAGCATCAAAATTGAATTAACAAACAGCAAGATGCTTAAAAAAAAAATTGAATTGAAATATAAATCCAGCTAGCTCAGAATTTAAGTGGAGGGAGCAGAGTCTTAACCCAGGAGTCGCTTAAGGGCACATAAGTCTGTTAAAAATCCACTGGATAGTGACCGTCGTTTCTGGTACATTACCATAGTATCATCGCCGTGATGGTGAGCGACAAACACAATGCCACTGCAGCAATGGAAGCTAAATAAGCGGCTACGACCGCGTTATTAGCATAACTTCCGAATAATGGCAAGCATGCCACTCGACATCTCGCTTTTCCAAAGCAAGAAATGATCAACCACAATGATCATCAGAAAGCGTGCCGGCTAGCACGTCTGTTCACCAGCTCGTCTTGGACCCAAGTCACGTCTGCTCATCAGCTCGTCTTGGACAGAAGTGTTCTCAAAAATGGCTCCTTCCTCTTCCTCGGCTAGTTGCTCTCCACATGTAAAAAGAACTCCACGGAATTAGTCTTGTAGCCCCCAATAAATGTTCAGGATTGGCTAGCTACACATTTCCGTCGTCACGTGTTTAATATCACGCGTCGCATTCGCTGACTCCTTCGCGCGTTTCCTACTTGGCCTTCGGGATAGCGGCAAGGTGGGGTAGTTCGTTGACCGAATTCCAACGGGACTCAAGCCGGGCTGGCCCGGCGTCACCTTGTCGCCTCGCCTGCTCCATTGTTCCACCCTCAACGGTCGAAATGGCAGTCTCTAGCCTTCAATATTTAAGCGTTCTGAGCCATGCGTTTACAGAAAAATTAATTTACAATAAACTATATCTTTGGCCGCCCTGGTTTAAACATACATTTAACCTATTCGGACAAACCTCATTATTTATAATTTATTTACACGTTCCAAGATTAAATAATTAATAAACTTGAATATAATAAAAAAGGAAAAAAAAAGAAATATGAATATAATTAATAATGATTTGATTATATTCATTGTGGGTGACGCTGTCACACCACAAAAGCGATCATCGAAGACAGTTAGTTTTTTCGGCAAAGTTTTCACCGACTAAATTATCTGTGGAAGGAGTGTTGTGTACAATCGCTGGATTCATGTAAACAGTATCGTTGAAGTGTTTTCTGAAAGGCAAGTTTAAAATGAATTACGTTGTGGATTGATTATTTATGTTATTAATTAAACCACGAACAATCTAATAATAAGACTCTCTCCCCCAAAGGTACTCTCTATCTATGCTTACAGACTAAGATATTACATTTAATTACAAATATTCATATCAATTATATTTAAAAGAATAATAAACACTTAGTAGTAACAACAAAATAATTAAGCAATAACAGAAATAATATACAGAGGTTAGGAATAAATGTCAGGGTTGCTGGACCGGCGTCTTTACTTCTCCCGCTGGGCGTCTCCCTCGGCCCGGCACGGCGCGGCGCCACTCTGTCCAGCCGTGTGTGCGGGCTCGCGCGTGCGTATGTTGTGGCAACGCCGCGGCGCTGGGCCGCCTCGGCGGTGCGCCGCTAGGGGCGCTGGGGTCGCCGCGCTGGGCGCCGCCGCCACTGCCGGCGGCAGAGAGGCTGGCGCGAGAGCTCAGTCCACCGCCGGTGTCCGAGCAGTGCGGGCGCCTCAGTCAGTCTGTCGGGCTCACTCCCCCTCTTGTAATAACGTGTCCGAGTGCGGGACGAACAGTAGCCGTCTGCAGTGGTAGCGAGGTAGGCGTGCTCCTCGAGGGACTGGCATCGAATCACCACGCGGCCAGCCATGCCCGCGTGCCGACGATGAGCCAGCCGCGTCCCGGATACAACAAGTAAGTCGAGAGCGCTCTCGGAATGCGGCTTGCTGGCTGATGGAGCGAATCGACTTCTTGACCTCGCCGCTTATCGCTCGGAGAACCCAACTGCAGCAAAGACCCAGATGAGCGAAAACTCGTCAGCTGATGAATCTCACAACGCCATGGCACACGACAAAACAAATTAGTTCCAACTTAATCAAACACCTACATACCTGAGATTGTCACTAGCATAGTAACATGTTCCTGTTTCCTGAATAAAATATTTCGTCCCTCAGTATTGTACACAGCTGCAGACGGAAGGTATACGTAGTCAAGCGTGATCTTACCGGTGCCAGACTAGCAGAAGCTGCCTGAGTCAGCCTGCCTGGGAGGGAGTGAACGAGAGAGCTGTTTCGGTGATAACGTAAACACAGGCACGTGATCCCCCCCTCAGCCCTGTCCGTTGACCCTGATTCCAGCCTCCACTTCTGTTGTACAAGCTAAATGTTAATACAACATAGTTTTTTCGACAAGTCACATACTGTCTGTTGCAGCTTCCGAAATATTAAATGCTGCACGGTAGAATGCCTACCTCTCCACTACTATGATGCGTTTCTATGAGAAAGATTGATGATGGGGCTTTGATGGATATTCCACGAAGAACCAAGCGTAAAATTCATAGGAACATGACGATAGAGTAGTATTTTATTTCAATAATAAGGTAGTGGACTATTTTTTTTGTATGTAAAAGAACCAGAGACTCGAATAAGCTATACAGAAGGTTGTCAAAATATACTTCAAACAATTACAGTATTTGAAACAAAAATATATATAAAGCTTTAGTAGGTGTTTGGGGAAATTGCTACCGCGCCAAAAGCTCGTTATTAGTAATATTTATTAGTTTGCCAGCGGAAAGGCGTTACAGCAAAAAAACAGCCCGTTTTCTATTAATGTAGTTGGCATCTGTCCATAGCTTACTGCACAAGCTGTCAAGCCGCTGTCGTAGAGACGTGGAGGTCTGTAAAACCTTGCTTTCTAACTTGAAGGATGTTGAAAGAAATTGGCAAACATACATGCGTCCGTAACATCAGAGACTGTACAATGTCTAGTACCATTCTTTAGACACCAAACTTTTTGCAGTTGTTATAATATTTATTGAATGATTAACCGTATTTACACTGATGGGTTCAAGTCTTAAAAGAAAATTATGAGTAATAGTGTAAAATGGGCTGCTTCTAGAAATGTTTGATTTTGATAAACGTTTTACGCAACCGTTATAAAACGCTAGTCAAGTCACTTTCAGAAAACGTAATATTGCTCAGTGAAAAACATTGCTTGAACGATTCTTAAAGAATGTACAAGTACATTATAATAGTCTTTTTTTTGCATATCTTCCGTTCATACCACAAATGACTGTAGTTGGCTTAAGAACATCCACTCACTCTTGGCAACAGCTTCAAGCCACTAAAGAAATTTTGTGATGACTGTTTTTATTGAATCAACTGGTTTCAGAAAACCGTTTCCCGTTGTTGATGAGAAAAGAAACGAATCATCTTTCCACAAACGTAATAAATCGTGATTCACTGTACTATTACAGGAGGAAAAGTCTTCCTGCCGATTATTCTATTACCTCACACAGTAACGATATTGATAGACCTGCATTTTAATCATTTCCATTGTGTTTGTAAGTGACAGGAATATGAATCCTAGGTTTGAAGATTCATTTACTTATGTTGAGAAGTATGATCATTTTAACTTCTCTTCACTGCTAGATTTCTAAACCTGAAGTCTAAGCATCATTTCTCCAGCGTTTTCCATTATGAATGCATGAAAATTTTCACTTTAAATTTTTGATTTAGTTTTACAAAAAAAAAAGCAAATTCCTCTTCATAGTGAAATGAAGAAGGATAGCTCCGTCCCTGCTTGTATGAATCCGATTTTGGTTGTTTTAAACAGCCATAAAACACGGAAAAAAATAAGATACTATATCAAATCATCGATATAGGATGGGAATGACAAGACGCTATTCTTTTCGCGAAAGATGGCAATGACATCTGGAGCAGAGGGACAGTACATCATAGAAGACATTCAGCTACTGGAAGATCTAAATAAAAATGAAACTTTATCTGTCGGCTGTTGTCCAGACACGGACATTAAAGAGACGTTAAAGCTAATGAAACACACATGCTGCGCTGTCACGTGTTGCTACCCCTCATCTGACCTAAATTTCTAAACATATTTCAGTATCTCACTATCACGTCCATCATTTATTTTATAATCATCATCACTACTGTTATTTATTATTATTGTTATTTTCATATGAGCCGTCTGTGGTTTACAATTACGGAATTTAGTTTATTTCTCAGGTGTTTTTCTTCTTCATTTCTTGGCTCACTCTTGCCGGTTCTTCTTCGTTTCTCATTGAACATATGTTATCTCCCTATTATAATTAATTGTTAATAAATATTTATTATGTTGAGTGTCTCTCTATCGATATGATCAAGAATATCGCATCACTACTTCGAGTTTAATTATTTTGATTCGAAGCAGCTTGTGTAAGGTTCCTCAAACTTGTATATCGACCTTCACCAATGTTACAGCCAAGAGAGAATGCTCACGACTTATAGAATTGAGGTCGAACAGAATACAGAGAGGCACATCGAGTAGAAGTAATTTTCCCGTCGTTAATGCAAATACATTTTTAGTTTGTTAGACGATACACGGAAGAACAGCTGGATTTTCTTTCATGGATATAGGAATGAATATAAAGACACAGACAAGAGGATTGGGAGACAGATGCTGTAACGTAAAATCGGTCCAACTGTACTATTTCACAGTTGTAACGCTTTTGATTTTCTAAACGCTAATACTTCCTTTTGTGAAAATATTTATGTGCCTTGGCGACAATATTTGCAGGTAAGACTTGAGAATCATAGTCTGAGTTCAAACATAGAGTTACGATATCAGCAGGAGGATTCCTATTATAACTGCGCTAAAATTGTCAGCGAATGATTTATTAACAAAAACCGAGGTGATTTTCTTTCTGTAACAACGTAAAACAGCGTGAAAATTTATGTCTACAGTAGCGTAAGCTTTTAACTGCCAAAGACAAGGATCGTAACTTTAAATAACATTGTTTTTGATGCTCGTTTTCAGTTGGCTGGCATTTTTTTAAATTACGTCGCTAAATATTTTTTTTCATTCATAATGCTGTAAATATTTCTGGAAGGTTAATGTCCTGGTTGTAAAATTTTGAACTAAACGAGATGGTCAAGCCTTCTTTGCTCCCGCGTCGTTTGTCTGCGATAAGGAAAATGAAATATTACATTACAGCCAACATCTTTGATGAGAAGACATTACATAAATTGCGATATTACTGTTCCTCTTAACATCCCGACGGCTGGTTGGCATAGCTCTCTAGTGTTCTTAGCTTCCATCTTCAATACTTAGTATTACAGTTCCTGCCACTTATTTTATAGTTGATCAACGCCTTCTTGCACTCCATGATTCCTCAATACCGTTTTTTTTTTCATTCACACTGTTCATTAACCTATTATGCAGAAATTTGTGACTCATTAGAAGGGCAAATCTTTTTACCGACATCGGTGGGTTATCGGTGACGATCGGGTATGGCATTCTAGAAGACGCGGGTTCAAACAACCGTCCTATCAACCTGATTCCATGGTTTCCCGAAATCACTCCAACGAATGTTGTGATGGTTTCTTAAAAAAATCCCTGGCCAAATTCCTTCCCGTTCCTTTCCACTTATGACCCAGACGTCTATCGAAAGTAATATTGCTTTTGTTTAATCGATTAATAAGCTTTTACATTCTTCAGTTCTTAAAAAACTCTTCGTTATTACTCTATTACTTACTACACGAATATTGTTGGGCAGGGAACCTTTTTTTTAATTTCATCTGTTTGATTAAATAGTGCAGGTTCCCTTGTTATATCACATCTTTTTTAACTCAGTTTGAGGATTTAAAGTGAGAAAAGTAAAAATTTTTCGTATATATTATGTTGACGCCAGTAATACCATTGTACGTAAGTATGTTCGTCTGGGCCAACTAGGACCACGTTAAGCCTTCGTTTCGCTTGAATTTGCTTTAACTGTGCATACGTCCGTGTTTCAGCTAAGATTGTTTTATCCTTAGAGGGGACGTACAGTTTAAAGTGGGATCCGAACCACGGAGGCATTCTAATGTACTTCGCATTACTCAACATGCTGTGCCAGAGGAAAAATTAAACCGCTCAATCCACCCCTGTCATAGCCGCTAAGCCCAACCAGGAAATTCTAACGAGAATATGGGACCTACAGTTTAACGAGGAATTCGAACCACGGAAGCGTTCTGATGTACTCACATTACACAGCAAGTTGTGCCAGAGGTGATGGACGGCTTAAGGACTTATGAAAATACCTGCCAAGACTGGGATTAGAACCGAGCACCTTTCGATATCCAGTCAGACGCCTAGTGACGTTCCGATACCATCGAAGTATCGATACCTACTCGAATGAGTAGTACTCAAATTGTCTTACGATACTTATTCATATGAGTACTGCAAAAGTATCGATACTTACTCATATCGATACTTTTTTAAAATTAATGTCGAAATGTAAGAATACACGTGACATTTTGACAAATTATTTATTTTATTAGCCTAGTGTAATAAAATGAAATAAATGTTTTTATTTTTTATTAAAATTATAATAAAGCGCACATTGTAAGCAAACTTTGAAGGTTTTGTCTTATCTTTAAGTATTTAAACAAAAAAAAGTACCCTTTTGGAACGTTTCCCAAAAAAAACAATTGGTCCAAATATTTTGGGGACAGCTTGTTTCTTTGGTTTGTCAGTGTTTCACCTTCCTTAGAAAACAAATATTCATTCGATAATGTCGCTGCTACAACAATAAGATACTGTTGTGTGTATTTATACAGACAAGGAAATATGTTTCATTTCTTCCCATTGTGTAAATGAATTGCTTTTTAGAGACGTTACAGTGTTTGACATGTAGAAAGAGACTTTGCCACTTGAGTGCGTTTTCGTTTTGTGGCCTAGGCTAGCTCTTTGTGCTGTTTCCAAGTCATATTCCTGTGTAACGTTAGCTGAAGCAGCTTCTTCTTCCAATTCACATGGGCTACTTAGTTGCTCTGAACTAAATCTTTTAGTTTTTGTGTGGGGCTGCGCGGGAGCGACCATTGGCCAGGCATAGCGAAATGCGCGCAGAGTACGACTTTATTACAATGAAATAGGGACTTAAAAAAAACTCTTTGAGATTAGATTGTTATTCTCAGTTGCCTATTCTAAGACTGATTTTTTTTTATTTTCAATGCTACCAACTTGACGTCAGCGGGAAATTAATTTGGCAGGCGCGGCTGAGTGGCGTAGCAGGGTAGTATTTTACACCAGGTGCGTTTCGATACTTTCGATTCGATACAAGTACTTTTGTTCCGATACCGAGTAAATATCGAATGAAATAATTCGAATACGAAAAGTACTCGGTATCGAAACAAAGTATCGAGTACTTGCTCGTATTTACTTGTATCGAATCATCACTACAGACGCCTTAACCACTGAGCCTCCAGGCCACTCCGAAATACTATTGTTTTAATAAACATGAAAGGAAACTGGATGTAGTCTTCTCGGGAGACTAGCCGAGTAAGTAAGATGTTTCCACACGATATTTCGGCGATCTCATTCTCCGTCGCCATCTTCTGGTGAAGAAGATGGCGACGGAGCCTGAGATCGCCGAAATATCGTGTGGAAACATCTTACTTACTCGGCTAGTCTCCCGAGAAGACTACATCCATTCTCAACGCCGAGAAAGACTTCGTTCCTATGAAAGGAAACTACTAGTGCGGTTAATTTTTCACACACGATCACGCTGCTTGTAGCGGCTTTTTGCGTTAAACTGTAGATCCTATTTACCGGGTAAGCTTAAGGGAAGAAAAAGCTTAAAGCACTGCAAACTGTGTCAGTTTGGAAACTGAAGAATTCTCCGAGTCATTCGCGTATACTTGTTACGTAGCGGCAAAAGTTTTTTTTTTTTTTTTTTTTAAATGTTGCATCCCGTAAGCCAGTTAGAGATGCGAGAACTACCTGTTTTGTTGGTGTAACGAGACACTCGCGGTGTAGAGTGGCGGAACTCGGGAACTCGACCCGCCACTGTGCAACGAACCTGCTCCGGGCGGAAGTGTTGCCCAGCCAAATTTGTTTGTAAATAGAGCTTGCCGCTCGGCGTGTCCATTGATCTCGCCGGCCTACGAGGCGGACTGTAGCGCTATTGTCTGCGCAACGGCGACCAGATAGCCCATCGCACCGCCTGCAGAATTTAATATCTCTGCGGGGCGGATATGCGACTCCGAGACGTGTGCCTGCATCGCAGTGTGTGACCAGAATGGCAGCTGTCTGCTGTTTCCTTATCTTAGTCACAGAAAGGTTTCTTTGACCTCTTGATTTTATGTAATCAGCATTTTTCTAAAGCTGTACTAGAGTCAAGATACACATTCGAAGCCTAAATTATAGGTTCCTTTTACCGGTTAGGTTCTCTGTTTGTTAACAAATCGCGTCTGGTTGACATCAGTTCTCTTCTCAGCTCTCTCTTCACTTCATAGTTTGCATAGTTTTTTGTGGCTTTATGACTCTTCGGAACGTGGAGTTTGTTAGAGACGGGAAAGGATTGAGGCAAGGAACGGGAAGGAATTTGGCCATGGTCTATTGACAGAATCATCCCGGCATTTTCCTGAAGTGATTTGGGGAAGCCATGGAAAAACCCATATCTGGATGCCCGGACCGGGATTCGAACCCGCGTACTGCCGAATGCGAGGCCAGAGTGCTACCGCTCGCCGACCATGCTCGGTTGCAATTTCGTGTCTCTCATTACCAGTTTCGTATATCCTAACTGTTCCATTTGTAAGGTTCGCCGGTTCGAGTACGGCCTCGTTAAAGTGTGGTTTTAATTAAGTGTTGTGTACGTCTTATGTCATGTTTATCTTGTGTTGTCCTTACTTGAACTACACGTACAATACACGATACAATAGTTCAATATAAAGAACTAAATTGGAGGTGGCCATATTTTCAAATTAAAAAAAAATGTCTGCTTCCTTTCATCTCTAATTTTTCCATTCTATTTTTTCTTCAATCAATCTTTTGTTCTGGATATCATACGAAAGTAAAGGTTGGAGTAGCTGGTCTTTTCTCTTCTTCTGTCACCTTATAAAACCTTCATTTTCTCTTGTGAAAACTTCTTAATTTGTTTGTCATTTTCCTTTGTATCAAGTCTTCATCATTCTTCTACAACATATAGCCAACTAGCAGTACATTTATGTTTTCTTCTCCGACTATCCATAATCAGTATTTTACAACGGTTCAAACACAGCTTTGTAGCAAATTCTTCCTTACTTTCAAACTAATATTCTTCGATATAAACATGGATTCATTTCTATGATCTACACTAATATTCTAATGCGAAAGTAACTTTGTCTGTTTGTTAAATTTTCATGGCTAAACGGCTAAACCGATATTCAAATTTAACAAAGAAATACTGAGTGTGATTAGGAAGGACATACGATACTTTTTCGGGATGAATAACGTGTTTCGTAATAAAATTTTGAAAAATAACCGAATAGTGACAGACAGACGGATAGCGTGTTCAAGTGTCTGTACTATTATATCGCTCACTCAGATTTTGTTTCTTTCGCAGTTAGTTTTCGTGTATGATCTGTTCATAAATTTCAGGCACAGACACAACTTATGGTATATAGTATGCAAATAGATATGCGGTACATGCGTTGACCATCTACAAATGGACGTACACAGAAAGTAGTGGAGATACACTTAGAATGGACGTGTTTTTCCTCTGAACAGTTATATGTTGTTAGCTTACTGCGAATGGTATGTACAAGAACAGCAAACCCAAAAGTGTTTAGTAAAATACGGTATTGACTTAAGCTGTCGATAGAAAGTTACATAATTTTAAACCACTAACAAAAATCTTCCTAAGAAACTGTGGTTGGTTCTCTTCTTAAGGTTGGTTCATTGCCAGAACTGTATGGTGACGCCTTCCCTGTGATATTATCGCGGCTCTATGCATTTCGGGACACCTTTTACGTATCTTACAACTTTCTATATTCAATGCTAGCAATAAAATTCTAAGTCCACGCTTAAGAAATTATCAATAATAGCTAGTATGGCTATATTTCTATGATACGTTAAACAATTTAATGTTCAGAAGATACCGTATTTTGATTTTAAAGTGGCATAGTGTGATCATAGAAACCTCTGATATAAAGTCCGCGGTTTCGAAGCCCCGTCTGGGCATCCAGATTTGTGTTTTCCATGGTTCCCCCAAATCACTCCAGGCGAATGCCGGGATGCTTCCTTCAGAAGGCCATGGCCGAATTCCCTCCCATTCCTTGCCCCCAATCCCATCCCGCCTCTAATGACCACGACGTCGACGAGGCGTAAATCCATAAGTAAAAAAATATATATATATACCTAAAGAAAATAGCAAAAAACTAAGGGTGTTTAAGTGAGGGCATCTTGCCTTTAAACTTGGTCTTATCTTCTTTCTACAGAATTGACATCAGATTCTTAGTTTCTAGTAACTTCAGTTGCTAGTACTCTGTGAGCCATGTTAAAAAAGAAGACAAAATACTCTGATACTAGAAACTTTTAGGCAGACACAAAACAATAGTCTGGTGCAGCCAAAATAAACATCTATAGAATGTAATACGTTTAGTCTGTAAACGAAATTTATGAACAAATCACACTAACTGATACAACTTGAGTGACCGAAATAACATTACAGACTAATACACTCTACCCATCTGTTTGGCACCATTCACTTAGTTTTTAAAATTTCATGACTGAATATGTTACTTATCCCGAAAAATTTATCCTGTGTTCACGCTAATGAAACAAAGAATTTCCCTGTCAACTTCATCAATATCAGTATAGCTGTTTAGTTGTCAAAACATAACAGACAGAGAGAGAGAAAGTTACTTTCGCATTTATAATATTGTTAGTGTAGATCATACCCAAACTGTCTTAAGAGAGAAACAAAGCCTGGGCGATTGGTGTAGGATACAAAATTAAATCCTTATGGTATTGTTGGTTCCCGAAGGATTGTTTGGCCACCTACGTGACTTAGTTTCTATTTTCCATACATTCAACCTCACTCGTAGCTGGACCTACAACGGAACGTCAAGGCGTGGGTCATATTATCAAAGACAACTCTTAAAAATTAATGTTCTCAGCGGGATCTGAACCTCGAACCCACCCAGAAGTTTTGAAAACAAGCGCTTTAGCTACTGAGCCAGCATCATGTTATACGTCTTTCTATCGCCGTTCAGTTAGAATTCAAAATTCCATGACAAAATATATTATTTATTTAGAAAAAAGTGTACTAAGTCCTTCCTAATAGCAAATACGAATAGTATCTCTTTGTCCCATTTAATCAAGATCGGATTAGCCGTTTAGCCCTGAAAACTTAGCAAACAGTGAGACAGAATTACTTTTGTATTTATAATATCAGTAGTATATAGGTTTATATATTTGTTTTCCTTATTGTGAAATAAAGGCATTGATGGTCTCTATCATTATTTGCTGGTTTTGAGTTTCTGGTTTGTCTACGCGCTTGAAGAGTAACATTGAAATGTTTCTTTTTATTTTAATTTAGAAACAGTTAATTACCATTGCGTGATTAATAGTGAACTAGAGCCAATTAGTCGATATAACAAACAAACAAAAAAAAAAAAAATCGCTGCGTGAAGTCTTTTATAGCTGGCCTCGGTAGCGTAGGCGCTAGTAGTGTAGTATGGAACCCACATTTTGCGTATCAAATACAGGAGTTGGAGAGGGTGCAAAAAAGGGCTGCTAGATTTGTTTATAGAAATTATCGCAGAATACAATCTGTAACAGATATGATAAAGGAGCTGGAATGGGATTCATTGTAAGACAGGAGAAGGATGAGGAGGGTCATGGGAGTGTACAATGTATGTTCTGGTGATGAGGCGTGGTAAGATATTGGTGTAGGTATGAAAAGTAGTGCATGGAAGGGAAAAGATGGCACTCGATTTCAGGCACAAGGGTGTGGAAGATTCTCTTTTTTAGGTAAGGGCATCAGGGACTGGAATAAATTACCAAGGGAAATCATGAATAATTTACCGAAAACGTTGAAAGAATTTAAAGTTAAAATTTGTCAAGGGGAAATGTAGGTGGGTGCAGGAAAGGGGGAAGATGAGTGTGTAGGGAAATAGCCACCGGAGCGTGTGCTCATTTGCAATTAAATTAAATTATATTAAAAAAAAGAGTACTAGCTCCGCATGCCGAATTTTGCCGGTTGGAGTCTGGCTGAGGGCATGGGTGTTTAAGTGTTATGTCTGTGTGAATATCGTGTAGGTCCTTGTTATCCATATTTAGTTGCAACGATATACTGGAGAAACTGATACACTGGAAGAGTAAAGATAATTACATTGAGCTGGCTGTATGGCTTATGTATGTATCACATATTACACAATTTACAGAATTTATTTTCCCCCTTTAATTCGTGTTTTAGCCTCATAGACGTCGATGTTATTAGATGCGGAACGGGAAGGAATTCAGCAAAGACCTTTTGAAAGAATCGCCTCGAAATTCGCTTGGAATCATTTCGGGAAGAAATTTAAAACCGAAATCTGGGGATTCGAACACATGTCCTCCAGAATGCGAGGCCATATCGTTACCGCTCATCCACAGGGTTCGTTACAAAATTAGTGTCTGAATTTTTGCTTGCCCTTGTAGAATTATTGGTGCGCTTTTTTACTATTCTTTGGCAGTTCAGATATTTTGTTACGAATTAGTCAAATATTTTTTAGATGTTCCTTCGGATTATCGAGCAACAATTTACTTGAGAGACTGATTCAGGCCAAATGTATCCCGATCCTTTATTCTGAAATTACTGTTAATTAGGAAGTTTAAAACGACTAATTAATTATTACAAGAGGACTCTTACGTTAGTTGGTTCCATGAGAGTGGAGCCTATAGGTTGCCGTAAATTTCTAAACAGTGACGGTCTTCACTCCGTCTAAATTCTGAAATTTCTTCGTAGGACTTTGGGCATAAATAAATCAACAAATTCATTCAAAAGAACGAATTGAATGATATCACAACTTCTTTCAGGATTTGACAAACTGTCTTTAGGATTTCATCTGTCGTAAACTCAACGCTAAGGGTCAGTCCATAAACTACGTGGATCAGTTGAGGGGGGGGGGAGGAAGGGGCTGGCTGGAAAGCTACGCTGGGGTACGTGGGGCGAAGGCTTTTTTTCCGAGCCAGGCCACGTAGCTTTTGATTCATATTATTTGTCACAGTTAAAATGAGGTACAGAACATGTAACAGCTCGTTAATATTTATTTCCGTCATTTAATTATTATCTTCGTATGTAATTTATAATAGTCTAACAAGAGAAAACAGTACAAAATGTCTTCTGGAGTGAATAGGAAAAAAAGCTACGTGCTAAGCGCGATTTGGGGGGGGGGGTAGAGACAAAAGCCACGTCGGGCTATGTGGAGGGGAGAGGGGGGGGAGGGAGGTCCACAGGAGGCCAAAACGGAGCTGTGTGTTTTATGGACGTTCCCTAAGGTGATACGACAGTATAGTCATTACCATGCAACAGAACAGTGAAACAAGCGACAGTCCTTTTTATGTCGAGAAGGTTTATGTTTTAATAATAACGGTATTAGTGGCTACCACTTATCAGGACGTTGTAAAGTAAATTAAGCACTTCACTGGTTTATTTTAAGAGAAGGAAGCGAGCAAGCAAGTTATTTATGGTACTGTATTTACATAACACAGCTATACCGTTGTCGTAATTGCCGCTGAACCCATGTATAAATCTTACACTTTATCGACTTTATAAAGTGCTGGCAAATGAGTTATTACTGAAATTTTGACTAACTAAAAACATTTACTGTACTATTCATAGCTTTATTATTCTTAGTGGGGCTAATTTATTTGAGTTCATTAGTAAAAGGATAGGGCTCTAGTTGAAGAACGGATATGAAATAAGACATTACCGTTATAAAAGTATCGTCCCTGCATTCGCCTAAAGAGATTTCGGAAAACATGGTAAACCGAAATGCAGAGAATGAATCATAAATTGAATAAATAATACTTGTGTGTGCCTGAGAATACTAGGCGTGAAGGTAACATCTCGTTTGTCTATACTTTTCGTAGGGTGGTTACAGATAACAGATAACATTGGAGTCTGCTATTCAAGAGGACTGGCGACCGTTAATTTTATAGTAGTCTTACTGTGAAACTCTAATGAAATTTTGTAGTGTCTCTACTATTGCGGCGTGGTTTACGCAGGAAGTGCAAATGTTAAGCATCCCTCGTGGTTAATTGTTCATTTTCAGATTGCACAAATGAAAACTGAAACACACACCTGTTTTCTTACTGCATTACCTCTCGTCAGCGCGCATATCTAGCAGTGCAGGGGCATAAAAGTGAATGTAATTACACCGTTGGTACCCCTGCTTTCTAAATGAATTCCTTAAGGCAGAATGAATAAAAACTCAATTACTTTTTAAACCAATTATCTGATTTTGTTCTGATGCTGGTGTATTTTGGATGTGCTGACATACTTTTATTCACGGAAAACGAGAATTCTTGATCCAGGGATCGATTTTCTCGAACGCAAGCCCCTAATCATTGTGCTCACGAGTGCTAGTTTATTTACAGCCATATCTGTGATGACTTACGAATTTGAGGAAATTTTTGAAATGTCCATTATGGCGTGTTATTTCAAAAATTATTTTCCGTTAATTACATTACATAGTGGCTACTTATCTGTGTAGTGTTTCAAGTGGTTCACGTCTCGTGTTGAGGGTCTGACCTTTCCCACGTTATCACAGCGGCACGTAGTTCATAGCTCACTGTGACGTCGCACTGTGCCGATCACGCTGCCTGTTAACTCCCCTCCTCGCCGCGTGAATACGGACGTCCGCCCCCTGATTGGCCATTTAAGGTAGCCAACCGCAAAACTGTTCTGCGAGCATATAAGGGCGTTCGGAGACAGACACTGAGCAGTTGTAGCCTGAAGAAGGTCGCAGAATGAAGGTGTGAACGACATCACAAACAACGTTTTGTTGACTCCTACCGTGGTTGCGGTCATTTGTGGAGTCTGCGTCGGTGCGACCTCGGCGATTTGAGCTTTTCTGTTATTTGGTTTAGTCAGTAATGTCCAGTCGAGCCTGGTGGGTGAGTGGGAACGTTCGTATCTGGCGCCTGAGAACAGTTTGGTTCGATTCCTTGTTCGACCATTGGGTTTAGATTTTACATAATTTTCAGAAATAACCCCTGGCGAATGCGCGGATAGGGAGTTAATCAACACAAAGGCCGAATTCCTTCCCATCCTGTCTGCAATCCTATCCGGGCTTTTGTCGTCGTCGAAACCGCTAAGGAAGAAAAGAGATCGTGGATCGATAGTTTGTGACATTACTATTCATAATTCCACCAAGCACAGTAATGTTTAGTAATGTCTCTCTTAGCCATACGCGAATGTACTATGTGTAACAGAAATAAACAATATTTGAAATTGTGAACTGCTATTCCAAGCTTTATTATTTTTAAATTACATTTTGATGATAAGGCCATATAGCTACAACATTTTTTTTTATTCTTCTTGAACATATTTTAGTATCTCGAATTTCGGTTACAAGACAATGCAGACAACATACGAAGAACATTTGAACTTTATACTAGATTAAAAACGCTCATTCCTAAGGCCGAACTCAAACCCTGTAATTTGAGGCAATCACGTTGACCTCTAAGCTGCTAGGATCAGCAGGTTTACTTAAATCATCAATTTATCATTGTGGTAGGCTTACAAATACCGTTAATATTTCCAGCTATTACTTAGTGTATAAAGAATGTATTGTTTGAGAAAATAACAAGCCATGTTCAAAACGAATAAGCTGCAGACAGTGCCAACTCGAATAGACCGAAAAAATGAATTTAATCGCCACCTCCTCCTTGTACCGCGCAATTGCCATTCAAGCCAATGGCTGAGAGAAGATGCCAAGATGAAGCCAGCAAGCGCAAAACTGTTGCAGACGTCGCTTAAGAGGTTTCTCTTGAAGTGTATTTTTTTATGTGTTAGCAACTAAAATATTGTGATATAATAAGAAATTTAAAAATCAATCCTGATGACAAATGAAATTATTAATTGTGTATCATGAGTTTGATATTGTACACTGAAATATTCGAAGAGCATCCACAACATTGGCGCGCTTCCGAGAAACTGAATTTATTGGAGAAGGGAAATTAGAATCTTTAGCCACCTAGGCATTCCATGATCTACTAAGGCGAAGTCAACACTATGTATTGAATAAAGGTACTTGGAGTAAATTATCGAAAATTTCCGATATAATGTATCACCGAGCGTGGTGGGTGAGCGGTAACGCTCTAACCTCGCATTCCGGATGACATGGGTTCGAATCCTAATCCGACCGTCCAAATTTGGGTTTTTCATAGTTTCCCCAAATACTACATTTAAAAAGGACATGGCCGAATTCCTTCCCGTTCCTTGCGCCAGTCCTCATACCTGTAGTGATCTCGCCATAACAATAAAATGTTTACTGTACCAAAAGCAGGTGCTGTTTTTCTCTCTTTCGGTAGGATTGTTGCCAGCTTTTCTACAGGTTGATTACTACCTACTAGTGATTTATACGAAAGACGAGGGATTCTAAGAAGTTTTGGAAAACTCGCAACTGCCCAGGATGTATTTAATTGAGGTGAAGATATTAGGAAAAAAAATATGTAACATGATAATTTAAGAAGCCAATAAATTGAAGCATTGTCGGTGCTTTGCACCTAATGGCGTGCAACATGAAAAAATGTTCTATAATGGAAAAACCAACAGCAAAGCGGTAATATTTCACGAGACTTTATACAGGCCACACAAACCACTGAAGCCTCTTCAGCAAAGAAATAACGTTACACTATTAGATGTAATTTCGTAGGTTCACACACTCCCCTCTATGGTTATTGGCTGGAGCTATCAATGAAGTCACACGCTCGACATTCGTTGGCAAATTAACAGCGGCCAGTGATGTTACTAGAAATTTGACGTTATGGGTGCAATATAATAGCTAAGTAACTGCAAAGAAATTAATTCCCAGAATACTTTAATTAAGTTTGATTTTCGTAACATTTATTTTAAATTAATAATGTCAATTTAATTAAAAACTTATGTACAACTTTACGACTGAGAAAAAAAAGTGCGGAATAAAATTGTATTTTTTATTATTCAATGGAGTCCTTTCCATCGTTGCCATTTTTCAATCACGCTTCTCGGCCATCTTTAGATATGTAGGTATCTACATTGAACATCAGACTTGATTTTCAGACTCTTAAAAATAAACATGTGAATTAATTTTTTTATGGCTCTTTTTTGACTTTTTACATTGGGTGCATGTTCACTGTAGCTGGGTCATTACGTTATTTGCTCTGCCATCTCCAGCTACTTAGCAAGATCGTCTCTGTTCGTGCTTCATGGTCGGCACTACT
>JARYHS010013631.1:129509477-129615181 GCA_031002005.1 Vandiemenella viatica | reverse complement strand
CGTCGCGGGTAACAGCTAGTAATGTATAATACAACTGTCATTTAGGTAATGGGCAAGGACGCCAGTTTTAAGGGTTAATATTGAAATATACATCACTGACGCCTTTTATCAAGATTCACAAAGTCTGAATAAGCTGAACTTTTGAGAAGAAGTGAAGACGATTTCTGGAATCCCTAATTACATTACGGGAAATCGTCTTAAGCCGTAATTATGCGAAGCCCAAGAAGGGAACCTATATCATCGTGGAGACGTTATAAGGCCAACAATGGCTCAATTAGATTGAAAAAAAAAAGAATTGCGAGGCACTGTTGATAAAATATAAGCGTCCACCTTCTCCAAACTTCATAATTTGAACTCCATAACAATGTTGACTGATCACTTCGTCGATAGAAGACGGTGCCTTCAAACAACACTGAGACACTACTAACGAGTCATGAGAAAGTAGTCTCTATTCTTGTTTGAAAATGGCGACAAGCAGGTGCTGCAGTTTTCGCTGTTCTGGCACTGTTGCTGAAGTCTCCCATAAACGTATAAAAACCTGAGTTTATCAGAATTAAATAACTAAACTCCAACAGATTTTTTTTTCTGTCTTTTTCATATTGCGAGCCTAACTAAGCTGTTATCATTGAAATTAGATCGAAGCATGGAATTAAAATCGACAACGTTCAGTACTTCAGCTATGTACGTTGGATTACATAATGACACATTCTTTTCCCATTCCACTTGCGCGACTGGAAATGATGTGATGCATAAAAAATGAACTATTCCTCCAAAGAACTTCGTTAGAATATAATGCAATTGGTGTTTTTATACTTTATATTTTTATTTAAATATCTAACGGAACTGTGTCTGCTTGCCTGTTTGTTCCGGCATCAGGCATAAAACCACCGAACAGATTTTGATATAGTTTTAACTTCAAATCTAACGTATGTGTTCTCGTGCTGCGTATTGTTGGATTGGAGCAGGATATTAAAATCTGTTCTTATTTTTTATTATGACGTTACGCCTTATGGACGTCGTGGTCTGTGTAGGCAAAAAAGGTCTTGGGGCAAGAAACAGGAAGGACTTCAGCCAGTGTCGTTTGAAGGAACCATCCCAACATTCACCTGGAATGATTTCGAGAAACCATGGAAAACAGAAATCTGGATGACCTGTAGGGGATTCGAACTCAATTCGAGGCCAGAGCGTAACCGCTCACTCTCCACGCTTCGTAAATTTTTTTCTGAAAACAAAACTAGCACAATTGATTTTGATGTGGTTATTATTGTATGAATCCTTAGATCGACTTTATATATATATATAATTTTACTTAGGGCTTTACGCCTCGTCGACGGCTAAGGTAATTAGAGACGAGATGTGACTGGGGACAAGGAACGGGAAGGAATTCAGCCATGCCCTTTTTTGAAGGAAGCATCCTGGCATTCGCCTGGAGTGATTTGGGGAAACCATGGAACACCAAAATCTGGATGCCCGGACGGAGCTTCGAAACCGCGGACTTAATATCAGAGGTTTCTATGAACACACTATGCCACTTGAAAATCAAAATAAGGTATCTTCTGAACATTAAATTGTTTTACGTATCATAGAAATATAGCCATACTAGCTATTACTGATAATTTCTTAAGCGTGGACTTAGAATTTTATTGCTAGCATTGAATATAGAAAGTTATAAGATACGTAAAAGGTGTCCCGAAATGCATAAAGCCGCGATAATATCACAGGGAAGGCGTCACCATACCGTTCTGGCAATGAACCAACCTTAAGAAGAGAACCAACCACAGTTTCTTAGGAAGACTTTTGTTAGTAATTTAAAATTATGTCACTTTCTATCGACAGCTTAAGTCAATACCGTTTTTTACTCAACACTTTTGGGTTTGCTGTTCTTGTACATACCCTTCGCAGTAATCTAACAACATGTAACTGTTCACAGATAAACACGTCCATTCTAAGTGTATCTCCACTACTTTCAGTGTCGGTCCCTTTATAGATGGTCAACGCATGCACCGCATATCTATTTGCATACTATATAATAACTTGTGTCTGTGCCTGAAATTTATGAACAGATCATACACGAAAACTGACTGCGAAAGAAACAAAACCTAAGTGACCGATATAATAGTACAGACACTTGAACACGCTATCCGTCTGTCTGTCACTATCCGGTTATTTTTCAAAATTTTATGACGAAACACGTTATTCATCCCGAAAAAGTATCGTATGTCCTTCCTAATCATACTCAGTATTTCTTTGTTAAATTTGAATATCGGTTTAGCCGTTTAGCCATGAAAAATTAACAAACAGACAAAGTTACTGTCGCATTAGAATATTAGTGTAGATCATAGAAATGAATCCATGTTTATATCGAAGAATATTAGTTTGAAAGTAAGGAAGAATTTGCTACAAAGCTGTGTTTGAACCGTTGTAAAATATTGATTATGGATAGTCGGAGAAGAAAACAAATGTACTGCTAGTTGGCTATATGTTGTAGAAGAATGATGAAGACTGGATACAAAGGAAAATGACAAACAAATTAAGAAGTTTTCACAAGAGAAAATGAAGGTTTTATAAGGTGACAGAAGAAGAGAAAAGACCAGCTACTCCAACCTTTACTTTCGTATGATATCCAGAACAAAAGATTGATTGAAGAAAAAATAGAATGGAAAAATTAGAGATGAAAGGAAGCAGACTTTTTTTTTTAATTTGAAAATATGGCCACCTCCAATTTAGTTCTTTATATTGAACTATTGTATCGTGTATTGTACGTGTAGTTCAAGTAAGGACAACACAAGATAAACATGACATAAGACGTACACAACACTTAATTAAAACCACACTTTAACGAGGCCGTACTCGAACCGGCGAACCTTACAAATGGAACAGTTAGGATATACGAAACTGGTAATGAGAGACACGAAATTGCAACCGAGCATGGTCGGCGAGCGGTAGCACTCTGGCCTCGCATTCGGCAGTACGCGGGTTCGAATCCCGGTCCGGGCATCCAGATATGGGTTTTTCCATGGCTTCCCCAAATCACTTCAGGAAAATGCCGGGATGATTCTGTCAATAGACCATGGCCAAATTCCTTCCCGTTCCTTGCCTCAATCCTTTCCCGTCTCTAACAAACTCCACGTTCCGAAGAGTCATAAAGCCACAAAAAAACTATGCAAACTATGAAGTGAAGAGAGAGCTGAGAAGAGAACTGATGTCAACCAGACGCGATTTGTTAACAAACAGAGAACCTAACCGGTAAAAGGAACCTATAATTTAGGCTTCGAATGTGTATCTTGACTCTAGTACAGCTCTTAGAAAATGCTGATTACATATAATCAAGAGGTCAAAGAAACCTTTCTGAGACTAAGATACGGAAACAGCAGACAGCTGCCATTCCGGTCACACACTGCGATGCAGGCACACGTCTCGGAGTCGCATATCCGCCCCGCAGAGATATTAAATTCTGCAGGCGGTGCGATGGGCTATCTGGTCGCCGTTGCGCAGACAATAGCGCTACAGTCCGCCTCGTAGGCCGGCGAGATCAATGGACACGCCGACCGGCAAGCTCTATTTACAAACAAATTTGGCTGGGCAACACTTCCGCCCGGAGCAGGTTCGTTGCACAGTGGCGGGTCGAGTTCCGCCACTCTACACCGCGAGTGTCTCGTTACACCAACAAAACAGGTAGTTCTCGCATCTCTAACTAGCTTACGGGATGCAACATAAAAAAAAAAAAAAAAAAAAAAAAAAAAAAAAAACTTTTGCCGCTACGTAACAAGTATACGCGAATGACTCGGAGAATTCTTCAGTTTCCAAACCGACACAGTTTGCAGTGGCTTAAACTTTTTCTTCCCTTAAGCTTACGCGGTAAATGGGATCTACAGTTCAACGCAAAAAGCCGCTACAAGCAGCGTGATCGTGTATGAAAAATTAACCGCACTAGTAATTTCCTTTCATGTTTAGTAAAACAATAGTATTTCGGAGCGGCCTGGAGGCTCAGTGGTTAAGGCGTCTGATCGGATATCGAAAGGTGCCCGGTTCTAATCCCAGTCTCGGCAGGGATTTTCATAAGTCCTTAAGCTGTCCATCACCTCTGGCACAACTTGCTGTGTAATATGAAGTACATCAGAACGCTTCCGTGGTTCGAATTCCTCGTTAAACTGTAGGTCCCATATTCCCGTTAGAATTTCAGGGTTAGGCTTGGCGGCTGCGACAGGGGGTGGACTGCGCCGCTTAATTTTTCCTCTGGCACAGCATGTTGTATAATGCGAAGTACATTAGAATGCCTGCGTGGTTCGGGTTCCACGTTAAACTGTACGTCCCCTCTACGGATAAAACAATCTTAGTTGAAACACGGATGTACGCACATTTAAAGCAAACTCAAGAGAAACGAAGGCTTAACGTGGTTCTAGTTGGCCCAGACGAACATACTTACGTACAATGGTATTACTGGCGTCACCATAAAGTATACGAAAAAATATAACTTTTTCTGACTTTAAATCCTCAAACTGAGTTAAAAAAATGTGACATAACAAGGGAACCTGCACTATTTAATCAAACAGATGAAAGTTAAAAAAAAGGTTCCCTGTCCAACAATATTCGTGTAGTAAGTAATAAAGAAAAAGTAACTAACGAAGAGTTTTTTAAGAACTGAAGAATGTAATAGCTTATTAATCGATTAAACAAAAGCAATATTACTTTCGATAGACGTCTGGGTCATAAGTGGAAAGGAACGGGAAGGAATTTGGCCAGGGATTTTTTTAAGAAACCATCACAACATTCGTTGGAGTGATTTCGGGAAACCATGGAATCAGGTTGACAGGGCGGTTATTTGAACCCGCGTCCTCCAAAATGCGAGACCCGATCGTCACCGATAACCCACCGATGTTGGTAAAAAGATTTGCCCTTCTAATGAGTCACAAACTTCGGCACCATAGGTTAATGAACAGTGTGAATATAAAAAAAAACGGTATTGAGGAATCATGGAGTGCAAGAAGGCGTTGATCAACTATAAAATAAGTGGCAGGAACTGCAACACTAAGTATTGAAGAGGGAAGCTAAGAGCACTAGAGAGGTATGCCAACCAGCCGTCGGAATCTTTAAAAGAGTGGGTGTTAGGAGGAACAGTAATATCGCCATTTATGTAATGTCTTCTCATCAAAGATGTTGGCTGTAATGTGATATTTCATTTTCCTTATCTCACGCAAACGACGCGGGAGCAAACAAGTCTTGACCATATCGTATAGTTCAGTATTATAGAATTATTTAGAAAAAAATTTACAACTAGGACATTAACCTTCCAGAAATATTTACAGCATTATGAATGAAAAAAATATTTAGCGACGTAATTTGAAAAAATGCCAGCCAACTGAAAACGAGCATTAAAAACAATGTTATTTAAAGTTACGATCCTTGTCTTTGGCAGTTAAAAGCTTACGCTACTGTAGACATAAATTTGCACGCTGTTTTACGTTGTTACATCAATCTCGTAAAGATAATCACGTCGGTTTGTGTTAATAAATCATTCGCCGACAATTTTAGCGTAGTTATAATAGGAATCTTCCTACTGATATCGTAACACTGTGTTTGAACTCAGACTATGATTCTCAAGTCTTACCAACAAATATTGTCGCCAAGGCACATAAATATTTTCACAAAAGGAAGTATTAGCGTTTAGAAAATCAAAAACATCAAAAGCGTTACAACTGTGAAATAGTACAGTTGGACTGATTTTACGTTACATCATCTGTCTTCCAATTCTCTTGCCTGTGTCTTTATGCTCATTCCTATATCCAAGAAAGATAATCTAGCTGTACGTCTGTGAATCGTCTAACAAACTAAAAACGTATTTGCATTAACGACGGGAAAATTACTTCTACTCGATCTGCCGCTCTGTATTCTGTTCGACCTCAATTCCACAAGTCGTGAGCATTCTCTCTTGGCTGTAACATTGGTGAAGGTCGATATACAAGTTTGAGGAACGTTACACAAGCTGCTTCGTATCAAAATAATCAAACTCGAAGTAGTGATGCGATATTCTTGTTCATATCTATAGAGAGACACTCAACGTAATAAATATTTATTAACAATGAATTATAATAGGGAGGTAACATATGTTCAACGAGAAACGAAGAAGAATCGGCAAGAGTGAGCCAAGAAATGAAGAAGAAAAACACCTGAGAAAGAAACTAAATTCTGTAATTGTAAACCACAGACGGCTCATATGAAAATAACAATAATAATAAATAACAGTAATGATGATGATTATAAATTAATGATGGACTAGATAATAAGATACTGAAATATGTTTCGAAATTTAGGTCAGATAAGGGACAGCAACACGTGACAGCGGAGCATGTGTGTGTCATTAGCTTTAACGTCTCTTTAATGTCCGTGTCTGGACAATCGCCGACAGATCAATTTTCATTTTTATTTAGATCTTCCCATAGCTGAATGTCTTCTATGATATACTGTCCCTTTGCTTCAGACTTCAAATTTCATTGCCAGATTTCGCGAAAAGAATAGCGTCTTGTCATTCCCATCCTATATCGATAATAAGATATAGTATCTTATTTTTTTCCGTCTTTTCTGGCTGTTTAAAACAACCAAAATTGGATTAATACAAGCAGGGACAGAGCTATCCTTCTTCATTTCACTATGAAGAGGAATTTGCTTTTTTTTGTAAAACTAAAATAAAAATTTCAAGTGAAAATTTTCATGCATTCATAATGGAAAACGCTGGAGAAATGATGCTTAGACTTCAGGTCTAGAAATCTAGCAGTGAAGAAAAGTTAAAATGAGCATACTTCTCAACATAAGTAAATGAATCTTCAAACCTAGGATTCATATTCCTTGTCACTTACAAACACAATGGAAATGATTAAAATGCAGGACTATCAATATCGTTACTGTGTGAGGTAATAGGATAATCGGCAAGAAGACTTTTCCTCCTGTAATAGTACAGTGAATCACGATTTATTACGTTTGTGGAAAGATGTTTCGTTTCTTTTCTCATCAACAACTGGAAACGGTTTTCTGAAACCAGTTGATTCAATAGAAACAGTCATCACAAAACTTCTTTAGTGGCGTGAAGCTGTTGCCAAGAGTGAGTGGATGTTCTTAACTACAGTCATTTTGTGGTATGAACGGAAGGTATGCAAACAAAAGACTATTATAATGTACTTGTACATTCTTTAGGAATCGTTCAAGCAATGTTTTTCACTGAGCAATATTACGTTTTCTGAAAGTGACTTGACTAGCGTTTTATAACGGTTGCGTAAAACGTTTATCAAAATCAAACATTTCTAGAAGCAGCCAATTTTACACTATTACTCATAATTTTCTTTGAAGACTTGAACCCATCAGTGTAAATACGGTTAATCATTCAATAAATATTCTAACAACTGCAAAAAGTTTGGTTTCTAAAGAATGGTACTAGACATTGTACAGTCTCTGATGTTACGGACGCATGTATGTTTGCCAATTTCTTTCAACATCCTTCAAGTTAGAAAGCAAGGTTTTACAGACCTCCACGTCTCTACGACAGCGGCTTGACAGCTTGTGCAGTAAGCTATGGACAGATGCCAACTACATTAATAGAAAACGGGCTGTTTTTTTGCTGTAACGCCTTTCCGCTGGCAAACTAATAAATATTACTAATAACGAGCTTTTGGCGCGGTAGCAATTCCCCAAACACCTACTAAAGCTTTATATATATTTTTGTTTCAAATACTGTAATTGTTTGAAGTATATTTTGACAACCTTTCTGTGTAGCTTATTCGAGTCTCTGGTTCTTTTACATACAAATAAAAAATGTCCACTACCTTATTATTGAACTAAAATACTACTCTATCGTCATGTTCCTATGAATTTTACGCATCTTCATGGAATATCCATCAAAACCCCATCATCAATCTTTCTCATAGAAACGCATCATAGTAGTAGAGAGGTAGCCATTCTACCGTGTAGCTTTTAATATTTCGGAAGCTGCAAGAGACAGTATGTGACTTGTCGAAAAAACTATGTTGTATTAACATTTAGCTTGTACAACAGTAGTGGAGGCTGGAATCAGGGTCAACGGACAGGGCTGAGGGGGGATCACGTGCCTGTGTTTACGTTATCACCGAAACAGCTCTCTCGTTCACTCCCTCCCAGGCAGGCTGACTCAGGCAGCTTCTGCTAGTCTGGCACCGGTAAGATCACGCTTGACTACGTATACCTTCCGTCTACAGCTGTGTACAATACTGAGGGACGAAATATTTTATTCAGGAAACAGGAACATGTTACTATGCAACTGATAATCTCAGGTATGTAGGTGTTTGATTAAGTTGGAACTAATTTGTTTTGTCGTGTGCCATGGCGTTGTGAGATTCATCAGCTGACGAGTTTTCGCTCATCTGGGTCTTTGCTGCAGTTGGGTTCTCCGAGCGATAAGCGGCGAGGTCAAGAAGTCGATTCGCTCCATCAGCCAGCAAGCCGCATTCCGAGAGCGCTCTCGACTTACTTGTTGTATCCGGGACGCGGCTGGCTCATCGTCGGCACGCGGGCATGGCTGGCCGCGTGGTGATTCGATGCCAGACCCTCGAGGAGCACGCCTACCGCGCTACCACTGCAGACGGCTACTGTTCGTCCCGCACTCGGACACGTTATTACGAGAGAGGGAGTGAGCCCGACAGACTGACTGAGGCGCCCGCACTGCTCAGAGACCGGCGGTGGACTGAGCTCTCGCGCCAGCCTCTCTGCCGCGGGCAGTGGCGGCGGCGCCCAGCGCGGCGACCCCAGCGCCCCTGGCGGCGCACCGCCGAGGCGGCCCAGCGCCGCGGCGTTGCCACAACACACGCACGCGCGAGCCCGCACACACGGCTGGACTGAGTGGCGCCGTGCCGGGCCGAGGGAGACGCCCAGCGGGAGAAGTAAACACGCCGGTCCGCAACCCTGACATTTATTCCTAACCTCTGTATATTATTTCTGTTATTGCTTAATTATTTTGTTGCTACTACTATGTGTTTATTATTCTTTTAAATATAACTGATATGAATATTTGTAATTAAATGTAATAGGGTTCCCACAGGTAGTAGTATGTTTAGTATCTTAGTCTGTAAGCATAGATAGAGAGTATCTTTGGGGGAGAGAGTCTTATTATTAGATTGTTCGTGGTTTCATTAATAAGATAAATAATCAACCCACCACAAAATTCATTTTAAACTTGCGTTTATTTTCCGAAAACACTTCAACGATACTGTTTACATGAATCCAGCGATTGTACACAACACTCCTTCCACAGATAATTTAGTCGGTGAAAACTTTGCCGAAAAAACTAACTGTCTTCGATGATCGTTTTGTAATAGAATTCAATCTTGGGTGAACCAGAAAAAAGGGAGGGGGGAATTAATATTAATTCTGAAATAATTCCTGAAAAATGAAAATTACATATAATAATGATGTTAAAAGGGGATCTAATAGGTTACTAACTAGAACCATGAATTTCAGACACAAAATAAAACCTCATTTATTGAGTCTTATGGCCTTACAAGGTCGGGTAGTAATTAACGTTACGTTAAACACAATTAGATCAGCAAAAACAAGCAATACCCGACGTTTACAATTCGCCGGAGTAAGCAAACAAAACTGAATGAAATATCTCAAACAAGTAATAAAAACAGCAAAGTTAACATTGAAATAACATGGCAACACAGGCCATCAAATTGAAGCTAACATTTTACTGTACAAAGGAAAATCCCAGGGGGCGCCGTATAAAGTGAATGAAAAGCATCAAAATTGAATTAACAAACAGCAAGATGCTTAAGAAAAAAATTGAATCGAAATATAAATTCAGCTAGCTCAGAATTTAAGTGGCGGGAGCAGAGTCTTAACCCAGGCGTCGCTTAAGGGCTCATAAGTCTGTTAAAATCCACTGAATAGTGACCGTCGTACATTACCGTAGAATCATCGCCGTGATGGTGAGCGACAAACACAATGCCACTGCAGCAATGGAAGCTAAATAAGCGGCTACGACCGCGTTATTAGCATAACTTCCGAATAATGGCAAGCACGCCACTCAACATCTCGCTTTCCCAAAGCAAGAAATGATCAACCACAATGATCATCAGAGAGCGTGCCGGCTGGCACGTCTATTCACCAGCTCGTCTTGGACCCAAGTCACGTCCGTTCATCAGCTCGTCTTGGACAGAAGTGATCTCTAAAAATGGCTCCTTCTTCTTCCTCGGCTAGTTGCTCGCCACATGTAAAAGAACTCCACGGAATTAGTATTGTAGACCCCAATAAATGTTCAGGATTGGCTATCTACACATTTCCGTCGTCACGTGTTTAATATCATGCGTCGCATTCGCCGTCTCCTTCGCGCGTTTCCTACGTGGCCTTCGGGGTAGTAGCGGGGTAGGGGTAGGTCACCGCCCGATTTCGAACGGGACTCAAGCCGGGCTGTCCCGGCGCCATCGAGTCGCCTCGCCTGCTCCATTGTTCCTCTCTCAACCGCCGAAATGGCAGTTTCTAGCCTTCGATATTCAGCCCTTCTGAGCCATGCGTTTACAGAAAAATTGATTTACAATAAAATATACCTTTGGCCGCCCTGGTTTTAAACATACATTTAACCTATCCAGACAACCCTCATTATTTACAATTAATTACACGTTGCAAGACTAAATAATTAATAAATTTGAATATAATAAAAAAAGAAATTATGAATATAATTAATAATAATTTAATTATATTCATTGTGGGTGACGCTGTCACACCACACTTTAAATAAACTCTACCGAAATTTCTAGAACACTTCAAAAGCTTGCGCCAGATAATTCTCGAACATTAACAATACTTAAACAATTGAAAAATATTAAAAACAATTAGAATTAATATGTACATAATCATTTACAATTAATGCAAAATGGTCAGAAATGAGAATTAATGATACACAAAATTATTCACAGAAATCATTTTAAACTGTGGCAAATTGTTGTTTAGACATCGTAACTTGCATTAACACTTGGAATTACGAACATTTAAGCAATTCTCTTGCACTATTCTGTTCTTAAACATTTTAAATGGCCTCTAAATAATTTCTTTTCATAAAACAAAGTCTGTTTACATTGATTTACAGGAAATTGTAAAACAAACCTACCAGATCATATTCAACAAAACTCTAGCTTACTACAGGGCGTTCGCCGGGAAACGCTACCCACTGTTAGCGCTACAAGGAAGAAACTGCTCCCGGCGAGCGAGCGGTCAGCTTCCGGCATTGTTCGACCGTCGGCCGCGGACTATTTCATGATAATTACGCTTCATAAAATTGTATGTGCTAAGCATTTAAATGTGACGTCAGTTGCGGATCAACAGTGCCATCGTGGACACCCTGCAGGTACCAGTTGCAAAATCTAATCCTAGGCCCCTGGTCTATTTCTGTAATTTTATGCACCACAATTGTTTTGTACGGCTTTAAGTGAACTAGCTTTGTTACTTTCCAAGCTGACGTCTTAGATACGCCTGCCTGCTGCCCTAACTGACTTAATGATTTTTTGGGTGACTGTTCTAGTCGAAAAGCGATATCGTCAATTTTCTCCTCTGTGAGAATACGGTTGACCGACAGTCTATTTTTGTTAAAAAGTGAACCCGTTTCTCTTACTTTTTTAACCAGACGCAGAATTGTTGATTTAGCTGGCAGTAAAGCACCAGGATATTCGCGACGAAATTTACTGCGACACTTTTTGAACGACTTCTTCTTCATATATGTATCGTAGAGAAATATTCTTTGTTGCAAACTGTAACGAACCATAATTTTACTCACACTCAAACACGGTACAGGATTAGTAAGAGTATGAAGCCCCAAACCAGCCAAACCGCAAAGAAACGTTTGCTCTTGGGGCAGCGGAGGTGTTAAACAGTGCGGTGATACACGGCGCCGTGTGGCGGGAGTTGCTGGTCCCACTTTCCCAGCAAGTTGCCGACGGCAACAGACTGGGAGGGTAGCGTTTCCCGGCGAACGCCCTGTGCAAGTGCTTCATAAAATACAATTACTGTACATTTAATTTTAGGTTTGAGGGCTGTTACATTATGTTAACGTTGGCGCGGTGAGCCTCGCGAGCGAGAGACGCGAATAATTGTTAAACCGTAAATTTTGTATGGAATAATGTATTTTATGGCTTATAGTCGTGGTTGAATTTGAAAGAATTAAATTTAAATTAAACGTGAACCGAATTGTGTATTTTTCTTTAAAGATACTATAAGAAATTCTCCTGATTATCTCGTGAGCATGGTTGTCGATACAGTGGTAATTATCAATAATTAAAAACAGCTGTCGGCTTGCAGTGTTGGCGGTGGTCAAAAGGGCCAACCACCGACAACACGCCGTTCCTTGGTTTAAATGTGGAGTCAAATTCCAATAGCAAAACTATTAGTTTTCGACATGCGCATAAATTCAAGAAGCTAACAGAAGAATTCCACTATAGACTAAATCAGGTAAAGGATCCACATTTAAACGGGGGCAGTTCGCAAACCTTTACCGTCAGCGGTGATTATAACACATCGAGATAGACTCGTTTTTGGTGTCTATGCTGTTCTTTAATTCACACATGTTGGGTCTAATTCACTAGTTAGTCAGTTATTATTGTTGTTAATAGGGGAGCGTCCAAAGTGTCAAAGGGGCGGAGGGGTTGAGTAGAACTACGCTGGGCTACTTTGGGGAGAGGTGTTCCGAGCCAAGCTACGTAGCTTTTTATTCATATTATTCGTCACAGTTAAAATAGGGTACAGAACACACAACAGCATGTTAAAATTAATTTCCATCATTAAATTATCTCCTTATTTTAGGTACCCTATATATGTACAGTCAGTGACTTGAAGTCATAGCGTTTAGATCGTACGAGGCCGGCGTATTTGAAATAAACGAAACGCAACTGCGCATTACGCGCCAAGAAACATTAGGCACGCAGTACCTAGATTAAAATTCGCTTCCAGATGTCACACGGAATACTCCACTCCAGTGACACTTAGTATTGTTTTAACGTTTAAAAAAAAAAAAAAAAACTTTTGATTCGGATCTCCCAAATCTCACTACACCACTGTTTGATAAAAACAACTCTAATTTTGTTCTGTAAAATGAATTTCAGTCCATCTTTAATTATAGTTTCCCCTCAAGCGTTATTTCAAGCTCAATATGTGGTGTGAAATGGCGCCGTTCGATAAACTATAAAAAGCAACGAGTTTTCAATATTCAAATGGCGTCAAGCAGGACAGTTAATCATTTTATCGTAATACTAGCTGACCCGGTGAACTTCGTATCACCGACATCATATGTGTATAACGTATTGAGATGGCAACACCTGACATTACCGATCAAAAACTCTTTATTGTCATGACTGTACAATAGTGTCCCTTTTGTGCGCGTCACCGTTTATACAGTTGTTCTACTACAGACATTTACGTCAACAAATAAGGTGCCTACAATTTTTTTTTTCTGTCTGTAATATAATATGCATTGCCCGTTTTTGCAAAAAGTGGATGGAGTGGCAGGACAACCGTAGTTCATGTCCTAGTTGTTATAACATTTTGTTACGTTGTGACGAATGTAAAACAATAATAATTTTATTTCGGACGGAAAACAAATAACGCTGCATACAACCGTTCAGAAGGAAGCCGACCGCGCGTAATATCTTCTAAGATGTTCATTGAAATGAAGTGATGCCAAAGACAATTTTGTTCACAATTAAATACTCTTAATCAACAACACATTTATTTGGATAAAGATTAATATTATTATGTTGATACAACTCTAACAAATAATTGGTAATAATGCATTAATTTCGACCAAATTTGATTACCATAAAATCGGTTCTAGTGAGTTAATCTTAAAAGATAGACATATACTGTCGCGGGACATTTTTTTAGATCATTTCAAGAGGAATAATCCTTTCATACATATTTTTTTTGTATCTTGAACCGTTTTCGCAGCGCACGCAACAGAAGCCATCAAAGATGAATAATTTTCCCCGTTTTTTTTCCACATTTTCCATTGTTTCTTCGCTCCTATTAGTCGCAGCGTGATGTTGTATAGCTTAAAGCCTTCCTCGATAAATGGTCTTTTCAACACAAAAAAAAATTCAATTCGAACCAGTAGTTCCTGAGATTAGCGCGTTCAAACAAACAAACAAACAAACAAACTCTTCAGCTTTATAATATTAGTATAGATTAGTATAGATAGAAGGAAAGGTGACAGAACTGTAGCAAATAAACAATAATAATAATAATAAATGGAGCTATTATTATTATTATTATTATTATTAACGCTTCAGTTGTGATTTGTTCTGCTTTTCAGTAGATAAAAAATAATAAATGAAATTAGGAGAACGTTTTTAGTATAACATCAAGAAGAATAAGATCCCTGACTGTAGCTGCCACTTAATTTATCATTTGCAGGAGTTGCTACTGTAACCATTTTACTTAGAATATATATAATTATGAAAAAACGTATAATTACCGATCATGTTCGTTATATATATTACATAGCAATTTTAACGATAGTCTGGTAAGAGAAAACAGCACAAAATGTTTTCTGGTATTAATAGGGAAAAAGCTGTTCCACACATAGGGTAGTGGAATGTCAAGGAAAAGCAACGTCAGACTATGCGGAGGGAGTGGGGATTCAAAAGGAGTCCAAATCGAGCTACTTAGTTTATGGACGCTCCCTAATTGCGATTGGACCTTTATGACCCGGTAGTAATTTACCTATGCTCCTATTACTTAATTATGTAAAGTTTCACTTAACACTGTTTTATTGTTTGAGATAAATTTGGCCAGCGTGGTAGATGAGACTTTGCGATCTGGCCTCACATTCGTGTAGACGCGGATTCGAATCTCCATCCGACCATCCAGGTTTGGGTTGTCTATTGTTTCCCCAATCAGGAATGGTTTCTCCAAGAGGCCAAGGCCGAATTCCTTCTCGTTCCTTGGCTCCAGAATTTTCCCATCTATAATAACTTCGATTAGACATAAAGCCAGGAACAAAAATAAATAAATAAATAGCCCTTCGATAGTCTGTTTTTGTCTGTCGATACTTTAACTGCAAATTAAAACTTTCCCACTATCTTATGTCTTGTCAGTTTATGGCCGTAGTCTTGTTTTTACGAGTACTTAAAACAAATTATTCTTAATCCTTAGTAAAAATACCATTCAGCACACATTAAGAGGGCACGGTCTTACACATTTCTTTTGTCTTATGGGGTCCCATAGCAATCAGTGCAAATAATATTCATGTTTGTTTCAGATCTGTATCCCACATCCATCTGTGAACTTGTCGGCAAGTGAAGCGCTCTCAGAAATTCTTACCTTGTTCACACCCTCCTCAATTTTTTCACAGTTTTCCAGCTGAAATTTTAGATATTCCCGCGTAGTCCATTGTCCAGACATATCCATACCATCTTGGTAGACGTTGGTGATGTTCATAGTCAGCGCTGTTGCTGTTGAAGCGATAGAACGGAAAATATTCACCGATGTGCATTTTAAATACGGCTTTACGCACCGAGAGTGGTGGTGTAAGGACTAGCGTTCTGAGCTCGCATTCGCAGGACGGCGGTTCGATCCCCGTCCGGGCATCCAGATTTGGGTTTTCCATGGTTTCCCAAATCACTCCAGGCAAATGGCGGGATGCTTCCTTAAAAAGGCCATGGCCAAATTACTTCCCATTCCTTGCCCCCCATCCTTTCCCGTCTCTAAAGACCTCGATGTTAGAGAGACGTTAACCAGATTTAAAAACAAAAACAAAAAAAAACAAAAAAAACGGCCTTACGCCTCGTCGAGGTTATTAGAGGCGAGAAAGGACTGAGGTCAAGGAATGGGAAGGAATTCTGCCATGGCCTTTTTAAAGGAAACATTTCGGCATTCACGTGGAGTGATTTGTAGAAATCTTTTAGTTAAGAAATGATTTGCCGCAATATTCCATTCAACCCGTCATTTCTTACGTATACATAAAACGCCATGAGTCAGGGAAACATTTAGTTCCAATTCAATAAGTCATGTACTCAGACTTGTGAAAGCACTGAATCGAAGAGAGATGCTTCTGAACAGATTTCTCCCCTCCGTAGTCCTGAACTGTCTAGGAAACTAGTTTCCTGCAACAACGCAGTTGTTTATTGTTGTTTTTATTATTATTATTATTCTGGCTTTACGTCTCGTCGAAGTCGAGGTCATTAGCGACGGGAATGGATTGGGGCAAGGAACTGCAAGGAATTCGTCGATGGCCTTTTGAGGCAACTATCACGGCATTCGCCTGGAGTGATCTGGGAAACCATGGAAAACCCAAAACTGGATGGCCGGATGGGGATTCGATCCCGCGTCCTCCTGAATGCGAGTCCAAAGAGTTATCGCTCACCCACCATGCTCGGTCCAATTGTTTCGCTACCACCTTTGTCACAGGGAAGAGAGGTCAGTTTATCAACTAGGCTCACGACGATAAGAACTCGGATAGAAACTAAACACTCGATAGAAATATCGACCATTTGGGGTAGAGGTGGACGCCGCGCGGGCTTGATGCAGCCACGTCTCAGTGGCGCGCGTGTTCTTGACCAACACGTCCCAATAATATAGCATTCATTTTTAAAAAAAAAAAAAAAATCGTCAAATTTAGTTAATAAGTAGGTATTAAAATGTCTAAGTTAGCTAAACTTAAAAAAAACCTCTGTACATGACTCTCAAAGCACAACTAGGTTTTGTTGGAAATATTTCGCAAGTTTAGTGATGCTGGAGTAAATGTCCGACGGGCAGTGTTGTTGGCTAATATGGAACATCATTTGTGTCTTGGTCATGTGTTCCGTAAACTGTTGACAGTAAATGGCATAAATAGAGTTCCAAAAAATAAAACGATGGTTAAAAAAAAAAGGAAGAAGATCGTCAAGGCAGTGAGATATCGCTTGTCGCACCTAGAAGCAGATACCAGAAAGGTCGAAAAACTGTTAGTGAATCTCTTAATAATAGCGTACAATCCCTACAAGGTGATGAGAACGATGCTATTTTATAAAATGATTTGACGGAACCAATGCAAAAAGATTGGATAAAGTTAATTAAATATTAAAAATAACGCCGATCCAACTGTTTTGTCGTACGCGTTTCACCTCTCATCTATGAATCATCAATGACGAATTTTTATGAAATTTTACATTAAGTTTTTCAGATTTAATATATAGTAACAGTTACATAGGCGTTATTTTCAACATGTAATTTACTGAACAATTTCGGAAAAATGGTCTGCAACAACACTGCATTCGATGTAGTAGTTGAAGAGAGCTCGCCATCTGCATCGGGATCAGGAAATCTTTTATCTTTAAACGAGCAGTTCTTGTATACACATGTATATATTTCGGATCTCGGAAACGGCTATGACGATTTGGATGAAATTTGATATTTAGATAACGTTTTGACTTTTAAGATTACCTAAATAGATGTCGTCCCTACAAAAAATCGAGTTTACAAAATACCAACAATTTTTTCACTCGGTATCTCGAAAACGGCACTAGCGCCATCTCGTAGACAATTCAGGTACCAGAAAGCCTACAAATAATTTCTCTTTGATTTCAAATAATATTTTAACGAACAGTTCTTGTATACTGTCTGACCCATGGAAATATTAACATTGCAAGTTTAATTGTAAAACATTTAAAAAGGAAGATAATTAATAATTTATCATTGATTTTGTCAGAAACTTCTTTGAAAATAATATTATCGGTACCAGTTATAAAGTAATTATCGTTTACTTTTTGACCGTAATAATGTGGTTGTTAGTTTGTCATTAAATACTACCACGCTGGGTATGAGAATAGTTTTATCGGAGGGAATGAATTTAGCACTGATGATGTTCTATTACCGCGACGTCACAATCTGATGATGAATTCTAATAGAACTCGACGAAACATATCGAAAATAAAGAATAAATGTTCTTAAATCAGTTATAGGTATAGTTCCTTGTGCTTTTGGCGACGATTCTTCTGGTCCAGGCCGTATTTCAACCTAACAACAACCATTAGGAACAAAATAAAACATTGAAAGTACATTTCCACCGTATGAACATAGTGGTTTTGATGGATTTTTTTCTGGTCCAGGGTGGATCTAATCCTAACTTCTTCACTTGAGATATCAGAAAAATAAATTCTTTATATTCGATTTGTCACGACGAGTTTCATACGAATTCATCAAACTTGGCTATGGCGAAATTTATCTTCTGGTTCAGGTCGCTTCTCAACCAACCACGTCAATTTTGATATACAATATCTCGAGAACTAAGCGAAATATATATATAAAAAATATTTTTTCTTTAAATTTTTCTCGTCGAGTTACATAAGAATCCATCATCAAGGGTTATCATAGAATCCCCCGAATTAACACAAATCTCGCACCATTAATTAATTCCTAATAATAGCATTTTTCTTTGAAATCAATTTATGAGACGGTCTCGCAAATGGATCTAGCGATTTGATGAAATTTCATACGTAGATAACGTTTTGCTTTTCAAGTTTTTAACAAGATTTAAAAAAAGGAGCAATTTTTGTATTTGGTTTCTCGAAAACGGCTCTTACCTCTTTACCTAGAACGTTCAGGTACCAGTAAGCCTACTGATGTTAGTTAAGCTTCTCTTTGGTTATCTGTGCACCTCAAAACCTAGGAAGCCTTCAAGCCTTATACTTTAATCAAACTTTACTCGAAAGCTTGGATATTGAACAGAAATCGAAAGATGCCCAGCGAGGATCGGTCACCCAGGTACTATACATAAATAGACGTAATTTTTCCTACGTTTCACTTTGCAGTCACAACTACCCAGCGCAGACCACTGGTGTTTGTGTATGGTAGTATCGCCAAGTCTCCCGTCGAGCACCATGGTGGTTACATGTTGGTAGCTGTGGGGGTATGGGAGATTCGGTGGTTGAAATTGATCGATATAGGGCATTTTCATATTTCGACCAAAGTTTTCTATAAAATCTCTTGAAATCTTTCAGAAGGTACTAAAATGTTCTAGAAAGTACCTGAATAATATTCCATAATATGACACATTTTTCACCTATTAACAAATTTGAATAATTTATATGCGACATTTTTAGTGTTTGAACCGATTTTGAAGGTACTTTCACTGGCGGGTTGCTGATTTGTCGGGGAGTGACATAGGATACTTTTTATCCTGGAAATATTTAAAATTCCCTGCAAAAACATAAAAATCTTCGAATTCTTGGAAAAAAACAACGAACTAAGTCGTGGGCGCCAGCCATTATTAAACATATTCCTTCTATCAACACTGCAACACCAAGTAAGCATTCGAGAGGTGCTGTAAAGTTTGCAACTGTGACCCAATAAACAACATATTGAGAAAGATTGGAAAAGGTGAACTAATGATTAATCAAAGTGAATGGAGAGGATCTAGTAAAATTTTTGAAAAGGTTTCGCCAAGCAGTTGAGGTCATGTCGTATTAAAAGACATACACAATCAATGTGGCTCTTCTGTTTGGTTCTGAAATAATTGACATATTAAATTCAGTCTTAGATGACGAATCACTCATTATGTTTTAACTTAAACGCAACATTAACAAATGATTTCACGTCACAAGAACGTTCCTAGAAGCATCACTTTTATATCACCGTTTTGTGGATCTCAAAGACGTAGATCTCTACTTAGAATCAAAACAACAGACCAGAATTTCCTTTCTTGTCTCATATATCAAGGAAGTAATCAGTGCCCTTCACGTGCCAGAAAGAAATGAAGGTGGGGACCCTACTGATTCTTCAAGCTCCACCAATGATACAGCACGAAGTCTTAGTGAAACATCGTGTTTACGCTTCGCCAGATGGTACTACTGATAGTGATGATCCGATAGATCAAGAAACTTGGAGATATTTAGCTTCCTACGATCAATCAGAACCTAAAGATTGAAATCTTGTAAGTTACTGGAACAACAAGAAAAATGCCTTTCCACGGCTTTCTGCCCTTGCCAATGCTTTTCTTTGTGTTCCTGCCACAAGCACAACGATCGTATGAGTATTTTCCTTGGCTGAGCTAGTTATTTGTGGGAAATGATTTTAGATTCTAGACTAATCTTAATTCGCGTATATAAAATTATTTTTATTCATAGTAACTACCAAGAATGCAAACTTACACTAAAGAGACAAAGAAATTGATATAGGCATGCGTATGCAAACCCAGAGATACGTAAACACTCGGAGTTCGGCGCTGCGGTTGGCAACGCCTATATAAGACAACAGGTGTCTGGCGCAGGATTTAGATCAGTTACTGCTGCTACAATGGCCGGTTATCACGATTTAAATGAGTTTATAGTCGGCGCACGAGAGATGGGACACAGCGTCTCGAAGGTAGCGATGAGGAGAGGATTTTCCCGTACGACCATTTCACGACTGCACCGTGAATATCGAGAATCCGGTAAACCATCATATCTCTGACATCAGTGCGGCTGGAAAAAGATCCTGCAACAACGGGACCAACGACAACTGAAGAGAATCGTTAAACGTGACAGAAGTGCAACCCTACTGATTGTATGCGGATTTCAATGCCGGGAAATCAATAAGTCTCAGCGTGCGAATTAACCAACGAAACATCATCGATATGGGTTTTCGGAGCCGAAGGTCCACTCGTGTACCCTTGCTGAGTGCACGACATAAAGCTTTGCGCCTCGCCTGGGTCGTGAACACCGACATTGGACTCTTAATGATTGGAAACATATTGCCTGGTCTGACGAATGTCGTTTCAAATTTTATTGAGCGGATGGACGTGTACGGGTATGGAGACAACCTCACGAATTCATGGATCCTGCATGTCAGCAGAGCAGGGGACTGTTCAAGCTGGTGGAGACTCTGTAATGGTATGAGACGTGTGCAGTTGGTGTGACATGGGACCCCTGTTACGTCTAGATACGACTCTGACAGGTGACACATACGTACGCATCCTGGCTCATCACCTCATCCATTCATGTCCATTGTGCAGTCCGACAGACTTGGGCAATTCCAGCAGAACAATGCGACGCCCCACACGTCCAGAATTGCTACAGAGTGACTCCAGGAACAATCTTCTGAGTTTAAACATCTCCGCTGGTCAGCAAACTCCCAAGACATGAACATTATTGAGCATATCTGGAATGCCTTGTAACGTGCCGTTCAGAAGAGATTTCCACCCCCTTGTACTCTTACGGATTTATGGATAGCCCTGCAGGATGAATGGTGCCAATTCCCTCCAGCACTACTTAAGACATTAGTCGAGTCCATACCACATGGTGTTGCGGCACTTCTGCGTATTCGCGGGGGATGTATACGATATTAGGCAGGTGTACCAGTACCAGTTTCTTTGGCTCTTCAGTGTAGTACATACATTAGGATTTTTTTCGGCATAGTCTCCATATTGGTCTAGACACTTGTAGCTCTGAATATTCCTTCCTGATAAAAATCCTGTCCTAGCGTGTTCAGTGACGTTGCAGCGAACTGATTCACCGCCTCGTCGGCCTCCTAGGTGCTCCTTCAAGTGAGGAAATAGGTGAAAGTCGCTTGAAGCGTGGTTCTGGCTGTAACGAAGATGGTCGGTCATATCCCTGCGAAACCTCTTCAATATTGGGGCAATTGTTATCACTGCCGGCCGCAAAATTTCGAAAACATCCTGCGATATAATGACGAGACATTACAGTCTCTCCGTAAAACTCTATTAGCTGCAGGTCAATTTCAGCCGCGGTTACATGTTTCACCCAAAGAAATCGAGTATCCGAACGAATTTCTTTGCGAGACCAGTTTTCCAAACGAGTCGCCATATGTGTTTTACCTTCAACTAGCGCTGTAGGTAGCGGGTAGCTAAAACTGCGCAGTTACCAACCTCATGTCTCAAAATTACTACACACTACGAATTTCTCGGATAACACTCCATGAATATCGCCCTAGTAACCAAAGTTTCTTATCACCTCTTGTAGGTTGTCAGATGGGGACGTTGAACCTGGCAGCCGCTTTCTTGTCGTCTGGATGAGCCTGCAGTCTGATACTGGATTTCAGACTCTCCTTCCTTTCATAGTGATACAGAACACTAACAACACAGTACGCTTGTAGCACACTCGTCATTGACATCTACGAGAGGAAAAACTAAAAACTTTTCTTTGTCGATCATAAGTATTGATGATTTAGGTAAATGACATTCTATGAAGTCTCAAGATAATTTATTGATTACCACTCTCTACAGCTTGTAAGTTTCATACAGTATTCTACAGACTTGTTTATCAGTAACAGTGCACGTGAGTTACTCCGAGTGGACCAGACAAGCTCTCAATCGTTTTTCATTCACCTAGCGTAAATTTGTAAATTTTCACCGTTGTAACCCGTTCAGTTAACAGAGGCGGCTCAAGGTCACTCTTCTCTATATCTACTTCAATGTCGTTACCTCTACGTGTATGTGTAGTGCGCAGCACTTTATGGCAGTGAAGCATGGACTTTAGGAATACCAGAAAGAAGGAAAATTGAAGCATTTGAATGTGGTGCTATAGAAGGATGCTGAAAATAAAGTGGACAGCTAAAGAAAGAAACGAATGGTTTTGGAAATGATGGGTGAGGAAAGAAGTTTACAGGATGGTAGGTCATATTTTGACACGTGCAGGATTGGTTAACTTGTTAGTGGAGGAACAGTCGAAGGTAAGAACTGCAGAGGAAGACAGAGATTAGAATATATGAAAAGATAATTGAGGACGCTGGTTATAAAGGGTATGTTGGGATGAAAATGTTAGCAGAAGATTGGAAGAGATGGAGGATTGCATCAAACAGCAAAAAAAAAAAAAACTACAAGCGAAGTGGAAATTTGTCACTCGAGTACAAGGACACAGCGGTCATCTCTGAGATGTAGGAAGGGAGGAGCATGGCCAGGTAACATGACCTTTAGCCGCGATATAAGAACCCCAGGATGGTTCCTTCACTGGGCCACCGCCAAATTCCCTTGTTACAAAAGTTTCTGCCATCCATAATGACATCTTCGTTAACGAGCCGTAAAGCCCAAAGACAGCCTCCAAAAAAAAAAAAAATAATAACCTGCGTCCGTTACACTTCCAATATAGAAGCGCCAAAATCGTCGAGTTTCATATTGAAAGATAAGTCTAATAGTTTATTAACGTTTTTATTTAAGGCAATTTAACATTCTGCTCGTTTTTATTAAACGAATTTTATTAACAACCTATAATACAGAGGAACTTTATATGTATCGTGTACGATTCTGTTTACCCGAACGTACCAACCGACCCTAAGGGCAGGCTGTTCCATTTGTAGCAGAAAAGGCGTAAATGCACTCGAGGTACAGTGCGAAGATAAAATATTTTCTTTTGGTGATGTTAATGGTGCGGAAATATTGTGGAAGTAATGGCCCCAAGAATGCTGCAGTTGGGTTCAGCGGAGTGTAATTCACGTGAATGGTGAATAATGTCTCGCGTGTGCACTTATTGTAGCTCCATAGGGAGATAGCTTCGCGGAATTGGTTATCTTGCAGGAGTGGTTACTGGCGTAAGTGGATTTAGTCAGGACTGTACTTGACCGATGCTGTCACCAGTAGTAAAACCCACATATACTATGAAAAGAACATGTAAGAAACACAGGATCCTAGAAAATAACATTATAAACGTGCTTTCTAAACACACATATATATATATGATTTGTGATAAACGTTTTATACTATAATCATAGGTGGGCACAGTTAACCGAAAAGTTAACTTCATTACTCGTTTATCGCTACTTAAAAAGTTAACTTCGATAATCGTTAAAGCGTTACATTTTTTGCAAATTAACACAAGTTAAAGTTAACCGTTATAAGTTAACCACCCAAAAGTGGATCTGATGTTTATGTATTGCAATAGGTATTACTGCAAGCAGTACCAAGGTGCTATGTACCGTGATGTGAATCCATAATACGTCTACCCAATGTCGTTCTGGAAATTGAGTTTTTAATGGAGATTAAAGTTTTAACCAGCTCCTCAAGCGTATCGGATTCTTCAACATATAGTGGAATCATGTTGACAAGGTTTCCAATACATCGGTCATACACGACGGTGCCAGTAGATACGACGTCAAATGTTTTATTGACGTAGTTTTATTAGCAGATGGAGATGAAATGAAATCAATTCTGCTGCTATCTACATCAGAAGAAACAACAGCACTTGAAGAAGGCTTTGAATTATTTTTCTTTTTTCCCACGAGTTGGCTCTGCTTTTATGTTTTCTTAAAACTGCTCATCTTTTGGATATATGTATCCTCTTCATATTTTGTTTAAAATTATTAAGGTTAGACACGTGAGCCTTGATTGTAGAAAGTGTAGGCAAACACAGTTTGTATTCATAAATCAAATGATCTCTCAGTCTTGATTTATATGAAACATAATTGTATGAATGTGGCAAAGGATTTTTAATATTTTCGTTGCTGTTGTTAGCATTGCTGCTTTCACTGATGAATTCAAGAGCTTCACTTTCCATGACGTAATCATTTAACGAATGTCAGATTAAATTACTTGACTAACGAACACAAAGCCAATACAACAACAAAAAAGGACATTTTCCTGGCGGTAAAAAAGTTATGTTATAAAAATATCAAAACCAATCACAGATCGAAGTAGAAACGAGTAGTGACCGCCAGTTTGCAGACGGAAAATAGAAACGCTTCAAAACTCTAACTTTCCTATTCACACCCACGCCAAGCCTAGCATAACAGTTGTATATGCATCACACTCGCACTTCGCATTACCTAATGCATTCGCCATCCATCTCACCGAACCTACGAGCATGGCGTGGCGCGCAATTCAAACAAGTCAAATGACACCGACTACCAAAGTGTAGTATTACGTATTGCGCATTCTTAATATTATGCATATGTTAGAAAGCCAGTTGTAAAGTCAAGATCGTGTTTCCCAAAGCAGTGGAGGGTCCTGACAGGGATAAATGGGAGGATTTGTTTGTGCCGAAGACTTTAACAAGTCGGCCGATACCGCGGGAGACTAAATTGAGTCACTTGGCCACCAAAGGCTGCAGATGTTCGTCAAGGAGACCGGTAGGTCACATGCAACAACACAGCTCACCGTCCTGACGCGAGTCTGCTTTCAATACGTCACTGTCACCCGCCTAAATAAATGTATTTGTGCGAGAAAGAGTAACAGAAACAGACACGAGATGACTGCATTACATGACGTCACAAATGGTCTACACAATAAGAGACAAAAAAGTTCTGGAGGGCGTGAGATATGTGATGGCTGCTATGTGTTCCTCAGATAGCATAAGTTTATGTGAAAATGTTGTTAACATTTACAAATGTTCGTTCGCATGCCGGGACATGGTTGGCTCCTGGATATGGAGGTCATTTTCTGAATGACGAAACCGAGTTTACTTGGGAGCTGCCTCGGAGAGGGAAGATTAGTCGGGACGGTATCTCTAGAACAACGGTTCCCAACCTTTATTGGTACACTACCCACTTTTAAGTAAAAAATTTTTCGCGACCCACCTAATATGAGTGTCTTATCTATTATCAAAATGGGAACTGTTGTATGACGTAGATACACTATCTTATTCTACGAAAAGGCAAATTTTCAAACAACGGATATACAATCAACAAAAACAAGGATTGATAATACATAAAATAACAAACATATTATAGACCGGGAGGCAGCTGCACAGACCATCACCTCATCGACTGCTGAAATTCCACAATTAGAAGTAACGCGATCAGCATATTAAAATACAACTGATGTGCCAATCGCTTTTTGGTGGAAACCACCTGCAGACCTGATTTTAGAGGATGATTGGTAGCTTTATCATTTTGTTTTATTTCACCCAAATGTATGATAATATGGAAGACTGGGAGTACGAAAACATAATGGTAAAATTACCAGTCACCCACTAAAATACGTTTTGTAGGTGTTTCCCACCAAGATATGACTTGGCACATCAGGGTAATTTTAATTTGCAGATCGAGTTTTAACTAATCCTGGAATTTCAGCCGTCAACTCGATGAGGCGATGCTTTTTGCAGACGCCTCCCGCTTATTTTTACAAAGATAATGAATACGTTTAATTATTATAAAAACACAACTTTACAATAAGTGAGATTTCTGGCACTGGTGTTTACTGATGAGAGCGTCGATATCAGTGCTAACACTGATTAATTTTAACCTTAAGCGACTTTCTACACAAAGTTTATTTCTGAATTTTGTTTTTCAAAAACATTAAGATATATTTTGGTGGCAAAAACCTCAATTTATCCGCGACCCACCAAAACACACGCCGCGACCCACCAGTGGGTCGCGATCCATAGGTTGGGAACCGCTGCTCTAGATCAATGGTTCCAGTGCCAAGAGCCAACAGCACAGCACAGTTTAAGACTTCGTTTATTTTTTTTTAATTGCTTTACGTCTCTTTTTAGCATCGAGGTCTTTAGAGACGGGAAAGGATGGGGGGCAAGGATGGGGGCAAGGAATGGGAAGGAATTCGGCCATGGCCTTTTGAAGGAAGCATCCCGGCATTTGCCTGGAGTGATTTGGAGAAACCATGGAAAACCAAAATCTGGATGCCCGGACAGGGATTCGAACCACCGTCCTCCCGAATGCGAGGCGCGAACACTAACCGTTACACCGCCCCGCTCGGTGAAAGACTTCATCTTAAGCATAGAAATTACTTGGTGAACTTAGTAATTTCTTAGTTATACAGCTAGTGCGTGTAAGCTGATGATACAATTCATGTGTCTGCAAGTGATGGGTGTGACCTGCTACGACATCTAGTAACTGTAAAGACAATACTGTTTTTCATTCTTTCTTCAGTGTATGTGCTATACTTTCATTGCACGACAGACGCCCTGGATAAAGAAATTTGACTGATTAGAAACTTGTGGTGTGCAGAATCCCAGACTCTGTGCTAAGCCGGACACTTTTTCAGTAAATTTTGTTAAGATGAGTAATTTTGTCTGGAGTAACTGGCGCCCATTAACTAGTAAAATGATAGACTAACAGTTGCTTCGTGACTCAAAATACCTTTGTTAACATTGAATGTTATGCAATCCTTTAAAAAATTGTTACTTCAGAAATATGGCAATTAGAATTGTTGTGTGTTCTAGATAATTTGTTTTGTGATGTATTGACTCACCCAGTAATGTAGGCCGTTGGAGTTTGTTTGCGAACTAATTTTGATTGTTTATTTGGTTAACAGTAAATACACCACGTCTGGGGTCATTTAAATGCTTATTTATCAATAAATGTCAAGTTATGATTTGCTTTACTTACACAAATATATTGTTAATTCTCCCTACTCATCAAAATCTAATTCAAATATGAAATTATTCAAAATCAAACTTTAACTGGCGATAATAACTAAAACCAATTAAAAACCTGTAAAGGAGCTTCCCACTTCAAATGTAACGGACTAAAGTCAACCGGAAGTTAATTTAATGGATGTTAAGAGGACCATTAACGATTTTTTTGGTTAAGTTAAAAGTTAAATTTTTGTAACTTCGTTAATTAACGATTAGCGGTTTTCTGCCCAGCTGTGACTATAATACAATGTTGTTGTGGACCATTTTTATTGCTGCCCCATACAAAAAAAAAACTACTATATCCACATACTCACGCATCCACGGACCAAACATAAATTAAAAATAGACTAGCAAAACATGATTTTTTCATATACTTTCAAAACTGGCGCTGTCAATAAAGAGGTCAAGCAACCACCAGCACACACACAGGAGGTAGAGAGCACCACCACGCCTGTAAGCGAGACAGCTGAGACACCCAGGAAGGACTACCACGCTGTCGCGCCTCAAACAGCCCTCGATCATCTGCTTCAAACCACACCACCCCCACTCCAGGCCATCATATCCGAGATGCTCCACCGAAAGAAACACGGGCAGCACTGGGCGTTTTCCTCAATGAATGCCCATCCCAGATGGCCATGGAGACAGCCATCGACCGCCTCGGTGGGCGAAGAAACCAACACGAGTTCAAGGAACTCGATAGTCCTCTGTAAAATGAGGAACAAGCAACAAAGGACCAAGCAGCTACCGGAACCGTGAATTCCAACGTGTCTCGGCAAGATGAGAAACTCACGCCACAACCGGAAGCTAGACAGAGCCTACTCCCGACCAAGCCAGCAGCCAAGCAACCAGCGGAAGCCAGACAACAAAGAAAAGATCGAACATCCAGGAATATTCAGAAGAATTAAACCACGATCAGCCAATGCTGCCGTCGTCAAGGGTTCTGGCATCAGGCGAGGGAGTGCAACAACCAAGTATGGTATGTCCGCTGCGGGGGAACCCACAGCGTTGTGGTCTGCACGCGACCGCGTGAAGCTACGCCGACATGTGTAAACTGTGGGAGTGATCATGCGACGTGCTACGGTGGATGCGCGGTCAGGAAGAAGCTGCAAGCCTCTGCCGACAGAAGACGACACCAACCTAATCACACCCAGACTGCAGAAGAAGAAAATCGCAGAGAAAAGAACACCAGAAAGTCAACACTCGGTCATCCAAGCTGCCGCCGACCACTACCACGGAGCTAAGCGGAGGTCCACCACAACAATCAAAACTGCTGCGGCCATGACTGTCACCAGAAATCGGACAATCAATTGGGGAAAATCGTCCAGCTCATAACGCAGCTCATTACGACGATGATCCCCAACTGACCACATGAACCCTTATGGGGTTTTAAGATAAGGGCGCCGACGGCATCCATAGCCATTTTTCCCCCAACGTGAAATAAAATGTGTCCCCAAAAACCACCGAACCTGAAAAATAACAGTAAAGTTGCTATAGTCCTCCTCACGAACGATGGCGGGTCACGCAGAGAGAGAGAGAAACAGGACTGACGTAGGATATCCGATGCTGCCGCGTTTAACTATTAGCAGTACAGTTCTAAGACTAGTATCACACGCTTTAGCAGTTCTCTCTTGAGCTTTGGCACGTCGCAGATCGGCCCTCTCGGGTCTGCTTCGCGCTTAAAATGCTTATATACTTTAAAAACTTGGTTTTTGCTTTGACTATACAGAACCTTACGCTTATGCTGCTTATCTTCCATTATTTAGAACAGGAATTATTGCAATGGTCACTGATTTACAACCGTCTACAGCACATTCGACACTCGTGTTACCACGACAGGCTCTGGATTGTTACTGTATCCGATTGGCTGCTGGAATAGTGGTGACGTACATGCGCAGAGCCTCGCTAAACTGGGCCGCCATCGTTCGTGACGCGAACTATAGTGGCAATGGGACTGTGCAGAAAAACCGTTGAGGCAGAGAAGGAAATTTAAAAAAAAAAAAAACTCTGTTTCTTTCCATTATCGAGTGATGAAGGTTTTTACAAACATTATATTTTGTGTTTATATTATATTAAATGACTAAAGGATGCGGATATCTATACTTATTATCGAAAAGTCGTGACGGCAGGTAAAATTTATTTCAAAAAGAATAATTACAAAGTACACAACTGATGACAGTGACACCAAAACAGCAAAATTTGGATTTTTTGTCTGTTTGCCCGTGCATCACGCAAAAACTAATATAAGAATTTTAACTAAACTGCACACAATGATATGTTATGGCGCCAGGTAAGATGTAGGATACTTTTCATACAGATTAGTAATATATTATTATATGATAAAGGGGTCAAAATCTTATAATTTCTAATTTAAGCATATTTGTCGCGAATCTCGCAAAAGCTATTGAATGAATTTCAACGAAATTTAACATACCGACAGCTTATAGCACCGTTTAATACATATGATACTTTTTACAATCATTAGTACCATATGCCATCCTTGATACATAAGTCATAACCATAAAATTTGTTCATCGATTTACTAGTGTTAGGAGGCAACTTTCTCGCAGTCGAATTATATACTTGGCTTAGTTTTATATAAGCCCTGCAATGCCAGCCCGCCTCCCCTCCATTAAGGGGGATGAATAAAATGACAATAAATATATATATGGGATTACATTGAAAGGTCATCTTAAGGGGGGGTAGGACGAAAAAAAATTTAAAAAAAAAAAATCGATTTTTCAAGAAATATGCCTATTTTGTAGCACACATCTTCCTGAATAATTTGATGTATAAAACATTTATATTTGAGGATTATAGAGGTACGTAATTTGATCTTAAGTGTATGAAGGTGACGCGCCAGCCCCTTTGCACAGCATTCATCTGTCATACAAGCAGAAACTTTAACGGCCATTTTTCGCAAAACACATATTCCTGTACTTAGGTACATGTAGCATCCAAAATAAACATCCTATTACCTTCAAACTTGGTATGCTTATTAAACACAATCTCCTTAATACAAAAACATCTAGAATTTTCCAATTCCATTAAAAATTGTGGTAAAAATTGAGATTATTAACTATAAAATTTGAGCTTTTTCTAAAGATGAAGATTAAAATGTAATAGCTCATTCATTTTTTCATAAATTAAGTAAATTCTAGAGTTTCATACAACTGTAGGCATGGTTTGTATGCTGTGCAAAATTCATTTAAAAATCTCTCTTACTTATGAAGAAAAGCAAATTAATGCAACCGATAATAAGTGAAAAATGGTGGAATTTCACATGTAAAAAAAAATGGTTTTGTTATGTTTTTGAATGTACACTGCTATTAGTGTGAATCCTGAATACTTCATGGCCATGCTGACAAATTTTTATGAATTTATTTGTAAAAGTATAGACAATGGAGATTAAAATGTCCTGTGGTGCTTCTCCTGCTCTAAGTCGGCCCGTTTAACGTCCTACCCCCCTTAAATGCACGTATCTCCGCCTCATCCTAACCTATGGGCACTTCTCATAGCTCTGCGCCCCCGACCGTTTCCACAGTAGACTCAGATAATAGAACGCCACGCTCTCCGAATCGCCTACCGAATAAGACTACCTTCGCCTACCCATCACCTGTATACCAGAATGCGTTTTCCTCACATACTGATGCACATAGAATCCATCCGGCTAAAATATGCTATCAAAAGCCTTCTAAACAAAAATACTATAACTCATCGCCTACTTAAAGAGCTACTTCACCTCCCCTCCTGTTACAAACAAATCCCACCAACACTCCACCTCCTAAATATCCTTTTTATAAACCAGCACAGAGACCGACCGCCTACCATACCTCAACAAGAGAAGAGAGCAAAAATTTACCCCACTCTGTGAATGACATCAAAATCGCCTACTACTAGCCACAAATCTGCAAGAAAAGCAAACAAAATATTGTACAAAACTATAACTCTGATCATGTAACATCTAAATGCAAATCTACTGTATTATTTTTGTAAAAATGTAAACATTCCTTTACGAAAATCTATTGTAAACCATATTATCATTTGGCTCAAGAGCACGACATGTGTGCTGCCAGCCCGCCTCCCCTCCATTAAGGGGGATCAATGAAATGACAATATATATATATATATATATATATATATATATATATATATATATAGGACTTCCAGTGAATGTTTGAAGATTTTTAAATGGATGTTATGAAACAATTTCTCAATTGTGATAGAATTAATTTTTATGAATAATTGTCACACCACTGCAATTGAATCATATATATTATTTCCATAATGTGTGGTTTCTTTTTATTTTGTAACAAGCCACATCATATTTAAAAAAAGGAATTTCTCGGAATTCAACCATTAAAGGGCAAAAATGTCAGTATTATTAATATGCGATTTTTCGTACCGCGAACCATTTATCTCCCTGCACCTCTAAACGAAATCGATAAATGAAGTATCATTTTAGAGATTTAGATCTCCGCTTTATTGACATCATATATTAAGACAGTATTTATTTTTAAATTCGACCCTTAATGGGCAAACTTATCAATATATTCTGCAACACGTCTTTTTGTCACGGAGCCATTTATCCGTCTTGATATCTAAAGGATGTAGAAAAATCAGGTGTTGCTATAGTCACATCATATTTTAAGAAAGGAATTTTTCGGAATTCGATCATTAAATGGTAAAATTATCATTATTTCCATAACTTTTTTTTCACGAGCTATTTATCGAGGAATGAGGTATACTTTTAGAGATTATGGTCTCCGCTTGGGTCAAATCATATTTTATGAAAGGTATTTTCCTAAATAAACCCTTAAAGGGCAAACGTATTAGCATTTCTAAAACGCGTTTTTGATATCTCATCAATGTAGATAATTGAGGTATCATTTTAAATATTAAGGTCCCCGCCGTGGGCACATCATATTTTAAGAAAGAAATTTTTCGGAATTCGACCCTTGAAGGCTAAAATTACAATTATTTACATAACTTTTTTTTTTGTCACGAGCTATTTAACTCCCTTGCTATCTAACCTAAATCGAGAAATGTATTATTTTAGAGATTGTCCCTCGTGTGATCAATTTATGTTTTAAGAAAGAAATTTTTTGGGATCCGATCATTAAAGGGAAAACCTATCATTGTATTTCTTTAATCATGAGCCATTTATCTCCCTAGCTATCTAACTTGTAGCGATGGGTGCCTGGGAGGGGGGTAAGGGTGAAAACCTTTTACTTCTTTTTATAATTCAAAGAAAACCCTAGGGTCCTAATTTATTGGGTACTCATACTGGCGTACAGGTGAGGCTTATTTATTTTTAACATTAACATATTGAAACATTAAAAAAAACTAAGCAAAGCCTCTTCTTACAATTTCCAACATATTAACAAACAAACAAAGCATTAAAACACCACCACATTTCCAATTGATCTTGAAGCAAATTCTCAACATTAATTGGCAAACAAGAAAGCTTCACACTTGGTTTTTAAATGAAAATTCCCTTCACAACAATCTGGAATCATAAATCAAATACAGTATTAACATTGACTGTATCCGATCTCAAATGCCGGGCGCCAGGATAATTTAAATTATCCACCTAGTGTGGATTTAAGAAAGTCTTCCCCAGCTAACTCAATATTTTGGGGTGCGAGAACTCATAATCATTCAGAGGTCGTTACAGGGCTGTTCCCAATGACCGAATGGAAGTACCACATTGCACTGTAGAAATATTACCGTGGCAGCGATATGTTTCTCTCGACGGCGGAATTATTATAGCCCCTTGGCTATAGCGGACAGTGCACCACGTCCTTCAGTAAGCGTACTGAATGAATGCACAGCGACCTCACTGTACAGGATGCTCTTATCGACCCTCAGGTTCGATGCCAAGACGGAGCGATCTCCAACCTCGGAAGATCCGCTCCTTCCAGTCTGAAGACTCGGCGTCAATTGCCCTCCAGCGTCCGCAGGAAAAGCCTCCTCCCGTCGCTCGTGGTTCTCATAGAGCAAAAATTCATTGGCATTACAAAACGCAGAGGATAGTCTGTCGATGATTGGTTCTGCTGTTTTGTTTGCTCCTCCTACTGGCTGTGACGATAGGCGAGCATTGTCTTTTGGAGATTCGTGCGAACTCGGCCAGCCTCGGACTTATTCGTCAACTGTGACCTCCAAACTGCCCGCTCGGAGACCTGGACTTAAGGACACGAGCATTCACCCCACGTGTATTTTCCCGGAGCTAAGGGATCGTATAGGCTTGACCAGCTCCGTAAGGCTGGCTGCTGCATTGTTCGATCGCCGACTGCCCGGCGCGTTAAGTGACTGCTACCTGCCTTTGGGTGGTCCCCCGGACAATGGCTGGCAAAACCTTCCCAGAGTTATTCCGATTATTATCCTTTTATATGTTAAATATAAAAATGTATGGAATGACCCATTTTGGTCATTCTGTTACAAATTGAACTGATATATCAAAGATTAAGGTCTTTGCTTTGGTCACATAATTTCTTAAGGACGAAATTTTTCTGAGTTTGACCCTTAATGTCCAAAAGTAATAACTATGAAAGTCGCGTGTATGGGATATTTCACAGTATCCGTTAGATAGCAGTAGCACATATCACAGAGATATTTAGTAAACTGCTTTACTGGCGTCGATTTTTGTTATGTACTCTTTACACTAAACAAATAAATGATTAAAACAAATGAGGCATTTCTTCTTTCAACATATTACAAACCCCCAACCTTACTATTTATTATATTCACGAAATTTTCGAACGGATCTTCTAGTTTGTTGTTTATTTACCGAATGCGTTTCGCTTCATTGTCTGAAGCATCATCAGCGGTTCTGTCTGTTGAGTGTTTATACATGTAATTAATTTGTCCTATGTTACAATTTACCCATGGAAATTATGGTATAAACTATAAATAGATATAAGCTTAGTTACATTTTTCATTGTTCACATTTGTTTGTAATTGCGTATTTCGGCATCAGTTGTGTCGATAGTAGCAGTTTGCATCACAAGTGTTTGTTGCTTCTTTATGAACAATTTCATAGCACTTTCACTGCACTGTAGTGTACTGATTTCTGATGGCTGATATTTGTTTACTGTGTGATGTATATCGCTGAGCGGCGGGTTTGTTTATCGGTTGTCTTCTGTTTTTTCGGTGGGTGGCGCGCTTTTAAATAGTTGTTGTGCTTAGTTCAGTGTGTTTGGTGTATTCTATTATTGACTGTGTCCTTTTTTGCTGGATACTTGTGTTTCTTATTTCGTTTTAAGTACTGTGTGTAGTGTTGGGTTCGTCAGGTTCATGTATTCATTAATTATGTTCTTTCCTTCTGTCAGTAATTTGTGAATGTGGTAGTTTTCCTAAAATGTTAGTAGCTATGGTTTGCTATTAATTATGGTTAGTATTTGCATGTCTGTCTCTATGTTTGTGGGCTGGTGGTTATGCTCTAATATGTGTTCTGCAAATGTTGAGTGGTTATTGTATTTTAGTGCTCTTAAATGTTCTTTAGATCTGGTTTCAAATCTCCTACGTGTTTGGCCCATGTATTCTGCTTGCAGTCATTGCAAGTTACTTACATATACCTGAATTGTTTATTTTGTGTGTTGTTTCTAATGTAGTGGATTAACTTTGATGAAACTGTTTAAATTCTTGTTGACAGCATCGCCGTTGGTTAGTGTTCCCTCATGAAATTTAAACTGCATGAAGACTACTACGAGGGGAAAAAAACTGAATCACCCAGAAGGAAAAGTGGAAATGAAATGAAACTTCAAGGTTTGAGAGTGTCAGTGATATTATTTCAGTGATTACAAAATCGAGTTAAATTTGCGAAGAACTTGACAGTTTAAGTCCACTTATCGATATAATGTTTCACCCTCACTGGCTAGGTTGTGTACACCGATTCGGTTAAGAACGGTGTCATATATCCTTTGTATCCTCTCCTGAGGCAAATTGGCCACAATTGTTGTAACTGGTCCTTGATATCCTGGATACTGGCACTGGGATGGAGTTGACATCTTGTTGTAACAGCCCTCAAACCTAAAATTAAATGGAACTGTATTTTATGATGCATTTGTAGTAAGCTAGAGTCTGGTTGAATATGATCTGGTATGTTTGTTTTGCAATTTCCTGTAAATCAATGTATATAGACTTTGTTTTATAAAAAGAAATTATTTAGAGGCCATTTAATATGTTTAAGAATTGTGCAAGAGAATTGCTTAAATGTTTGTAATTCCAAGTATTAATGCAAGTTACGATGTCTACAGGACAATTTCCTACAATTTATAAAGATTTCTGTGAATAATTTTGTGTTTAGGTATTTTTAATTTCCATTTCTGACTAATCTGTATTCCTTGTATATGATTATGAATTAATTCTGATTTTTTTTTACATGTTTCAATTGTTTAAGTATTGTTAATGTTCGAGAGTTATCTGGCGGAAGCTTTTGAAGTGTTCTAGAAATTTCGGTAGAGTTTATATTAAGCGATCATCCAAGTCAGAGAAACAGTTAGTTTTTTGGAAAAGTTTTCACCAAATCAGTTTGCGACGGCCGGGAACTGTATTGTCTGTGGAAGAAGTGTTGTATGCTATCTCTGGATTGTATGAATGCATGTAACCAGTATCTTTTGACGACCTTTTTAAGAAAATAAACTAGTTTAAATTGAAACGTATTGTGGACTACTTAATTATCGTAATAATTAAACCACGAACAATCTTATAATGTTCCATCGGGAAGGGTCTAAGGATCATGCTGGCCCCGGGAGTACCTCAACATCACGCATACAGTTCAAAGAGAAATGTGCCGTGTTTCGACGAGCATAGTCCTGTCGAAAAATGGCACCGCGATACTTTCGCTTGAGAGGTAACACATGAGGACGCAGCATATACATGACGTACCATTGTGCTGTTAGAGTTACTTCAATTACTACCAGTCATGACGTGAAGTCATATCCGATGGCCCTTGGCACCACAGGCCAGGATTAACACCTCTGTGGCTCTGGAAGAGTGTAACCTTTCAAAAGGTCTCCACCATACTCACCGACGATAGTCATCCAAGATATTGCACAACCACGATTCATCGCTGTACACAGTGCGACGCCATTCATTGTGTTTATTGATAATTTAAAGGACTGAGGCTAAAACCAGTAGACGAAAATTTAATCTGTTATCATTAGTTGTCCCAAAATATGTATCTAGTTGCATTAAACTCCTTGTATTATACAGTAAAGTCAACTAAATAGATTAGATTAGTTTTCACATACATAATAGAAACTCACTGAAAAGAAGCCGCAAGTTTTAAAGATTCTAGAAAATTTGCCACTAGGTGTGAGAAGCAATTGGTCGGTGTGACTTATTAGAAAAATATCTTAAATTAGCGAATTGAACTTTGAAAGCCTCTCCAACTCAGGTCGAATGATGACAAAATTGTTATCTACAAGCCAGATCATAGTCCTTGTTGCGTACATATGAACACTCAGTCCACAAACACTTTTATTGTTGGATAATATTCGGCACTCAGCAGTTTGGTAGGAGCCTACGTCACAGAATTCCGATGATAAAGTCGTACTTACAATTAATGAATGGCTTCGCACTTTGTTTGCCATAGCATAGAAGCCTGGAACTCATCCCGAAGGTTGGTTGGACCCTCCCAAAGAAGGCATACAAAAAGGTAGGACGGCTAGTTCCATTCCCGCTTACCTAACCTAACATCCCATCCTACCGGATAAAGGGAATATAGCGTATAACGTGGAATCCGAACCTCGGAAGAGTTCTGGCGCACCTCACATTACACAGCAAGCTTTGTCAGAGGTGAAGGTAGGGTAAAGAGGCTTTGAAAATCCCCACCGGGATAGGTATTCGAACTAGGGCCCTTTCGAGCTCTAGTCAGACGCCGTAACTACTTAGCCAATAGACGGCTCTACTCTGCAATAAGTTTGCGAAATATAGGCTGAAAAATTTGTCGCAGAAGCTAATATTAAAAATTCGTAGGCACTGAGATATACTTACGAACAGACGCAGATAACAGAACTTCTTTAATAGAAGTAAAGCTTGAAAAGTCGCTGAAAGCTAACTTTCACAAAAATAATTTATTTTTGTTGCCTTATACAGATAAAGAATATATTACTACTCGTCGACGACGTGGTCGTTAGAGCCGGAAAAATATTGTGTTTAGAAAGCTTGAAGGATATTCCACGTTTTTTTGTTTGTTTGGTTTTTGTTTACCATTATTGTAATGATTTTGGGAAACGATGGAAACATCAACATATTGACAGCTGTAATGGGTATCAAATCCTATTTCTCCTGAAAGAAGTCGCCGAGCATCCACCAGCTTCGATAGTTATTAATATCGCAGTAGTGTGAGGCTCATGTTGTCTGTAGGATGTTTCAACACTGTGTAACTGAGATGGGTACTTTGTAAACGTCTTTGAGGTGAGCGGGAACGCTGACCCTTACGACCTGACAAGTGACGCACCTAGGGACTCGTCGATAGTAGCCATCGACTGGAACTCCCGTAAGGGTTCGAGAAGATGGCAGAAAATAATGGCCGGGCACGAGGAAGAACTCTAACGAGATCCGCGCCATGTCAGATTGCTCGAATCCATCAGGCAGCGCCTCCTCTCTGATAGAAAAAATAAAGAATCTCTCTGGAATACGGCGCAGACAGTCAGGTCCTTACTTCCATATTCCGAGGGCTTGTCAAACTAAGTAGCAACCTACGGAATGTGAAAATAATCAGAATGACGTTAACACATTTCTTGCCCCGGCGGAACGTCACGTACCATAAGACATACGGCAAATTCTAAGCCTAAATTTAATATAAGGTTTGTTACCGTAAGTATCCAGTCAAAATCGATTCAATAATTTTCAAGTTATTTGTCAAAAAATGTTGATGTTCATTGCAGATTTCAGTTTATGTACATGCGGATCAAATTTCATGTGAATGGCTCCACGTGTATATGTTAGGCTCAAAAACCGTAAACGCTCATTGAGCGAAAGAAAACGACCACAAGCTGTTGTGGTTTCTTGATAACGGCCACAATACGTTGTGGCTTATCAGTATCTAACTCTTTGTGTTCACGACGAATAGGTCCAGGCTGCATTTAATATATATGATTCTTCTTTTCCGTCGCATTACAAAAAACAGAAAAAATGTGAGTATTCATGTGTGGAGAATGTGACCTGGACCAAACGCGAATTCTACGTTGTGGCCTTTTTGAGTCAGCCATAACGCGTTCTGGGTGTTTATTGTAAGTGCCATAACTCGAATAAAGTGTTGTGGCCGTTTTAAAGAAACCAGAACCTCCGGCAGATTTTTGTTTGTGGTTTAAAATTATGTTACCTCCTCGTGGTGTACCCTGGACAACGGACTGCTGATGCAGGACGGCTGATAATCTACACAATAGGCGACCGAACTATATCCCGTATCTTTCACGGTCACACAAAGCAACATCCGAAGATGAAAAATCTTAAGATTAACTTGAACAACGGAACTTGTCAGAGCCAACTGACCAGAACGTTTGGGCCCAGCGCTCAGATTCTTCAAATAAATGCAGAAGGATTAACAATTGCTAAATGTGAATACCTTAGTAAACTAGCCACTGATCTCAAAATCGACATCTTATCTGTTCAAGAGACCCACATGACTTAAAAAGATTTGGAAAGCAGGGGCAAGATTGCAGGATACAGAATGATGGCAAGACTTCCCTCTCCTACACTCGGATCAACCATGTATGCCAAAAGTAACATTTTCAACATCTCGGAAGTGAGCTGTCAAAAATTCCATGAAATAGAAATAATTACTGCAAACTCAACAATTTAACTGTTGCATCAGATTACAAACCACCTCTTTCCAACTGGCCAACTCCACCACTGCCCTCACTGCCAAAACCTTGCATATATGTAGGAGACTTTAACAGCCGACATAAATCCTGGGGTTACCCAAATTCTGATGAAAACGGAAAGAAACTCATTGTGTGGTGCGAAAGTCAAGACCTGTATCGCAGCTACGATGCTAAAGAAAAGAAAACATTCCATTCTGCTAGATGGCAATCTGACACCAATCCTGATCTGGTCTTGGTTTCCACAGATGAAATAAAACCTTTAGACCACACAAGGAATCCTTCAGCATTTTCCCAGAAGCCAACACAGGCCCACACTAATCAGTGTTGGTATCACAATACCTGTTATCAGATAGATTCATAAACCAAGGTGGAATTTAAAGAGGGCAAACTGGGACAATTATAGCTCCGAGGTAGATAGTAACCTGCGATGGATACCCCCAAAAGTAAAAAACTACAAGAGATTTGTAGGTATTGTTATTGCTGCAGCTAGACGAAACATCCCTTGGGGGTACAGGAAACAATACATTCCATGCTGGGACAAATCTAGGCAAACTTTATATGAAAATTATCAAAAAACTGGCGACCCTGAAACAGGAAAAACAATATTAGAAAAACTGAATGAAGAGAGGAAACAAAAATGGAAAGAGCTAACTTCTCAAATGAGCTTTACTCACTTCAGTAGAAATGCATGGTCTCTCCTTAGAAAACTGGGTACAGCCTCAAGCACATGCAAAGAGGAGCCAGGAATTACACCAGCTAAAATGGCATTGCACATTAAAACAAGTCCCAATAGATCCTGCCATGAAGAAACAGATGGAGAGAGAGATGATTGATATGGATGACAACCTTAGAAATAATTCTACCCTTTCTAATCCATTTAGTCATGATGAAGTTGAGAAAGCCATCAAAATGCTAAAAATGAGGAAGGCTGCAGGGGTAGATGGAATTTTCCCAGAATTCATAAGATATCTCGGCAAGCAGCGAAAAACTTGGCTCAAGAACTTATTTAGCGATATCCTGGACACTGGGATAATCCCTCCAGAATTCAAGATGGCTCACACCATGACGATCCTCAAACCAGGCAAACCAGCAGATGATACTTCAAGCTATCGACCTATTGCTCTACTCAGTGTTTGCTATAAGCTTCTAGAACGCCTCATCCTTAACCGCATACAAGGAATAATAAATATCATAACACCAACATATCAGGCAGGTTTCAGACTAAAACGGAGCTGTTGTGAGCAAGTATTAGCACTGACATATATTGAGGCTAGAGTTCAGAAGAAGTTAAAAACATCAGTAGCCTTTGTCGATCTAACAGCGGCATATGATACAGTTTGGCTGGATGGACTGCTGCTTAAACTTAAAAAACATATACCCTGCAGGAAACTAACATCACTCCTGAAGAATATGCTGACCAACCGATATTTTAAGGTCACCGTCGGGCATAAGACAAGTAAGTCATTTACAATAAAAAATGGATTACCTAAAGGATCAGTACTAGTTCCATTGCTCTTCAACTTGTACACCAGTGACATGCCAGAAACAACCGGAAATAAATTCTGCTACGCTGATGACTTAGTTATCGCCGTCCAAACTGCCACAATTGAGGAAGGTGAGAGCATTCTCTCTAACGACTTAGAAAAACCTTGAATACATATTATACGAAGTGGAGACTTTGTCCGAACCCGATGAAAACAGAAGTATGCGCATTCCACTTGAGCAATAGAATAGCACATCAGCAGCTCAAAGTGAACTGCTGCCACCAGAGGGTGAAACATAATTTCTTTCCTTAGTATCTTGGCATCACCTTAGACCGCTCCTTAACATTCAAAAAACACCTCGAAAACACAAGTCAGAAACTGAAAACACGAAACAACATCATGAAGAAGCTAGCTGGTACTTCGTGGGGAGCTGATGCAGATACACTACGAACAACCACTCTCACCATGGTTTACCCTGTTGCTGAATACTGTGCTCCAGTGTGGCAACGTAGTGCTCATACTAGAAAAATCGACGTCCATCTGAATGAGTGTCTGAGAGTAATAACTGGCACCCTAAAATCCACCTCAGTTCTCTGGTTGCACCTAATCAGCAAAATACCACTTCCATAGATAAGACGCCAAGAAGCAACGGCACGTGAGTGGATAAAACCACACCATCCTGATCATCCACAGGATCTCCCAATCCACGAGGTTCTAAATGACTTACCCCCCACTCGTCTTAAATCCAGAAATCCGGTATGGCAAGATGTATTTGACTTTGATGTCATGGAAAAATGGCAACAAAGCTGGAACTCCGCATCTGTAAAACATTCAGATATTAAAGATCCCACAACTGGACTTCCAGGATTCCATCTAAATAGAGACCAGTGGGTGAAACTAAATCGCCTAAGAACAGGCCATGCGAAATGCAACGCCATGCTGTATAAGTGGGGTCTTCAGGATTCTCCTGCATGTGACTGCGGAGCTCCTTCCCAGAGTGTGGAGCATATTATCAGGGAATGCCCTCTACGGAAGTTTGATGGACCATTTGATGATGTTTTTGGAGCTACAAGTTCCTTCGTAGAATGGCTGGAAGAACTGGACATCAGCTTGTGAACGCTACCAAGGTTCTGGTCATTGTATATGTTTATTATTGTATTAGTTGCTTAGCCATACGGAAAAAAACCGTTTTGTACACAACATTTTTGGTTTTTCTGTCCTCTGATAAGATATATACTCTTTGGAAGTTTGAAACTCTTGAGCTAGCTGCCCATGGGAAAAACAAGTCTTTTCTAAATGTCACCCTTCCTACTTTCACTGTCTATCTGTGGGCTTTATAGATCATAGCAAAGGCTAATTTTAGTGGTAAGTATAATCTTTTAAACTGGAATGATAGGTCTGACGGCATTATTGGGACTGGAGAAATCAACACATCATCATTGTCATTCCAGTAGCAATCGCAGCTTTTATTACTTTGCGCCCCAATTGCGTTATTTGCAGGCGTGTGTCGTTGCACAGTCGTGGTGTCTGTACACAAAATTCATGAACAGATCATACCCAAACTGACTGTGAGAGAAACAATACCTGAGTGATCGATATAACACCATAAAGACTTGCACACGTTATCCGCCTATCTGTCACCGTTTGGTTAGTTTTCAAAATTTCATGACAAAATATGTTATTTATCCCAAAAAAAAGGTATCTAATGATTCATAGTATTTCCTTGTCAAATTTCATAAAGATCGGTTAAGCCGTGAAAACTTGACAGAGTTACTTTTGCATTTATAATATTGCAGTGTAAATTTGATGTTCATTACGTAAGTGATGTTTCATAAATGTAAAAAGTAGTTTAGTGCTTAACATTAAAATATATGTAGCCTTGATGTTTCAAGTGGTCACCTTTCGCACACTCTATTTATTTTTACAAACATAACGGGTATCCATTAAAATGTCTTTGAGAGCCCAAACGTTTATTTATCTTGTTCGTAAGATTTCTTTCGGCAGGAAGTTGGTAAAAATGTCAGCGTGATGATAAACGTAATTTGACAATACAGATTGATACTAAAATCAGACAAGGTACTATTAGTCGAACGCGGCAGCAAAGGGGTAGTGTGATTGCTTCGCGTTGCAGTGGTCATTGGTTCGATTCCGGCATCGGGCATGCGTGGTTTTGATTAAGTGTTGTGTCCGCCTTAAGTTGTTTGTACTTTGCACAACAAATACAAGTATACCACGGAAAATGGGCATGCAAACTGGGAAAGAATCAGAATACTAAACTTCTGAATGGCTATAAGGCCGAGTGTCTTTTTTAAATGAAAACTTCTGTAGTTGCACTACGCGATTTTTGAACGGGGGTAAATCTGTGAGTTCATGACGTTCATGCCGTCACCGATGGCACCTGTTGCGCGCCTCACCATCACGCCACTTGTTGCGCGTATGATATGCGCGTTGGACGTTTTTCGAAAAATCTTTATACATGCACACAATTTTTATCCGATTTTGATGGAACTTTCCATGCAAATACTTTAAAACAAATAGATTTGAGTTACAAAAAACTAAACCCTGTCCTCCTTTCCCACCTCACTTTAATTTCGGTCACCATTGTTCATTCAAACCTACAGTTTTTATCCTATTTTGATAGTAGATAGAACACATATACTTCAAAGCAAGGTGGTCTGGTAGTTCAACAGTAAAGGCGTTTACTTCCGAAAGTTCTCTGTTCCGTCACAAGTTCAAATCCCACGGTGAGTAAGAGTAGTATTTGATTATATGAGCTACACAGAGATCTTCCGTCGTTCTGATTCCACGTTAGACTGCAGGCCCCTGAAGAAAGGAATTTGCCTTCTGGCCTCTGACACAATAGCTTGGTACATCTTCTTCGGGAAGATTCGACGAACCGTCGGGTTGTGGATTAAGTTAGATCTGTAGTTTTTTAAGTGAAAACTTCTTTAGGCCGTTGGGAGATATTTGAATGGGTAAAACCTTATGAGTTCGCATTATCGACATGTCAGGTTGATACTATACCTGTTACGGTTTGGTAGCTCAGTGTTTAAGATGTCTGACTAGCGAACGAAAGGTCTCCGGTTCGAATCTTTATCTCGGCGGGGATTTTCATACACCATTAACCGGACCTTTACCTCTGACATAGATTGCTGTGTAATGTGTACTACTGCAGAACCCTTCCGTGGTTCGGATTCCACGTTAATCTGTAGGTCCCTTGTACCTGGTAGCAGTACCGGGTTAGGTTACAGCGGCTAAGGCAGGGGCAGAAGGCGCAGCCAACAGAAATCCTGCCAATAGGTTCTTACGTCCACACGGAATTATTTAGTATACCTGTAGCTATATATATGACGTGTTGCGCGTATGATATTCATAGTTTTGAGTTTTCACTTATGTCGGCAGTCCCCAATGACGGCCATTTTTTTTTTTAAAAAAGATATATTAACATCAGAGATTTTCTGTCTTAAATCGCATCTTAGGCTCCGGTAGAAGTTAGTACGAAGCCAACGACGAGACTTTAATTCTACTTATCGAGTTTTGCGTTACAGTGAAAGGAGAGATTGGACACTCAAGTGTTACCCTTGCGAATGATATCGAGAAGCCTCTTTAGGTACACTGTTCCGTCATCGCACGTCCAAGCCGGGTGGTGATCAGCAACGTTCAAGGCAGGCGGATTCTGGTTTATTCCTCGATTCAACCATCCAGATTTCTGTTTTAGTTGGTTTTCCCAAAACTACGCCTAGCGTATGCAGCGATGTTTCCTTTTGTTAAATATGTGGCTGAAATTTAGTTTTAGTTCTTATTTCTTATTTATTCCAAGCTGTCGTTGTCAACAAGCTACAAAATGAACCCATTGTCTGATTTCAAGATGTTTATTTAATTATGTCATACTATTGTAAATAACACTTGATGAAGAATAATTTTGCAATAAATATATATTAATGTCAAACGTAGGTACAACGGTGTTGTCAATATGCAAAGCAACATCCCAATTTCTCACATCAGCAATTAAATCATTAGTAATATTTTTATTGATAATATCTACAAACAAAGAGTAGTTTAATTCTTAACAAGAGGTGTAATATACCTCAAGGTGAAAAAAATAAACACACTAACACACTCCAAAAATTCAGCGAAGTACGGTGACAAGTATGAAATTATCCAACAGATACTTCAATATCCGTTTGTTATAGTGAGTATTTCAGCTACAACTACTGTGCACTGAAAATAGAACATTTCTCCGCCTGCAATCAGTGTGACAACATGATGAAGGCTTGACCAGTTAGCCATGCACCCTCCAATGAACTTCTGTTTTCGCAGTCTGCCTGCCCCAGAACTCTTAGCATCCGATATTTGTTCAGCTGCAGTGTAATTGCCTGCCGGCACGTGTGATGATTCCCCACTCACTGAGTCATCAACTTCAATCCGACAGTGCAAGGTGCAGATTATAAATACAGAATTTCATTGAGCTATTTAACTCCGATAAATTATACTGGTGCACTGAGGCCGGATACCAAGCAAAAAAAAAAAAAATCAAACTAATAAGGGCACACATAGAAATCGTTGACAAAAAGGTCATCAGAGCTGGGAGAAATTGTAGGCAAGGAAAGGAAGAGAAATCGGTCATGACCATTTGTGGATAGGAATTACAATGTTTACCAGCAGTAATTTCTGGAAATTATCGAAATTTGAATGGCTTGACAAACAATCAAAACGGAGCCTTTCTAAATGAAGAGCATTCTCCATTTTTTGTAGCAACACCTACGCTTATTCTGTTTCAGTTGTCAATACTGAATAATCCAAAAGAAAAATCAACAACGGTAATGGATGTAGGTGAATTAAACGCTTCTTTCCTTAGACAATATATCGTCAAATTATCTCAAAGAACTCGAGTCTTAAAATGGGCACATTTAAAAAGAAATGCAAAAATAAAAAAAATGCTGAAACGTGGCGAAAACGTTTGGGTCGTAGAACAGATGATTGCTTACAGATTGAGAAGTGGAAATTTTTTAAATTGAAAATATTTTGCATCTCTTTTTGAAAAGCTGAAAAGTATCACCATTGCATTTCGCCAAATTCCATTTCTTAGTGGGATTAGAAGGAATATAGTTTGATAAGATGAACAATTAATTTGAAGAATGTTTCATCGCCTTTCATAGGGAACTTTTAAGGTGAAATTTCCTCGTGGCAGCATTCTTTGGAAGACAATTACGCTGTAAAGCGGTTGTTATCAAGAAAACTCCTGATTGTATGATGCCAGCACACTGTCCCAAGTTTATGGGTCTCTTCTTGTAGATGAGTGGTGTAATATTTTCGCTTAAACCAATTAACACGAATACTCTAACTAGAACACTACACAAATAAACTAACACCTATCTACTAAAAAATAACATATGAAGCTCTCTGCCCAATTTGTCTTTTCTTTCACTTTGTGTGTTATTGCGATTTCAGCATACCATCAACTCAGTTTGTGAATACAGACGTCTTGTATAATATGTAACAGTAACCCCAAAATTGAAAACATAGTTTCTTGTAATTGTAACACATTTCTGGTTCTGTATAAAAAAATGTATGTAAAGTCCGAAATAAAAATATGGAATAGAGTGAATATAGGTGCCAGGAAGAGAGATAAGTGCAGTCAAACACTGCAAAGTTTACGGAACACAGAAATTCAAATATCACGAAGAATTTATTCAACCTAACGGACAGGCAAACAAGAAAAGAGCGGGTTAATATAGATCAGGAATAGTAAATGAGCGGTATGCAACAAGTCTAAAATTAGACATTACACCATAGTATCAAAGTAAATTTAGACTCGTATGGTCTTAAAATGAAGAAAAGATTTCAACTTGTCAAGCATTCTTCCTCTGTCGGGGCTTAACGTGGAATCCAAATAACGGATACTCAGTAGCAAAACTGAAAAAGAAAAGGTGAGCTGCAAAAACCAGAAAAGAAGAAAAGTTTTTATAAAAAATGTTGGCGTTGTTAAGTTGTTTGACTCTCTCAATGGAAAACAGCAGATTACAGATTAAAATCCCGGTCATCATCTGAATCCTAAAGGCATTTAATATGAAGTTCATTTCCGTTCAGTTTAGGAGGCATGCCCGGAGCCATCAACCAGATTTCATTTAACTATGTTTTCCCAAATTCACCGTAGGTGACTGCCAGGCTGGTTCCTTCAAAAGTTCATTGCTAATTTCTTCCAGTTCCTTGCTCCAAAACTCTCCCAACAGTGTTAACCACAATGTCGATGGAGCGTAAAATCCTAGCGAAAAGAAAAAGAAAAAAAAGAAACAGAAAACAAAAAATGTGTCTGCCGAATTTTTGTTTTACCTGTGCCAAGTACCGTATAAAAGCCATTGTTCAAATTCCATCTTAAGCTATATGTAAGTCCCCGACTAAAGGAACTGGGAGATAACATAATAAGCATTCGTGTTGTGGGATAAATATTTCTAGAGATTAATATGTGTTTGCCTTCTTCTCATTACTCACTGCAATGAATGGCCCTGACGCTGGCAAACTAATATATACAGCGGCTATCGCGCACAAATACGTTACAAGATCTTTTACATGATCCCAGATAAATTTACACTGCCACGCCTTACTCCGCATACCCTTTGTGCCGGCTGAAACACGTACTTGGTGCATATCTATTGACAGAGCGAAGAGAACATTTATTAGGTACGAGATGCAATTGAAGTTTCTTCGGTGGAAAAGTTTAATGAGATTCGGTTGGATAATCCTTCCGACAACATTGGCTACATTCCTTAGAAAGCTGATTCCGCGTTGAGCAAGTTAATGGCGTGAAGAAAGCTGCAGCGGCGCTTTGAGATGGAAACGGAGACGGAATTGAGTGAAGCGTGGGTAGAGAGAAGGAGGAATTTGTGAGGACCAACACGCAAATTGGGATAGCGGTATAACTGGAAGCAACCTACAGGAAAGTAGCAGTAAATCTTTTCCTACCTAATGCTGTATATAAATTACAAAATTTAGATTCCAAATTTTTAAAGAGCCTTATGATTTGATCGTCAAGTTAGAAGTTTTGACTATTTTAAATTTTATTTTTTAAATGTTGCAGTGGAATCCTAAGGTCATTAATGACCATATAACCCAAGTGAGGCACTATAAATGTTTATTATTTTTCCCCCTTTCTTTCTTTTCTGTCGTTTGGACCATTTTTCAGATCACGTTATTTCAAATGTCCTTTTTCTTAACATTGCATCTTAGTTTTAACTTTCATCCAGTATTTTCGCAGTCGTATTCTGTGCTGTTCCTGCCTCTCTTCATTCCAAGTTTTGTTTTGATAATTTTTAGTTTCGGCTTTTCTTGGAAACTGCAATTTTCTTGGAGTTTCTTCCTGAGCGGAATACGTTTCTAGGTATCCTCTTGTGTTTTTCTTCAGTTTTGCAAGTCTTTCTCTACCTCGGTAAACCGGGTTTTCTTGTGGTTTTTTTTTTCTATCCATGATTCACTATTTGTACGTGACTGTATTGATCAGACAAAACACAGACTTCAGTGACTTGAATACAAATTTATTGCACCACAAAATGCATTTCGGACCCTGTAGATCCATCTTTAGGTGTCTGTTCAATTTACATTGGTATAATTTTGTCTTAAGCGAGATGCGTGTGCAGTAAAGTGTATTGCTGTGCCGAAAAACGATTTGAAATAAGTGTTGTGATCACGTATTAACATGAAAGGCAAGGAGAAAATATGAATACATTTAGAAAAACTTACCAGAACTGATGTGAAGTTAAGCAATCAAATTTACGTATGTACGTATTTGTTTCTTTGTTTTTTTTTTGTTTTTTTTAGATATTTATTAAAGATACTTTTGCTCATCCTTAAAGGATTCATACTCGAAATGTAGCTATAAATAGCAATTCTCCTCCTACGAATTTTGTCTGTAATTATTTCTACATATTTATACAAATTATGATAATGTCGTCTTCTAAATTCACCATTTTCTTTGATTAGACCTAGGATTTTCCTTGTGATCTGCCTTTATTTCGTTTCTAATTTCTCAACAGACCTTTTCTATTCATATCAAGACATTCTGCGGCATATAAAGCTTCCGGTCATATTACTGACAGTAACGTCGTTGGAATTAATAGATACAGATTTCCTCTTGTAGACAGTTTTGGTTAGTTGATATGCCGTTTCCATTTTCTGGTCCGTGATGTAAAGGCTTCTTTCTCAGAGTCATTTGAATCTACCCATTCTCTAAGGTATTTAAATTTCTCCGTTCGTTTTATTTTCTCTTCTCCCACCTCTAACACTCTCGGTACTGATTTAGTTTGGTTGAAAATTTTCTCGAAGGAAATCTACATTTTCAAACAATCGTGGTATTAACGTGGAGTGATTTCGGAAAGCCATGGAAAATGGTGGCCACACTGGAAGTTGAACCTTCACCATGCCGAATGCCACGACGTTCCACCGCTTGGGACGTGCACTGGGAAGGTCGATAGTTCCAGCTCTGGTTCGGTCATCTAGATTTGGGTTTACTCATAAAAGCTGTGTCTTAGTTATTTTCCAGTGTTTGTCCAAATTTATCTTCCAGGTTTATTGAGCAGTAAGCACTAGTGAAAACATTTGCTACCGGAATCTCACTCCATCTGTGAGAGACAATAACTACGGTAACAGCTATATACAGGGTGTACAGAAAAGGACTCCCTGATTTCAAAATTAAACAACTCGAAAACAAAGATCGATAGAGGAATGCAGTAAACGGTATGTTTATCGTGATAGCTGTAAGAAGTGTATACAGCAGTTTGAAATAATAGTTACAAAAGCTGCTAACAGATGGCGCTGTAATCGCCATACGTAATGCCTAAATAGTGATCCGAAGCTCAGGGCGATCAGTTCCACCATTGAAACGTGAAAGGAGGTTAGCGTACCTGGTGCTAGAGAACCACAGGTTAGAAGAGAGTCCTACGGCAACACGGCGAAGTTTTCAAGCACGATTTAATGTTCCAAAAGGACCCGATGTGAAAACCTTTAGTACGCTCTTCGCAAAATTTCAACGAACAGGCAGCGGCATGTTGGCCAACCGCAGTTACGCCTGAAAATATCGCCACAGTGTCTGGAATTATTCAGCGAAATCCAATGTCATCCGTCCGTAGAATTGCATCGGAGACTGGTTTGAAGCGTTCCAGCACGCAGAAAATACTGCGAAAGAGCCTACACATGTTTCCATTCAAAATTCAAACGCACCAGGCCATACCCGGACGAGCTGTGCAACAAAGGGTTGCCTTTGATACTCAGATGCTCACAATGATTGATAGTGAAGGATTTGATGTTGGCTGCATCTGGTTTACAGATGAAGCACATTTCCACCTGAATGGCTACGTGAATAAGCAGAACTGGCGATTTTGGGGTTCCGAAAAGCCATATTGGTGTGAAGCGAAACCCCTGTATTCTCCTAAAGTTACTGTGTGGGCTGCAGTATGCAGCAGAGGCATTTTTGGCCCTTTTTTTCATTCTAGAAACGGTCACTGGTGCACGTTATGTTGCAATTTTGGAACAATTAGTCGCCACACAGCAAGCGTTAGAGGATCGACCAGGTACTGAATGGTTTATGCAAGATGGGGCCCGACCACATCGGACCGAACAAGTGTTTCGCTTTCTTGAGGAATACTTCAGAAATCGAGTCATTGCTTTGGGATATCCCGAATTTACTGGTGCAGGCATGGATTGGCCTCCATATTCGCCGGATGTGACTCCCTGTGACTTTTTTTTGTGGGGCACAGTGAAAGACATGGTCTACCCGAAGCATCCCGCCACGCTGGACGAGCTGGGATCGGTGATCTCTGCGGCATGTGAATCCATTTCGGTCGAGACACTACGAAATGTGATGGCGAATTTCATTCTTCGTTTGCGCCACCTCTGTAGTGCCAATGGTGAACATTTTGAAAACATTGTTATGTGATTGTTTGCAAAGATTGTTTTCATACGATTATTTCACTTATGTATGCTGATATGAGCTGTACAGCGTACAGCGCCATCTGTTAGCAGCTTTTGTAACTATTATTTCACACTGCTGTATACACTTCTTACAGCTGTCACAATAAACATACCGTTTACTGCATTCCTCTATCGATCTTTGTTTTAGAGATATTTAATTTTGAAATCGGGGAGTCCTTTTCAGGACACCATGTATCTACATTTCAATGACGGGTTGTTCCGAGGATGGAATAGAAACAACTTGTGATATTCGATCATATTTAGTTATTTATTAATTTCGTGTCAAAGGCATTGCTTTTATAATTGTTAGAAATAGTTGTTACAAACATCATTAACAATAACAGATCAAAACAGGAAGATAGATAAAAAAAAGATAGCACACAGCACCAATGAATTCATATTGTGGACGACCAAATTAAGCAACTTGTACAGCGTTGTCACTGGTGTTAAGGAGGTCTTGTAGAGTGCAAGTAGATGGGCACCGCGGGCAGTTATACAAATGCTGGATGGTCTGTACTGAGTAATCCTAAAATCAATGGGTGTTTTTTTAAGACTAATACAGGGCTGATACTAATGATTGCAGCGATTTCACGATTTTTCTTTTGACTGTCCTATTATAGGTACGATGATGGGGTTTGCTGTTATAAGACAAGTGGCTCTCCAAGTTTCGATTGAACTATTAAGAATAATGGCCATCAACATTGAGGGTCTATCTACAATTTGATCATTAGTAAGGCTGTTTACGCGATACTAATTAATTGTTTAATAAAACTGTACAGTGAAAGTGTAAGTTTTTTGATGAGATAATAAATATTGTTGATAGCTTCAATTAATCTTGAACAGATCTATGGGAAATAAAACTTATGTAAATACAACAATCAGGCATTAAAATCTTCCGCTAGCAGGAACAGTATGTTGTACACAATAAGAGAAACGTTCCTTGGTTTGGTTTACACTTTTCCAGTTTAGCCATGAAAAAATTATTCAGAAAATAATTTAAATCTTTCTAAATATAGATTGAGACATGTGGTTTTATAATTTTTTTATTTTACATAAGAACGAAGTTTTGTCGTGTCCGAGTGGCTGAACACAACAGTGCTTTGAGTTCGTCTCCGATCGATCACTCCTCGGTTCGTTTTACCAAATATAAGTGACCGTATGATCAGAGATATTACGTTCCTACTATTACTTATTGCTAGCAATGAGCACGTAATCAGTGATAACAATTGAAAAAAAGGGTGGAAAGATATAGTGACTGGGTATACGTACACGGACACACATATAAAAATACTGGAAATAGTGCATAAAAATAGTTCTAAAAAATCAAAATTCATTACTAATAAAATCTTGTCATCGGAATATCTTTCTGAGCCAACAGAGGAGTGAATAATGCATTAGCCTTTACCTATAAAATTCTACATGTCTTCTTGCGACGTGTCCAGACGGCGAAAGACCTCTCTCGAGCGCCTGCTACAGAGTGACATCCTGAGCTGCAAAAGGTGGTGGGGGAGTCACGTGAAGCTCTTACCATTGGTTTATTAAATATTACTAGCTACCTTTAAAGAGGTTCTTTAGTGGGGAGCTTGTTCCCCAAGGGAAGTGTGTCTGCTTAACCTTGAAGCTTTGCTGTGCTAAACGGAATTAAGTTACTTGTCTCCCGGCCTGAGAAATTTCCTCTGAGTGAAAATACTATAGTTTATAGCTTAATATGCTACAGTTTTTCTCGGCGGGAGACTAGCCGAGTACTCAAGGTGTTTTCACACGATATTTCGGCGATCTGAAACTCCGTCGCCATCTTCTGGTGATTTTTTATTTTGTTTACACCGACAAAAAAGTTCATTCACTTAATGAAACAACCTTTATTTAGGTCTTTTCGAACATAGCAGGTGGCCCGTGCAAAAGTTTCGCGAATGATATAAGACGAATAGCACGGTTGGTGGTAAAAATGCATTCAGTTAGATCTGATGGAGAGCATGCTCTGGTGGCAATTTCCCTAATCATCCAATTACAAATTTCTTAGTATTTTTTTCTTTTTTTTCACCGAGCGTGGTGGGTGAACGGTTAATGTTCTGGCCTCGCATTCGGAAGGACGCGGGTTCGAATCCCCGTCCGGGCAACCAGATCTGGGTTTTCCACGGTTTCCCCAAATCACTCCAGGCGAATGCCGAGATGCTTCCTTCAAAAAGGCCATGGCCGAATTCCTTCCCGTTCCTTGTCCCCAGTCCCATCCCGCCTCTAATGACCTTAGCCGTAGACGAGGCGTAAAGTCGGAAAAAAACCCTTAGTATTTTTATTGTTATAATTATCCTGTATACAATCAGTGTTAAATTCCTCCCACATCTACTTTTGCGATTTACGAATTTTAATTCTAAATTTCATCAGAGTTTTTAGTAAATTAAAATATTAAAAGATAAAAACAGAACCGGCTCGTCTGTAACAATTTATTTGTCAACTTAAGCGTACGTAGCAAAACACTTACAACGTCCTACGAAGCAATTAGAAATGACGAAATGTTTCCCTAACAGAAGCAGAAACATTCAGAAATCTCGTTACTCTAGAAAACACACACAGTTTACCAATAACTCTGTGTTTTGTCGTGCTACTATCAAGTGGTAGTGCGATCACTCCTTAACGATGCCAGCACAGCCTAGCAGCTTGAGCATACACGTGACCTTGCTTGTTCATCATTCGTCATTTACTGCTTGAGTTTTAAAAATTCCATACTTAATTAATAATGTTACCAAAGCGGAGTACTTAATCTTTAAAACGATTAATCATTTGACGGTCTTGGTTAAGTATGGAGGGAGAAAAAAAACTAGCGACAAAAAAAATCACCTTTTACGTATAATATACAGGGTGTTCAGAAATGAAAGGATAATCCTGCAACCGCATATAGGTCCCTCCATGTCCTACTATGACAAAATTTTATTTTAATAAAAGTCTCACCATTTTTGAGATATTGATTTTTTTTTAAATTTTTTTCTAAACATGTAATTTTGTTCAGTTTATTCCATGTCATTTCTAAAAATCAAGACTTTCTTAACCCTCTTTTTTTTAAAACCATATTTTTTTCCTGAAACGTTAAAAAAAAAAAATTAAAATTTTATGTAAAAAATAAATACAAATTTATTCGAACGGCTGACTTTGACAGTCTTGTGGAGTAAAAAATATGTACTAAAGGGATCGTGCCAATTACATTGAAAATTTCTTCGTTATTGCCGATTTTAAAATGGTATAATTGTTAAACATTCCTTTAAAATTATGTTTTTATGGTAGTTCTAAAGCATGAAGGTTGGTATTTTGAACTTTTATAAAACAAACGTCTATCGAATTGAAGTTACCATGCAAGTATTTTTTTATTGTTTGACACATTTGAAATGTTAAACAATTATATCATTTTAAAATCGGCAATAAAGAAGCAATTTTTTAATGTAATCGGCACGATCCGCTTAGTACACAGGCTGTCAAAGTCAGGTGTTTGAATAAATTCGTATACACTTTTTAGATAAGATTTTTAAAATACTTTTTTAACGTTTTAAGAAAAAAGAACATTGTTTTAGATGACTAAACAGCCTTAAGTAAATTAAAAAAAACGGGGTTCAAAAAGTCTTAATTTGTTGAAATGGCGTGGAATAAATTGAACAAAGTCATATGTTTCGAAAAAATATTTTAAAATATCACAATCTCGAAAATGGTGAAACTTTTACTGAAATAAAATTTTGTCATATTGTCGGAAATGATGTCACCTATTTGCGGCTGCAGGATTATCCTTTCATTTCTGGATACCCTGTATATGATTTGTAACATATTTTAAGCCGAAATATTCTGAGGATTTATTATATTTGTTTGCATATTTGGTAGGTGCGTTTTCTTCAGTGTCTTCTAGCGTGATATTAGTCTCTGTACTCCATCACAACGGGTCTAGCTGGTGCAGTGAGAACAACAGGATCCAAGTTCATAGGAACCTCCAGGTTACTTTGGTCTTTGAGCTGAAGGCCGGTTGGTCTCGATTGGCCTCCTCGGCCATCACAGTTTGCGGAACTGCCGCCCAACAGCTTTCAAACTGTGTCCCCCCCCCCTCCCCGCCGCTTAAATGCCCTATTATTATGTCGGTCGCTTGAGGCCGTCCCAGCTTTTACTGGGTCTTCAACTTCCATCAGCGAATTTGTCGCCACGGGCAAATGGCTGAGTTATTACATGAGTGGAGACGGTAAACGTTCTTCCTTGGGACTATTTTTGGCGTTAGAAGATCAACAAAAGCAGACCGCTTTCTTTGTGAGTAAAATTAAGCTCGCCATGGATTAAGCTTCAAAAGAAACTTGTAAAGGAACACTCGGGGAAATTTTCTACCCGAAACTGAGTTTGTAACTTAAATCTGTGTTCAGCGATCTGATCAGGTTCTTTCACAGCTCCTTACAAAGGAGAATACTTACAAGGGGAATACTAGAAATTTGTCTAGTCGAGTCTGATCAAATTTTAAACAGTTGTTCTTGAAAACTGAAAAATGTATTTCGTTTAATCGCCCGCTGCTACTATCAGCTTTTCCGCCAAAGCGTGCTGCCCCGAAAGACTAATATCAATTAACGCGCAAAGAAATGTGCATTTTTATGCTTTCAGACAGCAGTTCCATTTCTACCGCATAATCATTGAGAAACTTTATAATTTTTTCTGTGTCCCTACTCTTATGAGTCACTCAGGAATTTATTTTCAATGCTTGCTGACCTTCTCAAGGTAAACAAAATACAAGTTCGACAACACAAAATCTTTTGCTCCCGCTGGTTGTCAACAACAACAAAAATTTACATACGGTTCTTAGTCGGTGAAATATCAAAAATGTATCCTACAAAAACATTTTTTTTTTTTTTATTTGTTTATGGCATTTGGCAAGTAGCCATGCAGCCAAGCTGCGTACATTTTGTTTACATTTTGGGTATTTTCATCTTTATCTATATACATATTTTACAATTTGCCTATTTAGCTATATACATTTGAATTAGTCATACAATCTTGTCACATACATTGATATTTGCATATTTACCTATCAATATATTTAAATATTTGCATATTTCAGTATATACATGTTTAGGTATACATACACCCATGTCACATACATTTGTATTTCTACATTTAACTATTTACACCTTTACGTATTTAACCATTTAATTATTTACATGTTTAATTATATGCATATTTAGGTTCGGTATTTACTTGTGAACCAACATTTACATGTGTAGGAACGAATTGACTTGATCATCAGGTTTTGATGGAATATGGGTATTTCCGTCTTTTACCATAGTTGAGTTCTGTTAGACCGTTATGTTGTTACTGGCGACAAAGTTGTACAAAATCCGGTATACTTTTATGTTATTTGAGGCTAGTAAGGTTGGTGTTGATGTAGGCAATTGCTGTCCCTCCCTTACCAAGGCACTTATGAGGGTGTCGCTAGCCACAGTATATTTGCAGCAGCCAAAAAATATGTGATCTGGGGTTTCATCTTTATTGTTGTCACAGTCACAGGTCGGGTTATCAACTAGGTTCAGGCGATGGAGGTGTTGACGCCAGCGCCCGTGGTTTGTTCTCAGGCGGAAGATCGTTGTAATTAATTTTTTGGGAAATTTGCTATTTTCAAACCACGGTTTGGTAGGAATATATTGTTGTACAGATTTGTAAAATCTACCTTTTGTCTGCGCTTCTGTCTTCCAGTCTGCCTCCCAAACAGTCGTCAGTTTGTTTTTGAAATAACTAAAGTGATCGGAGTAGGGAACATCAAGGTGTTTCACCTCACCATTATAGGCTGCTTCCTTGGCAAGCGCATCTGCTGTTTCGTTTCCCACTACCCCACAATGTGCTTTAATCCACGCCATAGTGACTGGCTGGCCCCTTTTCTCTAGTATGGATATCCAGTTTATAATTTCGAGGGCCACAGGATTTGGATGGGTGGTAGTTGTGTGGTGCTGTAGGAGCTGCATTGCCGACATTGAGTCGGAGAGGATAACAACTGGTTTACGTTCGGAGTGGCTGGCATTCCGTAAGGCTTCTAAGATCGCCGTTAGTTCCGCTGTCAGTATGCTTGCGGACTGAGGTAGCTTGTATTTCCCGCACCTGTTTGTGAATGTTTCAACGAATGCACATCCTACCGCGTCTGCGAACTTAGATCCATCAGTGTAATATGTTAAAGGTTCTCCCCACTGCACTCTGAGCTGTGCCAATGTTGTAGTGATAGCATGTGAGTTTCGTTGTTGGCAGAGGTCTAACTGTATGTTTAATTCTTTTATAAGATTATTATAGTTTGTGGTGTAACATCCTATATGCCATGACTTAGTGATTTGCTTCTGTAGTGGTTGTACGTCGATATAGGCTGCTACTATGCATGGCATCGTTCTGTTAAACCAGTATCTGCTAGTGACGCAGTGCAGCATCAGCTGAGAGATTTTCTCAGTCAATTCGCTTTCTAGGAATTGAGACCACTTCAGAAGTGCTTTCGTTGCGAGGTATTGCCTTCTAAGGTGCAATGGCGGCTCCTTAGCTTCTACCAGCAAAGAGTTAGTAGGAGTCGAACCCATGGCCCCAAGACAGGAACGCAGAATTTTATATTGTAGTCTATTGAGTTTGGATAGCGTGTTGTCTGACGCCGATCCAAAAAAGATACACCCGTAGTCTAGGATGGGTCGTACGAGCGCTCTGTAGAGGTGTATTGCAACTGGGGGTTCGGTGCCCCACCATACTCCTGTTGTGGCTCGTATTACATTGTATGATGCTTCACATTTGGTAAGTATGTTCCTTATGTGGGCCGACCATTTCAATTTATTGTCAATAATTAAGCCAAGGTACTTGACGTGGGGCTTAACTGGGCAAGTATATGGGCCTATTTGTATGCTCGTCATGGTAGGTATTCTGTGTCTAGTAAAGATGCAGGCGGCTGTTTTGTGAGTGGATATCTCCATACCGTTGTTCAAAAGCCAGCTTTGTAGTCTTTGTAGTGTCCTGCTTAACCTTCTTATGCACTCCTCGATTGAGTCCGCTTCGGTATAAATGCAAAGGTCGTCTGCATACTGTAATAGTGTAGCTTCTCCTTGGGTTATCAGATGCAAGTCAGCCGTGTAAATATTGAACAGAAACGGGGCCAGGATCGAACCTTGGGGCAGACCTTTATTGACACATCGAGGGCCCAAAATTTTTCCATTTTTCTTGACAATTAGCCACCTATTCCGCAGCAGTGTGTACAATTGCGTCACGAATCTTCGGGGAACCCCGATTTTTATCATCTTCTTCACTAGTATCGGCAATACTACGTTGTCATACGCGTTTTTTAAGTCCATGAACACCGCAATCATGTATTTGTTTCTACTAAGAGATAGCTGAGTGTCAACCAGCAAGTGGGCGAGTGTTTCTGTAGTTCCTGTGCCTTTCCTGAACCCCAACTGAAGACGTGGTAGGAGCGAGTGATTTTCAAACCACCATTCAAGCCGTGATTTAATTAGTTTTTCTAGACATTTGTACACACACGATAGTAATGTGATTGGTCTATAGGATGTTGGTTTGTCGGGACTCAAGGATGGTTTCTTTACGGCAACTATTCTTGCTGTCTTCATTTCTGTTATTTCTATGCTCTTTAACCAGACTTGATTAAGTATCTCTAAGAGCAACAGTTTGGGAGTGAGAGGTAGATTGCCAAGCATTGGATAGGCAATGTTATCTGGACCGGGGGCTGTTCCTTTACCTCCAGATAATGCCCGGTTAAGTTCTTCAACGACGAATGGTTGCATAAGAAATTTGCAGTGGCTATTATCGTTGTTGTCCCATGGTGAAACAGACCGCTCCACCCATGGAGGCGCTAACGACATTAGGATTTCTTCCAGAACGGCTTCCGTTGGTTCTACCTCGGGTTCGGATGTCTGCTGAGATCTTTTAAATGTTCTAATTTTCTCCCATAGTCTTCTTAGGGGCATGTCTTTATTTAGAGTGGAGCATAATTCTTTCCAGGCCATTCTCTTTTTTTCTTTGAAAAGACGTTTGGCTTTTGCTTGGATCTTATTTAGGGCGAGGAAGTTACTATCTGTTGCCGACCTCCGATATTTGCGTAATGCTTCCTTTCTTTCTTCCAACATCTGCTGACAATCTTCATCCCACCACACGGTGTTTGTATGTTTCCGTGTAGTGAAGGGGCGCGTAACTGGAATGGCGAAAGAAGCCGCGTTTTCAATTTTTTCTACAAAGTTGTGATAGTCCCTCTCTACATCACCGCTCATTTCAAAATCTGCAAATTCTTGTGTTGCTGCTTCTCTATACCGCTGCCAGTTTGCTTTTCTTATATTCCATTTATAGTTTGGATATCTCATCGATTGCTGTTGTTTTGAGTTTGGGAAGGACAGCAATAGTGGCAAGTGGTCTGAGCCAAGGGGATGTTGAATTACAGACCAGTCTGTGCCCAAGGCGATGTTTGGTGACGCAAGGGTGATATCCACAGCGGAAGGAGATTCTGTTGGTCTGCTGATTCTTGTTGGTGACCCGTCATTAAGTAGTATTAAATTACTGTCTTCCATTAATTGTACTATATCCCTACCCAGTCTATCTTCTGTAGAGCAGCCCCATATTGGGTGGTGGGCGTTTAGATCTCCGGTGACAATTAACGGATTATTAATCTGTCTGAAAATGTATTGAAGATCTTCTTTGGATAGCGGTGTACCAGGAGACTTGTACATGACCAGAACTGTACAACGCTGGCCTCTGAAAGAGGTTTCAATTGCACAACATTCTATATTGATTCCTCGTAAATCCAATGAGACTTTGGTGAAGTGTCTATTGGAATGTACTAGGATGGCTACGCCACCGAACCCGTCCTCTCGGGTCGTGGCGAATAATATTATAGCCTGGAAAGTGAATCTCTCCTCGGGTTTTAGCCATGTTTCCGTCACAGTGCAGATGGGGATAGCATTTTCTTGCAAAAACTGCATAAGGCTTTCCTTGTTGGACCTAATAGACCGTGCGTTCCACTGCAAAATCTTCTCCATTATCCTGAGAGGTTAACACTCTTTCTTCCTCTGTACCGTGCAGGTTGCTTGTGGATTCTATAATCCTACTAATATTATCCCTTATTGCGTCGATTGGGAGTGTCCCTCCTCCAGATTGTATCTGCTGTAGAAGCATGGTAATGAAATTAAGCATTATTTCTATTAGGCGATGCCTGTCTATGTGGCTGGAGGATCCTCCATGTTATTGACGGTGCTGGTTAAATTACTCTGTAAGGGCACCGTTGGTCTTTGGCTAGGAATGTGATATTGCTGGTAATCTTTCCAGTTATTTGTATTGCTATGTGTCGTGATCTGTGAGGTCGGACGACTTTTGAATTAATTCCCGGAGGTACCATGTTGTCTCGTCTGAGTGGGACTGGGTTTGTCCCATGCAGTGGCTTGGACTGATTATTCTGCGGGGTTGTCCTCATAGGGAACAGCGACATGTTCTGTTGTCTAGACAGTACCGGAGATTGGGAGACCAATCTGTGGAGGGGTTGCTGCCGCCCTTGTGTATGGCCTGTTATCAAATGAGGCTAGCTGGTAGGTTGGTTGTTGGTGGTTGTTGACAGGAAAAGAGTGCATGACCGGCAGAGGCGGAAATTCAGTTTGACTATTGTACTGCAAGCTGATGTTGGCTGCAGCTTGAGCGTAGGGTCTATTCTCATGTATAGCTGTGGCCTCGCTATAGCTGACATTATACAACGCCATATATTGCTTTATGGCTCTCGTCTTCTGATATACGGGACACAGTCGATCTGTGGCTAAGTGTTGGCCAGAGCACAGAGCACACTTAGGTTGGGACGTTTTAGGACATGACTCAATGCTATGATCGGATGCACAAAAACCACAGCGCGTTTGGCTTCGGCACTGATTGCTCCCATGACCGAAACGCAAGCATTTGTAACACTGGGTAACTGATGGGATATAAACCTCAACATTACAGCGAACCCGTGGATGTAGACAAATTTAGGCAGCAGCTGAGATTTAAATGTTAATACACATACGGGAAGTGGTGTAAGTTCCTGTTTACCTTGTTTTACAACTTTTTTATTGAACCGTCGGATACCTACTACTTGGGCCTCGCATTCTATCACTGAGAGTATTTCTATGTCACTCAGGGAGATGTCCACGTTCCTAATTACACCCTGTTTGTGTACCATGAACTTTGGGATGTAAGCCACCATATTGTTTCTAGCGAAGACTTCCGATGTTACGAGGCTATTTGCCGCCGCACTACTGTTTGTTTCAATTTTTATTCTATTACGACCAGAACTCGTGATGTTCAAAAGATGATTTGATCTTAGGATACCTTGCTCACGTAGTAGCTTTCCTATAACCATTGGGTGTAACCGGCCTATGTTCTTCTCCTTCCCCTCTACAAAAACTATAAATGGGCCGTTATCGCTTGCGTCGTACCTGTAGCTTGATGTATTCTGCGGCGCGTCCTGTAGACTGCTGCCGGAAATGGAGGGTGCAGTTGCCGCTTGTGTTGCTGTTGTTGCTGGTACTACTGGTGCTACTGGAGTTGCTGACGTTGTTGGTGTCGTGTTGACAGTAGACATCGGCTGCTGAGCTGCTGAATGTATCGCTGAGAGCCGTGCGACTTTCTCTGCTGCATGGGTTGATTTTCTTACATCTTCTTCTGTTGGTACCTGGCGTTTAGCAGGCTTGTTACTTATGCTTTGGCTACCAAGCATGGGATCGTCTGGTACCACACTGTACTGATAATTCACAGTCTCGGTTGGAATGGCTTCATCAGTTTGTTGGTTGCTGACTGTGTTCAACGCGGCTGCAATTACCGACCCGGTTGGCGTGCCACTATGGTTTTCAAGTTCTGATGTGTGGTCCTGAAGGCCACAAGTTCCACCTTCGCCGTACATCCCACCGAACATTGTGGGTGACGGTCACACGGACTAGTATGTTAGATGAGCACGATTACCAATCGATTATTTTCACCTAGAACACAGTAGATTGTATTTCTTGGTAAACTATTACGTCTACCACACACACACTACTTGTTTACCGCGACCGTTTAGCTAGCTTCGGTTATAACTTCACCAGGAAACGTAAACTACCAGGAAGTTGTTGCTCCGAGAGCTCGCTACAGACTCTACAAAAACATTTGATAGTAGTAGTAGTGTGAGACGAACTACTAACTTGCGCGTATTAATTCATGATATAAAATGTAAGTAGTTTGTAATATAAGACAGCTTAAACAATTCAAAAACAAACAAAAAAACCATGTAACATTATTGTATTTGTATATTTACGTGTATATATGTTTACCTTGGGCACTTAAATAAATACGAAAAGTGTTTGCCATAAAAATTATTTGTTTTAGTTGCAAGACGGAAGAATAACAAAAAACAATTATCAAGCAAATATTCTGTCCAGTTTGTCCTGTAGCTGCTCGCAATCCCCTTATGCAACGTTTTTTAATCTTCAAACAACATAACTTTTGATAGTAAAATCATTCAGTATAATTGTGAACATCAATGGGTCTAATACACCATCCTGTACTTCCATGTGATGCAATTTCCATCTCCTTTAATATAGCATTTCCTACGTTATCATCTTTGTATCCTATTATTAGCTATCCCTGCACCCAGCAAAACTTGTTACAGTTTATCACTTTAGTTTTAACCTTATTTACCATCATTTAGTAACTCATACTGCTAGAAATCTCGGAGAGATTCAAAGCCACACTGGAATTGATAAATGTTTTATGAACCGAAAATAAAATGTGTATTAAGAAGTTGTGTTACGACTCATGTAATGGATATAGTGAAGTTAGAGTATTCGTCTATTCACGATTTGTTAATAATTTATAGGAAAGGGACTATACTGAAAATAATCGGGGAAAACGAAGGATGTGATCAGTTTCTCTAAGATACTTAAACAAATTAATAATTTTTCTCTGAAAATAGGTTTCAGTTTACTGTGGATAACAGTAAAATCACTTTTGAAGAAGAGGTAAACTATGCTGGTAACTGTTAATCACGTGATGACGACTTCAGGAAAATAATTTGTTTTGATATAAGCTGCGAAATCTGAATTTCGTATCACGCAAAATGCTACTTGTGAATAGAACTGAGTTTCTTCGATGTTTTGGTTTTGTGTTAACCTCATCTCTCTCGACAATACTCATTCATTAATGCGGTGATCTACTACCACTTGAAAACAATATTTGGTCGAATATCACATCTGTTTTCTTAGGCCAATTATACCTTTGTTCTAAGGTATGAATATTCCTGCATATTAATCAAAGATCATCATTTGAGAAATGCATGATTTCCTCTGTTTTTCTATTAAGATGAATCATATTTATGTTACATTATCTTCGAAATAATTGATGTGATACTTTAATCGAGAGGTTTTTCCGTCTATTTATCGGTTTTGGTTCCAATTACGCCGTTCACCATGAATTAAAAAATTGTATCACTACTTCCTTAATTTCCTAGCGGTTAGTCTTGTTTAATACAACGTGTTATGACTATCCACCTTCTACAAGATATACCTCTGTCTCAAGCAGCAGCTGATGCAGTTCACATTGATTGCCTGTGCGTTCTTGCTTCTAGTCTAGTAATGCTAGAACGTGAAGTATGATACATAATGTCATGTTTTCAAATTCATTCGAGAAGTGTTCCCTCTGCAGCAACAGAGCCTGGTAGGTGAGTGGAAATGGTCTGGCCTAGCATTCGGGAGAACTCGGGTCCGAATCTCCTTCGAGCTTTACAGATTTTAGTTTTCTATAGTTTTACCAAATCACTCCAGGCAAATGCCGCGATCGTTCTTTCAAAAAGGCATTGGTCAAATTCCTTCCCGTTACTTGTCCCCGCTACTTTCCCGCCTCTAATAACTTCGACGTGGACGATGCGAAAAGCCATAAGCAAAAAAAGCTTCTGCTTCAAAATCATCTTAGTGAATCCATTGTACTGGCAGTTAATATCATTATGAAGATCTTACTGAACGAAGATACAAAAGATTATACAAACGGTTGTCAAAAATAAACTGATTAACGCTGTTACAAACTCAAATGATCTTCTCCCAAAGGTAAATTTTGATTACTTCGCTTTTGTGTCTTTATTTATTTGCTCAGCAACTAAACATAAAAATATGTTTAAATTTCCATTTTGAGTCTCGTATTATTAAAGGAAGGTTGATATCAACACTGAAAAGATTTAAATTATTTTCTGACGAAATTATCTTTACATTTTCAGGTCAATGCGGGACAGGTAAATACCATGAATCTAAAAAATTCCGGAAGATAATGACAAAAAATCAGACGAAAAAGATAACATTAATAAAATACAGAGATGCAGAGTTGCAACAGATTTACAATCAAAGATTTATAAACTCCACCGATTTTAATACATGTATCGAACAATTCGGCGAACAGTGAAAGGTGAAGAAATCAGGCAACAGCTGAATAGTTCTTCTCTGAATGACAGAAATTAAAAAAAAAAAAAACAAGAAAGTTGGATGCACCACTTTCTATGAAGTGGTAGTGACAGTTTTCCGCGGCTTGCCCTGTAGTAACATACTATTAAGGATACTGGTAGACCCGTGAAGAGATGGTCAGAAAACAGGACGGAACAAGCTTTCGGCCTCTCGACGAAGGGGAAGTAAGTAAGTAAAAAAAAAAAAATTGTATTTAGAATCGATCGTTGGAAATGGGGATGTTCAGAGGAGGAAGCGAGTGACGATTCCTTATAGGACAAATATTTTTTCTGTAACTGAACATAAGCAGACGAGAAAAGCGAAACTTCAGATAGCCAATGTAAATAAAATTTAAAAAAAGTTGCTAAAACATTTTCGTAATTTGTTCTACTAGCTAAATAAATATAAGTGAAAAAAAATGAGATTGTAGTCAGTCACTGCTAAACCGGCTGATAATACTACAACGCTTTTGATATTTTAACTAGCGCATTAATAGTGTGCTCTACCACGGAATTTAATTCCAGCCATTCATTTACAGAAGCTTAACGTGATTAAACGTTGATATGCGTCGGTCTGTTTTAATTCTATGCTTTGTTATTCATTTAGATTCATAATTAACTAGCTACTCCGAATCAGGGAATTTGTACAATACTGATACACTGTGTTTATTAATATCATACTATCTATAAATAGTTACGCTTTAATCCTATGTGTTATTTAACTGACATCTGTGTCATATCTGCACTCGACACACAAACGCACAGATCTTTTTGATTACGAATTATGTCAGTCTGATTTTATGCGGATTTTGACATTTTCACGTTCTAAAAGGGTTTTCAGCACACATTCTACTTATTTACTTTACCGGATGCTTTGTTTAAAAAATACTGCTGACATATGTTTTTATTAAATTTCCACTCTTTTCCCCGTAAATGGATCCTCGCACTCTACATATAGGATGCCGTGCAAGTGTACTGCTCCCAAATATTGGCACTTCTTCCACGTTGTGAAAGTTGTAAGACGCACCTGCAGATAGGCAACCAAATTTACTCATCCCGCGTGCAGTGTACCATGCCTGAAGCATAGTTATTTCAACTACTAAGACCAAAGGATCAGAAGGGCCATATACTTAACGTTTCACAAAACCAAGTGGCAGTACTGAAAACAGTTTTTCAAAATGTTTCACTTTTATTGTTATTACTGGGATTATGAATACTGATTCCACTGTTGTCTTAGCAATGTATAAGTAGAAAAATTAACAACTTTGCCGGAAGATGAAGTCTTACAGTGCCTACAGGTGAAAGGATGGAGAAGGTTTTGCACAGTAAAATTTTTACAACCAAAGAATTTTCAATTTATCGCTAACCCTTCCAGGACTATACTTTCATATTAGATTAGATATGCTTTTTAAATTCTTAGTGTTACGATACTATGCTGTGTGTATATATTCGAGTATATGTATGTATATGCAAAGCGCTGAATACCAAAAAAAAAAAATAGTGAAAAAATATTGTATCTGTGTGAAAAAGAAACTCCTTATTTGTGTAACATACCTGTACAATTTCATGTCGGTAGTAAGTTTCTTTAATATGCTTACCATTAGATTAAAGTTAAGTAATATCGACTGTGCGTAATCAACCCACTAGTATTGCTTTAATTGTGTAATTTACATTAGGCGTAAAGAAATATTACGAAAAAGTTTGATTTATACTGCATAAAAGAGCAGTATTCTATCTCAGATTTCAGGGTGAATAAATTTTCTTCATATTATTTTATTAACATTCTGGCTGCATGGTCATGTTACCAAGTGCCAAAAATAAATTACTGTTTATTCGTATAGAAAAACTGATCCGCATGAGCAAGGAAGGAATATGTTCAAATATACAATATACTTCAATCAATTGCTACAGCTCACCATTTAGGTATTAAGTTCAATAACTGCAACAACAAGAAGATGTAAAGTCCACACACATGACGATTGCACTAGGTGTAGTACCTGTCAAGATTTCCCTCAATTATAGGCAATAAATAAATTCAAAGGATAAGTGACGAACATCGACCTCACTACTATAGCAACATGTGATATAGTTTCATAGAGAACCATTTTCCATTCGGAAGCAACATATTAAGCTGTTACCCATCCTAGTTAATTGACAGGAAGTAACTTAATGAAAGCATCAATTGAAGCCTTCGCGATTTGAGAGTTTGAAAATTTGTTAGCTGATGTGGTAACGTTGTTAAGATACACATTTTGAAAATTCAGGGTCGTCAGTTTGAATACTGGTATGGCCAGAAACTTTTTAAGGACACTTTACCTCCCATTCATATTCAGAAATGACTCCCCGCTAAAGAACTGTCACAGAATGATGGCAGTAATTAAATCCAACACCGAATGTGGGTCATGAAATTTTTTCATGCGATGTTGTAGCTCTGTTGAGCTGCCCATCTTGAAGTTTAGGGTACTCGTTTTCAGCCCTGGTACACTTAAGTATAGGGCAAAGTTTACTTTGTATATGTGAACAGTATGGTGTGAACGCTCGGTGGTTGTGAATATACGTCAGACAGCATGACAAAAGCGGAATACACGGAAATAGAAACTCTGTTAGGGAATTATTAGACAAGATAAATTTAATCTATACTCTATAGGATTTCCTACGAAACAATTAAGCATTCTCATTTCTTTCGCTTATAATAGTGAAAGTTAACATTTTAGGCATGTAAAAGACAGGAAAGTTATAGCTTACACGATTTGTTATTGTGTTCACTTAAAGACTTGTTGGTTCAAGTGACACGTCTGTTTAAAGATTCGACTCAAATTTTATCCTTCTCCATTTCCAGAGAAACGCTGTCGATTTTTGTCTTCAAATATCAGCTAGGATGTCCATAAGCTAGATAGATGATGTAAGAATTGCAACGTAGATGCCGTCGACTGAGTGAAATGAATGTGATGATAACGAACCAGGATAATAATGAAAAAATATGAAAAAGTGGAGATAAACATCAATGTAAATAAAATTACTGCCGACCGAAACCTGTGGTGTTAATGTCGATGGAAAGAAAAATGTATTGTTTGAAAGTGATTTTGATGAAAAACTTCGTAGTTACTTCGCCATCTGTTAGTGCTCAACAAGTTTTACATTCGGCAATGAATTTTACAAATTCACTCGTTATTTTCGTAAATGATTGTGTGAATCACCTAACAAAAGGATTGTTGGAAGGAATGACAAAATGAAGGTATTAAATATATTATTTTTGTAATTATAACCAAATGAGAATTTTCAAATATATTTCACATATAACACGTGTAGCATTAAACAGCGTACATTTAATGTAATTAGCGCTTCATTGCTTGTCAACGATGGAGGCATTATAGCAGCAAGGAAATTGTTGCAAAGAAACAGGTACCTAAATGAAGGGCTGCTATGATTCGTATAGAGCCATTTCAGGAAATCATTGGACACAGAAACCTGTCTCGTCGAACCAGGAATCAGACCTGTGTTAGATCTGATACCTACTATTAATTAAATTTGATTTCCACCATATAGATTGCTTAGGACAAACATTTTTAAATTGGCCTATTACTTACTTTTAAGAAGCTAACGCTTTATCTTAAAATCAAATTGTTACATTTAAAGCTATACTTCAAGTAATCACTGCACCAGCGAGCGTGGCTGCGTATGTTAAGGCGCCATAACATTGGAACGGGGAGATGATACGGGACCAGTTTGGAGTCCTGATCCCAGCTTACCGGCCTTCCTGTTTACAGTCTTTAGGCGATTTATTGCAATTATCAAGGACAATGCCGGAACGGTGCCAAATATCCACCTCATAAACTACACATTTAATTTTTTTTTTTTTTTTTTAAACTGCTTTACGTCTCTCAACAACGAGGTCTTTAGAGACGGGAAAGGATGGTGGGCAGGGATGGGGGCAAGGAATGGGAAGGAATTCGGCCATGGCCTTTTGAAGGAAGCATCCCGGCATTTGCCTGGAGTGATTTGGGAAACCATGGAAAACCCAAATCTGGATGCCTGGACGGGGATTCGAACCACCGTCCTCCCGAATGCGAGGCGAGAACGCTAACTGTTACACCGCCACGCTCGGTCTACACATTTCAGAAAGAAAAATACACTTCGCGACACAGAACATAGTTACACGTTTAACAGACAGATGGCAACACAACTTTGCACCCCGGCTTGCAAGCCGACCAAATCCCAAAGTGTCATTTTGAATCCTGTAATAGCAGCATAAGTGGGAAAAAAACTTTCAAATAATTACTGGATTTACTGATATCAAAAAATTGAATCTTTATGCATTTTATGCACGCTTTAATCACATTTTTATACAGCACACGATCATTATAGCTAGGAGAAGATTGGGGACAAGGCACGGGTAGGACTTCATCCATTGCTTACTGAAGGAACCATCCAGGCATTCGCCTTAAGTTAATTGAAAAGGAATGAAAACCCTAAATATTGATGGCCTGACTGGGGGTCGAATTTCCGTCCTCCCAAATGTCAGGTCAGTTAATCACTCATCAGTCAGAGCTTAACCCAACAAGTATCGTCAACTGTTACAGACCTGTAGAAGAAAACATAAATTAGGGGACATCCATAAATTACGTGAGATGAAATGGGGGAGGGGGGAGTCCGGCGAAATCTCACCAGATCTCACCAGGGGGGAGGAAATCTCACGTGAGATTTTGCGAAAAATTGGGGACAGTAGAACCAAAAAAAAGGTCTACAATTTGCGCCAAAGTCGATTTTTGGAGGGTATTTCATAAAAAAAGAAAAAAAAAAGAAAAGGTCTACAAAAGTTTCCAGGACGATTTGTACGGGGGTTTCTCACGGACCAGATCTCACCAGAGGGGGGGGGGGGTGGCCAGATCTCACGAAATCTCACCAGGGGGGAGGGGGGGGGGGGTCCGGAAATCCGGAAAACACCTCACGTAATTTGTGGATGCCCCCTTACAGTATAATTGAAAAAGTGGGTTGTAATCGGTTTTTGAAGGCGAAAATAATTACCAAGCATATTGAAAGAAACCTGGTGAAAGATTAAAGGAAAAAGATTAAAGCTACAACGTGGTGTTGAACGCTTTGCCTTCTCTAATCAACACGAAGTTAGATGGACATTGTGTGAGGCTTCCGGGAGGAAATCCGTGTCCTATGTCTGGCCTTTATCTGGGGACAGCTGCCAGAGATAAGGCCAGTGCTGCTGCGGGAACAAACACCTTGTCGGGCGGCTAAAGGATTATCGTATCGCACCGGCCGCCCGATAAGCGGGGAAAGAGCTTAGCGCGCTCCAACAAGCAGCGTCTTCTTCCCGCACAGTATCAATGGATACTACCAACAGATAGGGTGAACAACTACTTGCCATGTTCGACTTTCAGCAGGTAGTAATCTTAAATATGTCTTTGCAAATTTCACTGCGTTTTGGGGAGAGAAGGGGAGGTGTTGAGAATATTGGATCATCAGACTGGGGCCCGGATGTTTCCTTCAAAAGTCCATGGCTGAATTTCTTCCCATTCCTTGTTCCCAGTCCCATTCCACCTCTAATGACTTGCCATGTTCGACTTTCAGCAGTTAGTAATCTTAAATACGTCGTTACGAATTTCGCAGCGTTTTGGGGAGAGAAGGGGAGGTGTTGAGAATATTGGATCATCAGACTGGGGCCGGGATGTTTCCTTCAAAAGTCCATGGCCGAATTTCTTCCCATTCCTTGTTCCCAGTCCCATCCCACCTCTAATGACGTCGACGTCAACAAGGTGTAAAGCCATAAGTAAAAAGAATCACAGTGGAGCTTTGAAATCTGATGCCTGCGTGTTTTATACAGGTAACCAAGTTCTTCATAGTAGCAATACCTCTGGCTAAAGTGTTTTTCCGTGATTCACTCATTAATCACTGAGAAAGGTTTTGTACCATTTGCGAAAATTTAGTTGAATTTCTGAACTAAAAGCTGATTATCATTATAGTGTTGGGAAGGTATTACTTCTTGAAGAAAATATCTTGGTATAACATTCGATAATAAACTCAGTTAGACAGATATTAGGAAAAGGTTTCAAAATCCTTCATTCACTGGAGAGTGTGATGAGGGGATGTACCAGAAAATTGAGAGAATTTGTTTGAAAAATTTGGGTCATGAATATAGTAGCGTAATATGGACCTACATTTTGGGTATCAAATACAAAAGTTAGAGGTGGTGCAAAGAAGGGCTGCTAGATTTGTCTCTGGAAATTATTCCAAAACACAATCAGTAATTGATATGATAAATGGAATGGGATTCACTGGAAGACAGATGGAGCGTGAAGAGTTGCTGGGAGTGTACTAGATGTATATTGGTGATGAGGCGTGGGAAAATATTGGTGAAAGAATTAAAAGTGCATGGAACGGAAAATATGACCTTTAGAACAAGCTGGCAATCGATTTCAGGCATAAGTGTGTTGTAAAATTTTCGTTTGTAGGTTAGGGAGTAAATATTGGAATAAAATACTGGGTGAAGTGATGAATAACATACCATAAGCGCTGAAAGAATTTAAAATTAAAATTCGTAGAGGGAAAAATTAGGCGACTAAAGAAAGAGGAAAAATGGGTGCGTAGGGAAATAGCCTCCCAAGCGTGTGCTACATCGCAATTGAGTAAAATTATTTTAAAAAATTACCATTGGAGAAAGTGATGATACACTGTTTTAACACCATAATATAAACTGTGATTCCAAGTCCGAATGCATTAGTCCTGATCTTGACTTGATACTGTGATGAATATATTTTGTGCTATGCGATAAATTTTAGTTTATTGATTGATTGAATTCATTAGTAATTAATTATTAAATTAAAATTATAAAAATAGGCATCTAAAATTATAATATTTACATTTTCTGAAAATATTACTGAATGCTGTATTTATTACCTCTTGCTAACATCACACATTTTATTTAACAGGCTAGCTGAAAAACAAAAAACTACACAAATGATACGTACCGTGAAATTGCGTCTCGTTCATGGCACGCCGGTAGTGGACCATACAACGGGATTACGGCTATCTTCTCCGCTTGGCCGTAACCGACAGAACAGATTCGTCCATAGCGTTGGCTCGATGTTAGAGCTGCAACGAGAGAATACATGTCAGCGTCGACAGTTCGACGTTGTCGGCTGAGGGCTGCACTATCGGCATGCATGCTACTGCGTCGGCTTCCACTGACCAGAAACAAACAGCGCCTCAGAATGCAATGGGCACGCGAATTCCATCATTGGCGTGCTGATTGACAAAATATAGCGCTTTCGGTCGAGTCCCACTTCATCTTGTCCTACAGCGATGTCCGTGAACATGTTAGACGCTACCGTGGTGAAAGCAATAGGCTGATTGCGTTGTTGAGCTGCATAGTGGGCATTGGCTATAACGTGCGAGCTTGCTTCCTACGTATTGAGGGCAATATGAACAGAAACCGCTTCATCAGGGAGGTCTTAGATCCCGAAACACTGCATCTCCTGCTAGCATCTACATATGTAATATTTCAGCAGAACATGTGGCGAAAAATGTGCACACCTTATTCGAAGAACAACGGGTAGCACTCCTTCTCTGGCCTGCACATTCTTCTGACATGTCTCCCATCGAACATTTCTGGGATATTGTTGGCCAACAACTTGTTCGTTCCGATCCTCCTGCAACCATTGTCAATGCTTTGTGGACGCGCCTACATACGTCGTGACTGTGTGTTCTGCAGCAGCATATCCAGGTTCTCTTTGATACCTTGCCATGTCTAGAGGCTCTGATAGCAGCACGCGAGTTCTTCACAGCGTATTAAATTTTTACGGTCAAAGTGCATTTACAGTTCTATTTCTTGTCTTGTCCCTAATATGTGAAATACATTTAGTTTTAATGGCTTGTCGCCATCAACACTTTGTTGACCAAATTACCTTCCGTCAACAATGATTTATGGAACCTGATGATACCTATAACGATTAACCCTGCTAAGCCTCTATTATTAAGGCCACACGATTTTTTCCGAACTTTCCGGTAGAATCGTGTTTGGGACAATAAAAACTAATATAGTTGGCAGTTGTAAAAATATGAATTAAAGGTATCAGCAGTTAAGAGACTGCGGCAGACCGATAGACAGGCAAATGGAAGAACAATTGAGTGATTCGATAAGTGTTCTGTCTTCCATTCAGAATGTATGGAAGTGTATATATATATATAAACCTGCCTATACACATCTCTCATATTACCATGAAACTAGACAAAATTGTCAATTATTTTAGTGACCGACTCATAGAAGCGGTTCATCGGATATACTCGTACTTGCTGTTTCCTATTACAAATCCAGGGCACTTTTAATCAAGTAATTGTTTGCCTACTATACGTTAAGCAGTATGACTAAAAACGTATTGTTTTACATGTGAAGTGGACATAAAATATATCTGCTTCGCACTCTAAGAATTCCAAATGGTATTACGTTTATCTGATGCGATATCATATGCATCGTATCATGTAACATAAATCTTGGATTTATTTTCTTAATGTTTTCTCTACTGTCTTTGATATTCTTATCAACATAGCATGTGTTTAGATAGTACTGAGATTTACTATAATGTTAGAACTACTTTCTTCCACACCCGGTGCATAAGAAAAATACATCAAAATCAACGTAGAAACAAACCTTATAGATGAAAATAAGTTACAAATACTGTTTGTGAAACCAATTTCGTCATCAACGACACACTAAAAAACTAATACAATCGATTTCATGAAGCTCAGACGAACCGAAATTTGATTTTGTTAGATTAAGGCAAGTTTAAAATGAAAACAATTGATAGTGATTAATGCTTTGCCTTTAAAATGTTTTATTTTAATTCCAGTTCTTTTATTAAACTTTGTGGCGAGGCCCGTCTTTCGTAATGCCGACGTTATTTTGTGTAGCATCTGTTGGCAGATTTTGTTATCCACATTCGCAATGCTGGCCAAGAGCAGTTCTGCCACAGTTGCTGCTTACAACCAGCCTTTGTAGTGTCAGAGTTAAACGATCTTACAAATTTAAGAAGCTGAGATGTTTTGGGATATTCAAACTTGGTGTTAAAATTAATACGTGGATCATTTCAAAATAACATTTCATGAACCTCTGAATGGAAATATTGCAACAGGTCAGTAAAGGAGTAATTTGATTAATATGTAATATTTATAGACAATTGAAGATTATCTAATCAGTCAGCTCTTAACTTACATAACAGAGCAAGGGAAAAATATAATCTTACATAAACACACAAGAATGGTTACTGAATCGTATCAAGAAACAATATATTAAAGTATTAAGATAGTGCAATCAATAATTACTTTATGTTACTATCGTACTTTATCAAACCATAACTAAAACAAAGCAGTCAACCACAGCACCGAAATTCACCTTTCAATACCACACGAATTTGTATGCAGAAGTATTTTTTATTTTTTTTAAAGTTATTGATAAAGTAAAAGAAGAACATAATGAAATTCGATATTCAGTTAGATCTCCATACAACACCGATACAACACATACATACCGATGCAGTTACGACGGAAATAAACAGGAACATTTGCAAACAGATTAATGGAATGTAAGAACGAAGCTTTGCAAAGCGTGTTAAAAAAAATAAACTGCTCTTGAGCTTCCAGCTGCGTGTGAATGTGACATTTTATGGGACGTTTCGAACGAATCCATCTTTTCCCTCATTTTCAACCAACAGTATAACTTTAATAACTGCTTGTTTTTCGGTACCGCGGCGATCATGCAAGACAAAAGCCTACCCAGCGAGACAACGTCATCCACTCTTCTGTTCCTTAGGGAGCGTGCATAAACCAAGTAGCTCCATTCTGGCCTCCTGTGAACCCCCCCCCCCCCCACGTAGCCCTACGTGGCTTTTGCCTCCACCCACCCCCACCCCCCCCCCACCCCCCCCCACCCCCCACCACGTAGCACGTAGCTCTTTTCCCTATTGCTTCCAGAAGACATTTTGTACTGTTTTCTCTTGTCAGACTATTGTAAATTACTTAAGGAAATAATTAACTGAGGGAAATAAATATTCACATGCTGTTGTAAGTTCTGCTCCTCATTTTAACTGTGAAAAATGTTATGAAAGGAAAGCTACGTGGCCTGGCTCGGAAACCCTCCCCCCTCCTCCCCCCACGTAGCCCAACGTAGCCTTCCAGCCAACCCCTCCCCCCCCCCCTTGGACTAGCCACGTAGTTAGTGCACACTCCCTTACTGATGTGTAGCTGTTTACACATTTTCATTGCTGGGTTCCAGACCACACTAAGCTGGTATCAGGTGTCCGTGTTATCTAAAGAATCAGCTGTTCTGATTTGCAACCACTTTTGTTATTATGCTGTCCCTAAAATCTCTGACACGGACTATCAAACTGTTGAAGCAGCTACGCATCGGTAAGGAGCAGAAGAGTGGATGACGTCACCGTTCTGGGTCGGGTTTTCTCTTCCACCGTTGCCTCTACACCGCGAAAACAAACGGTTATTAAAGTTATACCGTGGTGGGTGAGTGGTAACGCTCTGGCCTCGCATTCGGGAGGAGGTAGGTTCGAATCTCCGTCCGGACATCCAGATTTGAGTTTTCAGTGGTTTCCCAATCACTCGAGGTGAATGCCGGGGTGCTTCCTTTAAAAAATTGCCATGGCCGAATTCCATCCCGTTCCTTGCCCCCCTCCCAAACCATCCTGTCCCGCCTCGAATGACCTCGACGTCGACGAAGCGTAAAGCCATAAGAATAAAATTTATGCCGGTGGTCGAAAATAAGGGCAGAGATGGATTCTACAAAAACATCCCATAAATATGACATTTATACGCGGATGGAAGACCCAGAGCAGTTTATTTATTTACATTAATGGAAATCCCACAGTTGTAACTTGTTTGCGCTAACGTCAACAACTATAAAGGAAATCAATGTAAAAACTTATTTTCAGTAACCGTTTCAAGCGGCTTTATTGATGACCAAGGAAATTATTTAGTTATCCCGTGTAGAAGCTCAATTTGTATGTTCCATAGATAGAGGGAAAAACCTGTTTACGATATAATGACGAGAAGATAAAGCATGTAAAAAAATTGCGAGTTTTGGCTGAAATGTTAAGATGTGAGATATGTTTCACGATATAGGGAGCATTTATGTCTGTAAATTAAAACACAAACTTAGCAATGTATCTAGTACTTTTAATCTGTTAAATGGCTTTCAACAAACCAGAATAACTGATGAAAATAATCTCAACTCATTAAAATGTTCTGTATAAATGCAGCTGTATAAATATTGTTTTGCAATGCATTTTGTACCGTCTTCATAAGCAGGAATGTATCATGAGATTAGTCAAAGAGTGTAAAAGTTGTAGTGAATGGAATTATACCTGGCACACGAGAATGACGATCACGGTAACGTAATATTAAAATAAGTCTGAAGACCACTCTAACGTGAGGGAATGGTGACGTGGTAGGTCGGACCATGTATCGCAGCCAGCAGTGGACAGTAAACACGATAAATTCCGATAAGCTGGCTCAGAGGCGAAGCCGCACTGAATTATTGAGCTCGGAGTGTGCTTGTAGTAGACCCGGTGACAATTCACGAGCCATAGGGTGGGTCGCTCCAAACTCTAGTAGCCAACGGAATGTACACACATTAGTTGCGCTAAGAAGGGTTGCACCCTTTGTGTCTACGGTAACAACCAACCATACTTGATGGTTACAATTAGAAGACTGAATACGTTCAGATGATACAATAGTAATGTCTTGGCATATTTGAGACAACGCATCTCATCGACAGTTCGAACAGTTAAATCACTGCTGGTAACACACAGTGCCATATTTACAACTTCCTCTGCTATTAATAATTTACGTTGCAGTAGCAAAAATGTAATGCACAGAGGAAATACCTTCCAACACACTCTTAAATTCCCCAATTTCAAGACTTTTTAGTTTTTCAGTCGTGTTTTATTTACCTCTTTATATTTTACAATAGTTTGTTTGTTTTGAAAGTAGTTTTGCATAGTAGTTAAATAGTACAAGGTGTGACTAATATTTTACAACCTCTGAGATTTTCCATATTCTCAAGACTCTGTGGCATATTTGAAGGTTCGAGAATGTGTTAACGCCAGAAATAATTCTCCTTCGTGTCAAGTAAAATCAACAGGTATGTTCTTTTTTTTAAATAAAAAAAAACTCTTTCTGTTTAATCTCAATATGACAATATTTTTTGGGCTTTTCATAGTATTTTATGGCAACTACTGCTCGTCAACGGTCAGCTGCCGTCAAAGTAATTGATTTTACACCATTTTTGTTACCAGGTCTACCTCAAAAACGCTGACTGGAAACCTGAATATCTTCATATCCTCCATTTAAACAACAAATATTAAAAATACTTACATGTAGTATATGTTTTAAGTTTCGAGTAAAATAAGAATAAATTTTTCTTTTGAAGTTAGTTTGCCATGTATCAATACGATTTTATTGAAAAGTGTTCTTAACTCAGAGTTAATTGCATATTAATATACTTCCAATAATCTTATTGGCAACTAAAGACTGAAGTAATGGTTCGAGCAGCGATGTAGCACAGCCTTGAGACCCGTCGAGCTGCTAATTTAAAAACGTATGAGGCATTGATTTTTGTTTTTAACAACGACCTTCTAACATGTGACGCATGTTTTAAGGTCGTTACAGCATGGAATCTGGCTAGACTCGCACTAGTCGCGTCATTAGTACTGTACGAATACATCAGAAACTTCTGCAAACATACTGTGAGTTTCTGTTTTCTGTAATCAAATTTTATATCTTTAAACGAGCAATTCTTGTATATATATATATATATATATATAATTGTTTGGGATCTCGGAAACGGCTCTAACGATTTGGTTGAAATTTCATATTTAGATAACTTTTTGTTTTATAAAAACGCGATTTTACAAAACATCAGCAATTCTTGTGTTTGCTATGTCGGAAACTGCGCTAACGAGTAGACGTTTCAGGTACCAGTCAGCTGGGCTGATGTTAGTTAGGTTATCTTTGGTTACAGCAAGGAAGTTTTATAACTTTAAACGAATAATATTTGTACCGTAGCTGAACAGTGCGCATAGTATCGTGGTCAGTCGGCAAAAGGTAATATAATAATGTGGGAATAAGTAAATGCAAGTATTTATTAATGAAAGGTATTTTATTTTGAAGAGTAGTAATAAATATCACTTTTACTGTAAAAAGTCGTTATCATTAAATACTACATGTTTAATTGTAAAAAATTTAGAAAGTAGATGTTTAAAAAAAATGGCTATGTTAGATGTCCTTTTTTCGATCTTCTATATTTTACAAAACTTCTTTGAAAACAATATTAGAAGGTATAATGTGATCATCGTTGACTTTTTGACCGTATGTGTCTTTAACACAAAAATAAATATTATTAAACCTACAAACTCGTGAAAAAGCGACGCACGGGTGTCTATACGATAAACCAGGTTCTGGTAAATACAATCCTACCTTTTGAAGCGTCTGACCTTGTACTTTATTAATGTTCATAACGAAGATTATTTCTTTTGGAAATTGTTTTCTTATCATTCAGAAAGGCACGGTTGGTCAACAGGTGTGAGGTTAATGCGAGGTATGAGCATCGGAAAGAATGAATTAAGCGCTGATGATGAACTCGTCTAAGTGAATTACTACAAATCTTGCACCATTGATAAATTACAGATTAGCATTAAGATTTGAATTTAACATAATAATAGCATTTTTCTTTAAAAGTGATTTATGAGGTGATAAACCAGACGATCTCGAAAATGGCTCTAGCGATTTGGATAAAATTTCAAATGTAGATAATGTTTTGCTTTCCATGTTTGTAACACTATTTTACAGAAGAAAGGGGGAGCAATTCTTGTAATTGGTTTCTCGGAAACGGCTGTAACCTCATCTCGTAGAAGTTACAGATACTACTGATGTTAGTTAAGCTCCTTTTTGGTTAGAACAAAGAACTGTGAACCTCAAAATGCCTAGGAAGCCTTCAAGAAAAACGCTTTACTTTAATCAAACTTTACTCAAAGTCTTGCATATTGAACAGAAATCGAAAGATGCCGAGCGAAGATCTGTCACCCCGGTACTTGCAGATTAAAATAACAACAAGATCTCGTTGGGGGATATTTGTAAACTTCAATCTGAGTGTATAAGGGGTAGAGTCTTGCCCTGTGTTTTGTGGCGCTGCTTAGCGGTGGATATCTAAAGTCCGGTCTACACGTAACGTCTTGACGGACGTTTTACTTGATCAGGTATAACGCATCAGACAAAACATTATGTGTGGACCTGAAATGAACGAAGATTGACGACTTTCACAAAACGGATCGGCGGGATCACTGTTTTCCCTTGAGTCTTTAATCATCTGTCGGCTTGTGGGGAGCTAAAATTGCTATTATTTTGTTTTTCTTTTAGAAAACATTTTACGCGGTGGAATTTTCGAAACACATGATTTGTTTCCTGAATTCATTCAGTTGTATCCTAGTTATCCTTGTATACGGCAAATCAAAGTCAAATGACTGCAGCGGCCGAGACAAGAAAATCAATCAAATGCTTTGGTTTATAAATGTAAGGACGTGTATCTTGGGGCTAAAAAAGGAAATGGATACGAAAAAAATAATCAATTTCTTTTCGTTCAGAGTTTCGTAAAGGGTTGGTAAAAATTAAGTAATCACAACGTTCTTATGCTTATGCCGATGATATTTACAAATCTTCTCTGCGGAATTTGGAACTTCTTTTATTCGTAAATTATAAAGACCCCCAAGAGAAACAATTAGCAATATAGAGGATAGCAATCTGAAATAAGGGCCCGAAACCAATCGTAAATAATTACATTAGTCTTGAGGTTCATGACGTAATCCCACAAGCAAATTCAGATGAAAGAATCTTTTCCTCCTTAGCAACCATCTTCTAGATCATTTTTATTTTTTAACCTCATCAGACATAGTGGAAAAATCACTAAAAGTAATGCTTCATCCATGCTTTTAAAAAACTGATCCAAAGACGGAAGTTAAAAACATAAGTGTGGACACAAGTTTTTGGTCAATTTTATCTGACGTCTTGCCTAATCAAGTAAAACGTCAGGCAAGTCCTTACCTGTAGACCGGCCTTAACGATATGCAATTCTACCTATGCTTGCATAGTGAAGTCTCTCTGGTCCATGCTGCACCATTTCCTCTTTCTCCTTGAGTGCACTCACATAGTAAAATATCTTGGAAGATATTCAGTTTTTTCATTTCACCGTCAGGCTAGAACGGATTTAAATCTGACTTATGCATGGTATCTGAACGTCCAAATTTGTACCTTCGCCTCACACGGAACGCTATCGGCTACGAGTTCATTCACCGTGTAGTTATAATTCCCTGAAGATTTATTTTTTTGAAATTTAATATAATGTTGCTACGTATCAGTATTAGGTTAGCAATAACAGTGATTTATTGCGTTTAATTTTTTGGACCGATCAGAGGGTGTTCGGTGTTTATTTGCACCATAATGGTGGCTACGATGTTTGAGACTAAAGTTTCAAGACACTGTAGAAATGTTACTTTCAGTGACTTAAGACGCTAGATATGTCTTTCGTGTAAATGGGAATGAATTTTTTTTCTAGGATTTTGTGGATGGTCATTCTCTACGTAATTCGAGTCTGGAGGTATTTAACAGATTCGACCATTCCTATTGAAGGAGACTTCTTGAAATTTACGTTGATCGATTTTGGCAAACCAAGGCAAGCCGCTACTTAAATTTCCGGCTTGTGACTCGAATACACGTATTCCCAGTGCTCATTCATATAGAGAAGTGCTTTTACTATTGTATAGATTTTCGTAGTACGTATTGTTTCCATCGTCTTGTTATTGGGAGTGAGGCGTAACAAGTGTTTGCTATTGTGTACCGCCTTGCGGCTGCAGCGAGCCACGGTCTCTTCCACCTGTCAGAGAGTGTGTGGCGACTGAGATTATGAGGGCGGCGTCTCCCAATCGCGGCCGAATGACGAGCTTCCATTTCAATAAATAGGGATTATCTGGGCTGAGCCGGCTTACGTGGTCGGTGCGACGCGCCCGGCGCCCACGCTAAAGCCAAAGATTTGCGACGCCGGCGCGGGCGGCAGATAACGGAGACGCCAAGCACAGGCGCGGCCGCACAAGATGGAGCCGCAACACTTTGCGGGAGGGATGATAAAATAGACCATCCTCCGAGAGTTGTATAGCGCTCATGCTTTGAGAATGGACCCTTTCCCGCAGTATTGTTACGAAATAGTCTTTACCAGTAGTCAACCGATTCGTTTCATGGCCTTTTTCTCCTGATGAAAACGGCGGAGATATAGTGCGATCATTTAACAGAGGCGCCTCAAGGTCACTCTGCTTATCCCTACATGCGAAGGAGAAATTCGCTACTCGTCTACTAGGACACATCGTTCAGTTCGGCGAGTAAGAAGGAGGGGGTAGTGAGTAGTGATGTTCCGATACCATCAAAGTATCGATACCTACTTAAATGAATAGTATTCATATTGTCTTACCATACTTACTCATATGAGTACTGCAAAAGAATCAATACTTACTCATATCCATACTTTTTTTTATTAATGACGTAATGTAAAAATATACGTGACATATTTCCAAGTTATTTATTTTATTTGCTTAAAATCAAATAACACTCAGTTATCATTTTTATTTATTTATTAAAATCATAATAAAGCTCACATTGTAAGCAAACTTTGAAGGTTTTGTCTTATCTTTAAATATTTATTTATTATAGTTTTAACACTTTTGAACAATAAAAGTCCACTTTTGGAAGGTTTCCCAAAAAAGCAATTGTTCCAAATATTTTGAGGACAGCTTGTTTCTTTTGTTTGTCATTATTTCACCCGCATTAGAAATACTCAATACTGACATTGCTACAACAATAAGATACTGTTGTGCGTACTTATACAGACAAGGAAACTTAAGTTTGATTTCTTCCCATTCTGTAAATGTATTGCCTTGTTAGAAACATTATAGTGTTTGACAAGTAGAGAGAGACTTCGTCACTACAGTGCGTTTCATTTTTCTTGTGTTATTTCCAGAAGTAATATTCCTGTGAAACGCTAGCTGAAGCAGCTTCTTCTTCAGATTCACATGGGCTACTTACTTGCTTATGATTTATGAACCATATCTTTTAGTTTTTGTGGGGGGCTGCGCGGGAGCGACCATTGGCCAGGTATAGCGAAATGCGCGCTAAGTTTATTACAATGAACTGGGGAACTAAAGCAAACCTTTGAGATTAGATTGCCTATTCTAAGACTGATTTTGCTTGATTTTCAATGCTACCAACTTGACGTCAGCGGGAAATTAATTTCGCAGGGCGACTTAGTGGCGCAGCAAGGATGATGCATTTAGAATTTAACACCGGGTGCGTTTCGATACTTTCAATTCGATACAACTACTTTTCTTCCGATACTGAGTAAGTATTGAATGAATTAATTCGAATACGAAAAGTACTTGGTATCGAAACAAAGTATCGAGTACTTACTCGTATTTACTTGTATCGGATCATCACTAGTAGTGAGGTGAGGTGAGGAGCTGGTCCAGGGGATCATGACCTTGCCGCCAGTTGAGGGTGAACAGGATATATCTGTTGAAATATTGTACAGGATTAGCCTAAATGATTGATTAGGTTTGAAAACACTGCGTATTGAAAAGTATACGACCTAAAAAGATGAGTGATCCACGAGAAGATACTTAAACTCACCAAATTTAAAAGTCCGTTTGGTGGGATTCACCAGAAGTGAATGTCTTCTGAGCCATATCAAAGAGAAAGTTGTATGGGCCGTGTTTCTTCAGTGACAGGAGTCATGTACCTGAAAATTCTGCAGGTGTGGTTGTTTTCACAACTGACTACTTACTCCTCCACTCTTAGAGGTGGACTTTCTCAACACAGAACCGCTGGATAGGGCGCGCTGGTCCAAGTGATGTTCCCCCTGTTGTCATGGCCCCCCAGGTCACAAGGTCCGACCCCATGTGATTTCTTCTTGTCAGGTTATTTGAAGGACAAAGTTTATGTACCCAAATACCAACAACACTGCAAGGAGCGAATCACTGCTGCTGTGACGGACATTGATAGAAACATGTTATCGAACGTTTGGTCGAAACTGGATTACCGTTTGGATGTGTGCCGAATGAATCAGGGCACACACATTTATAGTATGTACCACAAACTTGGTGAGCTTATCTTTTCAAGGATCACTCATCTTTGTAGGCCGCGAACTTTTCAATACACAGTATTTTGAAACCCAATGAGTCATTTAGGCCAATCCTGAATTTTGACGGAACTACCCGGATGAACTTCCTTAAAAACGGTAGTATTGTTGTTATGAGTCTTTATACTAGCAGTTGGTCGTAGTATAATAAATCCATCGATGAATTTACGCAAATTGAATTACGTTAATTAACAGAATGACAGCAAAACAACGGAGAAGAACGTTTCAGGGTCACGTTGACGAAGTAACGCACAATTATTTTTAAGTTTATCAGACAAGGTAGCGGTATACGACAGTAGAAATCTTTCAGTTTGAATAGCAACAAAAGAAAATTAATCTAAGAAATAGAGTGTAAATTCTAACAATCAGCATACGGGAAGATGCGGGTTCGAATCCCCATTCTGCATTCCACAGTTTTCCCAGATCATTCCATGCGAATGCCAAGATGGTTCCTTCAAAAGGCCTGAGTATAATCCCTCTCAGTTCGACCCCCAGTCCTTCCCACCACTAAAGACGTTGGCGAGGAGTAAAGCCATAAGCAAATATATAGATATTAAGTTTCCTTCTAGTCACGCATGGATGTTCCTTCGGAAGGACTTAATTCTAGGAAACAAGCTGATATTAAGGCGGGCATGTTTGCAGTGTTGGCACGTAGAGATAAGGGTTGCGATGCATGCCTGCATGGCGCACGAGGATGGAAGAGGGGCGAACAATACACGCTCCACCCCGCGGCTAGTTAATCTCAGAGATACGCTTTATGGCGGGGTCGTGATGGCGGTCTCCCAATAACCCAGAGGCCCGACGGCAAACATTGCAAGACCTGCTTAACATACCCCCCAGAAAACGCTTAAGCCAATAGTAAACCACCTTTTCGCTTACTTCCCACTTTTTTAAAATCTTTTTCCTTTAATTATCAATTATAGGATTGGTTTGTAGTAATTCTCCATGACGCCACTGTTCTGCCTTCCTTCATAATTCTGTATAGTTACACTGTAAAAGTTCTTTGTCAAAGATCTTTTTAAAGATATTTTATAAAATATTTTACAGTGTAATGGAACATATTTTATAAAAGATTTAATTTATAAAATGTAATACATTGGCGTTACATTATATAAAAGATTTCAAAGTAAACAAATAAAATGGCGCAAGCAAAGTTACCGAGGTTTGTAAGGGCTGCCGAATCCATGAAAATCTTGATTTATGAGTATAAACACAAGAAAATGTTGTACAATCAGAAATATATAAACCATAAGAATAGGAATAAAAAGGTGGACACTTACGCAAATATTGCGAAGTTAATTAGTTCTATGAAAGAAGGCTGTGCTGTTAATGACATGAAAAAATTAATGGATACAGAAGCTAGTACTTGACAGGTTTCTGGAATAATAGCTGTGCAATACAGGTGTCACACTGCACAATGGTGTAGATCCGCCACCAGCATTTGAGTGCAACCCTTTGCACATACATCGTAAGAATAGACACCCAGTAGAATATAGGCCATCGTTAAGTTCGGCGGTAATAATTCTGAAATAGAAATTTTTGATTGTAGTAAGAATTTATTAGGCCTAAGCTGCAGCTTCGACCATAATTTTTATAATATTTCACGTCCTTACATTGCAGCTCTTACACTAAACTTTGATCAATGCCATTCATATCAAGTCTTACATTCCACGATCTAACTCAAATACGTTTACTTCTCTTCTTTTTCTTCAATAAAACACATATTGTGACAGCTGCACGTACTGAGGCTGCACAAGCATACAAGTTTACTTCATTCATTTCAGAGAACTATGTTGAAAAATTTTATGTAGTGTAATGAGCCTGATAAGATATTATAAAATGTCTTTTATAAAATAAATATGATAAAATCTTTTATAAAAGTTCTTTGACAAAGATCTTTTACAGTGTAATGCCGGCCTAACTGCTGCATTTCAAGTGATTCATTTTTCCTTCAGTCATTTTTTTTATTTTATTCGAATTCAGACTACTTTTCCACGGCAATTTTCTTTACTCCCATCAGCCACCTATCCCTCGTCTCATTCTGGTCCTATTTCGTTTCAAGTCCTTGTTAAACATTTTCCTTGCTATTCTCTCCCATTCCTTTTACATGTTGCTGTATTCTATCCAGTATTGTAGTGATTCCTCATTTACCATCTCCCTGATTCTCTCGTTTATAATTTTTTCCCAACGATCTGGCCACCTAGGTACCATGCGCCACCGGTCACCTGTTTTAAACAGGTGGCGAGTGTGGATCATGAGATGAAGGGGAAGGACTTGTATCCTGCCCGAATTTAAACAGGGTTTGCTAGACCCGGAGTATTTAACCTGTGTTGCCATCTACCTGAGAAACGAGTAACTTTTCGTGTTCTGTTTAATTAGTGTATTTTTTGTTTTGTGAAATGTGTAGTTTGTTAGGCGGAGATTGGGGACAATCTCAGCGTTAGTCTCGATGATTGTGTAAAACCGCCTGAAAACCCCAATCAGATACATAGGATTCGAATCTTGTCCCGTTGCACTACCCCTATCCAATGTGCGGTACCTTAACGTACTCAGTCATACAAGTGAGTTTACATTTTGCATGTTCTTATTATATATATATATTCCAAGATCGAGAGACTTCCTGCTAAAACCTTCTTTTATATATATATAGCCAGCTTCACAACATTTCATTGTTAAATCTACTAATGTACAATGATTCTTTAAGTCTACGTCATTTTTTGTAACTGAACATGTATTATCTCTCAAATGTTTTTATTCACAATAGTATGGACAACACAATACAGACACAACATTTACTTAAAACCACCCATGCCCGAGGCCGGACTCGAACCGGTGACCCCAGCAACTCGAGGCCAATACGCTAGCCAAAAAACCTTCTTTCTCCAGCCGCCAAGTATGGTTAGTATTATTCCTCATTCCTCACTATTAAAATTCGATTGGGTAACCGTTTTTTCTAGGAATGTGAAAATATACTATTAATTTGTGACACGTTATCACTTATTTGACGAGGAGGTTGAGGCGTAACTCGCTAACCAGAACTTAATGAACATATTCTGACATATTACCATGAATCAATGAAAAAAATTATTCTACTTCTTTACAAGAAATTATTAATTTTAATTATGATGAAGCTAACGCTCCGGTGGCAATTCCACTAGTCGTCTAATTACCCATTTTTATATTATTTTTTGTAAAATTTTCTTTTATAAATGCAGTATTCAATTCTTCCCCCATTTTTAATTTCTTAATCCTTTTTTGGTATATTATTCATTACCTCACTTGATAATTTGTTCGAATCCCTGACACCCTTACCAACAAAAGAAAATTTTCTCACTCGCTTATGCATGAAATCGAGCGCCAGCTTGTGGTCATGGTCGTCTTTCCCCTTCCATGCACTATTCCTAATTCTTTGACCAACACGCCTCCAAGCCCCATCACCAATATATATCCTGTACATATCAGTAGAAGAAAGGATAATCAAAAGATAAAGTTCACAGATATATTACAAGGTGTTCAACGAAACATTCTCCCAACTTTAATCTGTTTAGAATTCTTCAGCACGTTTTCAGGTTTCTATTGGGATTTGACATAACGTTTCTGGTATATCTGTAACTTTATTTATTTATTTTATTCATAAATTTTGAGCCAACAAAATTTATTATCGCTATAGAAGACTTTGAAATGGGAAAGAAGACAAACACATATCCTGCATTTAAACAATCTGCAGTCTGGAAAGAAGGGTTGCAACTGTTCTTCAGAAATTATTCCTTATCTCCTGATACCGTTAAGAGTTGGGGAAAATATTTAACTTTGAAACTAATAATTTTATACTCCTTCTGATTTAGGATAAGGAATAGCGAGGGGAAAAAAATATTTATACCCACGTTTTCAGGGTTACTAATCAACAGTACTATCTTTGCAGCTTTTATTGAGGCTGAAGACGATTATTTGCAGTGTTAACTTTGAGTTTCATGAATCTTGTTTTGATTAACAACATGCGTTGAAAAGTTGACACACAAACCCTCGCTGCCTCTAGGCGACGGTAATGGAAAAGACCATACGGGGAAATTTAATAAGAGAGTGGGATCATAAATCTTAATAGCGGGAAGGAACAAGCTGGAAATTAATTTCCCGGCAGGCCCCTTGCTATATATACAGTGCAGTGGTTTATTTTTGTAATTTTTCTGGTGCTTTACGGTGGTTTCTACCGTGGCAACGATCCCTCTCATTTTCTCCTGTTCTCTCATTATCTGCCAGCCCTTCTCTCTTTGTCTTTTCCTTTCTCCCTACACTATTTTGCATCTCAAGCAAGCTACGTGGCAAGACATTGCGTTAATATACCCATAGTCTTCAGTTGATAAAACCGAAGATTCGGGGAATCAGAAGCAATATATAACTCACAGGTGGCATAAAACTGAAATGACACCAAATTTCAATCTAGCCATCTAAGTTTTTGCAACTTTGGATTTTGGAACGTAGTGAACAACATCAGATACTGCCTTATTAGGTCTGTAAGATAGTACCATATCTTTGACTCTACACTATACAATTACTCTGCAATTTTAAAATTATGGGTCATCTAAATCAATATTTAATTTTTTCCTTCGCTGCAAGAATTTTCCGAAATTTTTTAGAGGAATGTTGGCTCGTTATCGCCTCAAATGCACAGCGTCGCTCAATCAGAATAACATAAAAGAGAAATGCACAAGCTTACTAGGATCACAGATAAATTATAACTTATTACCCGTTGTTGGGATAGATCGTCCGCAACGACATCGATTTAAAGTCGAATTAAACGATTAATAAAGTTCTTCTTCTTACCCTTACACGCTCTCCCAGGAATCACAGGTTTTCTCAGATATCATAATTACCAAATAAATCGACAAAAGAAACCTAGAAAAATCGTTCATAGTTCTAAGTAAAATAAAGAAGTGTATGTGACAATATTTTGAATATTTTTTTCCGTCCAAAAATCTTGACACCGCCTGAACCTCACAGCCGGCAGGATTTTCGGTTTAAACGTAAATTTAAAATTATAGTGCGTTCAGTTAAAAGAGGCGGCTCTAGGTCAGAATGCTCTCTCCCCACTCCACTGCCCTCACCTCACATCCGGAGGGGAAATTTATCACTCGCCTGTCTAAACATGGAGGTCAGCTAGGAGAGGTAGGAAGGGAGGGAGGAGTGAGGTGAGGAGCGGGGCCAGGGGGAAAATGACCTTGAGCCGTCAGTTACGAGTAAACAGGATATACGAGGCGTATTTTTTAAGTAAGTACCGTTTTGTCACACCGTGGCTGCAGCGCTACGGTCGGCGTTCCGCGCATGCGCACTCGGTACCTGCATCTCTTGCCTACGCACTGACGCCATTACAGTCTAATTCTTCCTTGTTTACGTTGTTTACTGAGTGTTTAAGATGCCTCCGATAATCGTGAGTCCCGCCGACTGTGAAGTACGGGCTGTTATAAGATTTCTTTGTGCTAAAGGCCTAAAACCGATCGATATTCGTCGTGAGATCTGTGCAGTTTACCGACTAAACATTATGAGTGATGGAATGGTGAGAAGTGGGTGAGAGCTTTTAAAGATGGCCGCACAAATGTGCATGATGAACAACGGACTGGGCGTCCTTCGGTGGTTAATGAAAGTTTGGTGCAGAAAGTGGACAATTAGGTGTGAGAAAACAGACGCTTTACGATTTCCTCCTTGTGTGATGACTTTCCTAATGTTTCTCGTAGTGTTTTGCATGACATTGTGACCGAGCACTTGAATTACCGAAAATTGTGCTCACGTTGGGTACCGAAAATGTTACCGGATGTGCACAAAACCAAACGTTTAGGCAGTGCATTGACTTTCCTTGAGCGGTACCACAACGATGGTGATGATTTCTTAAGCCAAATTTCTGCACAGTTTCTTGGGACAGAAAAGGAGTATTGCTTGTGGAATTTCTGCCTCGTAATGAGACAATCAATGCAGCAGCTTATTGTGAGACGTTGAACAATCTGCGCCGTTCAATCCAGAACAAAAGACGTGGCAAGTTGAGCAAGGGCATCGTTTTGCTGCATGACAATACCCGTCCACATGTGGCCAATCAGACCAAAGATCTCATCACATCTTTTCGATGGGAAACCCTAGATCATCCTCCGTACAGCCCTGATCTGGCGCCCAGTGACTACCATCTGTTCCTGCACTTGAAGAAACACCTGGGCGGTCAGCGTCTTGAAGACGATAACGAAGACAAAACAGTTGTGATGCAGTGGTTAACAAGTAAGGCGGCAGACTTCTCTGCGGAGGGTTTTCAAAAACTGGTACTACTTTATGACAAATGCCTCAATATTGATGGAAATTATGTAGAAAAGTAGAGTAAGGGACAGGCTTTCATGTAAAATAAAATTATTGATATATATTTGCACGTCTTTTTTTAATTTCAAAACGGTAATTACTTAAAAAACATGCCTCGTAAGACAGAAAAGCAAGATACTTTGTGGGCCAATATAACTCCAACAATTATTTCTGTAGATGCTCGGTAGCTAACTAAAGACCCCCGTCATTACAATGGGGTGCAATGGGCATCTTCTATCGGCAATCGGTTCTTACTTTGTGGACACGATTATAGTATTATTGGTAAATTAATTATGTTAATTGTTTGGTCTTATTTCCGGTTTACACTATCAGAAAATTCACTGCTTAGTAAAAAGTTTCCGAATTTTTGAGGCGATTGGAGGTTGTAAGTAGGAATGACTATTGTATTGTATTTGTCTGGTGTGCCTCATAAAATGCAAGAAGAAATTAATTTACACTGAAGATATTAGCTTTTATGCGGACCAGTGTTTTAATGAATCCTCAAAAAAAAGTGGTACAGTAAAAGTCCGGTTATCCGAGTTCCGATTATCCGAGCCGCCGGGTTAACCGAGGCAAATTTTTGAAATATGATAGGGAGCTATTATGAAGATATGGAATATTTTTCCAACTAGAGTGTATACGATATCTCATGCTGAAAGTTTAAAAAGAATAGAAGCAGCACTTGAGTATATTGAGCAACTGGAAGAAAGCACAGCAGCCAACATAATGATGCTACAGAGTTGGCGCTATACTTCCACTAAGAAGATAAACAAAATTATGACACAGTTACACAGAACATAATTAAAGATTTTTTGGCTAGTGATCGTAATGAATGACGTAAAAAAAAACTTAATTGCTTCACAAATTAGTTTTACACTATAAATAAGTTGTATTATTTCAGTTTCAATACTTTTTTGATTCATTGTAACCTCTTTCCTTGACTTCCCGTTATCCGAGTTTTTCGTTATCCGAGGTTGTCCCGGTCCCGTTTACCTCGAATAATCGGACTTCTACTGTATATTTGTGAATTTTTTAAATAACTTATAAGATATTGCAGAATACAGTTTAGGGGCAGAAATTGAGTGTTTGGGAAACAGATATAATCGAACGGACTGGCAGTATTGATATGATGTAAAGTTCTTCCCGCAGATCCAGATAACTACTCAGTTATTTCTTAATTGGTGACAACAAAAAAGAACGAAGCATCTTATTTGTTTGCTCCCTTATGTGAAACTATCGGCTGTTGTATCTGTCCAGAAGCTTTTATCCAACACTTGTTAAACTACAGTGTAATGGTCGACTATTGGCTTATTGAATTATACAGCAACATATGGTTAAGATGCCTGACCGGAGATAAAAAAATCCGAGGTTCGAATCCCTGCCTCCACAGAAATTTCCAGAGACCCTTCACCTCTGACACAGCTTACGGTGTAACGTGAAATACGCCAGAATGCTTCCGTGGTTCCGATTCCACGCTAAACTCTAGGTCCTGTATACCTGGTACGACTATTGGCATTGCGCGGCGAATCGAAAATCCTGTCATTTGCCGGCTGACAATATTTCGGGATCTTCCGGCCAACAATGTCATACGATGATTTGATTTGACAGCAACGTATAATACAAGGAAACCTAATAGTGGACTGTCGAGCGAATTGATTTTTCCCCCTCCCGAAGAAGACAGCTCGGTATGCCGAGTGATGGTACGTATGAGGATATAAAAAAAAAAAAAAAAAAATGAGGATATAAGGCTGATATAGGAACTGCCTAGCAGAGAGCAAGATACATTCCACAATGGAGGAGAAAAATTGTAGCAAATCGTGGTTCACTAGGTCTAATCGCTATATATTCTGCTGATCTGTAAATTTTTGACAGATTTATTAAACTTCTTTCAAATCATATACAATTATCAAATATTGTCCCGCAAGCTATTGAAGTTGTATTTTAGGTCTTCAGGCTTCTATTATCTTAACCAAAGCACATAAGCTGAGCGGAAGTAAAATGCACATTATTTGTATACAACTGTAAGTCCTGATCTGCAGAGTTCGCCGAGGTTTGGGATTACGAAACAGCAACCCAAGGGGGATAGGGAGAAGTATGATTGGCTGCTCATTGGAGCGTCCCCCAAGACCCTTCCGATTACAACACAAAACTCGAGACTGCTTCGTCTTCACTTTTCTGATCTCTTAAACTGCGGGTTGTTAGGAGCTATATTTCTGGATGCTCACTGTCTTCCAAATCGATCATTAAGCATATTGCATTATTTATTTCTATGCAATACTACTTCGAACGGCCACTTGCACATAATTATCAAAGCGTGTTTAAACAACCAAAAATACCATCCTCTTATTTCTTCTATTTTTCGTAGTCTATAAATTTAAATTGCTGGCCAAGTTGCTCCCATTTACGATTCATCTTGACTTCCCTTTCTAATAGCATGTGTACTCCACTTTACCTATAGCTGAACATTTAATAAAAATTTCGCTGTATATCGCGGAACCGTGAAAGGTTTGGCTAGATCTTTGCATTCTTATATTTCTTTCTTCACATGTTTTTGTGAAAATAGTTAACTTGGTAATTGATCAGTCGTGTACTGTACAGTCAGATCATTTGAGGTCTGTGAAATGAATAAAACCTGCATCCAACACTCCTTTTTTTCGACTTCCACGAGAACTATTGGTTAATCGTAAACTCAGTTCCGTTTACCATTTTTCTGCTGAAATTTCATGAAATTATGCGTAAATCACTCATCTTGAGCTATAATTTGATAATTCGGTGAAGTTAGAGACTTTTAATGCCTTTTCGCTGTCATGACAAGTGCTGTGTTTTCTTAAAGCTTGAAACTTAACTTAGTATTCAAACCGAAGGCTGTATGGGTCCTGCCGACTCACTTGATTGCTGATGAATAGCGACGAATCGTGTTTGGAGATGAATCATGGTTTTGCACCGATTCGGATGACCATAGTCGGCGAGTGTGGCGCTGACCTGGGTAGGGATCCCATTTGTCAAATGTTTTGGAGAGGCACAACGGTGTTACTCCTGGCGTCATAGTGTAGGCAGCCATAGAGTATTACTTCAAATCACAAATGGTTGAGAAAATTCTGACGGCACAACAGTACGTCACAGACATCCAGCGTCGTTCTCATATGTGTTACCTCATAAACTACGCTGCCTTTTACCTCTTCTCAACATGAAGATGTTCGTTCATACATGACAGGTGTCTCAATGAACTGTCTGCGTGATGTCGAGGTACTCCCGTGGCCAGCAAGTTCCACGGATCTGTCCGAGATAGAACTCGTGTGAGACCAGCTTGGCCGTCAACTCCGTCCCAGTGCCAGTATCCAGGATATCAAGGACCACTTTCAACAGTCGTGGGCCAACTTTACTGAAGAGGGTATACAACGGCTTTATAACACCCTTCCCAACCGAAGGCATGCATCCAGACCAGAGGGGTTGCATATCTATATATATATAAAGATGAATGTATGTATGTTTGTTTGTTCTTCGTACAAATCCACAGTTTTCATCCGATCTCGATGAAACTTTACACACTTACCCTTTGAAACAAGGAGAAAAATACTGTCTACATTTGGTTGAAAAATTATCTGTATAAGTAATACATGTTGTCTCATAATTTCTAAACATTACTGAACGGCGATAGACAGATGCGTTGGATATGGACGTCTCTGTACTGTTTTTCCGTGTAGCGATCAGGCAGTTCAGTGGCTCAGTCGCTCGCGACCAGTTGTAGCGAGCGGTCGCTCCAAATTTTCCTGCTGTGTTGTGCGGTTAAGTGCCTACGGAGCTAATAAAAGCAAGTGAAGTGAAATTCAAGAGTCATGGAAGTTAATCAATTCGTTCGAAAATCCACGCTAAAATTCTCGTTTGCGTATGGATATGTGCGTCCAAAAGCAGTTGAAATTGATGAGTGGTTATACAGTTAAACTGGACTGCGAGAATAAAGTGTGTACGGTATCCAGGCGGACTTCCTCGCTAATGTTATATACGTCAAGCTACGAGATGAAGAAGAATGCCTCAGAATTTTGAGGGAAACCAACGGAGAAAGAAAATTCGTACACAGCAATGGCGAGGTAAGCAACGTTTCCATATCACATGCAGGTCTGGGAATAAGACACGTAAAAATACATAATATTCCCTTTGAAATCAGTACAGATATCATACGAAAAGCTTTGGACAAATTTGGAACAATCATGAGCGTAACCTCTGATAAAAGATATGGTAGCAAAAGATTCGTTGTAGACAGCGGCATTAGAACCGTGACCGAGCGTGGTGGTGTAACGGATAGCGTTCTGGCCTCGCATTCGGGAGGACGGCGGTTCGAATCCCCGTCCGGGCATCCAGATTTGGGTTTTCCATGGTTTCCCCAAATCACTCCAGGCGAATGCCGGGATGCTTCCTTCAAAAGGCCATGGCCGAATTCCTTCCCATTCCTTGCCCCCCTCCTTTCCCGTCTCTAAAGACCACGTTGTTAAACAGGGACGTTAAACTGTTACAAAAAAAAAAAAAAAAAAAAAAAAAAAAGAACCGTGAAAATAGATCTGAAGTGCCACGTACCATCCTATGTAAACATTGCCGGATTTAAAGCACTCGCTATTTACGACGGGCAGCCACGTACGTGTGTGATATGTAACTCTAACGAACATCTCAAGGCTGAATGCACCAAGAAGAGACCTCTGCAGTTACCATCTGAGCGTTTGGTCCCTGATATAGCTTTCAGTGGAGAACCCTTAAAAGCATCATATGCTAGTGTGGCAAATGGTAATACCTCAATCAATAGAAATATAAATGATGAACATACTCTCAGAATGGAAACAGACGACCCGTCGAACATCCGAATGGAAAACTGAGAATCCTTGTAATACTGAAGCAACTCAAGAACCACCGAAGGAAACAGAGGAAAATTATACAACAGAACAAGAAAACATCAAAACCGCTAAACTACATTCACTGGAAATGCAATCAACTGAGAAAAAAGAAATCAAGAAAAATGTTAAACAACAACCTGTGACAACGCCATCACCTGAGAAAAAAGAAACTAAGCTAATGGAAGAACGCAAGAATGAAAACACACCAACACCAAAAGACCGAGACTTGATAAGAGAGGAGTTGATTCCATAGCGGAAGAATTGGCCGAAAAATCCAGAAAAGGCACCACTCTACAAATGGAGACAAATGTTGATGAAACACCTCAAAGTGCAAACTCCAATATAAAAGGCAAAAGCTATGAAAACAAGACCAGCGAGATACTTGAAATAGAAAACGTCTGTGGAAACACTAAAATACTTTGGTCGGACGACATCGGTGACTTAGAAGAAGAGGATATTCAAAGCGAATAAGAATTATGAGCAAGGTCTTAATTGTTATTAAATTAACGCAAAAAATCTCAACTGTTTGTTTCAACATTGGGTGACAATATTGATCTAAATGGCAGACGGTAGTGGAACAACGTCCGCTCAGAAGTACTGCGTGTCCACCTTAAATTTAAATGGAATAAAGCGGAGCAGAAATAAAACTACACAAAAAAGATGACACATCTGTACAACATAACCACAATTAATATAAATTCCATAGAAAGTCACCCTAAAATCAGAAGTCTCGTGAGTAGTGGGGGGGGGGGGCGGACTTTGTATAGAAACCGGGAAAACCCGTGACGTCATGAAGTGGTGGGGGGGACCTCCCTCCCCTCCCCTCCGGCGGGCTTTTTGAATCAGCCAATGGCGGCCAAGGTCGTATGACGTCACACGTTAGTTCCTCAACCGGCCGCTGGGAGTGCAGCACCGGGCGGGCTTGCGCTGCACCGTTAGTTCGCCGATCCGCTGGTAGATGGCAGCTCCCGTTAGTTCTTTGGCTCACTGGTAGGTGGCGTGGCATGTATCATTTTGGTCTCGGACAAATATTTGTCACTGCTCTCCATTAGCCGTTACGAAATGTTTCAACACACATACAGAAAGTTAACTTTGTTTGCTAATCCATTAAACGTGACGAAATGTGTGCCGCGCCGTTAAGCAAGCACTGAACATCTTGGCTACTATCGACACACAGTAAAATATTTCTTCTGTTCTGTGTCGTGAAAATACTTAAGCGTGACCCATTGCGATTTTTTTTACTAAAGTCCACATCAACGGATATTACGTGAACAGACATCGGTAGCGTTGGGGAGTGCCGAAGGTCGCCGGTTCGAGTCCGGCGCGGTGTTTTTATTGAAAAAGCCGTTCCAACTCGTCAATTTCAAATCAAAATTTTAGTTTCCATACCTAGAGAGTATCCGCCTTGAATAAAAAATAAGTCGAAAAGCATAAATGTTTCCTTTTAACGTTCGATATGGAAAAAAAACCGTCATAAACTCCAGATATAAATTCTATGTGTACCTGTTTTCATGAAATTATTTAGCGTTCTTGCCTCGCATTCGGGAGGACGGAGGTTCGAATCCCCATCCAGGCATCCATGGTTTCCCAAAATCACTCCAGGTGAATGGGGGATGCTTCCTTCAAAAGACCATGACCGAATTCCTTTCCCGTCTCTAAAGACCACGTTGTTAGAGAGACGTTAAAAAAAAATCGACTGCCGATGTGCATAGTATCCCGTTTCTAGGGCGTCCAACACAGCGTTCGTATGATTGCAGAATTTTGTACAGAGTCTCAGGCTTGCAGCGAATTTCGTATGCATTTGTTCAGGTGTCCTGCTATCGATAAGGAATTCAGGTTGCGCCATATGCTCATTGCACTGCAAAACCGCCCCAGCGGGATACATAGAAATATTTCAGCATTCACTTCGGTTCAAGAAGAAATTATTACGAGATGAGAATAATTATTATATGTCAGTTTTCGTAGTACAAATCTAGGAAACATTTTTTATGGTAGCCCAATCACTCGTGTTTTCAAAACGAAAATCGAAAATTTTGTTTTCATTCTGGGTGAACAGATAAACTGCTTGAGTCTTTGTATTTAATTAAAAAATAGACCATGTGAAAGCGTAACTTTTACGTTTAAAACGTGATAATGAACCATGGAATGTCCTGACATAGCTCAAATTCACATCTATACAATGCAGTTCTGATATTCGAATTTGGCAGAGGGTGCTTTGCACAAAAAATAACCCTACAGACATTTATGAAGTGATTACATGTTAATCTCTCGACTGATATCAAACCAATCAGCCAGTAATTTTTTCCAGCCTGTCTTTGGACAAGAGCCCACTTGAAAATATTTGTGACAAAGCCTTTCCCACACCAAGGCTATAAAAATCAAAGTTTCTAATTTGACCATGGAATGGAACGAGGGGAGAAAGAATTCGTATAAGCACCAGTACAGCACATTATTTCTCTAATCTCTGCTGTCACTGGTATAAAAAAAATATTTCATCACACTCGTAATTTTTTGCCAACAAGCTCAAACCTATATTGTCTGTCTATCCAGACCAATCTATGTATCAATTCTGTAATGTTTTCGTAAGCAATCACAAATTGAGTGCCCTTAGCAATCCCTTGTGACACATCAGTGATTGACTAGAAACAGAGAGATATACGCTGTGCCATGTACTTACCCACCTTTAACTGTATTTTACAGCACAGCAAGTATGTTCCAGGAACGAAACATCGTTTGTTAATCTTACTAATTTCACCCCTGCCCTTTGTGATAAAAATCGAGTCAGTGTAAGGCAGTGCTAAGCACAGAACATGCTGATTCGTCATAAAATGCCTGTGGCCAAGGTGGAGATATAGAAAATTTACCCACTTACTTATAGAAGAAATCCAGTGCACTATTCCTAATTCTTTCACCAAGATCTACCCTAGCCTCATCGCCAACATACGCCCAGCACTTCCCCAAACTTCATTCTGTTTCCAATGATTCCCAATCCAACCTCTGAACAGTTACTGACAGGGTTACCTTTTGTTCGTGTGTTAAAGTAAACCAAAAATTCGCAAAGTCTTCTCCTAATCATTAACAGGGATTCCAGCTACCAAAATGTTCACTTAAGGTGGTTCTACTGCAGTTTTCCAAGAAAATTCTCCAGGAAAATATTTTTCAACCAATCAGGTGTCAGCAGAGTTCTCCATTCGGTTTAAATGTTCCCATCTGACGCCAAACTTCGGATTCAGGACCAAGTGTGACATTTGACTGTAATTGCATGCTTTGTTCAAGTAACCACGATAAAGTTACCATAATGCTCTTAGCTAACTGATAGTTTCATGGTCATCAAACAGGCATCATAACCCACATTTTCATAGAAGATCCCCACACATCGACAAGTATCCAAAGGTGCAGACACTAGTTCTATTGCGCCGAAGATAGCACCCACGCTTGAACTGTCGTAAATTGTTAGGTCAAAGTGGGTGTTTGGATATTTTATCCATTCAGGCCTCATCATCTAAAGTCTAATGCCAGATTGTGGTCATTGCCAACTTAGGCTCCATACACCACTCAGAATTATTTCGCCAATATCCATTCTAACAGCATTATACACCACATACAGCCCTGACACTCTTCCAATGACATCCAGTCCAGCTCCTTTATTATGCACTTTGAATATTTTCCACAGATAAATCTAGCTGCTTTTGCACCTTGCATTTGATGTACAAAAAATGTGGACTCCATACTACACCACACAAGTCCTTCGCTTCTCTGGTACATCCCCTCATCACCCCCTCTGTTAAATGATTTTTATGTAGTGAGAATCACAATTCGTATGCCAATACAAACGGTAGTAAACTGTAAAGAGCACATCGAAATGGGAGATTGCCTAAGCCCTGAAACAATGGTTAGAAGCACACGTTGATGGTGAGCATAATTCTATAGCCATATATTTTAGACTCAAATCCACATAGGAATGACACGCGCACACACTTGTACATGCATACAGCGAGGTCGACAGAACTAACAGCAAGCATCACGGAAACGATGAAGTGGGGCAGAATTGTCGTTACAACTGATTAACTGGACAGAACTATCGTTATAAAAATCATCAGACAGACGAGTTATTGGAGGGACAGCAAAATCATTCGTCCAGACAGACGTGTTTATAGAAGGTATCACCATATTTACACATACAGACACAGAGAGAGACGCACAAACACTCACATTTCCATGCCTTCAGCGAGCTAGACACAACAACCAACCCAATCATGGCGACGAAAAAGTGGGGTAGAGCCCCCATGGCTCATAACTGACCAAAAAATCATCAGTAACATATGTTCCAGGCACCATACTCTTCACATCAACATCATCTCATTTATTTCACACTACAGACCTCACTACCATCCAGTATCATGTGTGCTAGGTACAAAACTGTTCACATCAGCACCAACACGTCTATCCACACCTAAGCTTTTTCTGCCATTCAGTAACATGTGCTCCCATGTACCACGAGTAGCAGTACATTTGGTCATCAGACAGATATACATAACATATTCATACAAGGTCTCCCCCACAACGTCCATATGGTCACCTCGCACAAGCATAAGGCAGGAACAGCACATCATACATCCAGAAAACGAGATAAAGGAAGGTATCACCACATTTACGCAAAAAAAAAGAAACACACAGAGATAGAGACGCATACACACGTACATTTCCATGCCTACAGCGATCTCGACTCAACAACTAGCCCAATCGTGGCAACGAAAAAGTGGTACAGAACACCCATGACCAAAAATCATAGAAAGACACACACACACACACACACACACACACATGTCAATGCATTCACACAGTTCCATTCATCACACACATAACTGGAGGCTAGATCCAAACTGAAGAGTTACAGGATGTGTGAAGTTTGAAATCACAGCCACATCTCTCCCACACTGCAACCCTATCTGCCATTCATTAAGAGTGCCCCAGGTACCATGAGTTACAATAGACATTTGACTATCAGCAGATACCAGAACCCCTCATATTCATACTAGGTCTCAACCACAAATCCATACGTATCCACGCACAAGCTCAAAGAAACAGGAACAGCAAATCATACATCCAGACAGAAGAGTTTAATTAATGTATCACCACATTTACAGAGACGCACAAACACTCACATTTCCATGCCTACAGCGAGCTAGACACAACAACCACCCAAATCATGACGACGAAAAAGTGGGGTAGAACCCCCATGGCTCATAACTGACCAAAAAATCATGAGTAACATATGTTCCAGGTACCATACTCTTCACATCAACATCATCTAATTTATCTCACACAACAGACCTCACTACCATCCAGTATCATGTGTGCTAGGTACAAAACTTTCACATTAGCACCCCACATCTATCCCACACCTAAGCCTTTACTGCCATTCAGTAACATTTACCCCAGGTACCACGAGTAGCAGTAGACATCTGGTCATCAGACAGATATCATAACTCCCATATTCATACTAGGTCTCAACCAAAAATCTGTACGTCACCTCACACAAGCAAGGTATCACCACATTTACGAAAAAAACACACAGAGATAGAGACGCATACACACGTTCATTTCCAGGCCTACAGCGATCTCGACTCAACAACTAGCCCAATCATGGCAACGAAAAAGTGGAACAGAACACCCATGACTGGCCAAAAATCATAGAAAGACACACATAAACACATACATACACACTAACATGTCAATGCATTCAAACAGTTCCATTCATCACCACACATAACTGGAGGAAAAACTGAAGAGTTACAGGATGTGTGAAGTTTGAAATCACAGCCACATCTCTCCCACACCGCAACCCTTTCTGTCATTTAGTAACATGTGACCCAGGTACCATGAGTTACAATAGACACTTGTCTATCAGACAGATATCATAACCTCCATATTCATACTAGGTCTCACCCACAAACCCATACGTCTCCACACAAGCACAAACATATGGGAGGAACAGCAATTCATACGTCCAGATAAATGAGTTTAAGGAAGGTATCACCATACTTACGCACACAGACACATATATCCATGCCTACAGCGAGCTCAACACAACAACCAGCCCAATCATGGAAAAGAAAAAGTGGGACAGAACCCCCATGGCTCAAGACTGACGAAAAAAATCATCATTAACATGTGTTCCAAGTAACAAACTCCTCACATCAAAATCATATCATTTAACTCACACTACAGACCTCTCTGCCATTCAGTATCGTTGGTAATATGTACAAATCTGTTCACATGATCAGCACCACCTCTATCCCACGCCACAAGCCTTTTCTGCTATTCAGTAATATTTGCCCCACGTACCACGAGTATCAGTAGTCACATGGTCATCAGACAAATATCATAACTCCCATACTCATACTAGACCTCACACACAAACATAACTGACCAAAAAACCATCAGACAGACGTTAGAGTGTGTGCAAAGGATGACATGTTTTTGCCATACACCTCAGTACTTATCACATTATCAATTAATTACATCAACACATAGGTAGCCAGTCATGTGAAATCTCAAAGTCGAATATAATCCTATCGTGATAGACACACAGCCACATAGAAAGACACACACTCACATGTCCATGCATACACACAGATGACTGAACACCCTAGGTCGAGACTGAATAGTTACAGGATGTGCGAAAATTTCATTTCTTTGCCACAAACCTCGGTGCTCATCATACCCAATGATTACATCTACATAGGTGGCCACTGATGGAAACATCTCAAGTAGACTCCTACCACCATAATTACACACATAACCACACAGGAACAAGTCACACACATATGTCCATGCATATACCACAATTTCATAAGTACAAGTAACTGCAGGAAAGGGACCCGACACACGACGTCCACACTAAGGTGTTACATGATAGGCAGATGATAGCATGTCTTTACAATACACCTCAGTGCTCACCACACATACTTGATTTTTAATGTGCCATCAGTATAGCTGGTGGCTGGAACTAAGCTCTTGGCAATGTTTGGCCAAAAGTCATTTGTTAATAGCAGCTCATCAAAGACAAATTTTGGGTGAACCTGCCCAGGCGGGCGCGGCGGGAGGTGGCCACCCTTCCCCACTGCGGACAGAAATACCGTAATACGCCGGTCTAAAAGCGCGGACCGTGATGGTTTACCGGAGTTTTCCGACCGGGACCTACTACCGGTAACCGCATTTTTAGGACCGCACTGAATACCGGAATTTCATTGCGCTCGAGGCGGTAATATGCGCCGGTATACCGACCTACTAAAACACGATGTACGCGTCCGCTGCGAGGAAGGGTGGCCACCTCCCGCCACGCCCGCCTGAAATTTGTCTTTGTGAGCTGCTATTAACAAATGACTTTTGGCCAAAACATTGCCAAGAGCTTAGTTCCAGCCACCAGCTATACTGATGGCACATTAAAAATAAAGTATGTGTGGTGAGCACTGAGGTGTATTGTAAAGACATGCTATCATCGCCTATCATGTAACACCTTCAGTGTGGATCGTCGTGTGTCGGGTCCCTTTCCTGCAATTACTTGTATGTATGTGGTAACTTATGAAATTACCTTTGTACATATTACCAACGATACTGAATGGCAGAGAGGTCTTGTAGGTGAGTTAAATGATATGATTTTGATGTGAGGAGTTTGTTACTTGGAACACATGTTAATGATGATTTTTTTTTTTTGTCAGTCTTGAGCCATGGGTGTTTGTCTTTCACTTTTTCGTTGCCACGATTGGCTAGTTGTTGAGTCGAGATTGCTGTAGGCATGGAAATGTACGTGTGTATGCGTCTCTATCTCTGTGTGGTTTTTTTTTTTTTGCGTAAATGTGGTGATACCTTCCTTTATCTCGTTTGTCTGGATGTATGATGTGCTGTTCCTGCACTTATGCTTGTGTGAGGTGACATATGGATTTGTGGGTGAGACCTAGTATGAATATGGGAGTTATGATATCTGTCTGATGACCAAGTGTCTACTGCTACTCGTGGTACATGAGGGGGACATATTACTAAATGACAGAAAAGGTTGCGGTGTGGGCGAGATGTGGCTGTGATTTCAAACTTCACACATCTTGTAACTCATCAGTTTGGATCTAGCATGTTCAGTCCTTTCCTCCAGTTATGTGTGGTGATGAATGGAACTGTGTGAATGCATTGACATGTGAGTGTGTGTGTCTTTCTATAATTTTTGGCCAGTCCTGGGTGTTCGTTCCACTTTTTCGTTGCCATGATTGGGCTCAGTTGTTGAGTCGAGATCGCTGTAGGCATGGAAATGTACGTGTGTATGCTATCTATCTCTGTGTGTTTTTTGCGTAAATGTGGTGATACCTTCCTTTATATCGTTTGTCCTGCACTATGCTTGTGTGAGGTGACATATGGATTTGTGGGTGAGACCTAGTATGAATATGGGAGTTATGATATCTGTCTGATGACCAAAGTGTCTACTGCTACTCGTGGTACATGGGGGGCACATGTACTTATGGCAGAAAAAGCTTAGTGTGGGATAAACGTGTTGGTGCTGATGTAACAGTTTTGTACCTAGCACACATGATACTGGATGGTAGTGAGGTCTGTAGTGTGAAATAAATGAGATGATGTTGATGTGAAGAGTATGGTGCCTGGAACATATGTTCGATGATGATTTGGTCAGTTATGAGCCATGGGGGGTTCTACCCCACTTTTTCGTCGCCATGATTGGGGCTGGATGTTGTGTCTAGCTCGCTGAAGGCATGGAAATGTGAGTGTTTGTGCGTCTCTCTCTGTGTCTGTATGCGTAAATATGGTGATACCTTCTATAAAAATGTCTGTCTGGACGAATGATTTTGCTGCCCTCCACTTATGTTTGTTTGTGCTAGTGTATTGAGATATATGGATTTGTGGGTGAGATCTGATAGTCAAGTGTCTATTGCAACTCATGGTACCTGCGTCACTTTTTACTACGAATGGTAGAAAGGGTTGCGGTGTGGGAGAGACGTGTTGATGGTAAATATAATCAACTGGGGCGCGATGAACACTATTTATGGTGAAAACATGTCATCTTTTGCACACCATCTATCTCCAGGCTGATGATATGTAAGGAGACTTCTGTTTTTCAGCCAGTCATGAGGCAAGAGAGTACTACACCACTTTTTTGTTTCCATGATTGGTGCCGGCAGTTGTGTAGTCTTGGACATGTGTATCTGCGTCTCTCTTTGTGCATGTAAGCGTAAGTAACTCGTCTGTCTGATGATTTTTGTAACGATAGTTCTGTCCAGTTAATCAGTTGTAACGACAATTCTGCCCCCACTTCATCGTTTCCGTGATGCTTGCTGTTAGTTCTGTCGACCTAGCTGTATGCATGTACAAGTGTGTGCGTGTGTCATTCCTCTGTGGATTTGAGTCTAAAATATATGGTTATAGAATTATGCTCACCATCAACGTGTGCTTCTAACCATTGTTTCAGGGCTTAGACAATCTCCCATTTCGATGTGCTCTTTACAGTTTACTGCCGTTTGTGTTGGCATGTGAATTTTGATTCTCACTACATAAAAATCATTTAACAGAGAAGCGAAGGACTTGGGTACAAACCCACAGTCAGACCATTGCTTGTGTGGTGTAGTATGGAGTCCACATTTTTTGTGCATCAAATGCAAGGTGCAAAGGAGGGCAGCTAGATTTACCTGTGGAAAATATTCAGTAAGTGACATAATAAAGGAGCTGGGGCTGGGATGTCATTGGAAGAGTGTTGAGGGGCTGTAGGTGGCGTATAATGCTGTTAGAATGGATATTGGTGGAATAATTCTGAGTGGTGTATGGAGCCTAAGTTGACCATGACCACAATCTGGCACTATACTTTAGGTGATGAGGCCTGACTGGGTAAAATATCTAAACACCCACTTCGACCTAACAATTTACGACAGTTCAATCGTGGGTGCTATCTTCGGCGCAATAGAACTAGTGTCTGCAACTATTGTGACGTTTTGGATACTTGTCGATGTGTGGGGGTCTTCTATGAAAATGTGGGTTATGATGCCTGTTTTATGACCACGAAACTATCAATTAGCTAAGAGCATTATGGTAACTTTATCATGGTTACTTGAACAAAGCATGCAATTACAATCAAATGTCACACTTGGTCCTGAATCCGAAGGTTGGCGTCAGATGGGAACATTTAAACCGAATGGAGAACACTCCTGTGTCCTGATTGGTTGAAAAATAGCAGAAATTTCCTGGAAGAAGGGGGAATTTTCCTGGGAAACTGCAGTAGAACCACCTTAAGTGAACATTTTGGTACCTGGAATCCCTGCTACTGATTAGGAGAAGACTTTGCGAAATTTGAACAAAAGGTTACCCTGACAGTAACTGATCAGGGAATCATTGGAAAACAGGAGGAGGTTTGGGGAAGTGTTGTGGGTACGTTGGCGATGAGGCTAGGGGTTGGTCTTGGTGAAAGAATTAGGAATAGTGCGTAAAAGACTATAAGTAGGAGCCGGCACATAAGGGAGTGGGTAAATTTTCTAAATCTCCACCTTGGCCACAGGCGATGGTCTCAGGGATGTTCTGTGCTTAGCGTGACTCGATTTTTATCACATAGGACTGGCGTACTTCGATTCGACAGGGGTGAATTAGTAAGATTAACAGACGGTATTTCGTTCATGGAACATACATGCTGAGCTGTAAAATACAGTTAAAGGTGTCAATCACTGATGTATCACAAGGGATTTATTGGAATTTTAGACAAAGTGCAGCTAAGGACACTCAATTTGTGATTGCTTACGAAAGCATAACAGAATTGATACATAGATTGGTCTGGATTGACCTTGGTGGCAACAATTACGAGTGCAATGAAATATTTTATACCAATGGCAACAGAGATAAGATTAGGGAAATAAGGAGTCGTACTGATGTTTGTCAGTCTTGAGTTTTGCCATTGTCAAACTGGAAACTTTGATTTTCCTAGCCTTGGTGTGGGAAAGGCTTTGTCACAAATAATTTCAAGTGGCCTCTTGTCCAAAGACAGGGTTGAGAAATAGGCTTGAAAAAAAATTACAGCCTGATTGGTTTGACATCATGTATTCACTTCTGGAATGTCTGTAGGGAAAGAAACTGGTTTTCAAATCGATAACTTTGCTTTAGTTTAGAGGCTCTCAACCCATCGATGTTATACTTACATCCATCAGTAAACCCCTTCAATGCCTCTTTGAGTTCAAAAAGTGTCTGTGTTTCATTACACATAATTTAATACTTCCTTTAAAATACACGGAATAGGTGACACTCGAGCTATATTGTATTGTTCATAACGAATCCAACATGATGTGACTAATTGAGTTTGTTTCCCGTCTCTTCGTCGGTGTATTAATTTTTAATGTCTGCCTGCTTCGATGAACGGAATTTTTTTTTTATGGTTTTCCCTACCTTCGTCGGTGAATGTCTCTCGGTTTCAATGAAAGGATTTCACCATTGATGGGTTTTTGAGGCTACGAATTTTGAAAGGAATAACGTATGTGTGGTATTGCTATACTTTATCACAATAATTTCATTTTTTAAACTTTTTAACGTCTCTCTAACAACGTGGCCTTTTGAGACGGGGAAAGGATGGGGAGCAAGGAATGGGAAGGAATTCGGCCATGTCCTTTTGAAGGAAGCATCCCGGCATTCACCTGGAGTGATTTGGGGGAAACCATGGAAAACCCAAATCTGGATGCCGGAAACGCCGTCCTCTCGAATACAAGGCCAGAACGCTAAAACAGGTACTTTTTTTTAACGTCTCTCTAACAACGTGGTCTTTAGAGACGGGAAAGGAATTCGGTCATGGCCTTTTGAAGGTAGCATCCCCGGCATTCACTTGGAGTGATTTTGGGAAACCATGGATGCCTGGAACCTCCGTCCTCCCGAATGCGAGGCAAGAACGCTAAATAATTTCATGAAAACAGGTACACATAGAATTTATATCTGGAGTTTATGACGGTTTTTTTCCCCATATCGAACGTTAAAAGGAAACATTTATGCTTTTTTATTCAAGGCAGGTATCCTCTCTAGGTATGGAAACTAAAATTTTTGATTTGGAAATTGACGAGTTGGAACGGTTTTTTTCAAAAAAACACCGCGGCCGGACTCGAGCCGGCGACCTAGTCCCAAACGCTACCGTGTCTGTTCACGTAATATCCGTTGATGTGGACTTTTTTTTTTAGTAAAATTGCAATGATTTACGATTAAG
>JARYHS010013631.1:129432425-129508477 GCA_031002005.1 Vandiemenella viatica | reverse complement strand
TGCCGTCAGAGTTTTCTCAACCAGTTGTGATTTGAAGTAATACTCTATGGCTGCCTACACTATGACACCAGGAGTAACACCGTTGTGCCTCTCCAAAACATTTGACAATTGGGATCCCTACCCAGGTCAGCGCCATACTCGCCGACTATGGTCATCCGAATCGGTGCAGAAACATGATTCATCTCCAAACACGATTCGACGCTATTTATCAGCAGTCAAGTGAGTCGGCAGGACCCATACAGCCTTCGGTTTGAATACTAAGTTAAGTTTCAAGCTTTAAGAAAACACAGCACTTGTCATGACAGCGAAAAGGCATTAAAAGTCTCTAACTTCACCGAATTATCAAATTATAGCTCAAGATGAGTGATTTACGCATAATTTCATGAAATTTCAGCACAAAAATGGTAAACGGAACTGAGTTTACGATTAACCAATAGTTCTAGCCGGCCTCGGTAGCGTAGGGGCTAGAGTGCTAGCTCCACGTGCCGAAGGTCACCGGTTCGAATCCGGCCGCGGGCATGGATGTTAAGTGTTGTGTGTCTGTGTGAATGTCCTGTCCGTCCTGTGGTGTCCATACATATAAAGATACGATGTACACTGGATGACTAATTGTTCACTGGAAGCTAAAATATGATCACATTGAGCTGGCTGAATGGCCTTAGCCGCCGAAAGCCAATAAAACAAAAAAAAAAAAAACAAAAAACAAAAAAACAAAAAAACCAATAGTTCTCGTGGAAGTCGAAAAAAAAGGAGTGTTGGATGTAGGTTTTATTCATTTCACAGACCTCAAATGATCTGACTGTACAGTTCACGACTGATCAATTACCAAGTTAACTATTTTCACAAAAACATGTGAAGAAAGAAATATAAGAATGCAAAGATCTAGCCAAGTCTACTGACCAAACCTTTCATGGTTCCGCGATATACAGCGAAATTTTTAATAAATGTTCAGCTATAGGTAAAGTGGAGTGCACATGCTATTAGAAAGGGGAGTCAAGATGAATCGTAAATGGGAGCAACTTGGCCAGCAATTTAAATTTATAGACTACGAAAAATAAAAGAATTAAGAGGATGGTATTTTTGGTTGTTTAAACACGCTTTGATAATTAGGTGCAAGTGGCCGTTCGAAGCAGTATTGCATAGAAATAAATAATGTAATGTGCTTAATGATCGATTTGGAAGACAGTGCGCATCCAGAAATATAGCTCCTAACAACCCGTAGGTTAAGAGATCAGAAAAGTGAAGACGAAGCAGTCTCGAGTTTTGTGTTGGAATCAGAATGGTCCTGGGGGACGCTCCAATGAGCAGCCAATCATACTTCTCCCTATCCCCCTTGGGTTGCTGTTTCGTAATCCCAAACCTCTTCTCAACGACCTCTGCAGATCAGGACTTACAGTTGTATACCAATAATCTGCATTTTACTTGCGCTCAGCTTATGTGCTTTGGGTAAGATAATAGAAGCCCGAAGATCTAAAATACAACTTCAATAGCTTGCGGGACAATATTTGATAATTGTATATGATTTTGAAAGAAATTTAATAAATCTGTCACAAAATTACAGATCAGCAGAATATATAGCGATTAGACCTGGTGAACCACGATTTGCTACAATTTTTCTCCTCCATTGTGGAATGTATCTTGCTCTCTGCTAGGCAGTTCCTATATCAGCCTTATATCCTCATATATACCATCGCTCGGCATACCGAGCTGTCTTCTTCGGGAGGAGGAAAAATCAATTCGCTCGACAGTCCACTATTAGGTTTCCTTGTATTATACGTTGCTATCAAATCAAATCATCGTATGACATTGTTGGCCGGGAGATCCCGAAATATTGTCAGCCGGCAAATGACAGGATTTTCGATTCGCCGCGCAATTCCAAAGTCGTACCAGGTATACAGGACCTAGAGTTTAACGTGGAATCCGAACCACGGAAGCATTCTGGCGTATTTCACGTTACACCGTAAGCTGTGTCAGAGGTGAAGGGTCTCTGGAAATTTCTGTGGAGGCAGGGATTCGAACCTCGGATTTTTTTGATCTCCGGTCAGGCACCTTAACCATATGTTGCTATATAATTCAATAAGCCAATAGTCGACCATTACACTGTAGTTTAACAAATATTGGATAAAAGCTTCTGGACAGATACAACAGCCGATAGTTTTACACAAGGGAGCAAACAAATAAGATGCTTCGTTCTTCTTTTGTTGTCACCAATTAAGAAATAACTGAGTAGTTATCTGGACCTGCGGGAAGAACTTTACATCATATCAATACTGCCAGTCCGTTCGATTATATCTGTTTCCCAAACACTGAATTTCTGTCACTAAACTGTATTCTGCAATATCTTATAAGTTATTTAAAAAATTCACAGTATATTATATACAGTAGAAGTCCGATTAACGGAGGTAAACGGGACCACCTCGGATAACGAAAAACTCGGATAACCGGAGGACAAGGAAAGAGGTTGCAATGAGTCAAAAAACGTATTGAAACTGAAATAATACAACTTATTTATAGTGTAAAACTAATTTGTGAAGCAATAAAGTTTTTTTTTTTGTTTTTTTGTTTTTTTGTTTTTTTACGTCATTCATTACGATCACTTGCCAAAAAATCTTTAATTATGTTCTGTGTCATAATTTTGTTTCTCTTCTTAGTGGAAGTATAGCGCCAACTCTGTAGCATCATTATGTCGGCTGCTGTGCTTTCCTCCTGTTGCTCAATACAGTTAAGTGCTGCTTCTATTCTTTTTAAACCTTCAGCATGAGATATCGTACACACTCTAGTTGGAAAAATATTCCATATCTTCATAATAGCTCCCTATCATATTTCAAAAATTTAACTCGGTTAACCCGGCGGCTCGGATAATCTGAACTCGGATAATAGGACTGTTACTGTACCATTTTTTATTGAGAATTCATTAAAACACTGGTCCGCATAAAAGCTAATATCTTCAGTGTAAACTAATTTCTTCTTGCATGTTATGAGACACACCAGACAAATACAATACAATAGTCATTCTTACTTACAACCTCCAATCGCCTCAAAAATTCGGAAACTTTTTACTAAGCAGTGAATTTTCTGATAGTGTAAACCGGAAATAAGACCAAACAATGAACATAATTAATTTACCAATAATACTATAATCGTGTCCACAAAGTAAGAGTCGATTGCCGATAGAAGATGCCCATTGCACCCCATTGTAGTGACGGGGGTCTTTAGTTAGCTACCGAGCATCTACAGAAATAATTGTTGTAGTTATATTGGCCTACAAAGTTTCTTGCTTTTCTGTGTTATATCCTGTTTACTCGTAACTGACGGCTCAAGGTCATTTTCCCCCTGGTCCCGCTCCTCACCTCACTCCTCCCTCCCTTTCTACCTCTCCTAGCTGACCTCCGTGTTTATACAGGCGAGTGATAAATTTCCCCTCCGGATGTGAGGTGAGGGCAGTGGAGTGGGGAGAGAGCATTCTGACCTAGAGCCGCCTCTGTTAACTGAACGCACTATAATTTTAAATCGAAAATCCTGCCCGCTGTGAGGTGCAGGCGGTGTTAAGAATTTTGGACGGAAAAAAATATTCAAAATATTGTCACATACACTTCTTTATTTTACTTAGCACTATGAATTACGAACGATTGTTCTAGGTATCGTCTGTCGATATATTTGGTGATTATGATATCTGAGAAAATCTGTAATTCCTGGGAGAGCGTGTAAGGGTAAGACGAAGAACTTTATTAATCGTTTAATTGGACTTTAAATCTTGTCAATACCGGTGTCGTTGCGGACGATCTATTCCAACAACGGGTAATAAGTTACAATTTAGCTGTGATCCTAGTAAGCTTGTGTATTTCTCTTTTATGTTATTCTGATTGATCGACGCTGTGTATTTGAGGCGATAACATTCCTCTAGAAAACTTCGGAAAATTCTTGCAGCGAATAAAAAGTTAAATATTGATTTAGATGACCCTTAATTTTAAAATTGCAGAGTAACTGTATAGTATAGAGTCAACCGGAAATAAGTTCCGCCGAAACTTTTAAAGACAACATGAACGTTTTTCGTAAAGACAGATTACATTCTCATGGAGGTGGGGTATTTATAGCTGTGAGTAAATTCCTCCCATGTAATGAAATAGAATTCGATACTATCTGTGAAATTATATGGATTAAACTCAATGTTGCTGGGTCAAAACTCGTCATAGGCGCCTTCTACCGTCCACCCGATTCTGACATAGCTATCGCCGAGGAATTAAGAAGTAATGTTAACAGTATAGCTAGCCGTTTTCAGGATCATGCTATGATTCTGGGAGGCGACTTCAATCTGCCTTATATCGACTGGCGAAATTATGTTCACATTACTGGTAGCAGGGATAAGGCAGCTTCTGAAGTAATTCTCGATTTATTCTCCGATAATCATCTCAAGCAGCTAGTGAATGAACCTACGCGGTGTCATAACGGTAGCGAAAACATTTTAGATTTGCTAGTTACTAACAGGCCAGAATTATTCACCGACATTTCAACGACCACTGGAATAAGCGACCACAAAGCGGTAATTGCGACTATCAAATTAATGACCAAGCGAAAAAGGGGAAATGGACGGATTGTATACAGATTCAGTAAGGCCTCAAAGGAGTGTTTTAGAACCTACCTGAGGAATAATTACCATAACTTTAAGTTAACAAAGGACACCGTTGAAGAGATGTGGCATCGATTTATACATATAATCAAGGAAGGTATGGAAGTACATATACCGAAGCGGAAAATAAATGGGGAGAATGATCCACCGTGGTACACATGCGAAGTCAAAAGATTACTCAAAAAACAAAGAAGGATACACGCACGCTACAGAAGGAAGAGGTCTCGCAGCGATTTAGAAACCTTGGCTGAGTTAAGACTACGTGTGAAGAATGTGATGCGTGAGGCCTTCAACGATTTTCATTCAAACACTCTCTCTAAGAGTCTCGCAGAAAACCCAAAGAAATTTTGGTCTTATGTTCGTAAAGTCAGTTGTACCAACAGCAATATTCCAGCACTAGTTTGCGAAGGGTCCGAGGTTATTGAAAGCCGCGATAAAGCTAATGTACTAAATACTGTATTCAAAAATTCATTTACTGACGAAAATAAGGATAGCATTCCCGTTTTCCCACGTCGTGTCGAGTTGGAGATGGAATCATTACGAATAGATACTGCAGGTATCATAAAGCAATTAGAGCTCCTAAAGTGGGGAAAAGCACCTGGCCCGGATGGTATTCCAGTAAGAGTATTTTCAGAGTATGCGGCGGAAATCGGGCCATTTCTGTCTGATATATTCAGTAAATCCCTAGAAGAGCGAAAAGTACCTTCAGACTGGAAAATAGCGCAAGTAACTCCGATTTTCAAGAAAGGTGATCGCAGCGATCCTGGAAACTATCGTCCCATATCTATAACATCTGTTTGTAGTAGAGTTATGGAGCATATTATATGCTCGAACATTATGAATTTCCTAGATGAAAATAATTTTCTTACAACAAATCAACACGGATTTCGGAAGAAAAGATCATGTGAAACACAGCTGGCCCTATTTACACACGATGTAATGAAAGTTATTGATGCAGGTTCACAAGTAGATGCAATTTTTTTAAATTTTCAGAAAGCCTTTGACTCTGTGCCACACAACACCGCCTTTTAGCGAAACTACGAGCGTACGGTATATCGGATCAGCTTTGCGAATGGATAAAGGATTTTCTAACTGGTCGATCGCAGTATGTCGTTGTTGAAGGAGAAAGTTCTTCTAATCTAGATGTCACATCGGGTGTACCTCAAGGAAGTGTAATAGGACCACTTCTTTTTTTAATTTTTATAAACGATCTCGGAGACAAAGTGAAAAGCCTTTTTAGATTGTTTGCTGATGATGCGGTTATTTATAGGGAAGTAAGGAATTTGGCCGATTGTTTAGCAATTCAGCGTGATCTGGATGTTATTTTGGCATGGTGCGCTGAGTGGCAACTCACACTAAATTGTAAAAAGTGTAAGACAATGAGCATAACTAACAAAAAGAATCCAATTGTTCAGAAATACGAGGTAAACAGTTCAGTTATTGATGTGGTCGATTCTATGAAATATTTGGGAGTAACAGTACAAAGGAACATGAAATGGGACTTACATATTAATACGTTGGTAGGTAGAGCTAATTCTAGGCTGCGGTTCCTAGGTCGAATTTTGAAAAATTGTAATGAACAAACAAAGGAGATAGCGTACAAATCTCTTGTACGTCCACATTTGGACTATTGTTGTGCCATTTGGGATCCGTTTCGTAAGGGGCTGATTGAGAGTACAGAGAAAGTACAGAGAAGAGCCGCTCGATTCGTGACCGCTTGCTACAGTCCTTATGAAAGCGTTACGGAACTGATTAGTAAACTAGGCTGGGAGTCTCTGGTAGATAGACGACGCACGTTTCGTATAAACTTATTGGTAAACATGCGTACTCCCACTTTCACTTACGAGTGTAGTGAAATACTTCGTCCACCAACCTATTTGGGTCGGCATGACAGGAAAGATAAAATTAGAGAAATAAGGTGCCGCACTGATTCTTATATGAATTCCTTTTTTCCTCGTACCATTAGGGATTGGAATGCACAACAAAGAGATTAGGTTTGGTGCTGAGCACCCTCTGCCACCCACAGTTTTGTGATTTGCAGAGTATATATGTAGATGTAGATGTAGAAAGACAAGGTATTTATCTTACAGACCCAATAAGGCAGTATCTGATGTGGTTCACTAACTATGTTCCAAAATCCAAAGTTGCAAAAACTTAGATGGCTGGCGTGAAATTTGATGTCATTTCAGTTTTGTCCCACCTGTGAGTTATATATTGTATCTGATTCCACGTATGTTCGGTTTTATCAACTGAAGACTATGGGGATATTAACGCAATGTCTTGCCACGAAGCTTGCGTGAGATGCAAAATGGTGTAGGGAGAAAGTAAAAGACAAAGAGAGAAGGGCTGGCAGATAATGAGAGAACAGGAGAAAATGAGAGGGATCGTTGCCACGGTGGAAACCACCGTAAAGCACCAGAAAAATTACAAAAATAAACCACTGCACTGTATATATAGCAAGGGGCCTGCCGGGAAATTAATTTCCAGCTTGTTCCTTCCCGCTATTAAGATTTATGATCCCACCCTCTTATTAAATTTCCCCGTATGGTCTTTTCCATTACCGTCGCCTAGAGGCAGCGAGGGTTTGTGTGTCAACTTTTCAACGCATGTTGTTAATCAAAACAAGATTCATGAAACTCAAAGTTAACACTGCAAATAATCGTCTTCAGCCTCAATAAAAGCTGCAAAGATAGTAACCCTGAAAACGTGGGTATAAATATTTTTTTTTCCCTCGCTATTCCTTATTCTAAATCAGCAGGAGTATAAAATTATTAGTTTCAAAGTTAAATATTTTCCCCGACTCTTAACGGCATCAGGAGATAAGGAATAATTTTTGAAAAACAGTTGCAACCCTTCTTTCCAGACTGCAGATTGTTTAAATGCAGGATATGTGTTTGTCTCCTTTCCCATTTCAAAGTCTTCAATAGCGATAATAAATTTTGTTGGCTCAAAATTTATGAAAAAAATAAATAAATTAAGTTACAGATATACCAGAAACGTTATGTCAAATCCCAATAGAAATCTGAAAACGTGCTGAAGAATTCTAAACAGATTAAAGGTGGGAGAATATTTCGTTGAACACCTTTTAACATATCTGTGAACTTTTTCTTTTGATTATCCTTTCTTCAACTGAAATGCACAGGACATATGTTGGTGATGGGGCTTGGAGGGGTATTGGTCAAAGAATTAGGAATAGTGCATGGAAGGGGAAAGGCGACCTTGACCACAAGCTGGTGTTCGATTTCATGCATAAGGGGGTGGGAAAATTTTCTGTTGATGGTAAGGGTGTCAGGGACTCGAACAAATTATCAAGTGAGGTAATGAATAAAATACCAAAAAGGCTTAAGAAATTAAAAATTGGAAAAGTAAATGGGAGAAGAATTGAATACTGCATTTATAAAAGAAAATTTTATAAAAAATAATATAAAAATGGGTAATTAGACGACTAGTGGAATTGCCACCGGAGCGTTAGCTTCATCGTAATTAAAATTAATAATTATAATAATAATTTCTTGTAAGAAGTAGAATAATTTTTTCATTGATTCATGGTAATATGTCAGACTATGCTCATTAAGTTCTGGTTAGCGAGTTACGCCTCAACCTCCTCGTCAAATAAGTGATAACGTGTCACAAATTAATAGTATATTTTCACATTCCTAGAAAAAACGGTTACCCAATCGAATTTTAATAGAGAAGAATGAGGAATAATACTAACCATACTTGGTGGCTGGAGAAAGAAGGTTGTTGGCTAGCGTGTTGAACTCGAGTTGCTAGGGTCGCCGGTTCGAGGCCGGCCTCGGGGATGGGTGGTTTTAATTAAATGTTGTGTCTGTCTTGTGTTATCCATACTATTGTGAATAAAAACATTTGAGATGTACAGTTACAAAAACGACGTAGACTTGAAGATTCATTGTATATTAGTAGATTTAATAATGAATTGTTGTGAAGCTGGCTAAACGGCAATAAAAGCCGAAGGCCATATATATATAATATATAAAGAAGGTTTTGGCAGGAAGTCTCTCGATCTTGGAATGTGAGTATATATATATATATATATACAAATAAAAAGAAGGTTTTAGCAGGAAGTCTCTCGACCTTTGAATGTGAGTATATATTTTGCATGTTCTTAGTATATATATATATATATATATATATATACTAAGAACATGCAAAATGTAAACTCACTTGTATGACTGAGTACGTTAAGGTACGGCACACTGGATTGGGGTAATGCAACGGGACAAGATTCGAATCCTATGTATCTGATTGCGGTTTTCAGGCGGTTTTACACAATCATCGAGACTAACGCTGAGATTGTACCCAATCTCCACCTAACAAACTACACATTTCACAAACAAAAAATACACTAATTAAACAGAACACGAAAAGTTACTCGTTTCTCAGGTAGATGGTAACACAGGTTAAATACTCCGGGTCTAGCAAACCCTGTTTAAATTCGGGCGGGATACTAGTCCTTCCCCTTCATCTCATGATTCACACTCGCCACCTGTTTAAAACAAGTGACCGGTGGCGCATGGTACCTAGGTGGCCAGATCGTTGGGAAAAAATTATAAACGAGAGCATCAGGGAGATGGTAAATGAGGAATCACTACAATACTGGATAGAATACAGCAACATGTAAAAGGAATGGGAGAGGATAGCAAGGAAAATGTTTAACAAGGACTTGAAACGAAATAGGACCAGAATGAGATGAGGGATAGGTGGCTGATGGGGGTAAAGAAAATTGCCGTGGAAAAGTGGTGTGAATTCGAATAAAATAAAAAAAATGACTGAAGGAAAAATGAATCACTTGAAATGCAGCAGTTAGGCCGGCATTACACTGTAAAAGATCTTTGTCAAAGAACTTTTATAAAAGATTTTATCATATTTATTTTATAAAAGACATTTTATAATATCTTATCAGGCTCATTACACTACATAAAATTTTTCAATTCTGAAATGAATGAAGTAAACTTGTATGCTTGTGCAGCCGCAGTACGTGCAGCTGTCGCAATATGTGTTTTATTGAAGAAAAAGAAGAGAAGTAAACGTATTTGAGTTAGATCGTGGATTGGAAGACTTGATATGAAGGGAATTTATCAAAGTTTAGTGTAAGAGCTGCAATGTAAGGACGTGACATATTATAAAAATTATGGTTGAAGCTGCAGCTTAGGCCTAATAAATTCTTACTACAATCAAAAATTTCTATATCAGAATTATTACCGCCGAACTTAACGATAGCCTATATTCTACTGGGTGTCTATTCTTACGATGTATGTGCAAAGGGTTGCGCTCAAATGCTGGTGGCGGATCGACACCATTCTGCAGTATGACACCTGTATTGCACAGCTATTATTCCAGAAACCTGTCAAATACTAGCTTCTTTATCCATTAATTTTTTCATGTCATTAACAGCACAGCCTTCTTTCATAGAACTAATTAACTTCGCAATATTTGCCTAAGTGTCCACTTTTTTATTCCTATTGCGCCATTTTTTTTTTTTTTTTTAACGAGCATGGTGGTGTAACATTTAGCGTTCTGGCCTCGTATTCGGGAGGACGGCGGTTCGAATCCCCGTCCGGGCATCCAGATTTGGGTTTTCCATGGTTTCCCAAATCACTCCAGGCAAATGCCGGGATGCTTCCTTCAAAAGGCCATGGCCGAATTCCTTCCCATTCTTTTCCCCCATCCTTTCCCGTCTCTAAAGACCTCGCTGTTAAAGAGACGTTAAGCAGTTTTAAAAAAATACTTTTATAAAATGTAACGGCAATGTATTACATTTTATAAAAGAAATTTTATAAAATAAATCGTTTATATAATATGTCCCATTACACTGTAAAATATTTTATAAAATATCTTTTATCAAAGATCTTTGAAAAAGAACTTTTACAGTGTAATGCCGGCCTTATACAGAATTAAAAAGGAACGCAGAACAGTGGCGTACAGGGAGAATTACTACAAACCAATCCTAGAATTGATAATTAAAGGAAAAAGACGATCTAAAAGAAGATTTAAAAAATGGGGAAGAACCGAAAAGGTGGTTTACTAAAGGCTTAAGCGTTTTCTGGGGGGTATGTTAAGCAGGTCTTGCAATGTTTGCCGTGGGGCCTCTGGGTTATTGGGAGACCGCCATCACGACCCCGCCATAAAGCGTATCTCTGAGATTAACTAGCCGCGGGGTGGAGCGTGTATTGTTCGACCCTCTTCCATCCTCGTGCGCCATGCAGGCATGCATCGAAGCCCTTATCTCTACGTGCCAACACTGCAAACATGCCCGCCTTAATATCAGCTTGTTTCCTAGAATTAAGACCTTCCAAAGGAACATCCATACGTGACTAGAAGGAAACTTAATATCTATATATTTGCGTATGGCTTTACTCCTCGCTAACGTCTTTAGTGGTGGGAAGGACTGGGGGTGGAACTGTAAGGGATTATACTCAGGCCTTTTGAAGGAACCATCTTGGCATTAGCATGGAATGATCTGGGAAAACCGTGGAAGGCAGAATGGGGATTCGAACCCGCATCTTCCCGTATGTTGATTGTTAGAATTTACACTCCGTTTATTAGATTAATTTTCTTGTGTTGCTATTCAAACTGAAAGATTTCTACTGTCGTATACCGCTACCTTGTCTGATAAACTTAAAAATAATTGTGCGTGACTTCGTCAACGTGACCCTGAAACGTTCTTCTCCGTTGTTTTACTGTCAGTCTGTTAATTATCGTAATTCAATTTGCGTAAATTCATCGATGGATTTATTATACTACGACCAACTGCTAGTATAAAGACTCATAACAACAATGTTACAGTTTTTAAGGAAGTTCATCCGAGTAGTTCCGTCAAAATACAGTATTGGCCTAAATGTCTCATTGGGTTTCAGAATACTGTGTATTGAAAAGTTCGCGACCTACAAAGACGAGCGATACTTGAAAAGATAAGCTCACCAAGTTTCTGGTACATACTATAAATGTGTGTGCCCCGACTCATTCGGCACACATCCAAACGGTAATCCAGTTCCGACCAAACGTTCGATAACATGTTTCTATCAATGTACGTCACAGCAGCAGTGATTCGCTCCTTGCAGTGTTGTTGGTATTTGGGTACATAAAATTTGTCCTTCAAATAACCTGACAAGAAGAAATCACATGCGGTCGGATCTTGTGACCTGGGGGGCCATGACAACAGGGGAACATCACTTGGACCAGCGCGCCCTATCCAGCGGTTCTGTGTTGAGAAAGTCCACCTCTAGAGTGGAGGAGTAAGTAGTCAGTTGTGAAAACAACCACACCTGCAGAATTTTCAGGAACATGACTCCTGTCACTGAAGAAATACAACTTTCTCTTTGATATGGCTCAGAAGACATTCACTTCTGGCGAATCCCACCAAGCGGAGTTTTAAATTTGGTGAGTTTAAGTATCTTCTCGTGGATCACTCATCTTTGTAGGTCGTATACTTTTCAATACGCAGTGTTTTCAAACTTAATCAATCATTTAGGCTAATCTTGTACAATATTTCGACAGATAAATCCTGTTCACCCTCAACTGGCGGCTGAAGGTCATGTTCCCCTGGACCAGCTCCTCACCTCACCTCACTACTAGTGAAGATCCGATACAAGTAAATACGAGTAAGCACTCGATACTTTGTTTCGATACCAAGTACTTTTCGAATTAATTCATTCAATACTTACTCGTTATCGGAAGAAAAGTAGTTGTATCGAATTGAAAGTATCGAAACGCACCCGGTGTGTAAATTCTAAATGCATCATCCCTGCTGCGTCACTCAGTCGCGCCCGGGAAATTAATTTTTCCGCTGACGTCAAGTTGGTAGCATTGAAAATCAAGCAAAATCAGTCTTAGAATAGGCAATCTAATATCAAAGAGTTTGCTTTAGTTCCCCATTTCACTGTAATAAAGTTAGCGCGCATTTCTCTATACCTGGCCAATGGTCGCTTCCGCGCAGCCCCCCACAAAAACTAAAAGATATGGTTCATAAATCATAAGCAACTAAGTAGCCCGTGGAATCTGAAGAAGAAGCTGCTTCAGCTAGCGTTTCACGGGAATATTACTTCTGGAAATATCACAAGAAAAATGAAACGTACTGTAGTGACAAAGTCTCTCTCTACTTGTCAAACACTATAATGTTTCTAAAAAGCAATACATTTACAGAATGGAAAGAAATGAAACTTACATTTCCTTGTCTGTATAAGTACGCACAACAGTATCTTATTGTTGTAGCAATGTCAGTATTGAGTGAACGTTTATTTTCTAATGCGGGTGAAACAATGACAAACAAAAGAAACAAGCTGTCCTCAAAATATTTGAAACAATTGCTTTTTTGGGAAACCTTACAAAAGCGGACTTTTATTGTTTAAAAGTGTTAAAACTGTAATAAATAAATATTTAAAGATAAGACAAAACCTTCAAAGTTTGCTTACAATGTGAGCTTTATTATGATTTTTAATAAATAAATAAAAATGATAACTGAGTGTTATTTGATTTTAAGCAAATAAAATAAATAACTTAGAAATATGTCACGTATATTTTTACATTACGTCATTAATCAAAAAAAGTATGGATATGAGTAAGTATTGATTCTTTTGCAGTACTCATATGAGTAAGTATGGTAAGACAATATGAATACTATTCATTTAAGTAGGTATCGATACTTTGATGGTATCGGAACATCACTACTCACTACCCCCTCCTTCCTACTCGCCGAACTGAACGCTGTGTCCTAGTAGACGAGTAGCGAATTTCTCCTTCGCATGTAAGGATAAGCAGAGTGACCTTGAGCCGCATCTCTTAAATGATCGCACTATATCTCCGCCGTCATCATCAGGAGAAAAAGGCCATGAAACGTATCGGTTGACTACTGGTAAAGACTATTTCGTAACAATACTCCGGGAAAGTCTCCATTCTCAAATCACGAGCGCTATACAACTCTCGGAGGATGGTCTATTTTCTCATCCCTCCCGCAAAGTGTTGCGGCTCCATCTTGTGCGGCCGCGCCTGTGCTTGGCGTCTCCGTTATCTGCCGCCCGCGTCCGCGCCGGCGTCGCAAATCTTTGGCTTTAGCGTGGGCGCCGGGCGCGTCGCACCGACCGCGTAAGCCGGCTCAGCCCAGATAATCCCTATTTATTGAAATGGAAGCTCGTCATTCGGCCGCGATTGGGAGACGCCGCCCTCATAATCTCAGTCGCCACACACTCTCTGACAGGTGGAAGAGACGGTGGCTTGCTGCAGCAGCAACGCGGTACACAATAGCAAACACTTGTTACGCCTCACTCGCAACAACAAGACGATGTAAACAAAATGTACTACGGAAATCAATACAATCGTAAAAGCACTTCTCTATATGAGTGAGCACTGGGAATACGTGTATTCGAGTCACAGACCGGAAATCTAGGTAGCGGCTTGCCTTCGTTTGCCAAAATCGATCAACGTAAATTTCAAGATGTCTCCTTCAATAGGAATGGTCTAATCTACTGAATGCCTCCAGACTCTAATTATGTAGCGAGTGACCATCTACAAAGTCTTAGCAAAAAACCGAGCGTGGTGGTGTAACGGTTAGCGTTCTGGCCTCGCATTCGGGAGGACGGCGGTTCGAATGCCCGTCCGGGCATCTAGATTTGGGTTTTCCATGGTTTCCCCAAATCACTCCAGGTGAATGCCGGGATGCTTCCTTCAAAAAAGGCCATGGCCGAATTCCTTCCCATTCCTTGCCCCCCATCCTTTCCCGTCTCTAAAGACCTAGTTGTTATAGGAGACGCTAAGCAAAAAAAAAAAAAAAAAAAAAAAAAAAAAAAAAAAAAAAAAAAAAAAAAAAAAATTATCAAAAAAGTCATTCCCATTTACGAATGACATATCTAGCGTCTTCAGTCACTGAAAATAACATTTCTGCGGTGTAATGAAACTTTAGTTTCAATTATCGTAGCCACCGTTATGGTGCAAATAAACACCCTCAGATCGGTCCAAAAAATTAAATGCAATAAATCAATGTTATTGCTAACCTAATACTGATACACAGAAGCATTATATTGAATTTCAAAAAAATAAATCTTCAGGGAATTATACCTACACGGTGAATGAACTCGTAGCCGATAGCGTTCCGTGTGAGTCGAAGATACAAATTTGGACGTTCAGATACCATGCATTCAGATTTAAATCCGTTCTAGCCTGACGGTGAAATGAAACACCTGAATATCTTCAAAGATATTTTACTATGTGAGTGCACTCAAGTAGAAAGAGGAAATGGTGCAGCATGGAGCAGAGAGACTTCACTATGCAAGCATAGGTAGAATTGCATATCGTTAAGGCCGGTCTACAAGTAACGTCTTGACTGACGTTTTACTTGATTAGGCAAGACGTCGGATAAAATTGACCAAAAACTTGTGTCCACGTTTTTAAGTTTTTAACTTCCGTCTTTGGTTCAGTTTTATTAAAAGCATGGATGAAGCATTACTTTTAGTGATTTTTTCACTATGTCTGATGAGGCTAAAAAATAAAAATGATCTAGAAGATGGTTGCTAAGGAGGAATAGATTCTTTCATCTGAATTTGCTTGTGGGATTACGTCATGAACCTCAAGACTAATGTAATTATTTACGAATGGTTTCGGGCTCTTATTTCAGATTGCTATCCTCTATATTGCTAATTGTTTCTCTTGGGGTCTTTATAATTTACGAAAAAGAAGTTCCAAATTCCGCAGAGAAGGTTTGTAAATATCATCGGCATAAGCATAAGAACGTGGTGATTACTTAATTTTTACCAACCCTTTACGAAACTCTGAACGAAAAGAAATTGATTATTTTTTTCATATCCATTTCCAGTTAGCGTTTTTGAGGTAGACCTGGTAACAAAAATGGTGTAAAATCAATTACTTTGACGGCAGCTGACCGTTGACGAGCAGTAGTTGCCATAAAATAGTATGAAAAGGCCAAAAAATATTGTCATGTTTAGATTAAACAGAAAGAGTTTTTTTTTTTTTAATGACATACCTGTTGATTTTACTTGACACGAAGGAGAATTATTTCTGGCGTTAACACATTCTCGAACCTTCAAATATGCCACAGAGTCTCGAGAATATGGAAAATCTCAGAGGTTGTAAAATATAAGTCACACCTTGTACTATTTAACTACTATGCAAAACTCCTTTCAAAACAAACAAACTATTGTAAAATATAAAGAGGTAAATAAAACAAGACTGAAAAGCTAAAAAGTCTTGAAATTGGGGAATTTAATAGTGTGTTGAAAGGTATTTCGTCTGTGCATTGCATTTTTGCTACTGCGACGTAAATTATTAATATGGAGGAAGTTCTAAATATGGCACTGTGTATTACCTGTTAACTGTCGATGAGATGCGTTGTCTCAAATATGCCAAGACATTACTATTGTATCATCTGAACTTATTCAGTCTTCTAATTGTAACCATCAGTTATGGTTGGTTGTTACCGTAGACACAAAGGGTGCAAACCTTCTTAGCGCAACTAATGTGTATACATTCCGTTGGCTACTAGAGTTTGGAGCGACCCACCCTATGGTTCGTGAATTGTCACCGGGTCTACTACAAGCACACTCCGAGCTCAATAATTCAGTGCGGCTTCGCCTCTGAGCCAGCTTATCGGAATTTATCGTGTTTACTGTCCACTGCTGGCTGCGATACATGGTCCCACCTACCACGTCACCATTCCCTCACGAAATAGTGGTCTTCAGACTTATTTTAATATTACGTTACCGCGATCTACATTCTCGTGTGCGAGGTATAATTCCATTCAATACAACGTTTACAATCTTTGACTAATCTCATGATACATTCCTGCTTATGAAGACGGTACAAAATGCATTAAATACAATATTTATACAGCTGCATTTATACAGAACATTTTAATGAGTTGAGATTATTTTCAACAGTTACTCTGGTTTGGTGAAAGCCATGTAACAGATTAAAAGTACTAGTTACATTGCTAAGTTTGTGATTTAATTTACAGACATAATTGCTCCCTACATTGTGAAGCTTATCTCAGATCTTAACATTTCAGCCAAAACTCGCATTTTTTTTACATGCTTTAACGTCTCATCATTATATCGAAAACAGGTTTCTCTCTCTGCCACTGGAACATACAAATTGGGCATCTTCAGGGGATAAGTACATAATTTCCTGGGTCGTCAATAAAGACGCTTGAAACGGTTTTTGAAAATAAGTTTTTACGTTGATTTCCTTATAGTTGTTGACGGCAGCGCAAACAAGTTACATCTGCGGGTTTTCCATTAATGTAAATAAATAAACTGTTCTGGGTTTTCCATCTGCGTATAAATATCATATTTATGGGACGTTTTTGTAGAATCAATCTCTGCCGTTATTGTTAACCACTGGCATAACTTTTTTTTCTTATAACTTTACGCTTCGTCGACCTCGAGGTCATTCGACGCGGGACAGGATGGTTTGGGCGGGGCAAGAAACGGGATGGAATTCGGCCATGGCCATTTTTTTAAAGGAAGCACCCCGGCATTCACCTCGAGTGATTTGGGAAACCACTGAAAACTCAAATCTGGATGTCCGGACGGAGATTCGAACCTACCTCCTCCCGAATGCGAGGCCAGAGCGTTACCACTCACCCACCACGGTATAACTTTAATAACCGTTTGTTTTTGCGGTGTAGAGGCAACGGTGGAAGAGAAAACCCGACCCAGAACGGTGACGTCATCCACTCTTCTGCTCCTTACCGATGCATAGCTGCTTCAACAGTTTGATAGTCCGTGTCAGAGATTTTAGGAACAACATAATAACAAAAGTGGTTGAAATCAGAACAGCTGATTCTTTAGTTAACAGGGACACCGGATACCAGCTTAGTGTGGTCTGGAACCCAGCTATCAAAATGCAGAAACTAGCTACACATCAGTAAGGAACAGAAGAGTGGATGACGTTGTCCCGCTGGGTAGGCTTTTGTCTTGCATGGTCGCCGCGGCACAAAAAAAACAAGCAGTTATTAAAGTTATACCGTTGGTTGTAAATGAGGGGAAAGATGGATTCGTTCGAAACGACCCATAAAATGTGACACTCACACGCGGCTGGAAGCTCAAGAGCAGTTACTTATTTAAGACGCTTTGAAAAGCTTCGTTCTTACATTCCATTAATCTGTTTGCATATGTTCCTGTTTATTTCCGTCGTAACTGCATCGATATGTATGTGTTGTATCGGTGTTTTATGGAGATCTGACTGAGTATCGAATTTCATTATGTTCTTCGTTTACTTTATCAATAACTTTTTTAAGAAAATAAAAATAAAAAAACTTCTGCATACAAATTCGTGTGGTATTGAAAAGTGAATTTCGGTGCTGTGGTTGACTGCTTTGTTTTAGTTATGGTTTGATAAAGTACGACAGTAACATAAAGTAATTACTGATTGCACTATCTTAATATTTTAATATATTGTTTCTTGATAAGTTCAGTAACCATTCATGTGTGCTTATATAAGATTATATTTTTTCCCTTACTCTGTTATGTAAGTTAAGAGCTGACTGATTAGATAATCTTCAATTGTCTATAAATATTACATATTAATCAAATTATTCCCTTACTGACCTGTTGCAATATTTCCATTCAGACGTTCATGAAATGTTATTTTGAAATGATCCACGTATTGATTTTAACATCAAGTTTGAATATCCCAAAACACCTCAGCTTCTTAAATGTGTAAGATCGTTTAACTCTGACACTGCAGAGGCTGGTTGTAAGCAACTGTGGCAGAACTGCTCTTGGCCAACATTGCGAATGTGGAAAACAAAATCTGCCAACAGATGCTACACAAAATAACGTCGGCATTACGAAAGACGGGCCTCGCCACAAAGCTTAATAAAAGAACTGGAATTAAAATAAAACATTTTAAAGGCAAAGCATTAATCACTATCAATTGTTTTCATTTTAAACTTGCCTTAATCTAACAAAATCAAATTTCGGTTCGTCTGAGCTTCATGAAATCGATTGTATTAGTTTTTAGTGTGTCGTTGATGACGAAATTGGTTTCACAAACAGTATTTGTAACTTATTTTCATCTATAAGGTTTGTTTCTACGTTGATTTTGATGTATTTTTCTTATGCACCGGGTGTGGAAGAAAGTAGTTCTAACATTATAGTAAATCTCAGTACTATCTAAACACATGCTATGTTGATAAGAATATCAAAGACAGTAGAGAAAACATTAAGAAAATAAATCCATCATTTATGTTACATGATACGATGCATATGATATCGCATCAGATAAACGTAATACCATTTGGAATTATTAGAGTGCGAAGCAGATATATTTTATGTCCACTTCACATGTAAAACAATAAGTCATACTGCTTAACGTATAGTAGGCAAACAATTACTTGATTAAAAGTGCCCTGGATTTGTAAAAGGATCCGAAACAGCAAGAATATCCGATGAACCGCTTCTATGAGTCGGTCACTAAAATAATTGACAGTTTTGTCTAGTTTCATGGTAATATGAGAGATGTGTATAGGCAGGTTTATATATATAACACTTCCATACATTCTGAATGGAAGACAGAACACTTATCGAATCACTCAATTGTTCTTCCATTTGCCTGTCTATCGGTCTGCCGCAGTCTCTTAACTGCTGATACCTTTAATTCATATTTTTACAACTGCCAACTATATTAGTTTTTATTGTCCCAAACACGATTCTACCGGAAAGTTCGGAAAAATCGTGTGGCCTTAATAATAGAGGCTTAGCAGGGTTAATCGTTATAGGTATCATCAGGTTCCATAAATCATTGTTGACGGAAGGTAATTTGGTCAACAAAGTGTTGATGGCGACAAGCCATTAAAACTAAATGTATTTCACATATTAGGGACAAGACAAGAAATAGAACTGTAAATGCACTTTGACCGTAAAAATTTAATACGCTGTGAAGAACTCGCGTGCTGCTATCAGAGCCTCTAGACATGGCAAGGTATCAAAGAGAACCTGGATATGCTGCTGCAGAACACACAGTCACGACGTATGTAGGCGCGTCCACAAAGCATTGACAATGGTTGCAGGAGGACCAGAACGAACAAGTTGCTGACCAACAATATCCCAGAAATGTTCGATGGGAGACATGTCAGAAGAATGTGCAGGCCAGGGAAGCAGTTGTACCCGTTGTTCTTCGAATAAGGTGTGCACATTTTTCGCCACATGTGGCTTATCATTGTCCTACTGAAATATTGCATATGAAGAGGTAAGCAGGAGAGGCAGTGTTTCGGACTCTAAGACCTCCCTGATGAAGCGGTTTCTGTTCATATTGCCGTCAATACGTAGGAGGCAAGATCGCACGTTATAGCCAATACCCACTATGCAGCTCAACAACGCAATCAGCCTATTGCTTTCACCACGGTAGCGTCTAACATGTTCACGGACATCGCTGTAGGACAAGATGAAGTGGGACTCGACCGAAAGCGCTATATTTTGTCAATCAGCACGGCAATGATGGCATTCGCGTGCCCATTGCATTCTGAGGCGCTGTTTGTTTCTGGTCAGTAGAAGCCGACGCAGTAGCATGCATGCCGATAGTGCAGCCCTCAGCCGACAACGTCGAACTGTCGACGCTGACATGTATTCTCTCGTTGCAGCTCTAACATGGAGCCAACGTTGTGGACGAAGCTGTTCTGTCGGTTACGGCCATGCGGAAAAGATGGTGATCATCCCGTTGTATGGTTCACTATGGTGCTATGTAGGAGCCGCAATTACACAGTACGTATCATTCATGTCGTTTTTTGTTTTTCTGCTAGCCTGTTAAATAAAATGTGTCATGTCAGCAAGAGTTAATAAATACAGCATTCAGTAATATTTTGAGAAAATATTATAATGTATTAATGATCCTTTTATTTCAGATGCCTATTTTTATAATTTTATTTTAACAGTTAATTATCAATGAATTCAATCAATCAATAAACTAAAATTAATAGCATAGCGCAAAATATATTCATCACAGTATCAAGTCAAGATCAGAACTAATGGATTAGAACTTGGAACCACAGTTTATATTAACTTAAGATGGTATTAAAACAATATATCATCGCATTCTCCAATGAAATTTTTTTAAAATTAAACTCAATTGCGATGGAGCACACGCTTCGGAGGCTATTTCCCTACGCACTCATTTTCCCCCTTTCTTTAGCCGCCTAATTTTGCCCTCTACGAATTTTAATTTTAAATTCTTTCATTACTTTTGGTAAGTTATTCATTACTCCCGGTAATTTATTCCAATCCTTGACTCCCTTACCTACTAACGAAAATTTTCCAACACTCTTATGCCTGAAATCGATTGCCAGCTTGTTCTAATGGTCATATTTTCCGTTCCATGCACTTTTAATTCTTTCACCAATATCTTCCCACGCCTCATCACCAATATACACCTAGTACACTCCCCATATCAATTACTGATTGTGTTTTGGAATAATTTCCAGAGACAAATCTAGCAGCCCTTCTTTGCACCACCTCTAACTTCTGTATTTGATACCCAAAATGTGAGTCCATATTATTTTACCATATTCATGACCCAAATTTTTCAAACAAATTCTCTCACTTTTCTGGTAAATCCCCTCATCACACTCTCCAATGAATGAAGGATTTTGAAACCTTTCCCTACTATCTATCCAGTTGAGTTTATTATCGAATATTATACCAAGATATTTTCTTTTCAAGTCTTCCAGAAGTAATTCCTTCCCCACACTATAATCATAATCAGCTTTTAGTTCAGAAATTGAAGTAAATTTTCGAAAATGGTACAAAACCGTCAGCCCTTTCTCAGTGATTAATGATCATGGAAAAACAGTTTAACCAGATGTATTGTTACTATGAAGAACTTGGTTACCTGTATAAAACACGCAGGCATCAGATTGCAAAGCTCCGGTCTGATTTTTTTGATTTTTTTTTACTTATGGCTTTACGCCTCGTTGACGTCGACATCATTAGAGGTGGGATGGGGCTGAGGACAAGGAACTGCAAGGAATTCGGTCATGACCTTTTAAAGGAAGCATCCCCGCCCCAGTCTGATGATCCAATAATCTCAACACCTCCCCTTCTCTATCCAAAATGCAGTGAAAATCGTAAAGACGTATTTAAGATTACTAACTGCTGAAAGTCGAACATGGCAAGTAGTTGTTCACCCTATCTGTTGGTAGTATCCATTGATACTGTGCGGGAAGAAGACGCTGCTTGTTGGAGCGCGCTAAGCTCTTTCCCCGCTTATCGGGTGGCCGGTGCGATACGATAATCCTTTAGCCTCCCGACAAGGTGTTTGTTCCCGCAGCAGCACTGGCCTTATCTCTGGCAGCTGTCCCCAGATAAAGGCCAGACATAGGACACGGATTTCCTCCCGGAAGCCTCACACAATGTCCATCCACCACAGTTGTTAACTTCGAGCTGATTAGAGAAGGCAAGCGTCAAACACGACGTTGTAACTTTAATCTTTTTCCTTTAATCTTTCACCAGGTTTCTTTCAATATTCTTTTCATATGCTTGGTAATTATTTTCGCCTTCAAAAACCGATTACAACCCACTTTTTTCAATTATACTGTAATTTACGTTTTCTTCGGCAGTTTTGTAATAGTTGACGATACTTGTTGGGTTAAGCTCTGCTGGTGTGTGATTAATCGGCCTGACATTTGAGGTGACGGGAATTCGACCTCCGGTCAGTTCATCAATATTTAGGGTTTTCATTCTTTTCCCAATTAACTTAAGGTGAATGCCATAATGGTTCCTTCAAAAAGCCATGGATGAAGTCCTACCCGTGCCTTGTCCCCAGTCTTCTCCTAGTCATAATGATCGTGGTATCGACGATCCGTATGCTGTATAAAAATGTGATTAGAGATGCCGGTTTTTGATATCTCTAACTCAAATGATTATTTGAAAGGTTTTTTTATTCTTTCCACTTATGCTATAACATGGTCAGGTCTTTCAAGATACCACTTTGGGATTCGGCCGGCTTGTAATTGAGCCTGACTCCTCCCTGGGAGCAAAGTTGTGTTGCCATCTGTCTGCGAAAAGTGCAATTGTGTTCTGTGTGCGCGAAGTGTATTTTTCTTTGAGAAACGAGTAGTTTATGAGGGGGAGATTGGGGACCATCCTGGCATTGCTGTTGATGATTGTGTTAAACCGCCTAAAAACTGTAATTAGGACGGCCGGTACTAGGAGTCGAACCTGGTCCTGTTGTATCTCCCCAATCCAGTTTTCTGGCACCTTAATATGCGCAGCCACGCTGGGTGGTCCAGTGATTACTTGAAGTATGTCTTCAAATGTAAATTTGATTTTTTGATAAAATGATAACTTCATAAATCTATGTAATACTAAGAAATGTTTGTCCTAAGCAATCTGTACGATGGAAATCAAATTTCATTAATACTATCGGACCTAACACAGGTTTGATTTCTGGTGCGACGAGACAGGTTTCTGTGTCCAATTACGTCCCGAAATGACTCTATATTAATGATAGCAGCTCCTTCATTAAGGTCCCTGTTCCTTATCAACAATTTCCTAGCGGCTATAATGCCTCCATCGTTGACAAGCAATGAAGCGCTAATTACATTAAATGTACGCTGTTTAATGCTACACGTGTTATATGTGAAACATATTTGAGAATTCTCATTTGGTTATAATTACAAAAATAATATATTTAATACCTTCATTTTGTCATTCCTTCCAACAGTCCTTTTGTTAGGTGATTCACACAATCATTTACGAAAATAACGAGTGAATTTGTAAAATTCATTGCTGAACGTAAAACTTGTTGAGAACTAACAGATGGCGAAGTCAACTACGAAGTTTTTCATCAAAATCACTTTCAAACAATACATTTTTTTTCCATCGACATTAACACCACAGGTTTCGGTCCGCAGTAATTTTATTTACATTGATGTTTATCTCCACTTTTTCATATTTTTTCATTATTATCCTGGTTCGTTATCATCACATTCATTTCACTCAGTCGACGGCATCTACGTTGCAATTCTTACATCATCTATCTAGCTTATGGACATCCTGGCTGATATTTGAAGACAAAAATCGACAGCGTTTCTCTGGAAATGGAGAAGAATAAAATTTAAGTCGAATCTTTAAACAGACGTGTCACTTGAACCAACAAGTGTTTAAGTGAACACAATAACAAATCGTGTAAACTATAACTTTCCTTGTCTTTTACATGCCGTATAACCCCTAAAATGTTAACTTTCACTATTATAAGCGAAAGAAATGATAATGCTTAATTGTTTCGTAGGAAATCCTATAGATTAAATTTATCTTGTCTAATAATTCCCTAACAGTGTTTCAATTTCCGTGTATTCCCCTTTTGTCATTCTGTCTGACGTATATTCACAACCACCGAGCGTTCACACCATACTGTTAACATATACAAAGCAATCTTTGCCTTATACGTAAGTGTACCAGGGCTGAAAACGAGTACCCTAAACTTCAAGATGGGCAGCTCAACAGAGCTACAACATCGCATGAAAAAATTTCATGACCCACATTCGGTGATGGATTTAATTACTGCCATCATTCTGTGACAGTTCTTTAGCGGGGAGTCATTTCTGAATATGAATGGGAGGTAAAGTGTCCTTAAAAAGTTTCTGGCCATACCAGTATTCAAACTGACGACCCTGAATTTTCAAAATGTGTATCTTAACAACGTTACCACGAAGACTAACAAATTTTCATAACTCTCAAATCGCGAAGGCTTCAATTGATGCTTTCATTAAGTTACTTCCTGTCAAATAAGATTAACAGCTTAATATGTTGCTTCCGAATGGAAAATGGTTCTCTATGAAACGATATCACATGTTGCTATAGCAGTGAGGTCGATGTTCGTCACTTATCCTTTGCATTTATTTATTGCCTATAATTGAGGGAAACCTTGACAGGCACTACACATAGTACGATCGTCATGTGTGTGGACTTCACATCTTCTTGTTGTTGCAGTTATTGAACTGAATACCTAAGATGGTGAGCTGTAGCAGTTGATTGAAGTATATTGTACATTTGAACATATTCCTTCCTTACTCATGCGGATCAGTTTGTCTATACGAATAAACAGTAATTTTTTTTGGCACTTGGTAACATGACCAAGCAGCCAGAATGTTAATAAAATAATATGAAGAAAATGCATTCACCCTGAAATCTGAGATAGAATACCGCGTATTTACAGTATAAATCAAACTTATTTCGTAATATTCTTTACACCTAATCTAAATTACACAATAAAGCAATACTAGTGAGTTTATTACGAACAGTCAGTATTACTTTACTTGAATCTAATGGCAATCATATTAAAGAAACTTCCTACCGACACAAAATTGTACAGGTATGTTACACAAATAAGGAGATTCTTTTTCACACATATACAATATTTTGTCACTATTTTTTTTTTTTTTTTTTTTTTTTTTGTATTCAGCGCTTTGCATATACATACATACAATCGAAAATATAAATACAACATAGTATCGTAACACTAAGAATTTAAAAAGCATATCTAATCTCGGGTATCCGTAGTGTTATAGTAGAAAAATATGAAAATATAGTCCTGGAAGGGTTAGCGATAAATTGAAAATTCTTTGGTTGTAAAAATTTTACTGTGCAAAACCTTCTCCATCCTTTCACCTGTAGGCACTGTAAGACTTCATCTTCCGGCAAAGTTGTTAATTTTTCTACTTAGACATTGCGAAGACAACAGTGGAATCAGTATTCATAATCCCAGTAATAACAATAAAAGTGAAACATTTTGAAAAACTGTTTTCAGTACTGCCGCTTGGTTTTGTGAAACGTTAAGTATTATGGCCCTTCTGATCCTTTGGTCTTTAGTAGTTGAAATAACTATGCTTCAGGCATGGTACACTGCACGCGGGATGAGTAAATTGGGTTACCTATCTGCAGGTGCGTCTTACAACTTTCACAACGTGGAAGAAGTGCCAATATTTGGGAGCAGTACACTTGCACGGCATCCTATATGTAAGGTGCGAGGATCCATATACGGGGAAAAGAGTTGAAATTTAATAAAAACATATGTCAGCAGTATTTTTTAAACAAAGCATCCGGTAAAGTAAATAAGTAGAATGTGTGCTGAAAACCCTTTTAGAACGTGAAAATGTCAAAATCCGCATAAAATCAGACTGACATAATTCGTAATCAAAAAGATCTGTGCGTTTGTGTGTCGAGTGCAGATATGACACAGATGTCAGTTAAATAACACATAGGATTAAAGCGTAACTATTTATAGATAGTATGATATTAATAAACACAGTGTATCAGTATTGTACAAATTCCCTGATTCGGAGTAGCTAGTTAATTATGAATCTAAATGAATAACAAAGCATAGAATTAAAACAGACCGACGCATATCAACGTTTAATCACGTTAAGCTTCTGTAAATGAATGGCTGGAATTAAATTCCGTGGTAGAGCACACTATTAATGCGCTAGTTAAAATATCAAAAGCGTTGTAGTATTATCAGTCGGTTTAGCAGTGGCTGACTACAATCTCATATTTTGTTTCACTTATATTTATTTAGCTAGTAGAACAAATTACGAAAATGTTTTAGCAACTTTTTTTAAATTTTATTTACATTGGCTATCTGAAGTTTCGCTTTTCTCGTCTGCTTATGTTCAGTTACAGAAAAAATATTTGTCCTATAAGGAATCGTCACTCGCTTCCTCCTCTGAACGTCCCCATTTCCAACGATCTATTCTAAATACAATTTTTTTTTTTTTACTTACTTACTTCCCCTTCGTCGATAGGCCGAAAGCTTGTTCCGTCCTGTTTTCTGACCATCTGTTCACGGGTCTACCAATATCCTTAATAGTATGTTACTACAGGGCAAGCCGCGGAAAACTGTCACTACCAATTCTTGGAAAGTGGTGCATCCAACTTTCTTGTTATTTTTATTTTTTTAAATTTCTTTCATTCAGAGAAGAAATATTCAGCTGTTGCCTGATTTCTTTACCTTTCACTGTTCGCCGAATTGTTCGATACATGTATTAAAATCGGTGGAGTTTATATATCTTTGATTTTAAATCTGTTGCAACTTTGCATCTCTGGATTTTATTGATGTTATCTTTTTCGTCTAATTTTTTGTCATTATCTTCCGGAATTTTTTAGATTCATGGTATTTACCTGTCCCATATTGACCTGAAAATAATTTAAATCTTTTCAGTGTTGATATCAACCTTCCTTTAATAATGCGAGACTCAAAATGGAAATTTAAACATATTTTTATGTTTAGTTGCTGAGCAAATAAATAAAGACACAAAAGCGAAGTAATCGAAATTTACCTTTGGGAGAAAATCATTTGAGTTTGTAACAGCGTTAATCAGTTTATTTTTGACAACCGTTTGTATCTTCTTTCCGTAAGATCTTCATAATGATATTAACTGCCAGTACAATGGATTCACTAAGATGATTTTGAAGCAGAAGCTTTTTTTGCTTATGGCTTTTCGCATCGTCCACGTCGAAGTTATTAGAGGCGGGAAAGTAGCGGGGACAAGTAACGGGAAGGAATTTGACCAACGCCTTTTTGAAAGAACGATCGCGGCATTTGCCTGGAGTGATTAGGTAAAACTATAGAAAACTAAAATCTGTAAAGCTCGAAGGAGATTCCAACCCGAGTTCTCCCCAATGCTAGGCCAGACCATTTCCACTCACCTACCACGCTCTGTTGCTGAAGAGGGAACACTTCTCGAATGAATTTGAAAACATGACATTATGTATCATACTTCACGTTCTAGCATTACTAGACTAGAAGCAAGAACGCACAGGCAATCAATGTGAACTGCATCAGCTGCTGCTTGAGACAGAGGTATATCTTGTAGAAGGTAGATAGTCATAACACGTTGTATTAAACAAGAGTAACCGCTAGGAAATTAAGGAAGTAGTGACATACAATTTTTTCATTCATGGTGAACGTCGTAATTGGAACCACAACCCATAAATAGACGGAAAAACCTCTCGATTAAAGTATCATATCAATTATTTCGAAGATAATGTAACATAAATATGATTCATCTTAATACAAAAACAGAGGAAATCATGCATTTCCCAAATGATAATCTTTGATTAATATGCAGGAATATTCGTACCTTGGAACAAAGGTATAATTGGCCTAAGAAAACAGATGTGATATTCGACCAAATATTGTTTTCTACTAGTAGTAGATCATCGCATTAATGAATGAGTATTGTCGAGAGAGATGAGGTTAACACAAATCCAAAACACCGAAGAAACTCAGTTCTTTTCACACGTAGCATTTTGCGTGATACGAAAGTCAGATTTCGCAGCTTATATCAAAACAAATTATTTTCCTGAAGTCGTCATCACGTGATTAACAGTTACCAGCATAGTTTACCTCTTCTTCAGAAGTGTTTTTACTGTTATCTACAGTAAACTGAAACCTATTTTCAGAGAAAAATTATTAATTTGTTTAAGTATCTTAGAGAAACTGATCACATCCTTCGTTTTCCCCCGATTCTTTTCAGTATAGTCCCTTTACTATAAATTATTAACAAATCGTGAATAGATGAATACTTTAACTTAACTATATCCATTACATGAATTGTAACACAACTTCTTAATACACATGTCATTATCGGTTCATAAAACATTTGTCATTTCCAGTGTGGCTTTGAACCTCTCCGAGATTTGTGACAGTGTGAGTTACTAAATGATGGTAAATAAGGTTAAAACCAAAGTGATTAACTGTAACAGGTTTTGCTTGATGCAGGAATAGCTAATAATAATAGGAAATAAAAATGATAACGTAGGAAATTCTATGGAAGTATAGGATAGTGTATTAGACCCATTGATGTTCACAATTGTACTGAATGATTTTAATATCAAAAGATATGTTGTTTGAAGATTACAAAATATTTCATAAGTTGATTGCGAGTAGCTACAGGACGAAATGGACAGAATGTTTGCTTGAGAATTGTTTTTGTTATTCTTCCATCTTGCAACTAAAGAAAATACTTTTTATGGCAAACACGTTTCGTCTTATTAATATGGTGATAGGCCATCTTCCCGCAGTTGTTGAACAATAATTTTTTAAGTTGTTTTCGACGGATTTATTTACAAAATTACGTTTCGTCTTAATTTACGTGCCAGCGGTAAACATATATAAACGTAAATATACAAATACAATAATGTTACTTGTTTTTTGTGTTTGTTTTTGAATTGTTTAAGCTGTCTTATATTGCAAACTACTTACGGTTTTATATCATGAATTAAGTTCATAGTTCCACACCAGCGACATTTCTCACACTATCACTACTATCAAATGTTTTTGTGGGATACATTTTTGAAATTTCGCCGACTACGAATCGCATATAAATTTTTGTTGTTGTTGACAATCACCGGGAGCAAAAGATTTTGTCTTGTCGAACTTGTATTTTGTTTTGCTTAAGAATGTCGGCAAACATTGAAAATAAATTTCTGTGTGACTCATAAGAGTAGGCACACTGAAAAAAATATAAAGTTTCTCAATGTTTATGCGGTAGAAATGGAACTGCTGTCTGAAAACATAAAAATGCAAATTTCTTTCCGTGTTAATTGATATTAATCTTTTGGGCAGGACACTTTTACGGAAAAGTTGATACTAGCAGCGTGTGATTAAACGAAACACATTTTTCAGTTTTGAGGAACAACTGTTTAAAATTTTATCAGAATCGACTAGATAAATTTCTAGTATTCCCCCTGTCTGAATTCTCCATGAAGATTGGAAAGATACTGATCAGATCCCCGAACACAGATTTGAGTTAAAAACTCAGTTTTGGGTAGGAAATTTCCGAGTGTTCCTTTACAAGTTTCTTTTGAAGCTTAATCCATGGCGAGCTTAATTTTACTCACAAAGAAAGCGGTCTGCTTTTGTTGATCTTCTAACGCCGAAAATAGTCCCAAGGAAGAACGTTTACCGTCTCCACTCATGTAATAACTCAGCCATTTGCCCGTGGCGACAAATTTCGCTGATGGAAGTTTGAAGACCCAGTAAAAGCTGGGACGGCCTCAAGCGACCGACATAATAATAGGGCATTTAAGCGGCGGGGAGGGGGGGGGGGGGGACACAGTTTGAAAGCTGTTGGGCGGCAGTTCCGCAAACTGTGATGGCCGAGGAGGCCAATCGAGACCAACCGGCCTTCAGCTCAAAGACCAAAGTAACCTGGAGGTTCCTATGAACTTGGATCCTGTTGTTCTCACTGCACCAGCTAGATCCGTTGTGATGGAATACAGAGACTAATATCACGCTAGAAGACATTGAAGAAAACGCTCCTACCAAATCTGCAAGCAATTATAATAAATCGTCAGAATATTTCGGCATAAAATATGTTACAAATCATATACAGGGTATCCAGGAATGAAAGGATAATCCTGCAGCCGCGAATAGGTGACATCATTTCCCACAATAAGAAAAAAATTTATTTTAGTAAAAGTCTCGCCATTTTCGAGATATTCATATTTTAATTTTTTTTTTCGAAACCTGTAACTTTGTTCAGTTTATTCCATGCCATTCTACAAATTAAGACTTTTTGAACCCTGTTCTTTTTTAATTTACTGAAGACTGTTTAGTCATCTAAAACAATGTTATTTTTTTTCTTAAAAATCTTATGTAAAAAGTGAATACAAATTTATTCAAACACCTGACTTTGACAGCCTGTGGTGTTAAAAAAATGTACTATATGGATCGTGCCACTTACATTAAAAAATTGCTTCGTTATTGTCGATTTTAAAACGGTATAATTGTTTAACATTTCAAATGTTCCAAACGATATAAACTTCAATTCGATAGACTTTTATTTTATAAAAGTCCAAAATACTAACTTTCATAATTTAGAACTACCACAAAAACATAATTTTAAAAGGAATGTTAAACAATTACACCATTTTAAAATCGGCAATAACGAAGTAATTTTCAATGTAATTGGCACGATCCCTTTAGTACATATTTTTTACGCCACAAGACTGTCAAAGTCAGCCGTTTGAATAAATTTGTATTTATTTATTACATAAGATTTTAATTTTTTTTAACGTTTCAAGAAAAAAAATATTATTTTAAATGACTCAAACAACCTTGAGTAAATTAAAAAAAAAAAGTTAATAAAGTCTTGATTTGTAGAAATGACATGGAATAGACTGAACAAAATTACATATTTCGAAAATAAATTTAAAAAAAATCAATATCTCAAAAATGGTGAGACTTTTTCTAAAATAAAATTTGTCATATAGTAGGACATTATGTGTTACAGGATTATCCTTTCATTTTTGAACACCCTGTATATTATACCTAAAAGGTGATTTTTTTGGTCACTACTTTTTTCCCCCCCTCCATACTTAACCAAAACCGTCAAATGATTAATCGTTTTAAAGATTAAGTACTCCGCTTTGGTAACATTATTAATTAAGGATGGAATTTTTAAAACTCAAGCAGTAAATGACGAATGACGAACAAGCAAGGTCACGTGTATGCTCAAGCTGCTAGGCTGCCCTGGCATCGATGAGGAGTGATCGCACTACCACTGGATAGCAGCACGATAAAACACAGAGTTATTGGTAAACTGTGTGTGTTTTCTAGAGTAACGAGATTTCTGAATATTTCTGTTTCTGCAATGTAGTCTTCACGGGTGTACCGCCGGATAGTGTTGTGGAAACACAATATTTCGACGGCTGGCTCTGCCGTCTTCTCCAGCCGTCGAAATATTGTGTTTCCACAACACTATCCGGCGGTACACCCGTGAAGACTACATTGCAGTCATACGCCGGGAAAGTCTTCGTTCTTACATTTCTGTTTCTGTTAGGGAAACATTTCGTCATTTTTAATTGTTTCGCAGGACGTTGTAAGTGTTTTGCTACGTACGCTTAAGTTGACAAATAAATTGTTACAGACGAGCCGGTTCTGTTTTTATCTTTTAATATTTTAATTTACTAAAAACTCTGAAGAAATTTAGAATTGAAATTCGTAAATCGCAAAAGTAGATGTGGGAGGAATTTAACACTGATTGTATACAGGATAATTATAACAATAAAAATACTAAGGGTTTTTTCCGACTTTACGCCTCGTCTACGGCTAAGGTCATTAGAGGCTGGATGGGACTGGGGACAAGGAACGGGAAGGAATTCGGCCATGGCCTTTTTGAAGGAAGCTTGCGTGTTGAGATTGTCTGCTTTGCCTTGACCTTGACTAGCGATGACGTGTGACGCCATTCCATCGACTGACGTTTAGACTCGGGGGATATGTGAGAAACCCATGTCTCATCCCCTGTGACAATATGGTCTAAAAGACTGTCACCTTCCTTATGATATCGCTCCAAAAAAAAACAAGAGCATAAGCCATTCTTTCCATTTGTTGGGACTCTACATTCGGGAAATCTACTCGTACGAGTATTTCGAGATCTGAAATAGTGAATCGTCGATCTTCACGAATTTTTTGGTCAACCGCATTGACCAAATCTTCTGAAATCACTGATGGTCGGCCAGACCGTGGTTCATCATGCACATTTTCCCGTCCTTCATTAAAAGCTCGCACCCACTTGCGCACTTTACTGTCACTCATTATGTTAGGACCGTAAACTTCAGTAATCTGCCGATGAATTTCTGCCGCTGAAACGTTTCTTGCAGAAAAAAACCGTATCACTGCCCTTACTTCACAATCGGCGGGCCGATAAATTGTCTTAAACATTGTGAACTGACACTACAAACAGCACACAGCAACAGTAACAACGCTAATGGCGGCGCTTGACGCGCAAGGCATGCCGGGAGTCGGCGCGCATGCGTGTTTTGTCCTTGGCGCCCAATTCAAATAGTTACAGCGAATCGGACCTTACTTTTGGAATAACCCTCGTACTTGCACTCTACAATATCTCCTTAACACCAGTGACAACGTTGTACAAGTTGCTTAATTTGGTCGTTCATAATATGAATTCATTGGTGCTGTTTGCTATTTTTTTTTTTTATCTATCTTCCCGTTTTGATCTGTTATGGTTAATGCTGTTTGCAACAACTGTAAAAGCAATGCCTTTGACACGAAATTAATAAATAACTAAATAATGATCGAATATCACAAGTTGTTTCTATTCCATCCTCGGAACAACCCGTCATTGAAATGTAGATATATAGTTGTTACCGTAGTTATTGTCTCTCACAGATGGAGTGAGATTTCGGTAGCAAATGTTTTCACTAGTGCTTACTGCTCAATAAACCTAGAAGATGAATTTGGAAAAACGCTGGAAAGTAACTAAGACACGGCTTTTATGAATAAACCGAAATCTAGATGACCGAACCAGAGCTGGAACTATCGACCTTCCCAGTGCACGTCCCAAGTGGTGGAACGTCGTGGCATTCGGCATGACGAGGGTTCAGCTTCCAGTGTGGCCACCATTTTCCATGGCTTTCCGAAATCACTCCACGTTAATATCACTATTGTTTGAAAACGTAGATTTCCTTCGAGAAAATTTTTAACCAAACTAAATCAGTACCGAGAGTGTTAGAGGTTGGAGAAGGGAAAATAAAACGAACGCAGAAATTTAAATACCTTAGAGAGTGGGTAGATTCAAATGACTCTGAGAAAGAAGCCTTTACATCACGGACCAGAAAATGGAAACGGCATATCAACTAACCAAAACTGTCTACAAGAGGAAATCTATATCTATTTCCAACGACATTACTGCCAGTAATATGACCGGAAGCTTTATATGCCTCAGAATGTCTTGACATGAATAGAAAAGGTCTGTTGAGAAATTAGAAACAAAAGAAAGGCAGATCACAAGGAAAATCCTAGGTCTAATCAAAGAAAATGGTGAATTTAGAAGACGACATTATCATAAACTGTACACATACGTAGAAAAAAAATTACAGACTAAATTCATAGGAGGAGAATTGCTACATTCCTGGAAATTGAAATAAGAACACCGTGAATTCATTGTCCCAGGAATGGGAAACTTTATATACACATTCCTGGGGTCAGATACAACACATGATCACACAGACAGAACCATAGGCACATAGACACAGGCAACAGAGCATGCACAATGTCGGCACTAGTACCGTGTATATCCTCCTTTCGCAGCAATACAGGCTGCAATTCTCCCATGGAGACGATCGTAGAGGTGCTGGATGTAGTCCTGTGGAACGGCATGCCAAGCCATTTCCACCTTGCGCCTCAGCTGGACCAGCGTTCGTGCTGGACGTGCAGACCGCGTGAGACGACGTTTCATCCAGTCCCAAACATGCTCAATGGGGGACAGATCCGGAGATCTCGCTGGCCAGGGTAGTTGACTTACACCTTCTAGAGCACGTTGGGTGGCACGGGATACATGTGGACGTGCATTGTCCTGTTGGAACAGCATGTTCCCTTGCCGGTCGAGGAATGGTAGAACGATGGGTTCGATGACGGTTTGAATGTACCGTGCACTGTTCAGTGTCCCCTCGACGATCACCAGAGGTGTACGGCCATTGTAGGAGATCGCTCCCCACACCATGATGCCGGGTGTTGGCCCTGTGTGCCTCGGTCGTATGCAGTCCTGGTTGTGGCGCTCACCTGCACGGCGCCAAACACGCATACGACCATCATTGGCACCAAGGCAGAAGCGACTCTCATCACTGAAGACGACACGTCTCCATTCGTCCCTCCATACACGCCTGTCGCGACACCACTGGAGGCGGGCTGCACGATGTTGGGGCGTGAGCGGAAGACGACCTAACGGTGCGCGGGACCGTAGCCCAGCTTCATGGAGACGGTTGCGAATGGTCCTCTCTGATACTCCAGGAGCAACAGTGTCCCTAATTTGCCGGGAAGTGGCGGTGCGGTCCCCTACGGCACTGCGTAGGATGCGACGGTCTTGGCGTGCGTCCGTGCGTCGCTGCTGTCCGGACCCAGGTCGACGGGCACGTGCACCTTCCGCCGACCACTGGCGACAACATCGATGTACTGTGGAGACCTCGCGCCCCACATGTTGAGCAATTCGGCGGTACGTCCACCCGGCCTCTTGCATGCCCACTATACGCCCTCGCTCAAAGTCCGTAAACTGCACATACGGTTAACGTACACGCTGTCGCGGCATGCTATCAGTGTTAAAGACTGAGATAGAGTTCCTTGTGCCACGGCATACTGGCTGACACTGACTGCGGCGGTGCCCAACCGCTGCGCAGCTAGCGCCCTTCGACGGCCAACACTGCTGTTCCTGGTGTGTCCGCTGTGCCGTACGTTTGATCATTGCTTGTACAGCCCTCTCGTAGTGTCCGGAGCAAGTATGGTGGGTCTTACACACCGGCGTCAATGCGTTCTTATTTCAATTTTCAGGAGTGTATTTATAGCTACATTTTGAGTATGAATCCTTTAAGGATGAGCAAAAGTATCTTTAGTAAATATCTAAAAAAACAAAGAAACAAATACGTACATACGTAAATTTGATTGCTTAGCTTCACATCAGTTCTGGTAAGTTTTTCACAATGTATTCATATTTTATCCTTGCCTTTCATGTTGATACGTGATCACAACACTTATTTCAAATCGTTTTTCGGCACAGGAATACACTTTACTGGACACGCATCTCACTTAAGACAAAATTAAACCAATGTAAATAGAACAGATACCTGAAGATGGATCTACAGGGTCCGAAATGCATTTTGTGGTGCAATAAATTTGTATTCAAGTGACGGAAGTCTGTGTTTTGTCTGATCAATACAGTCACGTACAAATAGTGAATCATGGATAGAAAAAAAAAACCAAAGAAACCCGGTTTACCGAGGTAGAGAAAGACTTGCAAAACTGAAGAAAAACACAAGAGGATACCTAGAAACATATTCCGCTCAGGAAGAATCTCCAAGAAAAATTGCAGTTTCCAAGAAAAGCCGAAACTAACAATTGTCAAAACAAAACTTGGAATTAAGAGAGGCAGGAACAGCACAGAATACGACTGCGAGAATACTGGATGAATGTTAAAAGTAAGATACAATGTTAAGGAAAAGGACATTTGAAATAACATGATCTGAAAAATGGTCCAAACGACAGAAAAGAAAGAAAGGGGGAAAAATAATAAACATTTATAGTGCCTCACTTGGGTTATATGGTCATTAATGACCTTAGGATTCCACTGCAACATTTAAAAAATAAAATTTAAAATAGTCAAAACTTCTAACTTGACGATCAAATTATAAGGCTCTTTAAAAATTTGGAATCTAAATTTTGTAATTTATATGCAGCATTAGGTAGGAAAAGATTTACTGCTACTTTCCTGTAGGTTGCTTCCAGTTATACCGCTATCCCAATTTGCGTGTTGGTCCTCACAAATTCCTCCTTCTCTCTACCCTTGCTTCACTCAATTCCGTCTCCGTTTCCATCTCAAAGCGCCGCTGCAGCTTTCTTCACGCCATTAACTTGCTCAACGCGGAATCAGCTTTCTAAGGAATGTAGCCAATGTTGTCGGAAGGATTATCCAACCGAATCTCATTAAACTTTTCCACCGAAGAAACTTCAATTGCATCTGGTGCCTAATAAATGTTCTCTTCGCTCTGTCAATAGATATGCACCAAGTACGTGTTTCAGCCGGCACAAAGGGTATGCGGAGTAAGGCGTGGCAGTGTAAATTTATCTGGGATCATGTAAAAGATCTTGTAACGTATCTGTGCACGATAGCCGCTGTATATATTAGTTTGCCAGCGTCAGGGCCATTCATTGCAGTGAGTAATGAGAAGAAGGCAAACACATATTAATCTCTAGAAATATTTATCTCACAACACGAATGCTTATGTTCTCTCCCAGTTCCTTTAGTCGGCGACTTAAATATAGCTTAAGATGGAATTTGAACAATGGCTTTTATACCGTACTTGGCACAGGTAAAATAAAATTTGGCAGACACATTTTTTGTTTTTGTTCCTTTTTTTTTCTTTTTGTTTTCGCTAGGATTTTACCCTCTATCGACATTGTGGTTAACACTGTTAGGAGAGATTTGGAGCAAGGAAATGGAAAAAATTAGCAATGAACTTTTGAAGGAACCAGCCTGGCAGTCACCTACGGTGAATTTGGGAAAACATAGTTAAATGAAATCTGGTTGATGGCTCCGGGCATCCCTCCGAAACTGAACGGAAATGAACTTCATATTAAATGCCTTTAGGATTCAGATGATGACCGGGATTTTAATCTGTAATCTGCTGTTTTCCATTGAGAGACTCGAACAACTTAACAACGTCAACATTTTTTTTAAAAACTTTTCTTCTCTTCTGGTTTTTGCAGCTCACCTTTTCTTTTTCAGTTTTGCTACTGAGTATCCGTTATTCGGATTCCTCGTTAAGCCCCGACAGAGGAAGAATGCTTGACAAGTTGAAATCTTTTCTCCATATTAAGACCATACTAATCTAAATTTACTTTGATACTATGGTGTAATGTCTAATTTTAGACTTGTTGCATATCGCTCATTTACTATTCCTGATCTATATTAATCCGCTCTTTTCTTGTTTGCCTGTCCGTTACGTTGAATAAATTCTTCGTGATATTTGAATTTCTGTGTTCCCTAAACTTTGCAGTGTTTGACTGTACTTATCTCTCTTCCTGGGACCTATATTCACTCTATTCCATATTTTTATTTCGGACTTTAAGATACATTTTTTTTACTTTTTTTAATACAGAACCAGAAATGTGTTACAATTACAAGAAACTATGTTTTCAATTTTGGGGTTACTGTTACATATTATACAAGACGTCTGTATTCACAAACTGAGTTGATGGTATGCTGAAATCGCAATAACACACAAAGTGAAAGAAAAGACAAATTGGGCAGAGAGCTTCATATGTTATTTTTTAGTAGATACGTGTTAGTTTATTTGTGTAGTGTTCTAGTTAGAGTATTCGTGTTAATTGGTTTAAGCAAAAATATTACACCACTCATCTACAAGAAGAGACCCATAAAACTTGGGACAGTGTGCTGGCATCATACAATCAGGAGTTTCTTGATAACAACCGCTTTACAGCGTAATTGTCTTCCAAATAATGCTGCCACGAGGAAATTTAACCTTAAAACTTCTCTATGAAAGGCGATGAAACATTCATCAAATTAATTGTTCATCTTATCAAACTATATTTCTTCTAATCCCACTAAGAAATGGAATTTGGCGAAATGCAAAGGTGATACTTTTGAGCTTTTCAAGTAGAGATGCAAAATATTTTCAACTTAAAAAATTTCCACTTCTCAATCTGTAAGCAATCATCTGTTCTACGACCCAAACGTTTTCGCCACGTTTCAGCATTTTTTATTTTTGCATTTCTTTTTAAATGTGTCCATTTTAAGACTCGAGTTCTTTGAGATAATTTGACGATATATTGTCTAAGGAAAGAAGCGTTTAATTCACCTACATCCATTACCGTTGTTGATTTTTCTTTTGGATTATTCAGTATTGCCAACTGAAACAGAATAAGCGTAGGTGTTGCTACAAAAAAAAAAAAAAAAAAAAAAAAATGGAGAATGTTCTTCATTTAGAAAGGCTCCGTTTCGATTATTTGTCAAGCCATTCAAATTTCGATAATCTCCAGAAATTACGGCTGGTAAACATTGTAATTCATATCCACAAAAGGTCATGACCAATTTCTCTTCCTTTCCTCGCCTACAATTTCTCCCGTCAATTTTTTCGTCAACGATTTCTATGTGTGCCCTTATTAGTTTGATTTTTTTTTTTTTTGCTTGGTATCCGGCCTCAGTACACCAGTATAATTTATCGGAGTTAAACAGCTCATTTAAATTCTGTATTTATAATCTGCACCTTGCACTGACGGATTGAAGTTGATGACTCAGTGAGTGGGGAATCATCACACGAGCCGGCAGGCAATTACATTGCAGCTGAGCAAATATCGGATGCTAAGAGTTCTGGGGCAGGCAGACTGCGAAAATAGAAGTTCATTGGAGGGTGCATGGCTAACTGGTCAAGCCTTCATCATATTGTCACACTGATTGCGGGCGGAGCAATGTTCTATTTTCAGTGCACAGTAGTTGTGGCTGAAATCCTCACTGCGTGCTATAGCAAACGAATGTTGAAGTATCTGTTGGATAATTTCATACTTGTCAGTGTACTTCGCTGAAGTTTTGGAGTGTGTTAGTGTGTTTATTTTTTTCAGCTTGAGGTATACACCTCTTGTTAAGAATTAAATTACTCTTTGTTTGTAGAAGTTATCAATAAAAAAATTATTAATGATTGAAATTGCTGAGAAATCGGAATGTTATCTCTCTCTCAACTTTTCACGGCTTAACCGATCTTCATGAAATTTTACAAGGAAATACTATCAATCATTAGATAACATTTTTTGGGATAAATGACATATTTTGTCATGAAATTTTGAAAACTAACCAAACGGTGACAGATAGGCGGATGGCGTGTGCAAGTCTTTATAATGTTATATCGATGGCTCAGGCATCGTTTGTGTATCATCTATTCATGAATTTTATGTACATAAACCACGACTGTACAACGACACACGCCTGCAAATAACGCAATTGGGGCGCAACGTAATAAAAGCTGCCATTGCTACTGGAATGACAAAAATGATGATGTATTGATTTCTCCAATCCCAATGATGCCGATAGACCTATCATTACAGTTTAAAAGATTATAGTTAACACTAAAATTAACCTATACTCTGATTATCTATAAACCCCACGGATAGACAGTGTAAGTAGGAAGGGTGACATTTAGAAAAGACTTGTTTTTCCCCTGGGGAGCTAGCTCACGATTTTCAAACTTCCAAGGAGTATATATCTTATCAGAGGACAGTAAAACCAAAAACGTTGTGTACAAAACGGTATAGACCTAAGATATCACCAGAAAGTGACATAATTTTAAACCACAAACAAAAATCTGCCGGAGGTTCTGTTTTCTTGAAAACGGCCACAACACTTTATTCGCGTTATGGCACTTACAAAAAACACCCAGATCGCGTTATGGCTAACTCAAAAAGGCCACAACGCGGAATTCGCATTTGATGCAGGTCGTATTCTCCACACATGAATACTCACATTTTTTCTATTTTTTGTAATGCGACGGGAAAAAAGAATCAAATATATTAAATGCATCCTGGACCTATTCGTCGTGAACACAAAGAGTTAGATACTGATAAGCCACAATGTGGCCGTTATCAAGAAACCACAACACTTTGTGGTCGTTTTCTTTCGCTCAATGAACGTTTACGGTCTTTGAGCCTAACATCTACACTTGGAGCCATTCACACAAAATTTGATCCGCATGTGCATAAACTGAAATCTGCAATGAACATCAACATTTTTTGACAAATAGCTTGAAAATTATTGAATCTATTTTGACTGGATACTTACGGTAACAAACCTTATATTAAATTTAGGCTTAGAATTTGCCGTATGTCTTATGGTACGTGACGTTCCGCCGGGGCAAGAAATGTGTTAACGTCATTCTGATTATTTTCACATTCCGTACGTTGCTACTTAGTTTGACAAGCCCTCGGAATATGGAAGTAAGGACCTGACTGTCTGCGCCGTATTCCAGAGAGATTCTTTATTTTTTCTATCAGAGAGGAGGCGCTACCTGATGGATTCGAGCAATCTGACATGGCGCGGATCTCGTTAGAGTTCTTCCTCGTGCCCGGCCATTATTTTCTGCCATCCTCTCGAACCCTTACGGGAGTTCCAGTCGATGGCTACTATCGACGAGTCCCTAGGTGCGTCACTTGTCAGGTCGTAAGGGTCAGCGTTCCCGCTCACCTCAAAGACGTTTACAAAGTACCCATCTCAGTTACACAGTGTTGAAACATCCTACAGACAACATGAGCCTCACACTACTGCGATATTAATAACTATCGAAGCTGGTGGATGCTCGGCGACTTCTTTCAGGAGAAATAGGATTTGATACCCATTCCAGCTGTCAAAATGTTGATGTTTCCATCGTTTCCCAAAATCATTACAATAATGGTAAACAAAAACCAAACAAACAAACAAACAAAAAACAAATAAAAAACGTGGAAATCCTTCACGCTTTCTAAACACAATATTTTTCCGGCTCTAACGACCACGTCGTCGACGAGTAGTAATATATTCTTTATCTGTATAAGGCAACAAAAAGAAATTATTTTTGTAAAAGTTAGCTTTCAGCGATTTTTCAAGCTTTACGTCTAGTAAAGAAGCTCTGTTACGTGCGTCTGTTAGTGAGCATATCTCAGTGCCTACGAATGTTTCAGATTAGCTTCTGCGACAAATTTTTCAGCCTATATTTCACAAACTTATTGCAGAGAAGAGCCGTTCTACATCTACATATATACTCACAAAATTGTGGGTGGCAGAGGGTGCTCAGCACCAAAGCTAATATCTTTGCTGTGCATTCCAATCCCTAATGGTACGAGGGAAAAAAGAATTCATATAAGAATCAGTCCGGCACCTTATTTCTCTAATTTTATCTTTCCTGTCCTTCCGACTCAAATAGGTTGGTGGAAGAAGTATTTCACCACACTCAAAAGTGAAAGTGGGAGTACGCATGTTTACCAATAAGTTTAAACGAAACGTGTGTCGTCTATCTACCAGAGACTCCCAACCTAGTCTTCTAATCAGTTCTGTGACGCTTTCATAAGGACTGTAGCAAGTGGTCTCGAATCGAGCGGCTCTTCTCTGTACTTTCTCTATACTTTCGACCAACCCCTTACGAAACGGATCCCAAATGGCACAACAATAGTCCAAATGTGGACGCACAAGAGATTTGTACTCTATCTCCTTTGTTTGTTCATTACAATTTTTCAAGATTCGACCTATGAATCGCAGCCTAGAATTTGCTCTACCTACTAACGAATTAATGTGTATGTCCCATTTCATATTCCTTTGTACTGTTACTCCCAAATATTTCATAGAATCGACCATATCAATAACTGAATTGTTTAACTCGTATTTCTGAGCAATTGGATTCTTTTTGTTAGTTATGCTCATTGTCTTTCACTTTTTACAATTTAGAGTAAGTTGCCACTCAGCGCACCAAGCCAAAATAACATCCAGATCGCGCTGAATTTCTAAGCAATCGGCCAAATTTCTTACTTCCCTATAAATAACCGCATCATCAGCAAACAATCTAAAAAGGCTTTTCAATTTGTCTCCGAGATCGTTTAGGCGTCTGACTAGAGCTCGAAAGGACCCTAGTTCGAATACCTGTCTCGGTGGGGATTTTGAAAGTCTCTTTACCCTACCTTCACCTCTGACACAGCTTGCCGTGTAATGTGAGGTGCGCCAGAACTTTTCCGTGGTTCGGATTCCACGTTATATTCTATATTCCCTTTATCCGGTAGGATGGGCATGCTAGGTTAGGTAAGCGGGAATGGTACTAGCCGTCCTACCTTTTTGTATGCCTTCTTTGGGAGGGTCCAACCAACTTTCGGGATGAGTTCCACGCTTCTCTGCTATGGCAAACAAAGTGCGAAGCCATTCATTAATTGTAAGTACGACTTTATCGTCGGAATTCTGTGACGTAGGCTCCTACCAAACTGCTGAGTGCCGAATATTATCCAACAATAAAAGTGTTTGTGGACTGAGTGTTCGTATGTACGCAACAAGAAGGACTATGATCTGGCTTGTTGATAACAATTTTGTCATCATTCGACCTGAGTTGGAGAGGCTTTCAAAGTTCAGTTCGCTAATTTAAGATATTTTTCTAAATCGTCGCACCGACCAATTGCTTCTCATACCTAGTGGCAAATTTTCTAGAATTTTTGAAACTTGCGGCTTCTTTTCAGTGAGTTGCGATTATGTATGCGAAAACTAATCTAATCTAGTCAGTTGACTTTACTGTATAATACAGGGAGTTTAATGCAACTATATATATATTTTGGGATGACCGATGATAACACGTTAATTTTTAGTCTACTGGTTTTAGCGTCAGTCCTTTAAATTATCGCTAAACACAATGAATGGCGTCGCACTGTGTACAGCGATGAATCGTGGTTGTGCAATACCTTGGATGACTATCGTCGGTGAGTATGGTGGAGTCCTTGTTAAAGGTTCCACTTTTCCAGAGCCACAGCGGTGTTACTCCTGGCTTGTGGTGCCAAGGGCCATCGATCGGGTATGACTACGTGTCATGGCTGGTAGTAATTGAAGGAACTCTAACAGCACAACGGTACGTCACGTGTACCGGTATGCTGCGTCCTCATGTGTTACCTCTCAAGTATCGCGGTGCCATTTTTCGACAGGACTATGCTCGTCGAAACACGGAACATGTCTCTTTGAACTGTATGCGTGATGTTAAGGTACTCCCGGTGCCATCAAGATCCTTAGACCCTTCCCGATAGAACATTAATAAGATTGTTCGTGGTTTAACTAATACGATAATTAAGTAGTCCACAATACGTTTCAATTTAAACTTGTTTATTTTCTTAATGCATTCATACAATCCAGAGATAGCATACAACACTTCTTCCACAGACAATACAGTTCCCGGCCGTCGCAAACTGATTTGGTGAAAGCTTTGCCGAAAAAACTAACTGTTTCTCTGACTTGGATGATCGCTTTATATAAACTCTACCGAAATTTCTAGAACACTTCAAAAGCTTCCGCCAGATAATTCTCGAACATTAACAATACTTAAACAATTGAAACACATAAAAAACAATCAGAATTAATTCATAATCATATACAATGAATACAAATTGGTCAGAAATGGAAATTAAAAATACTTAAACACAAAATTATTCACAGAAATCTTTATAAACTATAGCAAATTGTCCTGTAGACATCGTAACTTGCATTAATACTTGGAATTACAAACATTTAAACAATTCTCTTGCACAATTCTCTTCTTAGACATATAAAGTGGCCTCTAAATAATTTATTTTCATAAAAAAGTCTATATAAATTCATTTACAGGAAATTACAAAACAAACATACCAGATCATATTCAACCAAACTCTAGCTTATTACAAATGCTTCATAAAATACGGTTCCATTTAATTTTAGGTTTGAGGGCTATTACAACATGTATTGGACCAGATCAGGTGTCAACTCCGTCCCAGTGTCAGTATCCAGGATATCAAGAACCAGTTACAACAATTGTGGCCAATTTGCCTCAGGAGAGGATACAAAGGATATATGACACCGTCCTTAACCGAATCAGTGTATTCATCCTAGCCAGAGAGGGTGCAACATTATATCGATAAGTGGACTTAAACTGTCAAGATCTTCGCAAATTTAACTCGATTTTGTAATCACTGAAATAATATCACAGACCCTCTCAAACCTTGAGGTTTCATTTCCACTTCCCATTCTGGGTGATTCAGTTTTTTCCCCCTCTTATTAGTGTTCATGCAGTTTAAATTTCATGAGGGTACACTAACCAACGGCAATGCTGTCAACAAGAATTTAAACAGTTTCATTTAAGTTAATCCCACGCAGGAAGTTTGAAACCAGATACAAAGAACATTTAAGAGCCCTAAAATACAATAACCACTCAACATTTGCAGAACACATATTAGAGCATAACCACCAGCCCACAAACGTAGAAACATACATTCAAATACTAACCATAAATAATAGCAAACCATAGCTACTAACATTTAAGGAAAACTACCACATTCACAAATCACTGGCAGAAGGAAAGAACATAATTAATGAATACACGAACCTGATGAACCAAACACTACACACAGTACTTAAAACGAAATAAGAAAAACAACTATCTACCAAAAAAAGACACAGCCAATAATATTGGTTGCGGGCCTGGCTCATAGTAAGCCTTCGCCGAGGCCACGCGGACATGTATATAAGGAAGAGCGGCACCCAAACCATCTCAGTGGACGGCACCGGAGCCATCTACGAGTTGCTGACCCCGGCGCTGTTCCGGCCCACATAGTGAGCCAGCTTCGAGGAGTCGCCCGCTGACTGAGATGGCTGCAGCTAGTGATGTCGACCTCTCAGGAGCGGAAGACACACAAGCGAACGACATCTACCTTGAAGCACGCCGCGATAAAGATGGGTTCGTTTATATCTTCGAACTCAAGTCCACGAAGCCCACAATGAAGCAATTCGTCGCTACTGCTTCCAAGGGAAACTTCACGTCGTGGACGCTCTGGGTGATCCATGATGGGCTAAGATATGGCTGGTCCTTACCAGACGAGTACGGCCATGTCAACACGGCCCTCAACTTCGCAACCTCGCAAGAAGAAGTGAAGCTCATACACGATGATGCGGCCTCCAGAGGCCTCACGCGCCCAGAAGCACTAGCAACCTGCCCTCTTGCCTTCAGTGATGACTTCTGCGCCAAGAAATTCTTCCGAAGATTAAACGGAAGGAGCAAGAGACAACGCAGGAAACAGCAACCACCAGCAGTTGGAGACTGGCAGGTAGTGGGGAAGAAAAGCCCCACCCCTCCAGTTGAAAAACTGCCCAGCACCGGAAGCCAGGAACCACACACTGAAGAACGAGTCTTCAAAGTTCCTGATCCGCCCAGCTCCCCTCTGCGAGACGACACGTCAGAAAGCCTCGCAGCAGCACCGGACTCGCCTGCCCCGGAGGAGGGGGCACATGCTGCAGCCATAGAGGAGGGGCCTGTGCAACCAGTGATGGTGCCTTGCACGGGAAACTGGAGCAGCCTGTACGTCCAGCTTCTGCTGGCCACAGAGCTGCCACTGTTCTGTTGGCCGGCGGCGGGAGGCATCAAAATGCTAGCTACCTGCCCTTCAGACCTGCTGAAGGCCAACAACCTCCTCGAAGACATGGGCATTAGCTGCGACGCGGAGCAGCCCAGCCCACAACAGTCGCCGCCAGAGGCAGCTGGGACGCTGTCGAGAGAGCGGGTCAAGAGGGTGGCCAAGAAGAAGCCCTCACTACCCGAGCTCCGACAGTGTTTTAACTGTCAAAACCATGGACACCAGGCGAGCGACTGCACCCAACTGCGAAGGTGTGTCCGATGTGGGGCGGACCACAAATTAGCCGACTGTTCCACGGCCAGAGAAGAAGCAATCTGCTGCAACTGCGGCCGAGGGCACGCGGCCTGCTTCTCTGGCTGTGAGACCAAGAAGGCTCTTCGGGCGGGACGCCGCTCGAGACCAGCAGCGGTAACAAACCGCCGCCAAGAAGCCAGCTCAAGACAGCCTCCCCACCAGCACAGCCCGGCGGACAAGCCTGCGCGCGAGCCCCATACGAGGCCCGCTGCGCGCCGCCAAGACCAGCCGAAGACAGCTCCTGGGTCCAGTCGAGCCGTCCGTATCTTCGCAAGCGACGATGGGACGGAGGAACAAGAGGCGAGATGCAAGCGACGCAGTCGATCCACAAGCTACGACTGCATCCCCCTCCCCCTTGGCTAGCGTCGCCGCAGCCGAGGAGGATATTGAGGACATGGAAACTGAAGACGCCGCTCCAGACGAAGGCCGTGAGATGGAAATCTACGCGCCACCGTCGAAGATCGGCCAGGTTCCGACCATCTTCAGACACTCTTCACCAAGCCGCTGTTCGCATGGCCGATCACCGACGGGGTTAAAGTCATGGCCCGCTGCCCGGCAGACCATGACGCATTAATCTCCGTACTGCAAGACGGTAGCTTCCACCTGCCAGGCGCCCAGACAGAGGCGTCTGAGCCCACCGTGGAAGCAGCACCACCGCCACCCGAGGAGACTGCAACACCAGCGACCAGGACAGCCAACACCCAGTGCAGCAGATCTGCACCTAACGCTGACGTCCTGCAATGCTACAAATGCCAGCGTTTCAATCACTACGCAAAGCACTGCACCTATGAGCTTAGGTGCGTGCGTTGCGGTAGTGATCATCAAGCTGCGGCCTGTCCCAGGCCAAAAAACGACCCCACCTGCTGCAACTGCGGGGGCCCCCACGCGGCGTGCCACCGAGCTTGCCCAAGCCGCAAGCGGCTGCAGCAGGACGAGAAGAAAAAGAAGAAGAAGAGCCACCAGTTGGACTCCTGCCCTGAGAACAAAAAAGCAAACTGTCAGACCGACAAGCCCGCTGACAAGGCCAGCGGGTACAACAGGGCCAAGGACCATCCGCGAGAACGGGCTACACTGCCGCGACCCCCCCCCCCCACACAACCCGTCCCACCGTCCCCACAGATGCTGTGGACACGGTGCTGATGGGGCTGGATGGGGGCCACAGCTTCTCAGGGTCGTCGAGTTGCTGACGCAACTCGTCGCCCCCACCACCTGCTCGGCCGCTATACCCTAGCTGCCGACAGCGAGGACAACAATAAGAAGCCACCGCGAGGACAACATCGACCGCGAAGAACTACACCATCTTGTGCAGGAGGAGTAAATGTCGAAAGACAGCAAACTCCAACCAACTCATGCCATATGAAGCTATGGCAGTAACTGGCTGTTCTGTCCTGGGTCCAGTCGGCAGCCGCCCGGCCGCCGAGAAGGTCGACCTGCCGACCACTGCCACTGCCGTTCCGGACCCAGCGACCAGCTAACGGTGGTGGTCACGCTGCTCACGCAGCTGATCACCGCCCTGATGCCACGTCAAAATCAAGCAAATATCAGACAAACCTACAACTGATGACTTTGACAAAAAGCCATTTCCAAAAACCCAAAACAGACAGCAGTCAAAGGGTTTTCCCTGGCACTGTAAAGACAAAATGGCGCAAGCCTTTTAGATGACGCTGACCATCTCAGTATCTGTGGGTCAGCCGACCATTACAGATGTGTCTACACTTGAAGAAGACGGCAGAGCCAGCCGTCGAAATATTGTGTTTCCACAACACTATCCGGCGGTACATCCGTGAAGACTACATTGCAGTCATACGCCTGGAAAGTCTTCGTTCTTACAATATAATACACCGAACTAAGCATAACAACTATTTAAAAGCGCGCCATCCACCGAAAAAACAGAAGACAACCGATAAACAAACCTGCCGCTCAGCGATATGCATCACACAGTAAACAAATATCAGCCATCAGAAATCAGTACACTACAGTGCAGTGAAAGTGCTATGAAATTGTTCATAAAGAAGCAACAAACACTTGTGATGCAAACTGCTACTATCGACACAACTGATGCCGAAATATTGTGCAATTATATGTGAGCAATGAAAAATGTAACTAAGCTTATATCTATTTATACCATAATTTCCATGGGTAAATTGTAACATAGGACAAATTAATTACATGTATTAACACCCAACAGACAGAACCGCTGACGATGCTTCAGACAATAAAGCGAAACGCATTGGGTAAATAAACAACAAACTATAAGATCCGTGCGAAAATTTCGTGAATACAATGAATAGTAAGGTTGGGGGTTTGTAATATGTTGTTTATTTGTATAGTGTAATAGGTACATAACAAAAATTGACGCCGGTGGAGTATCTCGGATTGACGGTTTGAAGTGGGGGTGGTGTAGCTTGAAGTAGATGATCGAGGGCTGTTTGCGGCGCGACAGCGTGGTAGTCCTTCCTGGGTGTCTCAGCTGCCTCGCTTTCCGGCGTGGTGGTGCTCTCTACCTCCTGTGTGTGTGCTGGTGGTTGCTTGACCTCTTCTTAAAACATAATTTGATCACACCAGAGACCTTAATCTCTAAAATAATAAATTTCTCGATTTAGGTTAGATAGCAAGGGAGTTAAATAACTCGTGACAAAAAAAAAGTTATGTAAATAATTGTAATTTTAGCCTTTAAGGGTCGAATTCCGAAAAATTTCTTTCTTAAAATATGATGTGACCACGGCGAAGACCTTAATATTTAAAATGATACCTCAATTATCTATATTGATTAGATATCAAAAACGCGTTTTAGAAATGCTGATACGTTTGACCTTTTAGGGTTGATTTAGAAAAACACCTTTCTTAAAATATGATTTGACCCAAGCGGAGACCATAATATCTAAAATTATACCTCATTCCTCGATAAATAACTCGTGACAAAAAAAGGTTATGGAAATAATGATAATTTTACCATTCAATGGTCGAATTCCGAAAATTCCTTTCTCAAAATATGATGTGACCGCAGCAATACCTGATTTTTCTACATCGTTTAGGTATCAAGACAGATAAATGGTTCTTGACCAAAAAACGCGTCGAATTTAAAAATAAATCCTGTCTTAATATATGATGTCAACAAAGCGGAGATCTAAATCTCTAAAATGATACTTCATTTATCGATTTCGTTTAGGGATACAAGGAGATAAATGGTTCGCGATACGAAAAATCGCATATTAGTAATACTGACATTTTTGACAGGGTTGAATTTCGAGAAATTCCTTTTTTTAATTATGATGTGATCGAAGTGGAGACCTTAAGCTTTAAAATGATACCTCATTTATATATTTCAGTTAGTTATCAAGGCAGATAATGGCTTGTGACAAAATAAAAAAAACACACATTATGGAAATAATATACATGATTCAACTGAAGTGGTGTGAGAATTATTCATAAAGATTAATTCTATCACAATTCAGAAATTGTTTCATAACATCCAAGTAAAAAGCTTCAAACATTCATTGGAAGTCCTATATATACATATATTGTCATGTCATTCATCCCCCTTAATGGGGGGAGACGGACTGGCAACACACATGTGCTCTTCAGCCAAATGATAATATAGTTTACAATGCATTTTCATACAAGAATGTTTACACTTTTACAAAAATAATATAATAGATTTGCATTTAGATGTTACATTACCAGAGTTGTAGTTTTGTACAATATTTCGTTTGCTTTTCTTTTCTTTTTTTTTCTTTTTTTCGCTGCCTCAACGGCGTTATGTAGCCCCGCTACTGTCTGTAGCCTTATCTACTGTAACATATTGGTTGGTTTTGGGAACATACTATACACTTTAGGGAAAAACCCGGCTTTGGCCATTATATAATGACCTTAGAGGGAAACCCTTGCTTATTCTTATTGCCTGGTGGGGATGAGCGTAGTTAACAACTGCGTGAGCAGTTGTACGACCATCCCTAGTTGATTTTCTTGTGGCTGGCATTGACAACGGTTGTTGTGTAGATGCTCATGGTGTCTGGTTAAGTGGTTATGCTTGGTCAGATGGCCGTGGGTGGTCTTATCCTTCGTCGATCTGGGTGGCGTCGTGATCTTCTCTGTGCTGGTTTGGGGGCGGCTCCTGTTGATGGCCGCTTGCAGCTTCCTCCTCAGTGGGCAGCCCCCGTAGCTGGCCGCGTGGTCCATGGCGCAGTTGGCGCAAGTTGGTGTCGCTTCACGCGGTCTGGTGCACACCAACACGCTGTGATTTTCCCCGCAGCGAACGCACCGAACTTGGTTCCGGCAATCCTTCGATCGATGCCAGAATCCCTGGCACCTGAAGCATTGGTCAACAGTTGACAATGATGATTTCTTCCTGCGGGGATTCTTCTTGGTGCTCCGACCGTTTTGCTTCTTGACTTGGATATTGGCTGCCTCAACAACATTGATTTCCGATGGCGTTGACTGCTTGGGTTCTGTGGGTGGTGGGAGGCTTCCGTCTCGGGTGACCTCCGTTCCTCGGTTGGTTGCTTCCTCTAGTGAAGCAGTGTTTGGGATGCTATCACTTTTCGGAAGCCCTGCGCCTCCATACTGGACGAGCTGGAATTGAATGCTGTGGCTCTCGAGGAAATCCTTAACCGCCGCTAACTCTGATGGGCTCGCACATGTTACGAGCAGGTTGTCCGGTGTCAACCCTGTCGGCGCTTGCGATGCCACTACTTGGTGGTCTTCACTAGGCGTGGCGTCGAGGTGCATGGGCAAGGACGGTGTTTTTGGAGATTCCGGTCTTTTAAGGCCGGCGGTAGTTCCGTCTTTTCTTGCATAGGGTAAATTTTTTGTTGAGGTATGGTAGGCGGTTGGTCTCTGTGCTGGGTTATAAAAAGGATATTTTGGAGGTGGAGTGTTGGTGGAATATGTTTGTAACAGGAGGGGAGGTGAAGTAGCTTTTTAAGTAGGCGGTGAGTTATAGGATTTTTGTTTAGAAGGCTATTGATAGCATATTTTATCCGGAGGGATTCTATGTGGATCAGTATGTGAGGAAAACGCATTCTGATATACAGCTGATGGATAGGAGAAGGTAGTCTTATTCTGTAGGCGATTCGGAGGGCGTGGCGTTCTATTATTTGGAGATTACTGTAGAAGCTGCTATCGGAATGACAGGCCAACTGCAGGAGGAGGTGTGGCAATATATATAAAGCGTGGTATCCCTCATCATGAAATACTGTCGCCACAAACCAACCAGATAGAAATCAGGGCTATAGAAGTGGAAACTACCACTGGGCCAGTCACAATAGTATCAGCATATAGACCACCACGGAGACAGCCAATTGCAGAGGACTTTGATCGTCTTCTTTCAATCCGAGGCAAACTGATCATCGGGGGTGATCTTAATTCGAAACACCCCGATTGGCACTCGAGAACTACAAACCCAGCAGGACAGCTGCTCCACAGGATTGCAGTCAGACGCAACTTGCTAGTCTGGGGCCCGGTGGAACCAACACACCACCCCTGGAATGGCGGTCGTCCAGATGTCCTAGACATTGTGATCACACGGGGGATTGCGGGCTTCATCTCCGCGCACACAATGAACAGGCTTTCGTCAGATCACTCTCCAGTCCTGATAGATATAGATGTAGGCCCGTGGAGACCAACAACTACCAGCCTAAAGAACTACAGCAAGACCAACTGGGAGAATTTCCGTGAAGAGATCACGGTATCCCTTCACCGCCTGAGGCCCCTAGATGCGACTCAAATAGAGACTGCTATCAAACAGGTCTCCAAAACCATCATTAGAGCGGCTAACACGGCAACGCCTCCTGTAACTGAAAGACCCAGGTCTCGCCAACTCCCGCCACACCTACTAGCACAGATAAGACATAAAAACAGGGTGGCTAAGGAATGGCGACTAACCAGGCGCCCTGAAACAAGGCGGTTACTAAATCGACTCCAACGCGAGCTGAAAGCGGCGCTCGAAGAGCATAGAAACCGAGAGTGGTCGTCACGTCTGGCCTCCCTAGACGTTAAAGACGGAAACCTTTGGGTAGAGACCCGACGTTTTACAAAGCGGCGTACCAGACTGCCCCCACTTCATGGCGAAAGGGGCCTTGTGTTTAGCGACTCAGACAAGGCCAATGCTCTGGCGGACCACTTTGAGAATCAATTCAGACCTTCTCAAGATAATGATGAAGAAGAATCTGCAGACATCCGCCGAAGACTTGCCCGTTTTCTAGCAGCTGAGGACGACGACTACATAATAGAAGAGATCACACCTGATGAAGTTCGAAACATATTGAGTAAACTACACCCCAGGAAGGCTCCAGGAATTGACAATATAAGCAACCAACTACTGAAGAACCTTCCACTACAGGCGATTGAACACCTCACAGAAATCTTTAACATAGTTCTACGCCGCCAGCACTATCCAAGATGCTGGAAGCAGGCTACAGTTGTTGCTGTGCCAAAACCTGGGAAGAATACGACATTCCCCCAGAACTACCGCCCTATCAGCCTGCTCCCCTCAATGAGTAAAATCTTCGAGAGATTATTGTTAAAGAGACTAGAGGCACACATCAGGACCGAAAACATCATCCCGGAGTTTCAATTTGGGTTCCAAAAAAGACACTCTGCAAGCCAGCAAATTATGAGAATAGTGGAACGTGCCACTACTACCTTCAATTTTCGTGGCTACTGCCCGCTAGTATTGTTAGATGTCGCACGGGCATTCGACTCCTTCTGGCATAGCGGTTTGCTCTACAAACTTTATAACCAGGGTTTCCCCGGCCCTCTTGTAAAGCTGATCAAGAGCTATATATCTGGGAGATCTTTCAAAGTGAGGGTTGGCAATAATCTGTCAAGTCGCCGCCCCATAAGAGCTGGAGTACCGCAAGGTTCGGTCCTAGGTCCGGTACTGTATAATCTATATACCGCGGATATACCAGCCCCAGCCACAGTACGTACTGCCCTATATGCAGACGACACTGCGTTCTTTACCGCGCACAGAAATAAAGCCACTGCAATCAGAAGATTACAAGAAGTACTCCAGCAGACTGAAGCCTGGGCAAGACGTTGGAGAATAACTTTAAACTCGACAAAGACTCAAGCTATTATGCTGACCAGGCGCCTGGGGAAGCGTGACCGTCGGCAAAACCGCATGCGTAACCTACACCTAAATGGTGAAGACATCGAATGGACAACCACAGCTAAATACCTCGGCGTGATTTTGGACACTCGTCTAACCTGGAAACATCACATTGAGGAGACACGACGAAAAGTTGCAGCTAGGCTACAAGAGTTATACCCAATACTCAACAGGGATAGCTCATTGTCAGCCTGCACCGGCGTCAGTGTATACTGTAGCCTAATACGACCGGTGATTGAATATGCGTGCCCTGTGTGGGGGTATGCATCCAAGGCCCAAATAAACCGTTTGCAAACGATGCAGAACAGATCACTTCGGCGAGCACTACATGTGCCAAACCGATTTCCCACAGCAGACCTGCACGAAGCAGCAGGTGTCCCAATGCTCCAAGAAAGAATTATGGAAATTACCAAATCTTTCTATAGGACATCACGAAAGTCGACTAACCCACTAATAGCAAATCTTGGCCAGTATTTTACTACCTTTGACAAACACAAAAGACCACTGTCAATTCTAACTAATAATTGAGAAAAACAAAGAGCAACCAAAAGGCAAACCACCAGTAAAGTGACTAAATCTGTAAGATTGAAGGAAATGTCTAATGACAACAAACTTCACCACAACTGCTTAACAAAGGAAAAGCAGAAAATGCTCACGGCGGGGCGGGGGTAGAAGCGGTCGGGGGCGGAGAGCTATGAGAGATGATCATAAGTTAGGGTGGGGCGCAGAAAAAATCGTACACAGTTAAAATGACTTTACTAAGTAGTCCTATATATATATATATATTTATTGTCATTTCATTCAACCCCCTTTATATAAAAGTAATCAAGTTATATATTTCGACTGCGAGAAAGTTGCCGCCTAACACTAGTAAATCGATTAACAAATTTTATGGTTGTGACTTCTGTATCAAGGATGGCATATGGTACTAATGATGGTAAAAAGTATCATATGTATTAAACGGTGCTATAAGCTGTCGGTATGCTAAATTTCTTTGAAATTCATTCCATAGCTTTTGCGAGAATCGCGACAAATATGCAAAATTTGAAATTATAAGATTTTGACCCCACTATCATATAAAAGTATATTACTAATCTGTATGAAAAGTATCCTAAATCTTACCTGGCGCCATAACATATCATTATGTGCAGTTTAGTTAAAATTCATCTATTAGTTCTTGCATGATGCACGGACAAACAGACAAAAAATCCAAATTTTGCTGTTTTGGTATCACTGTCATCAGTACTTTGTAATTATTCTTTTCGAAATAAATTTTACCTGCCGTGTCAATTTTTCTGTAATAAGTATAGATACCTGCATCCTTTAGTCATTTGATATAATAAAAAACACAAAATATAATGTTTTTAATAACCTCCATCACTCGATAATGGAAAGAAACAGAGTTTTTTTGTATTTTTTTCCTTCGATGCCTCAACAAATTTTCTGTACAGTCCCATTGCCATTAGCAACTTTACTGTTATTTTTCAGGTTGGGTGGTTTTTGGGGAAACATTTTATTTCACGTTGAGGGAAAAATGGCCCTTATCTTAAAAACCCCGTAAGGGTTCGTGTGGTCAATTGGGGATTATTGTCGTAATCAGCTGCGTTAGGAGCTGGACGATTTTCCCCAACTGATTGTCCGCTTTCTGGTGACAGTCATGGCCGCAGCAGTTTTGATTCTTGTGGTGGACATCCGCTTGGCTCCGTGGTAGTGGTCCGCGGCAGCTTGGATGACCGAGTGTTGACTTTCTGGTGTTCTTTTCTCGCCGATTTTCTTCTTCTGCAGTCTGGGTGTGATTAGGTTGGTGTCGTCTTCTGTCGGCAGATGCTTGCAGCTTTTTCCTGACCGCGCATCCGCCGTAGCACGCCGCATGATCACCCCCACAGTTTACACATGTCAGCGAAGCTTCACTCGGACGCGTGCAGACCACAACGCTGTGTGTTCCCCCGCAGCGGACACACCGCACTTTGTTGTTGCACTCCCTCGCCTGATGCCAGAATCCTTGATAACGGAAGCATTGGCTGATCGTGGTTGAATTCTTCTGAACATTCCTGGATGTCCGATCTTTTCTTTGTTGTGTGGCTTCCGCTGGTTGCTTGGCTGCTGGCTCGGTCGGGAGTAGGCTCTGTCTAGCTTCCAGTTGTGGCGTGAGTTTCTCATCTTGCAGAGAAACGTTGGACTTCACGGTTAATTTGTTGCTTGTTCCTCATTTTGCAGAGGACTATTGAGTTGCTTGGACTCGTCTTGGTTTCTTCGCCCACCGAGGCGGTTGATGCCTGTCTCGATGGTCATCTGGGATGGGCATTCGGTGAGGAAAACGGTCAGTGCTGCCCGTGTTTCTTCCGGGAGGGATGCTATCCGTTGGAGCATCTCGGATATGACGGCCTGGAGTGGCGGTGGGGTGGCTTGAAGCAGATGATCGAGGGCTGTTTGAGGCGCGACAGCGTGGTCGTACTTCCTGGGTGTCTCAGCTGCCTCGCTTCCCTGCGTTGTGGTGGTGCTCTCTAACTCCTGAGTGTGTGGTGGTGGTTGCTTGATCTCTTTATTGCGTTGTGGGGCTCTTTACCTTCTTCAGGCTGGTTGGATGCCCGCCTTCTTTGTTTGGTGAAGCTGATACTAGTGGTCTGGCGTCTAGGTCATCGAGGTATTTATCCTCGTTGAAGCCTTTTGAGTACATAGTTGGGAAAGGTACATGCTTTGAACAGTCCTTCCCCTCGTCGATGGTAGGCTCGGCGAGATGTGCGTACGCCGAGAAACAGAGTATAGAAATATTAAATGTTAATGAAAAAAGCCAGTGGAACCGTGTTTTTATGATTCAATATCGAACTCGTTTTCCCTTTCATGGAGCGACTAATCTATGTTGAAATTTTCATTAAGTATATAAACGAATTACATAATGTTTAACGTAATTCTAAATAGAAACATTAAGGGATTCTTTACTACTTACTATTCACATTGGTCTTATTTAGGTTTGCAGCCGCATATCTTTGCTTTTTTTTTCCAAAGCCTGCTCCGGCTAAAGCCATTTGTTTAAATGTTACCAGCTAGATGTAAACAGTGCGCCTTATCGGAACTCTCTTGTTTGCCCGTGGCCATCTTGCTTTTTGCTATCATGGTGGTGAGTTGACAGCGCCAGTTTTGAAAGTATATGAAAAAATTATGTTTTGCTAGTCCATTTTTAATTTATGTTTGGTCCGTGGGTGCGTGAGTATGCGGATATAGTAGATTTTTTTTGTATGGGGCAGCAATAAAAATGGTCCACAACAACATTGTATTATAGTCACAGCTGGGCAGAAAACCGTTAATCATTAATTAACGAAGTTACCAAAATTACAAAAATTTAACTTTTAACTTAACCAAAAAAAATCATTAATGGTCCTCTTAACTTCCATTAAATTTAACTTCCGGTTGACTTTAGTCCGTTACATTTGAAGTGGGAAGCTCCTTTACAGGTTTTTAATTGGTTTTAGTTATTATCGCCAGTTAAAGTTTGATTTTGAATAATGTCATATTTGAATTAGATTTTGATGAGTAGGGAGAATTAACAATATATTTGTGTAAGTTAAGCAAATCATAACTTGACATTTATTGATAAATAAGCATTTAAATGATCCCAGACGTGGTGTATTACTGTTAACCAAATAAACAATCAAAATTAGTTCGCAAACAAACTCCAACGGCCTACATTACTGGGTGAGTCATTACATCACAAAACAAATTATCTAGAACACACAATAATTGTAATTGCCATATTTCTGAAGTAACAAATTTTTAAAGGATTGTATAACATTCAATGTAAACACAGGTATTTTGAGTCACGATGCAACTGGTAGCTTATCATTTTGCTAGTTAATGGGCGCCAGTTACTCCAGACAAAATTACTCATCATAACAAAATTTACTGAAAAAGTGTCCGGCTTAGCACAGAGTCTGGGATTCGGCACAACACAAGTTTCTCATCAGTCAAATTTCTTTATCCAGGACATTGTAGGGCAATGAAAGTATAGCACATACACCGAAGATAGGATTAAAAGCAGTATTGTCTTTACAGTTACTAGAAGTCGCAGCAGGTCGCACCCATCACTTGCAGACACATGACTTGTATCATCAGCTTACACGCACTAGCTGTATAACTCAGAAATTACTAAGTTCACCAAGTAATTTCTATGCTTAAGACGAAGTCTTAAACTGTGCTGTGCTGTTGGCTGTTGGCACTGGAACCATTGATCTAGAGATACCGCCACGACTAATCTTCCCTCTCCGAGGCAGCTCCCAAGTAAACTCGGTTTCGTCATTCAGGAAATGCCCTCCATATCCAGGAGCCAACCATGTCCCGGCATGCGAACGAACAAAATGTTAACAACATTTTCACATAAACTTATGCTATCTGAGGAACACATAGCAGCCATCACATATCTCACGCCCTCCAGAACTTTTTTGTCTCTTATCGGGTAGACCATTTGTGACGTCATGTAATGCAGTCATCTCGTGTCTGTTTCTGTTACTCTTTCTCGCACAAATACATTTATTTAGGCGGGTGACAGTGACGTATTGAAAGCAGACTCGCGTCAGAACGGTCAGCTGTGTTGTTGCATGTGACCTACCGGTCTCCTTGACGAACATCTGCAGCCTTTGGTGGGCAAGTGACTCAATTTAGTCTCCCACGGTATCGGCCGACTTGTTAAAGGCGTCGGCACAAACAAATCCTCCAATTTATCCCTGTCAGGCCCCTCCACTGCTTTGGGAAACACGATCTTGACTTTACAACTGGCTTTCTAACTTATGCATAATATTAAGGACGCGCAATACGTAATACTACACATTGGTAGTCGACGTCATTTGGTTTGTTTGAATTGTGCGCCACGTAGGTTCGGTGAGTGGGATGGCGAACGCATTAGGTAATACGAAGTGCGACTGTGATGCATATACAACAGTTATGCTAGGCTTGGCTTGGGTGTGAGTAGGAAAGTTAGAGTTTTGGAGTGTTTCTATTTTCCGTCTGCAAACTGGCACTCACTACTCGTTTCTACTTCGATCGGTGATTAGTTTTGATATTTTTATAACATCACTTTTTACCGCCAGGAAAATGTAACTTTTTTGTTTGCATTGGCTGTGTATTCGTTAGTCAAGTAATTTAATCTGACATTCGTTAAATGATTAAGTCATGGAAAGTGAAGCTCTGGAATCCATCAGTGAAAGCAGCAATGCTAACAGTAGCAACGAGAATATTAAAAATCCTTTGCCACATCCATACAATTATGTTGCATATAAATCAAGACTGAGAGAACATTTGATTTATGAATATAAACTGTGTTTGCCCACACCTTCTACAATCAAGGCTCACGTGTCTAGTCTTAATAATTTTAAACAACATATGAACAGGATACATATATCCAAAGATTAACAGTTTTAAGAAAACATAAAAGCAGAGCCAACTCGTGGGAAAAAAGAAAAATAATTCAAAGCTTTCTTCAAGTGCTGTGGCTTCTTCTGATGTAGATAGCAGCAGAATTGATTTCATTTCACCTCCATCTGCTAATAAAACTTCACGTCAATAAAACATTTGACGTCGTATCTACTGGCACCGTCGTGTATGACCGATGTATTGTAAACCTTTTCGTTGCCAACATGATTCTACTACATGCTGAAGAAACCGATACCTTTGAGGATCTGGTTAAATCATTAATCTCCAGTAAAAACTCAATTTCCAGAACGACATTGCGTAGACGTATTATGGATTCATATCAAGGTACATAGCACCTTGGTACTGCTTGCAGTAATACCTATTGCAATACATAAACATCAGATCCACTTTTGGATGGTTAACTTTTAACGGTTAACTTTAACTTGCGTTAAATTTGCAAAAAATGTAACGCTTTAACTATTATCGAAGTTAACTTTTAATTAGCGATTAACGAAGTTAACTTTTCGGTTAACTGTGATTATAGTATAAAAAGTTTACCTTTATATATATATGTGTGTGTGTGTGTGTTTGTATGTTTAGAAAGCACGTTTATAATGTTATTTTCTAGGATCCTGTGTTTCTTACATGTTCTTTTCATAGTTTATGTGGGTTTTACTACTGGTGACAGCATCGGTCAAGCACAGTCCTGACTAAATCCACTTCTGCCAGTAATCACTCCTGCAAGATAACCAATTCCGCGAAGCTATCTCCCTATGGAGCTACAATAAGTGCACACGCGAGACATTATTCACCATTCACGTGAATTACACTCCGCTGAACCCAACTTCAGCATTCTTGGGGCCATTACTTCCACAATATTTCCGCACCATTAACATCACCAAAAGAAAATATTTCATCTTCGCACTGTACCTCGAGTGCACTTTCGCCTTTTCTGCTACAAATGGAACAGCCTGCCTTTAGAGGTCGGTTGGTGCTTTCGGGTAAACAGAATCGTACACGATACATTTAAAGTTGCTCTGTATTATAGGTGGTTAATAAAATTCGTTTAATAAAAACGAGCAGAATATTAAATTGCCTTAAATAAAAACCCTAATAAACTGTTAGAGTTATCATTTAATATGAAACTCGACGATTTTGGCGCTTCTATATTGGAGGTGCAACGGTCGCAGGTTAATATTTTTTTTTTTCCCTGGAAGCGGTCTTTGGGCTTTACGGCTCATTAACGAAGATGTCATTAAGGATGACTGAAACTTTTGTAACAAGGCATGTAAAGGAATTTGGCAGTGGTCTAGTGGAGGAACCATCCTGGAATTCTTATATGGCGGTTAAAGGTCATGTTACCCTGGCCACGCTCCTTCTTCCTACATTCAGAGTTGACCGCTGTGTCCTTGTACGCGAGTGACAAATTTCCCCTTCGCATGTAGCTTTTTTTCTGTTTGATGCAATCCTCCATCCCTTCCAATCTTCTGCTAACATTTTCATCTCAACATACACCTTATAACCCGCGTCCTAAATTATCTGTTTCGTATATTCTAATCTCTGTCTTCCTCTGCAGTTCTTACCTTCCACTGTTCCTCCACTAACAAGTTAAACAATCCTGCACGTGGCAAAATATGACCTACCGTCCTGTAAACTTCTTTCCTCACCCATCATTTCCAAAAACCATTCGTTTCTTTCTTTAGCTGTCCAGTTAATTTTCAGCATCCTTCTATAGCACCACATTTCAAATGCTTCAATTTTCCTTCTTTCTGGTATTCCTAAAGTCCACGCTTCGCTACCAAGTGCTGCGCTCCACACATACACGTAGGGGTAACGTCAGTGAAGTAGATATAGATAAGAGTGACCTTGAGCCGCCTCTGTTAACTCAACGGGTTACAACGGTGAAAATTTACAAGCTTACGCTAGGTGAATGAAAAACGATTGAGAACTTGTCTGGTCCACTTGAAGTAACTTACGTGCACTGTTATTGATACATAAGTCTGTAGTATGCTGTATAAAACTTACAACATGTAGAGAGTGGTAAGCATTAAATTTTCTTGAAACTTCATGGAATGTCATTTACCTAAATCATTATTACTTACGATCAACAAAGAAAACTTTTAAGTTTTTCCTATCCTAGATGTCAGTGACGAGTGTGCTATAAGCGTACTGTTTTGATAGTGTTCTGTATCACTATGAAAGGAAGGAGAGTCTGAAATCCATTATCAGACTGCAGGCCTGTTAATCCAGACGACAAGAAGCGGCTGCCAGGTTCAACGTCCCCATCTGAAAACATAGGTTACAAGGGCGTTATTCATGGAGTGTCATCCGTTATTGAGAAATTAATAGTGTGTAGTAATTTTGAAACATGCGGTTGGTAACTGCAAACTTTTAGCTACCTGCCACCTACAGCGCTAGTTGAAGGTAAAACACATATGGCGACTCGTTTAGAAAACTGGTCTCGCAAAGAAATTCGTTCCGATATTCGATTCCTTTGGGCGAAACATGTAACCACGGCTGAAATTCACCGGCAGCTAATAGAGTTTTACGGAGAGACTGTAATGTCTCGTCAGTATATCGCAGGATGTTTTCGAAATTTTACGGCCGGCAGTGATAACAACTGCCCCACTGTTGAAGAGGTTTCGCAGGGATATAACCGACCCTCTTCGTTATAGCCAGAACCACGCTTCAAGCGACTTTCACCTATTTCCTCACTTGAAGGAGCACCTAGGAGGCCGACGAGGCGGTGAATCAGTTCGCTGCAACGTGACTGAACACGCAAGGACAGGATTTTTATCAGGAAGGAATATTCAAACTGATTCCAATAAGCTACAAGTGTCTAGACCAATATGGAGACTATGTCGACAAAAATCCTCATGTATGTACTACACTGAAGAGCCAAAGAAACTGGTACTGGTACACCTGCCTAATATCGTATACGTCCCCCGTGAATACGCAGAAGTGCCGCAACACCATGTGGTATGGACTCGACTAATGTCTTAAGTAGTGCTGGAGGGAATTGGCACCATTCATCCTGCAGGGCTATCTATAAATCCGTAAGAGTACGAGGGGGTGGAAATCTCTTCTGAACGGCATGTTACAAGGCATTCCAGATATGCTCAATAATTTTCATGTCTTGGGAGTTTGCTGACCAGCGGAGATGTTTAAACTCAGAAGATTGTTCCTGGAGTCACTCTGTAGCAATTCTGGACGTGTGGGGCGTCGCATTGTTCTGCTGGAATTGCCCAAGTCCGTCGGACTGCACAATGGACATGAATGGATGAGGTGATGAGCCAGGATGCGTACGTATGTGTCACCTGTCAGAGTCGTATCTAGACGTAACAGGGGTCCCATGTCACTCCAACTGCACACGTCCCACACCATTACAGAGCCTCCACCAGCTTAACAGTCCCCTGCTGATATGCAGGATCCATGAATTCATGAGGTTGTCTCCATACCCGTACACGTCCATCCGCTCAATAAAATTTGAAACGACATTCGTCAGACCAGGCAATATGTTTCCAATCATTAAGAGTCCAATGTCGGTGTTCACGACCCAGGCGAGGCGCAAAGCTTTATGTAGTGCACTCAGCAAGGGTACACGAGTGGACCTTCGGCTCCGAAAACCCATATCGATGATGTTTCGTTGGTTAATTCGCACGCTGAGACTTATTGATTTCCCGGCATTGAAATCCGCATACAATCTGTAGGGTTGCACTTCTGTCACGTTTAACGATTCTCTTCAGTTGTCGTTGGTCCCGTTGTTGCAGGATCTTTTTCCAGCCGCACTGATGTCAGAGATATGATGGTTTACCGGATTCTCGATATTCACGGTACAGTCTTGAAATGGTCGTACGGTAAAATCCTCTCCTCTTCGCTACCTTCGAGACGCTGTGTCCCATCTCTCGTGTGCCGACTATAAACTCATTTAAATCGTGATAACCTGCCATTGTAGCAGCAGTAACTGATCTAAATCCTGCGCCAGACACCTGTTGTCTTATATAGGCGTTGCCAACCGCAGCGCCTAACTCCGAGTGTTTACGTATCTCTGGGTTTGCATACGCATACCTATATCAATTTCTTTGTCTCTTTAGTGTATGTTTGCATTCTTGGTAGTTACAATGAATAAAAATAATTTTATATACGCGAATTAAGCTTAGTCTAGAATCTAAAATCATTTCCCACAAATAACTAGCTCAGCCAAGGAAAATACTCATACGATCGTTGTGCTTGTGGCAGGAACACAAAGCAAAGCATTGGCAAGGGCAGAAAGCCGTGGAAAGGCATTTTTCTTGTTGTTCCAGTAACTTATAAGATTTCAATCTTTAGGTTCTGATTGATCGTAGGAAGCTAAATATCTCCAAGTTTCTTGATCTATCGGATCATCACTATCAGTAGTACCATCTGGCGAAGCATAAACACGATGTTTCACTATGACTTCGTGCTGTATCATTGGTGGAGCTTGAAGAATCAGTAGGGTCCCCACCTTCATTTCTTTCTGGCGCGTCAAGGGCACTGATTACTTCCTTGATATATGAGACAAGAAAGGAAATTCTGGTCTGTTGTTTTGATTCTAAGTAGAGATCTACGTCTTTGAGATCCACAAAACGGTGATATAAAAGTGATGCTTCTAGGAACGTTCTTGTGACGTGGAATCGTTTGTTAATGTTGCGTTTAAGTTAAAACATAATGAGTGATTCGTCATCTAAGACTGAATTTAATATGTCAATTATTTCAGAACCAAACAGAAGAGCCACATTGATTGTGTATGTCTTTTAATACGACATGACCTCAACTGCTTCGCGAAACCTTTTCAAAAATTTTACTAGATCCTCTCCATTCACTTTGATTAATCATTAGTTCACCTTTTCCAATCTTTCTCAATATGTTGTTTATTGGGTCACAGTTGCAAACTTTACAGCACCTCTCGAATGCTTACTTGGTGCTGCAGTTTTGATAGAAGGAATATGTTTAATAATGGCTGGCGCCCACGACTTAGTTCGGTTTTTTTTTTCCAAGAATTCGAAGGTTTTTATGTTTTTGCAGGGAAATTTAAATATTTCCAGGATAAAAGGTATCCTATGTTACTCCCCGACAAATCAGCAACCCGCCAGTGAAAGTACCGTCAAAATCGGTTCAAATACTAAAAATGTTGCGTATAAATTATTCAGATTTGTTAATAGATGAAAAATGTGTCATATTATGGAATATTATTCAGGAACTTTCTAGAACATTTTAGTACCTTCTGAAAGATTTCAAGAGATTTTTAGAAAACTTTGGTCGAAATATGAAAATGCCCTATATCGACCAATTTCAACCACCGAATCTCCCATACCCCCACAGCTACCGACATGTAACCACCATGGTGCACGATGGGAGTCTTGGCGATACTACGATACACAAACACCAGTGGTCTGCGCTGGGTAGTTGTGACTGCAAAGTGAAATGTAGGAAAAATTACATCTATTTATGTATAGTACCTGGGTGACCGATCTTCGCTTGGCATCTTTCGATTTCTGTTCAATATCCAAGCTTTCGAGTAAAGTTTGATTAAAGTATAAGGCTTGAAGGCTTCCTAGGTTTTGAGGTGCACAGTTAACCAAAGAGAAGCTTAATTAACATCACTAGGCTTACTGGTACCTGAACCTTCTAGGTAAAGAGGTAAGAGCAGTTTTAGGGAAACCAAATACAAAAATTGCTCCTTTTTTTAAATCGTGTTAAAAACTTTGAAAGCAAAACGTATGAAATTTCATCTAAATCGCTAGATCCATTTGCGATGCCGTCTCATAAATTGCTTTCAAAGAAAAATGCTATTATTTGGGATTAATTAATAGTGCGAGATTTGTGTTAATTCAGGGGATTCTATGATAACCCTTGATGATGGATTCCTATGCAACTCGACGAGAAAAATTGAAAGTAAAAAAAATATAATTAAATTAAATTTATATATTTCGCTTAGTTCTCGAGATATTGTATTTAAAAATTTGACGTGGTTGGTTGAAAAGCGACCTGAACCAGAAGATAAATTTCCCAATAGCCAAGTTTGATGATGAATTCGTGTGAAACTCGTCGCGACAAATCGAATATAAAGAATTTATTTTTCTGATATCTCAAGTGAAGAGGTTAGGATTATATCCTCCCTGGACCAAAAAAAATCCATCAAATCCACTATGTTTATACGGTGGAAATGTACTTTCAATGTTTTATTTTGTTCCTAATCGTTGTTGTTAGGTTGAAATACGGCCTGGACTTGAAGAATCGTCGCCGAAAGCACAAGAAACTATACCTATAACTGATTTAAGAACATTTATTCTTTATTTTGTCGATTTCTATAAGAATTCATCATCAGATTGTGACGTCACGGTAATGATAGAACATCATCAGTGCTAAATTCATTCGCTCCGATAAAAACTATTCTCATACACAGCGTGGTAGTATTTAATGACAAACTAACAACAACTTTTTACGGTCAAAAAGTAAACGATGATTACTTTATAACTGGTACCGATAATATTATTTTCAAAGAAGTTCTCTGACAAAACCAATGATAAATTTTTAATTATCTTCCTTTTTAAATGTTTTACAATTAAACTTGCAATGTTAATATTTCCATGGGTCAGCCAGTATACAAGAACTGTTCGTTTAAATATTCTTTGAAATCAAAGAGAAATTTTTTTAGGCTTTCTGGTACCTGAATTATCTATGAGATGGCACTAGTGCCGTTTTCGAGATACCGAGTGAAAAAATTGTTCATATTTTGTAAACTCGATTTTTTGTAGGAAAGGCGTCTATTTAGGTAATCTTAAAAGTCAATACGTTATGTAAATATCAAATTTCATCCAAACCGTCATAGCCGTTTCCGAGATCCGAAATATATACATATGTATACAAGAACTGCTCGTTTAAAGATAAAAGATAAGATTTCCTGATCCTGATGCAGATGGCGAGCTCTCTTCAACTACTACATCCAATGCAATGTTGTTGCAGACCATTTTTCCGAAATTGCTCAGTAAATTACATGTTGAAAAAAACTATATATTAATATATATTACTATATATTAAGTCTGAAAACTTAATGTAAAATTTCATAATAAATTCGTCGTTGATGATGCATAGATGAGAGGTGAAACGCGTACGACAAAACAGTTGGATCGGCGTTATTTTTAATATTTAATTAACTTTATCCAGTCTTTTTGCACTGGTTCAGTCAAATCATTTTATAAAATACGAGTAGGATCGTTCTCATCACCTTGTAGGGATTGAACGGTATTATCAAGAGAATCACTAACAGTTTTTCGACCTTTCTGGTATCTGCTTCTAAGTGCGAGAAGCGATATCTCACTGTCTCGACGATCTTTTTCCTTTTTTTTTTTTTTTTTTTTTTTTTTTTAAACCATCGTTTCATTTTCTGGAACTCTATTTATGCCTTTTACTGTCAACAGTTTACGGAACACATGACCAAGACACAAATGATGTTCCATATTAGCCAACAACACTGGCCGTCGGACATTTACTCCAGCATCACTAAACTTGCGAAATATTTCCAACAAAACCTAGTTGTGCTTTGAGAGAATTGTACAGAGGTTTTTTTTTTTTTAAGTTTAGCTAACTTAGACATTTTATCGAGTGTTTAGTTTCTATCCGAGTTCTTATCGTCATGAGCCTAGTTGATAAACTGACCTCTCTTCCCTGTGACGTAGGTGGTAGCGAAACAATTAGACCGAGCATGGTGGGTGAGCGGTAACTCTTTGGACTCGCATTCAGGAGGACGCGGGATCGAATCCCCGTCCGGCCATCCAGTTTTGGGTTTTCCATGGTGTCCCCAGATCACTCCAGGCGAATGCCGTGATAGTTGCCTCAAAAGGCCATCGACGAATTCCTTGCAGTTCCTTGCCCCAATCCATTCCCGTCGCTAATGACCTCGACTTCGACGAGACGTAAAGCCAGAATAATAATAATAATAAAAACAACTAACTGCCTTGTTGCAGGAAACTAGTTTCCTAGACAGTTCAGGACTACGGAGGGGAGTAATCTGTTCAGAAGCATCTCTCTTCGATTCAGTGCTTTCACAAAACTGAGTACATGACTTATTGAATTGTAACTAAATGTTTCCCTGACTCGTGGCGTTTTATGTATACGTAAGAAATAACGGGTTGAATCGAATGTTCCGGCAAATCATTTCTTCACTAAAAGATTTCTACAAATCACTCCACGTGAATGCCGAAATGTTTCCTTTAAAAAGGCCATGGGAGAATTCCTTCATTCCTTCCCATTCCTTGACCTCAGTCCTTTCCCGCCTCTAATAACCTCAACAAGGCGTAAAGCCGTTTTTTTTTTTTTTTTTGTTTTTGTTTTTTTTTTTTTAAATCTGCTTTACGTCTCTCTACCAGCGGGGTCTTTAGAGACAGGAAAGGATGGGGGGCAAGGAATGGGAAGGAATTCGGCCATGGCCTTTTGAAGGAAGCATGCCGGCATTTGCCTGGAGTGATTTGGGAAACCATGGAAAACCCAAATCTGGATGCCCGGACGGGGATCGAACCGCCGTCATGCGAATGCGAGCTCAGAACGCTAACCGTTACACCACCACTCTCGATGCGTAAAGCCGTAAGTAAAATGCACATCGGTGAATATTTTCCGTTCTATCGCTTCAACAGCAACAGCGCTGACTATGAACATCACCAACGTCTACCAAGATGGTATGGATATAGGTCGACAATGGACTACGCGGGAATATCTATAAAAATGTTTAAATTGCAGCTGGAAAACTGTGAAAAAATTTAAGAGGTAAGAATTTCTGAGAGCGCTTCACTTGCCGACAAGTTCACAGATGGATGTGGGATACAGATCTGAAACAAACATGAATATTATTTGCACTGATTGCTATGGGACCCCATAAGACAAAAGAAATGTGTAAGACCGTACCCTGTTAATGTGTGCTGAATGGTATTTTTACTAAGGATTAAGAATAATTTGTTGAAGTACTCGTAAAAACAAGACTATGGCCATAAACTGACAAGACATAAGATAGTGGGAAAGTTTTAATTTGCAGTTAAAGTATCGACAGACAAAAACAGACTATCGAAGGGCTATTTATTTATTTATTTTTGTTTCTGGCTTTATGTCCTATCGAAGTTATTATAGACGGGAAAATTCTGGAGCCAAGGAACGAGAAGGAATTCGGCCATGGCCTCTTGGAGAAACCATTCCTGATTGGGGAAACAATAGACAACCCAAACCTGGATTGTCGGATGGAGATTCGAATCCGCGTCTTCAAGAATGTGAGGCCAGATCGCAAAGTCTCATCTACCACGCTGGCCAAATTTATCTCAAACAATAAAACAGTGTTAAGTGAAACTTTACATAATTAAGTAATAGGAGCATAGGTAAATTGCTACCGGGTCATAAAGGTTCCATCGCAATTAGGGAGTGTCCATAAACTACGTAGCTCGATTTTGACTCCTTTTGAATCCCCACTCCCTCCGCATAGTCTGACGTTTCTTTTCCTTGACATTCCACTACCCTATGTGTGGAACATAGCTTTTTCCCTATTAATACCAGAAAACATTTTGTGCTGTTTTCTCTTACCAGACTATCGTTAAAATTACTATGTAAAATATATAACGGACATGACCGGTAATTATACTTATTTTTATAATTATGTATATTCTATAAGTGAAATGGTGACAGTAGCAACTACTGCAAATGATCAATTAAGTGGCAGGTACAGTCAGGGATCTTATTTTTCTTGAGGTTTTACTAAAAACGTTCTCCTAATTTCATTTATCATTGTTTATCTGCTGAAAAGCAGAACAAATCACAACTGAAGCGTTAATAATAATAATAATAATAATAATAAGAGCTCCATTTTTTTTTATTATTATTATTTTTTTTTTGCTACAGTTCTGTCACCTTTCTTTCCATATTACGATATAATGATTCTCTGTCCTGCTTAAAAGGTTTCCATAGCTCATTGACGCCATTCGCATATTGAAAACACGTTGGATAAACATTTCCCATCTGCCTTTTAAAGTTTATCATAGGGCGCCATTTTACACCACATATTGAACTTGAAATAACGCTCGAGGGAAAACTATAATTAAAGATGCACTGAATTTCAATTTACAGAACAAAATAATAATTGTTTTTATCAATCAGTGGTGTGGTGACATGCGGAAGATCTGAATCAAAACAGCTTTTTTTCTCAAAACAATAAAATAATACTAAGTGTCACGGGGGTGGAAAATTCCGTGTGACGTCTGGAACCGAATCTTAGTCTAGATGCTGCCAGTCTAATGTTTCTTGGCACGTTATGCGCAGTTGCGTTTCGTTTATCTCAAATGCGCCAGCCTCGTACGATCTAAACTCTATGACTTCAAGTCACTGACTGTACTAATATAGGGTATCTAAAATAAGGAGTTAATTTAATGATGGAAATTAATTTCCACATGCTGTTGTGTGTTCTGTATCCTATTTTAACTGTGACGAATAATACGAATGAAAAGCTACGTAGCTTGGCTACCCCAACGTAGCCCAGCGTAATTCTACTCAACCCCTCCGCCACTTTGACAGAACCACGTTGTTTATGGACGCTCCCCTATTAACAACAATAATAACTGACTAACTAGTTAATTAGACCCAACATGTGTGAATTAAAGGACAGCATAGACACCAAAAACGAGTCTATCTCGATGTGTTATAATCACCGCTGACGGTAAAGGTTTGCGAACTGCCCCCGTTTAAATGTGGATACTTTACCTGATTTAGACTGTGGTGAAATTCTTCTGTTAGCTTCTTGAATTTATGCACATGTCGAAAGCTAATAAATAGTTTTGCTATTGGAATTTGACTCCACATTTAAACCAAGGTTGGCCCTTTTGACCACCGCCAACACTGCAAGCCGACAGCTCTTTTTAATTGTTGATAATAATTATCAATAATTATTACCACCGTATCGACAACCATTCCCACGAGATAATCAGAAGGATTTCTTATAGTATCTTTAAAGAAAAATACACAATTCGGTTCACGTTAACTTTAAATTTAAAATTCTTCCAAATTCAACCACGACGTTAGGTCATAAAGTACATTATCCATACAAAATTTACGGTTTTACAATTTTCGCGTCGCTCGCTCGCGAGGCTCACCGCGCCAACGCTAACATAATGTAACAGCCCTCAAACCTAAAATTAAATGTACAGTAATTGTATTTTATGAAGCAATTACTATTACTATTACTCCGCGATTCACTAAAAGTGTTTGGCGGAGGGTGCATTGCACCTATCAGGAAAGGTAATGGTTTGGAAGGGATATACGGGATATGGCAGGTGGCGCCCATGGGCTATTGTGAGGAACCATCCCAGCATTCGCCTGGAGCGATCTAGGGAAACCATGGAAAACCCAGATCAGGATGGCCGGAGTGCTTTATCGGAAGCTACTCCTGTCCGATTTTGTGTTTACTCGCCCGGTAAATCCATTCTATTCCATTCCCTAATCGCTCGTGGAAAAAATGAGTAGAGAAATGAATCAGTTCTGGCCCTGATTTCTCTTATCTTATTTTCGCGGTCATTCTGAGATATGAATGTTGCTGGTAGCAATATTTGTTTGCTGTCATTCCGAAATACGTCAGTCGAGAATTTTTCAATTAGCTTCCGTCGAGAGCAACGTCTTCGGTGCTCCAGGTCTTCCCAACCTAACTCCTTCAACATGGCACTTACGCTTTCCCTCCAACTATATATACCTGTCACGAATCGGGCGGCTCTTCTTTGGACCATCTCTAATGCCTCCATTAATCCCTTTTGATGGGGACCCCATACAGAGCAACAATATTCCAAGTGAGGCCTCACTAGTGACTTGTACGCAATCGATTTAACTTCCGGAGTGCATTGTTTTAAATTACGACCTAGAAATCGAAGCATACGATTTGCTTTCCCAATTACATTCTCGACATGCTCATTCCACGACAAATTATTACGAATTTTTACCCCTAGGTGTTTAGCGGAATCTATCGTTCTAAGGACAGTGCCATTAATTGTATATTCAAAGCTAAATGGTTTCACCTTTTTACTTACACGCATGACTTGGCACTTTTTAGCGTTTAACTCAAACTGCCAATCTTTACACCACGCAATTATTTTCATAATATCGTCTTGTAACAAAGCGCAGTCGTCCTGGGTTGTGATTTCACGATAAATAATAGCATCATCGGAAAATAATCTTTTCATTCCCCTTATTATATCGCACAAATCATTAATGTATATGAGAAACAACAGAGGCCCTATCACGCTTCCTTGGGGAAACCCGGACCTCACTTCGGCAAGTGATGAACGCTCACCGTCGAGAACTATACACTGTGTTCTGTCCTTCAAAAAGTCTGCAACCCAATCACATATTTGTCTAGATATACCGTAACCGCGAAGTTTCCTAAGTAACCTACTGTGAGGCACAGTGTCGAAAGCTTTTTTTTAAGTCTAATAAAACTAAATCAACCTGGGATTGCTCATCTATAATACGGCTCAAGTCGTGAATTAAGAGGGCAAGTTGTGTTTCGCAGCATCGGTTTTTTCTGAATCCATGTTGATTTGGGTTTAAAAGCTCATCTTCATCCAAAAACCGCATGACATTTGAATAGATGATGTGTTCTAAAATCATGCAAAATATTGAGGTTAACGAGATCGGCCTATAATTTTGAGGATCATTAACATTCCCACTTTTGAACAATGGACTTACGATGGTGATCTTCCATTCGGCTGGTATTTCTCCTTGATCCAAGGAGGCGGTATATAATTTCATCAAATACGGGCGCAATTTCCTTTGCGTACCTAGAGTAGAATCTTGTAGGAATACCGTCTGGTCCTGGAGCCTTATTGGGATTTACATTCATAAGCAGTTTAGTTATTCCCTCGACATCGAGAACGAGATCATTCATAATTTTGTTGGTTCGATTGTTAAATATCGGAATCTCCTCCGAGTTTTCTGTTGTGAAAGCTTTTTTAAATACATTATTCAAAATTTCTGCTTTCTCGACGCTAGTTTCTGATAATTCCTCATTTTCATTAATCAACGACGGCATGACCTTACGAGAGCCTCTTATTAATTTAACATATGACCAGAACTTTTTTGGATTAGTAATTAGATCTTCGGATAAATTTCTGGTTTGGAATTCTTTAAACGCATCACGCATTGCCTTACGCACGTCCGCTCGCAAGTGGACTAATTTAGCGCGATCAGATGAGTCCCCCGATTCTCTTACCGTCGCATGTAAACGCCTTTGCTTCCTGAGCAAACGTTTCACATCCCTGTTGAACCACGGAAGTTCTTACTAACCGTAATAAACTTCTTGGGAACAAATTGATTTAAGCCGTCCATATTATTTCTTTTAAATTAAACCAAAGTTCCTCAACATTTGTATTAAGCGTTGTACGTTTCAAAATTTTTTCGCAAATGATCGACCATAAACGCATCATTTGCTTTATCGAAACAATATACGAGTTTGTCTTTATCATGCTTCAAATTCAGCCTAGATTTTAAAGTTACCACCATCGCCTTGTGATCACTTATACCGTCTTCTATACAAACTTTATCTACAATATCCGGATTGTTAGTAAGAAAAAGATCCAAAATGGACGAGGAATCTTTGACGCTCCGCGTTGGCTCTTCGACCATCTGTTCAAGAGAATTTTCCGCGAATGATTCCAGGAACGTTTCGGTTATTAACCTATCTCTTCCGCATGACCTGAACGTAAATGTGTCCCAGTTAACAGAGGGTATATTAAAATCACCTCCCATGATCAATGTATGTCCTGAAACTTCTGAGAAATACTACTAAGTGACTGTCTAAAATATTCCGCGTTATCTAATCCAGAGTCCGGATGGTCGGTAAAATGATCCTATTATGAACTTTAAACTTCTGCCAATTTTTACCTTCACCCATATTAACTCGCAACAATTCTCCGTTTCATTTACTACGGAGCAATTATGGTTTTATTAACAGCCACGAACACACCTCCGCCCATTGAGGTAGTTCTGTCTTTCCGAAAAACATTGAATTTAGGAGCAAATACTCGCTAGATTCTACCTCTGGCGTCAACCAGCTCTCGGTTCCTAGTATTATATCAACATCGTTAGTCGCAACTGCAGCGTGGAAATCGGCTACTTTCCCTCTAATACTCCGACAATTAAGAACCATTATCCTTAGCGGTTTAATATCTGTATCTGTAGAGTCTAAATTCGCATTTTTACTATTTGCACTCCGAAAGGAAACGGGTGAAGTATTTGGAGCTGTAAATTTCGATTTATTCACGCCGTCACTTCCAGAACCAAGATCTAGATTAACGACGCGTCTTCTTCGTTGAACTGAGGGATCCTCGGGCCTCACGGTGTTCCTAAAAAATAATTCACATCAAGACGGTTCCATATTTTAGCAGCCACCTTGATCGCCATTCTCGGTGTGTAGTGGACGCCCGACCTGTCAAATGCGTCCCAGCTGGCAGCTATCATCGGTCGAAGATCGACGAAGCCCCAGTTGTTTCTGCGACACAGCTCCTGTAGACTACAATTCAAATTATAAATCTTCCACCATACGGCTTCCCCACAATCGATGCGCGGCACGACACTACAGATGGAAAACTGCAACTTTACCGAATTCTCACGCGCTGATTCATACGCCTTGTGGCCCAACTTGTCCATAGATTTACTATATCTGAAACAGAAACATGACACGAGTCGTTAGTTCCGACGTGCGCCGCTACCCTCAACTGCGGCAGTTCGATTCTCTAATCGCTTTTGGTATAGCCTCCATGACTCGTGGCACGGTTGCTCCTGGAAGACACACAGAATGAACGTTAGTACGAGGGTCTGCACCATTCTTCTCAGCTAGGTCTCGTAGGGGTTTCTCTAGACGTCGGACGTTGGAGCTTCCAATGATAAGTAATCCCTGGCATCACTCGGTGTCTGCGAGTAAATCTTCCCTGCTGTGCTTCTGGGCCATTCGCACTAAGATCTTCAACCTCCTGCAAAACTGAAAACGCATTACTTAGGGGCAAGATATCCTTCTCCCGTCGGTTATTTTGGAATTTTGATGCCTTTCTCCTATCCACCCGGTGCCAGTCGTTCCCTGCAACAGATACCTGACATTCCTCACCTGCCGGTTCTACATCAGTAGCCTCCGGTAATTCTTCGACGCACTGCCGTTCGTCATCTAACATGCTCCACACCTGTGCCTGAAGAGATGCCATCGTAGTACGAATCTCTTCGAGAGCCTGACGCTACTGTAACACATTGCGCAAACCATGTCCCACAAACAACCAAACACAAGTCACAAACAAATTAATCAGAAAAATCAGACAGCTGCTACAGCTCAACTAAATGGATCACTACCTAAACAGGAAATATTTAAGATAATACGAAACAAGGAAATTTCAGATCACACAACAATTCGGTTACTGCTGCTACAGACGCAGAGGCTCAACTCACTGGATCACTACCTAAAAAGGAAATATTCAAAGATAACACAAAAACCAGTAAAATACAAATCACACAAAATGTCGGCTACGGTCGCTGAGGCTCAACTGACTACTGCTGACTCTCAGAAATTTCAAAGATAAAAACAAAGTCTAACTAACACACTTTAGATTAAACACACAAGAAAGTCGATGACTGCTGCTCACGGCGGCGGTTGCTCGACTGCTGACTCACTGCCTACACAGAAAATTCAAAGATAAAAACAAAGTCTATCTACCACACTTTAGATTAAACACACAAGAAAGTCGATGACTGCTGCTCACGGCGGCGGTTGCTCGACTGCTGACTCACTGCCTACACAGAAAATTCAAAGATAAAAACAAAGTCTATCTACCACACTTTAGATTAAACACACAAGAAAGTCGATGACTGCTGCTCACGGCGGCGGTTGCTCGACTGCTGACTCACTGCCTACACAGAAAATTCAAAGATAAAAACAAAGTCTAACTACACACTTTAGATTAAACACACAAGAAAGTCGATGACTGCTGCTCACGGCGGCGGTTGCTCGACTGCTGACTCACTGCCTACACAGAAAATTCAAAGATAAAAACAAAGTCTATCTACCACACTTTAGATTAAACACACAAAGTCGATGACTGCTGCTCACGGCGGCGGTTGCTCGACTGCTGACTCACTGCCTACACAGAAAATTCAAAGATAAAAACAAAGTCTAACTAACACACTTAGATTAAACACACAAGAAAGTCGATGACTGCTGCTCACGGCGGCGGTTGTAGTAATTGTAGTAAGCTAGAGTTTTGTTGAATATGATCTGGTAGGTTTGTTTTGCAATTTCCTGTAAATCAATGTAAATAGACTTTGTTTTATGATGAGAAATTATTTAGAGGCCATTTAAAATGTTTAAGAACAGAATTCTGCAAGAGAATTGCTTAAATGTTCGTAATTCCAAGTGATAATGCAAGTTACGATGTCTAAAGAACAATTTTTCTACAGTTTAAAATGATTTCTGTGAATAATTTTGTGTTTAAGTATCATTAATTCTCATTTCTGACCATTTTGCATTAATTTTAAATGATTATGTACGCATTAATTCTAATTGTTTTTAATATGTTTCAATTGTTTAAGTATTGTTAATGTTCGAGAATTATCTGGCGCAAGCTTTTGAAGTGTTCTAGAAATTTCGGTAGAGTTTATTTAAAGTGTAATAGTACAATTTGGGTGAACCAGAAAAGGGAGGGGGGATTTATAATTAAATCCTGAAAATGGAAAAATACATATAATAATGATGCTATAAGGGGATCTAATAGGTTACTAACTAGAACCATGAATTTCAGACACAAAATAAAACCTCATTTATTGAGTCTTATGGCCTTACAAGGTCGGGTAGTAATTAACGTTACGTTAAACACAATTAGATCAAAAAAAAAACAAAAAAAACAAGCAATACCCGACGTTTACAATTCGCCGGAGTAAGCAAACAAAACTGAATGAAATATCTCAAACAAGTAATAAAACAGCAAAGTTAACATTGAAATCACATGGCAACGCAGGCCATCAAATTGAAGCTAACAATTTACTGTACAAAGGAAAAATCCCAGGGGCGCCGTATAAAGTGAATGAAAAGCATCAAAATTGAATTAACAAACAGCAAGATGCTTAAAAAAATTGAATGTGAAATATAAATCCAGCTAGCTCAGAATTTAAGTGGAGGGAGCAGAGTCTTAACCCAGGAGTCGCTTAAGGGCACATAAGTCTGTTAAAAATCCACTGGATAGTGACCGTCGTTTCTGGTACATTACCATAGTATCATCGCCGTGATGGTGAGCGACAAACACAATGCCACTGCAGCAATGGAAGCTAAATAAGCGGCTACGACCGCGTTATTAGCATAACTTCCGAATAATGGCAAGCATGCCACTCGACATCTCGCTTTTCCAAAGCAAGAAATGATCAACCACAATGATCATCAGAAAGCGTGCCGGCTAGCACGTCTGTTCACCAGCTCGTCTTGGACCCAAGTCACGTCTGCTCATCAGCTCGTCTTGGACAGAAGTGTTCTCAAAAATGGCTCCTTCCTCTTCCTCGGCTAGTTGCTCTCCACATGTAAAAGAACTCCACGGAATTAGTCTTGTAGCCCCCAATAAATGTTCAGGATTGGCTAGCTACACATTTCCGTCGTCACGTGTTTAATATCACGCGTCGCTTCGCTGACCTTCGCGCGTTTCCTACTTGGCCTTCGGGATAGCGGCAAGGTAGGGGTAGTTCGTTGACCGAATTCCAACGGGACTCAAGCCGGGCTGGCCCGGCGTCACCTTATGTCGCCTCGCCTGCTCCATTGTTCCACCTCAACGGTCGAAATGGCAGTCTCTAGCCTTCAATATTTAAGCGTTCTGAGCCATGCGTTTACAGAAAAATTATTTACAATAAACTATACTCTTTGGCCGCCCTGGGTTTTAAACATACATTTTAACCTATTCGGACAAACCTCATTATTTA